>CM066331.1:3544132-4144132 GCA_033807585.1 Hydrophis major
TAAATAAATAAATAAATAAATACTGTCAAAGCTATCTTGAATATAAATTGTCCTCTGAATGGCCTTATGTCTCCTAGGCCGGTGCAACATGCGGGGTCTGTTTAAACCAGAGATAGACCAAAATCAAATCAAAAAATCAAATCAAATCCATGTGTTGTTGTTGTTGTTGTTTTTTTGACACTTCCAAGGCTTGGCACAACCTGGGCGAACGCATCGTTTTGCAAAGCTGCACACGAATCCGTTTAATAGAGCTGGGGGTTTTTTTTTGTGGGGGAGGGGGGGAAGGGAGGGGGATTGGGAAGCGGAGGGAAAGAAAAAAGAAAAAACGCAAGCCAATTGCTACCAGTCACGGCTTGCTTTAAATCTGCTTTGCTAATGACACCCACGATAAAACATAAAAATGCGCTCAGGCTTATATGTGCAGCCAAAGTGCTTTTCAGATAAATCTCGGGGAATGAGTCTAATGGGGCGGCTGTGGGGGCAATTTTTCTTGCAGATGGGGAAAAGGAAGCAGGGCCGGGGGGGGGGGATGAGATCCAAACTGCCTGCTTCGCTAAGTGAGACAAATGGGAGAGGGAGGCAGGGGAGAAGGTTCCCCGCTAATCACTCATGGTCATGGATTTCTTAAATCTCCCGGTTGCGGAAGGAATAGAATAGGATAACAGAGTTGGGAGGGACCTTGGAGGTCTTCTAGTCCAACCCCCTCCCTGCCTAGGCAGGAAACCCTACACCGCTTCAGACAAAAGGTGATCCAACATCTTTTTTTAAAACCTGCCATTGTTGGAGCCTTCACAATTTCTGGAGGCAAGCAGTTCCGCTGATTAATTGCACTAACTGTCAGGAAATTTCTCCTTAATTCTAGGGTGGATCTTTCTTTGGTAAGCTTCCCATCCATTCCTTCTTGTCCAGCCTTCAGATGCTTTGGAGAATAGATTGACTCCTCTCTTCTTTGGGGCAACCCCTTCAAGTATTAGGGGACCGCTATCATGTCATCCTGAGTCCTTCTTTTCATTAAACTGGACCGACCCAATTCCAGCAACCGTTCTTTGTATGTTTTATCCTCCAGTCCCCTGGAGTGAAATGGCACAACTTGCCACGGGCCAACTTGTCCTGGGGACAATCCAGCCATTTAATTAAATGGAATGGATACACAATGATATGTGAATGTCAAAAATGAAAATGGTCTTTGAAATTACTTTAAGGAATTTAAAGAATGAAAACAAAAACCGTTTTAATTTTTGTCGGTCACGTTTCCTCGGGTCCTTCCTTTTGCACCTTTTCGTTCATGATTCGATCTCCTTGATATAAGTGTAACTCTTGTCCAGTGATGGGATTCAATTTTTTTTACTACTGGTTCTGTGGGTGTGTCAGGGGAAAGTTACTGCAAAATCCCATTCCTTCCCTAACCCCCTAGCCTGCTGTCATGTCCCTGTTGGAGTCTGACTCCAAGGGAGAGGAGGAACAGCCGGTCAGGGAGTGGGAGTGTGGAGGAAACTGAGGAATGGCACAGGCCAGCTGGACATTCAGAGAAAGAGCCAGGCCCATCCCCTCTTCATCTTAGGGCACACAGGGAGGAGAGGATAAGGGAGAGACGTGAATGGCATGGTCTAGTGGGGGAGGAAGGGGCCCTGATCCCCTTCATGGCTGCAGCTGTGAAGACCGTTTAAAAGGACAAACTGCACATGGGACAGTGCTGGAAGCAAAGCGTGAAATAATTCAAGTCTGTCAGTTCTTATCTGAGTTCTGGCGTCCTTCCCAGCGTGTGTATTTCGGTATCTGTGGACGTCTTCAAGCCCTTATCCTGCCTTGTCTCACTAATTGCTTCAGTGTGGTTTGTGTTGTTTTTTTCTGTTTATAATTTATATGTATTTTGAGTTTGAACAGAAGTTCTTCCTTTTCGCAACTGTTTGTGGGGGAGTTTTTTCTCCAGCCAATGATAATTGGAGCTTTGAAGCCAAGTTGACTTCACCTGTTTTTGTGACTCTGTTGCTTTTATATCCCACCCTGGGTCATCACACCTGCTTTCCAGCTCCGTTCTCCTGTGCAGGGAAACCAAACAAAGCCCAGCCAATCAGCTGGGACATGGGAAGAAGCAGAGATGGGGGAGGGGTCAGTCAAAGGTGGGATTTGCTGGTTCTCTGAACTGCTCAAAATTTCCGCTACCGGTTCTCTAGAACTGGTCAGAACCTGCCGAATGCCACCTCTGCTCTTGTCCTTTGGGCCGTGGTGAATTGTCCCAGCACCCTGGCAATCCTTGCTTGCAGCCTAAGTTCTCCCTCCCGACAGCATCAGAGCTCCCTTTGCCGTACAAGGGAGTCCACAACATACCACCCCAATTGGGCCCCAAATTTCTGCAGCTAATGGAGACAGTTGTTAAGTGAGCTTTGCCCCCTTTTACGCCCTTCCTTGCCAAAGGTGTTTAAGTGGATCACTCCAGTTGTGAAGTTAGTGGCACAAAGAACTTGGAGAAATTTGCCAGGGGGAGGAAAGGAGGCAGCGTGGGGAGGAAAAATTAACTCTCCACCACAGACAGATGACCATAATGTCTGGGTTGTAAAACCTCTCGGTGACTTGGCACACACCGGAAGCCTTGCCATAAAAAGCATGTGTCCATCTGTCCTGGCTGGGGCGTTGGTTTTTAAGAGGGCAATAACCGCTTTAATTTGGAATTGGCAAAGGGGGCATTGGGCGAGGGGGCATTAGCGGTCGGAGAAGGACTACAAGCCCCATAAGCACACAGGAAGCCTGGCCCGCCAGAGGGAACATCCCATGGATTCCTTGCCTCCGAGCTAGCCTTCCCAGGCAGAGCAGGAATGATTAGAAAACCACTTGGAGTGGGGTGGACGTACAAGGGAGGAATTCCTGAGAGACGGGAGCAGCTATGGGCACAGGTGGTCCTTGACTTACAACAATTCATTTAGTGTCCGTTCAAAGTTACGATCTGCAATGTAAAGATGCATATAGATGTATGCATATATGTATATGTACACACACACACACACACACACATATGTTTTCTTAAGTTTTCGCGGGTACTTACATGTATGGTATTCAGCTTTGTTCGGGTATTTTCCCATGTCATAGTAGGGGTGCTTTTAAAGTTGTAGCAACGTTTCAGCAGAATCTCATCTGCCATCATCAGGCATCATCGTCAGACGAACACAATACAGAAGCCTGATGATGGCAGATGAGATTCTGCCGAAACGTTGCTACAACTTTAAAAGCACAACTACAATGATGTGAGAAAATACCCGAACAAAGCTGAATGCCATACACACACACACATATACATATACATATATATGTGTGTGTGTGTGTGTGTGTGTGTTATCTTGTTTGATGACATTCTGCTATTATAACAATGTAAAGACTGTTGATATATGTCAAAAGATCACCATGTTCAAATGTTTTTAAAACTTAATTTTCAATAAAAAATTTTTTAAAAAAGTTACAACAGCACTGAAAAAAAAAAAAAGACTTAGAACCATTTTTCACACTTGCGACTACTGTAGGAATGATTGAGTCTGTCATCTGCACCGCTATAATTGTCCGGTTTGGCACTGCAACCCAACAGGACAGACACAGACTCCAGAGGGTAATGAGGACTTCAGAGAAAACAATTACTACCAACCTGCCTTCCATGAAGGACCTGTATATTGCAAATAATTCCCTCAACACTGTCCAACAATTTGCAAAGTCTGCATTACTATTAATCTTCTCATCACTCCTTATCACCCATCCCCTCCCACTTGTGACTGTATGACTGTAACTTTGTCACTTGTATCCTTACGATTTATATTAACTGTTTCCTAGTCTGATTTGATTGCTTATTGTACCCTGTGACTATCATTAAGTGTTTTACCTGATGATTCTTGACTCTTGACAAATGTATCGTTTGTACACTGTACACTGAGAGCATTCACACCAAGACAAATTCCTTGTGTGTCCAATCACATTTGGCCAATAAAAGAACTCTATTCTGTTCTTTGCGACCTTCTGACAAGCAAACCCAAAAAAAGAAGTTCCAATTCAGTTAACAACTGTGTTACTAGCTTAACAACCATCGGGATTCACTTATTACAGGTACTCCTTGACTTACAACAGTTCATTTAGTGACCGTTCAAAGTTACAACAGCACTGGAAAAAGTGAGCTATGACCCTTTGTCACACTTCTGAACGTTGCCCCATAGCCACGTGATTTTCATTGGGGTGCTTGACAGCTGACTCACATTTATGACGAATGCAGGGTCCTAGGGGAAGCCCGATTCACTTAACAACTGGGTGACTAATTGAACACCTGCAATGATTTACTTAACAAACGTAGCAAGAAAGGTCGTAAAATGGTCGTAAAAAGTCACCCCACAAATTTCCCGCCTAGCCGCAGAAAGTTTGGGCTCATCAATTGTGGTCGGACGTCGAGGACTACCTCTGTTCCACACATAAATTTAGGACGTGAGATGGAAGGATCGGGGATTAGAAAGGATGGCAGAGCCCATTAAAATAATCCACAGAGAGTTTTCTATGCATCCAGCCCACATTTTCCTTCCCAAATTGACCGTGAAATTGGGATTTTTTTTTCATTCTGAAGCTGACCTTTCAAGGAAAATTCTGGAAGGCTCTACAAGACCAAAGAAGAAGCAAGAAGCAATTGACCCTCATTTTTTTTTCTCCTTCGGCGTTTTTCTTTATTTGGAGGCCCAAAATTGGTAACGGTGCTGAAAGCAACTACAATTACATGGCTGAGTAAAAGGAGACTTGACAGCTCTAATCGGCCGTAGGGGTAGAGATCCCCAAACTTGGCGATTTTAATACTTGTGGACTTCAACTCCCAGAATACCCCAGCCAGCATAGCTTACTCTCTTGTAATCCCTTCCTCTGCAATCTCCCTCCACTTTAGGAGAGTTAAGAGACAAAAAAAAGAGACAGACACAACTGGCTGGGGGATTCTGGGAATTGAAGTCCACAAGTCTTACAGTGGACAAGATTGGGGACCTCTGCATAGAGGGGAGATAACTGGGGCACGACAGCCAAATTCGTTTTCCAAGTGGCGAGCCTCTCCACAACCCGGCTTCTGCGCTGCTTCATTTATTCAATGGCATTTTGTCGTTTGAACGCATGTCAGCTGTGGGTGTCCCAGATGTGCTAGGAAGTGAGGGGCCTCCCATGCCGTGTGTGTGTGTGTGTGTGTGTGTCTTCGCAGGCGTTTGTGGCCGCACGCGGCTAGGGAAGGCTTGATGAACAGGTGGGTGGCAGCCAAGCACTCAAACATTCTGAGCTGCCGGTGACCGATCCGTTAATCCATCTCCTTTTCCTGTTAAGCCAGCAGGTTTCCACCACCCACCCACCCACGATTCGTAGCCTCCCTTCTCAAATCTCCCTTCAGACGGGCAGAAGCCTGCAAGCTCCTGCCTAGGTTATTTATGAAGTATTAGGGAGGATTTGCTCCATTTTCAATCTGTTTCTCCGGCGCAAGGGGATGCTGCAAAGAGCCGGCGGCTGCCTGGGAAGCAGGAAATATTGTGTTTGTGTGTGCATATGCGTGCATTTCATCACTGATCTAAAAAAAAATAAAATAAGCGCCAGGAAATGGAAGACATAAAGGAGCATTCCGTTTGGCCTCTGATAGGTCTATACCTTCCGATGGTCTACTTTCTGTGTGTCACCCAGAGTTTGCAATGCCACGTTCCCCTAAAATAATAAATACCTTGGTGCAACATATACGCACACGTGCCCTCCCTTTCCTGTGAATACACGAGGCTGCAAAATGTGGGAGGGATGCTGGGTTGCAGCAGGGAGGGAATAATAAAAATATGAAACCATAAAATCCCGAATGTTGATGGAATTCCTGCTTTGTCCGCACAAGCCTCCTCAGCCTGGGGGCCAGTGGGGAACCCCCATTGCAGCTGCTCTAAGTAAAGGAAGGAAGGAAGGAAGGAAGGAAGGAAGGAAGGAAGGAAGGAAGGAAGGAAGGAAGGAAGGAAGGAAGGAAGATGGAGGAAGGAAGGAAGGAAGGAAGGAAGGAAGGAAGGAAGGAAGGAAGGAAGGAAGGAAGGAAGGAAGGAAGGGAGATGGAGGAAGGAAGGAAAGAAGGAAGGAAGGAAGGGAGGGAGGGAGGGAGGGAAGGAAGGAAGGAAGGAAGGAAGGAAAGGAGGGAGGGAGGGAAGGAAGGAAGGAAGGAAGGAAGGAAGGAAGGAAGGAAGGGAGATGGAGGAAGGAAGGAAGGAAGGAAGGGAGATGGAGGAAGGAAGGAAGGAAGGAAGGGAGATGGAGGAAGGAAGGAAGGAAGGGAGGGAGGGAGGGAAGGAAGGAAGGAAGGGAGATGGAGGAAGGAAGGAAGGGAGATGGAGGAAGGAAGAAAGGAAGGAAGGAAGAAAGGAAGGAAGGAAGGAAAGGAGGAAGGAAGGGAGGGAGGGAGGAAGGAAGGAAGGAAGGGAGATGGAGGAAGGAAGGAAGGAAGGAAGGAAGGAAGGAAGGAAGGAAGGAAGGAAGGAAGGAAGGAAGGGAGGGAGGAAAGGAGGAAGGAAGGGAGGGAGGGAGGGAGGGAGGGAGGGAGGGAGGGAGGGAGGGAGGGAGGACTTGGCCAGCATTTTTCTCCTTCTGCATAAGGAAACAGAAAAGAGACCAGAACCAAGGTAGGTGGGCTCAGTTGCAGTGGACCTGGGGAGGGACAGAGAGTCGTGGAGAAAATCTTATCTCTGTGGTTGCTAAGTGTCAAACATACATGAAATATACAATTACAGGTAGTCCTCGACTTAGGACCACAATTGAGCCCAGAGTCTGGTCAGAGCTGAAGAAGCTTCTTGGATGAGAAGCTAAACATCTTCAACAAAAAAAGAACAACAAAGTCCAGTTACCTTTTGAAAAAAAAACAACAACAGCATTTTGGGGACAACCATGACCTGGAAGACTGAGAATCTCTACAGACATAATTGAGCCCACAATTTCCATTGCTAGGCTGGACCGTTGTTAAGTGAATTTTACGACTTCTCTTGCCATCGTTGTTATATGAATCGCTGCCACTGTTAAGTACAGGTCGACCTCGAATGACAAAATTTCACTTAGCAACCACTCAAAGTTACAACAGCACTGAAAGAAGTGACTTAGGACCATTTTTTCACACTTAACGACCATCACAGCTTTCCCCCTGGTCACGGGATCAAAATCCAGATGCTGGGCAACGGGTTCATATTTATGACGGTCGCAGTGTCCCCGGGGTCACGGACAAGCAAAGTCAATGGAGGAAGCCACAATTCGCTTAATGGCCGTGTGACTGACTTAACAATTGCAATGATTCACCTAACGACGGTGGCAAGAAAAGTCGTAAAATGGGGAGCAAATCTCACTTAAACAAATGTTTCACTTAGCAGCATAACTTTTGGACTCCATTGTGGTCGTAAGATGAGGACTACCCATAACACGATTACGGTAAGTCAAGGATTTTTGATCTGATCCTTCCAGAAAATTCTTTCTTGTCCCCTGGGAAGTCTCCTATTGGGGAGAAGATCCTTGTTTTTTTACTGTCCTCAAAGCTGAAATTTATTTTCTGTTTGTCTCTTTCACTTTGATTTGTGTGTATCTATCTGTCTATCTATCTATCTATCTATCTATCTATCTATCTATCTATCTATCTATCTCTATCTAAATACCTATATCTCTACATATCTCTACATATCTATATCTATCTACCTCTTTATCTATCTATACCTATAGATCTATATCCATATCTATCTATCTATCTATCTATCTATCTATCTATCTATATGCCGGAAAACCAAGGCATATACGAAGTCCCCTGTGCATCATGCCTGGCCACATACATTGGACAGACCAATAGAAAAATAAGCACCCACCTGGATGAACACAAAAATGCAGTCAAAAAACTGGAACACACTTCCTCACTAGTCCAACACATGGAAGCCACAGGTCATAGCATCAACTTCAATGGCACCAAAACCTTAGCCACTATAGAAAATCCCAGCCACAGAATCATCAGAGAAGCCATAGAGATTGAAAAAAGACCAGAAAGCATGAACAGAAGAGATGATTCCACCAGGCTGTCAATCATTTGGAAGCCTGCACTCACAAACAAAAAAATCTCCACACCACAAGCCAGGCAAACACCTGGGCACAAACAGATCCCCCCTGATACCTCCAGCTCAAACATACCCCAACCAGGCACCCAGATGAAACCCAGCTTCCTAACTAATGATAGCCGTCCATTTACCCGAAGCCAAGCTGCACTAAAGGCCTCCAATAAAGTAACACAATGCTGCCAGCCAATCAAGATACAAAAAGAGCCAAAAAACAGACAGAAGATATCAGAAACACCAATCAAGCAGAACACAGCAAACTCCAAGACCAATAAACACAGACCAAGACTCCCAACCAATCAGGAGGAAGAAAAAACCATTCTGGCACAGCAATAGGCTGCCCCAAATTTAAATCTGAAACCACCATAAAAGTCTGACTCACAGATGAACACTATACAGAAGCCTGATGATGGCAGATGAGATTCTGCCGAAACGTTGCTACAACTTTAAAAGCACAACTACTATGACGTGGGAAAATACCTGAGTTAAGCTAAATGCCATACATGTAAGTACCCGCAAAAACTTAAGAAAACACACACATACATACATACATAGATATATATTTGTTTTCTTAATATATATATTTCTATCTCTATATCTATCTATCTATTTCTCTCTCTCTCTTAATGTCAGTCCTTATGATCCAACAGGCCTCTTTGCTTACAGAGCATTAACATGTTTTTCACATTCTTCATTCCAAGCTCTTAAATAAGTGGCAATCTTTTTATCATTTTGCGAGAAAATAAACATGATTGTGAATGGCCTGCTCTCGTAAAGCAGAACAGCCTTCTTTAAAACACCGCTGTCTCCTCTATATATTACTATCCTCCGTTCTGGTTAAAGAGCCCTTGTCACTGAAGGAGCTGGGGGAAATTTAATATACAGTGTTTATAACGATCAGAAATCACTAATACAGCCGCAAGTCAATTTACATAGTGCTTCCTTGAGGGCATTTATAAATCTAATGGGCTTATAAATTCTCGTTTAAGTTTTTGTATTTCATTTCCGCAGGAATGCAGCGTGGTCCCAAATGTGTATTTTTCTCTGGCTGCCTTTGCCTCCCAAATGCAAAGACTTTTAAAGTTGCCAGCCTGGCGACGATGGGAAATTCGAATTGGGAAGCAGGTGGCATGTGAGGTTTGGAGCCAGGATCTTTGGAGGCTCACCGTGGGATGGGGTGAGGGTAAATACAAGTAGTCCTTGAATTACAGCCACAAAGGAGCCACACATTTCTGTGGCTAAGTGAAAAATATGCTAAGCGAGTTGTGCCCCATTTTAGGCCTTCTCTTGACACCTCTGTTAAGTGAATCACTGCACTTCATCACTGGAGGCTTTTAAGAAGAGTCTGAAAAGTCACAGGTCCAAAATGGTATGGGACCGTGATGGTGAACCTATCTATGGTGAACCAGTCATTTGTGCTGGCACGTGAGCCACAGGCAAACTTACCTCATGTGTAAGTGTGCGTGTGTGTGCACCTCACAGTTGATTTTTCGGCTGGCTTGAGGCCTTTTCCGGCCTCCCAAAGGCTTGAAAAAAAGGCTCTGCAGGCCAAATAATAGGCCCATTTCATCACTTCCTGTAATACCAGAAGTGACGAAATGGGCCTATTATTTGGCCTGCAGAGGCTTTTTTTCAAGCTTCTGGGAGGCTGGAAAAGGCCTCAGACCAGCCGAAAATCAGCTGTGAGATGCAGTGCTGGTAAGGGGGCAGAGGAGGGTAGGTTATGCATGCGCATATGCAGGGGGCCGCACATTGCCTTCTGGGTGCTGGCAGCAAGCGCGCGAGTCCCAGCATGCACACAATTTTTGGCACAGGAGCCCAAAAATGTTAGCCACCACTGGTATAGGAACTCCTGCTTGAGCAGGGGGCTGGACTAGAAGACCTCCAAGGTCCCTTTTAGCTTTATCCTGATTCTGAAACTTGTTATATGAATAAGACGGTTATTAAAGTGAATCTGGCTTGTCGGAAGGTCGCAAAAGGGGATCACATGACCCCAGGGACACAGCAACCATCATAAATGTGAGTCGGTTGTTCAGCATCCGAATTCCGATCACCCGACCAGGGGAAATGCTGCAACAGTCGTTAAGTGTGAAAAACGGTTGTAAGTCACTTTTTTTCATTGTCGTCGTAACTTTGAACAGTTGCTAAATGAATCATCGTTAAGTCGAGAACTACTCATAGGGGGAGTCCTTAACTTACCAGTTTTCATTTATCGACCTTTTGAAGTTACAGCATCCCTGAAAGAAGCGACTTATGACCACTCCTCACGTTTATGACTGTCACAACAGTCCCCAGGGTCACAGGATCAAAATCTGGGCACTCTGCAACCAGCATGCCTTCACGGCAGGTAAATATGTTCTGTGGTCATGTGATTGCGGGAAGCTGGATTCGCTTAATGACCGTGTCAACTCAAAAATATTTCTCTGGGGTTTTTTTAAGAGTTGCCAGCAGAAAGGGAGTGGGGGGAAGGACTGCATTCCTTAAATGCTTTCATAGATAATTGCTAGGCGGCCAAAGCTTCTGGTGCACAAGATTATTACTGGAGAGCATGTGTCGTGCCCCTGTTGGAATCTGATTCTGAGGGAGAGATCGAACAGCTGACAGGGAATGGGAGTGTGGCTCCGGCGGTTGTGAAGTAAACTGGGGAAGGGCAAAGTCCGGCTGGTCATTCAGAGGAACACCCAGGCCCATCCCCTCTTCATCCTAAGCATGCAGAGAGGAGAGGAGAAGGGAGCAACGTGGGTTACAGGGCAGAAAAAGGCCCTGATTCCCTTCATTAGCTGCAACTGGGAAAACAGGATAAAAAAGGTGTTTGCGCACAGCACTTTGCTGGAAGCAAAGCATGCATTATCTTTGTTTGTCAAGTCCTATCTGAGTTCTGGCATCCTCCCAAATGTGTGTGTTTTGTTATCTTTTCAAGTCTGCAATTCCTTATCCTGCCCTGTCTCGTTAATTGCTGCATTGTGGTTTGTGTTGGTTTTTATTTATAATTTATATGTACTTTGGGTTTGGAAGGAATTTCTTCCCTTTAAAAACTGTTATTGGGGGAGTTTTTAACTAGACATCGGAGGCCAAGTTGGAGGAATTAAAGGACTTTACCTACTTTTGTGACTTTATTGCTTTTGTGCCACACCCTGGGTCATCACAGCATGATTGATGACTCATGGCTATGGATGTGTCCCCTTGGAGAATATACATCCAGGGGGCAGGGGAAGACCAGGGTCAAGGGTGAATTGAATGATGTGTCTCAGAGTCAGCTACACCCAGGTAGCAGAATAAATCTTTTTTTAAACTCTAAGAGACGCGGTAGAAGACTCATGATTTAAATGGGGGTAACTGCCAGAGTCCTGACAGTGTACATGTTTACTTCTCTTTTGTCGTGTTCTCATCGTACGCTAAATAAATAATATTTCTTTAGCTTTAAGCTTCTTAGGAAGCAAAAGCAGGTCTGGGGGGATGCCAATCTATGTTCTTCTAAGCTTCTTGATTTTCCTTTACAGAGCAAAGATGACCCTACTTCGTGTCTGGATGAAAACAACCTAGCAAACAGCATCTTTGATTTTTTTTTTTTCACAGCAGGCACAGAGAGACCAGAGCTACCACTTTGCATTGGGCACTGCTTTACATGGTAGCCTATCCTGACATTCAAGCTGAGAAGAAAGAAGAAAGCAGCAGAGACCCTGGGAAAATCTCCCCCCAAAAGTCTGCAGGAAAATCCCCCACCCCATTTTTCCTACCGATCGATCGTTCTTTATTTGGGATCGCAGGATACCGTCTCCAGCTCCGTTCTCAGGGGGAGAGGGAGGCTTTTGGAGGATTCGAATTACGATACACCCAGGGGGTGGAGAAACCAGGGCTAAGGGTGACCATGAATGATGTGTCTCAGAGTCGGCTACACCCAGGCAGTGCCGGACATGTTAACTCCCAATAAATCCTTCAGAAGTTTGGCTCCAGACTCAAGATTTAATTGGGGGGTAACTGCCGGAATCCTGACAAGTTAGCCGACTCTGAGGCACATCATTCATGGTCACCCTGGTTTTCTGACACCGTGATTCACTTAACGACTGTGGCAACAAAATGTCGTAAAACGGGGCAATTTAAGATACCTGTCTTGCTTAGCCACACAAATTTTGGGTTCCGTTGTGGTCTCAAGTCAAAGGCTCCCCGCTATAAACGCTGACTTCCTGATTGGCATCAAGGCCGTACCTGATTCCTGCCTGTCAGTCAGAAAGAATTTTTTTTAAAAGCTGTCCTAGGATTTGTGGAGCAAAGCAATTATTCCGAGGGGAGCAGTAATAATTCTGGGGAGGATGGTTTTTTGTTTTTTGTTTTGCTCTTCAGGATGGAGAGCTTACAAATTGATGAGCTGAGGGGTTCACAGCCCCGATCCCCTCCCAACAGAACATGCACACATGATGTCTTCGGGTTCAATGCAGCCCTTCGGCCTGTAAGGACACGGAACCAAGCGCATTCCTGCAACCGCCCCAGCCCTCCCCTCCCCACAGCACGTACTTGATGCTGTCCGTGTGCGTTTTGTACTCCATGATGGTGTTGGGGGGAAGGTTAAGCACCCTCCGTAAGGTGTCCCTGATCCGGGCCGTGGTGGCCTGATCGCTGGCCGTCTTGTTCCATATGGAGATGATGTCCTCCTGCGGGGAGAACCAGTCAGGAAGATGATTAAAGAAGACAACGATGACCTGGAGGACGGAGAATTTCTACAGATGTTTAGCTACACAATTTGGGATGAACGCCCTTTCAATGGTGTGGGAAGAGGAATGGATTTCCAGAGGGGAAAAAATGGCAGACTACAGGAATCATTTGCACTACAGATGACCCTGAGGACACAGATAAACTTCCAAGTGGCCTTAACGGATGCAAAGGACCAGTTCTCTGCAAGGAGTATAAATCCTTCCTTTCCCATCATCCAGTCAGAGTAGAAGAAGCTTCTCGGATGAGAAGCGAAATGTCTTCAAAAGAAAAAAACAAGAAAGTCCAGTTGCCTCCTGAAAAAGCACTTTTGGGACAGGACAGCACCGTGCTCAGATTGGCAGCCCTTTCCCATTAACTCCCCGGCCGCTCACCTGGAAACGGACGGAGACGACGGCCCCGCAGATTTCTTCCCCCACCATAAATTGTTCTCCCAGCATCGCCAGAATGAGGTTCTCCCAGCACCGAGACGCGAGGCCCTTTCGCAGGCGGATAATCCACTTGCCCCCATTCTTGTTGGCATCATCCTGGGAAGAGGGCGAGGAAGAGAATTAGGGATCAAGCTAGCACAGGTTTGGGGGTTAAGGCTGCAGAGAGCACGGACGCTGCACGGATGGGGAGATCTGTGACGAAACTGTAGAGTTGTAATTGCAGGCATGTTCCAATCTCGGAGGGCAAACCTCAGATAAAGAATGTTTCCAAGCAAGTACAACTCAGGCAAACAAAGTCACTAATCTAAAGCAGGATTAGAGAGAGGAAGTCAACATATGTTAGACTTTAACTAGAGATAATTAATTGTATGGATGACTGTGCTAAACAAGAACCAAAGTTAAGCAGTAACCAAAGTTAACCAGTGATGGAGGATAACTAAAAATGTGTATAAATGCAAGACTAGACTCCAATAAAGATCATCATGATTCAGTTGTTCATGATCAAACAACTTGACTGCCTCGTCGTTACAACACAAAACAAGGCAATGCTTCTGACGGAGCGCAGGACAAGAAACAATGGATGGAAACTAATCAAGGAGAGAGGCAACCTGGAATTAAGGAGAAACTTCCTAACAGTGAGGATAACTAACCAGTGGAACAGCTGGCCACCAGAAATTGTGGCTGTTCCATCATTGGAGGTTTTTAAGAAGAGACTGGACATCCTCTTGTCTGGAACGGTATAGGGCAATGGTGGCTAACCTTTTGGGGCTCCTGTGCCAAACATTATGCGCGCGCTTGCACGATCACATTCGTGCCAGCACCTGGAAAGCAATGCGCGCACAATCCTCGTCCACCCATCCCCCGCCACCCCCTTCCCTGCAATGCGCCTCACAGTTGATTTTCAGCCGGTTTGAGGCCTTTTTCGGCCTCCCAGAGGCTTGAGGAAGGCTTCTGCAGGCTTTGCAGGCCAAAAACTAAGCCCATTGTCACTTCTGGTATTTCCAGAAAAACAGGAAGTGATGAAACGGGCCTGCAGAATGAAAGCCTTCCTCAAGCCTCTGGAAGGCCAAAAAGGCCTCCAACCAGCCAAAAATCACCTGTGAAGCGCGTGCATGCGCAGTGAGGTAAGTCTGTCTGCAGCTCGCGTGGCGGCACAAATGGCTTTGCGTGCCACCTGTGGCACATGTGCCATCGGTTCTCCATCACAGGTATAGGGTCACCTGCTTGAACAGGGGGCTGGACTAGAAGACCTCCAAGGCCTCTTCCAGCTCATTCACTCTATTCTATTCCTCACAACAGAAGAAATGTCTATTCCCTCGTTTGCAAACTTGACATGTGAAAGAGGGCGGCAGTTCCAATATACCGTACCAGTTTATGGAGAGCCAGTTTGGCGCAGCCATTTAAGATGCTGGCTAAGAAACCCGGAGACTGTGTCTTCTAGTGCCGTGGGCCAATCCCTCAGAAAGGGTGAATTCTAGTCCTGCCTTAGGCACGAAACCCAAGCTGGGTGATTTGGGGCTCATCACCAGGTGATGGTGAATTCTAGTTCTGCTTCAGGCATAAAAGCTGATGGGATCATCGTGGGCCAGTCGCTAGGTGAATTCTAGTCCTGCTTTAGCATGAAAGCTGGCAGGGTGACTATGGCCCAATCACTTAGAGATGCTGAGTTCTAGTCCTGCCTTCAGAATGAAAGCCGGCTGGGTGACTTTGGCCCAATCACTAGGAGCTGGTGAATTCTAGTCCTGTCTTGGGTATGAAAGCCGGCTGGGTGACTTTGGGCCAGTCTTCCTCTCTCAGCTCAATCGACTTCACTGGGTTGTTGTTGTGGGGAAAATAGGAGTATTAGGTGTTGTGGCTCCGATTCCCGAGCCTGTGCTGTTAGAGGAAGAGGACTCGGAAGACAAGGAGGAGGAGGAACTGGGAATGCCCTCCTCCCCACGACCTTCCTCTCTGGCAATGCCTTCCTCCCTGATAATACCTCAGGTTTCAGCAGATAACCGAGAGGGACAGCCTGAGATTAATCAAGAGGAGGTGGGCATATCAGAGCAGCCCCTGACAGGGAGTCAAGTGGAAGAATGTTGGCTTGATCAGGAGGAGGAGGGCATATCAGAGAAGCCCCAGACAGGGAGTCAAGTGGAAGAATGTTGGCTTGATCAGGAGGAGGAGGGCATATCAGAGAAGCCCCGGACAGGGAGTCAAGTGGAAGAATGTTGGCTTGATCAGGAGGAGGAGGGCATATCAGAGAAGCCCCAGACAGGGAGTCAAGTGGAAGAATGTTGGCTTGATCAGGAGGAGGAGGGCATATCAGAGAAGCCCCAGACAGGGAGTCAAGTGGAAGAATGTTGGCTTGATCAGGAGGAGGAGGGCATATCAGAGAAGCCCCGGACAGGGAGTCAAGTGGAAGAATGTTGGCTTGATCAGGAGGAGAGGGCATATCAGAGAAGCCCCGGACAGGGAGTCAAGTGGAAGAATGTTGGCTTGATCAGGAGGAGGAGGGCATATCAGAGAAGCCCCGGACAGGGAGTCAAGTGGAAGAATGTTGGCTTGATCAGGAGGAGGAGGGCATATCAGAGAAGCCCCAGACAGGGAGTCAAGTGGAAGAATGTTGGCTTGATCAGGAGGAGAGGGCATATCAGAGAAGCCCCGGACAGGGAGTCAAGTGGAAGAATGTTGGCTTGATCAGGAGGAGGAGGGCATATCAGAGAAGCCCCGGACAGGGAGTCAAGTGGAAGAATGTTGGCTTGATCAGGAGGAGGAGGGCATATCAGAGAAGCCCCAGACAGGGAGTCAAGTGGAAGAATGTTGGCTTGATCAGGAGGAGGAGGGCATATCAGAGAAGCCCCGGACAGGGAGTCAAGTGGAAGAATGTTGGCTTGATCAGGAGGAGGAGGGCATATCAGAGAAGCCCCGGACAGGGAGTCAAGTGGAAGAATGTTGGCTTGATCCTAGGCAGCATCGTAGGAAGAAATGTGAGCTGCATCGTAGGAGGCGTGGGAAGGTCAGAGAGTGAGCTGAATCATTGAGACACACCCCACAAGGGATAAAAGTGGGTGTGTTTTTGGCTGGAACTTTGTATGGAACAAACTTTGCTTCTCTTCCAGGTTTCGTTGCGACTATTTTTTGTGGTCTGCTTTGAGTCGTTTTTTCTTGTTATCATTTCGGCAGGCAGAATGTGTTGGAATGCCAAGGACACTATCAGTATAAAGGATTAACTCTGTAAAGACCGAGTCATCTTATCTGCCTGCATTTGTTTGAGTTTGGACTCTTTCATCTTTTTTGGAAAGAAGAAAGGTGAGACATAACAATTAGGTATGTCCGCCATCTTGAGTTACATATAAAGTGATAAAGATAGATGAAAGATCTAATGAATAAATATTTTTTAGGCCAGAGCATTCTGTACTAATATAGTATCTCTCCCTAACAGGATTGTTGGCCAAAGGTTCCCCTTCCACAAAACAACTGGTGAAAAACAGGTGCATGAGGACAGTGAGAACATCCCGACAGACTACAGAATGTTAAACCTGGGTTTGAGCCCAGCTTCCTTCCACAGTAGAAATGTCAGTCCCAGGAAAGCCTTACTAAGCAAATCTCATTACCTATTATGGCCCAACAGCCGACAGCAGAGCTGGCGGCAGACTCGGACAGTGAG
The DNA here is from genome assembly GCA_033807585.1 of Hydrophis major. NCBI lineage: Eukaryota > Metazoa > Chordata > Lepidosauria > Squamata > Elapidae > Hydrophis > Hydrophis major. The sequence goes on from CM066331.1 coordinate 3,561,010, forward strand.
GAGGTTGGGGAGGAACACGGGCCAGTCCTGGAGTCTGGGGAAGGCTTGGACGAGGGCTCTGCATCGGAGGCAGAGATGGGGCCACGACCCTCTGACAGTTACCAGCTGCCTTCAGTGGGGAAGAAGAACAGCTGGAGCCTGTTCCCAATGTGCGCATGAGAGGAACTGCCAGGAGAAGGGAAGAGTTAAGGAACAAGGGTCGATTCGGGAGTAAAGGCACAGGTGGACAGTGAATGGCCCCTCCCATAGAGAACAAGGAGAAGTGAAAGGAGAGGGGTGTTTGCAGGAGACAATTAGTTCAATTCATTAGAGTGAAGATCTGTTCCTGACTTTCTTGCCAAGTAATTGCTGCTACAGCGTGGCATTTGGAAGCTATCGGCCTGGCAACTCTCCCAGCCTGATAAAGGTCTGTAGTTGTTAAATCTCATGAAAGACTGTTTGCCGGGACTTCGCTGGAGAGGAATTGCCCTTTCACCTAAATAAAAGGGTTTTTTTTTCGGGACAAGGAGTCGGCTTCATGCTCTTGGGAAGCCTGGATCAGAACATCACCGACTTTAAAATCAGGCTCAGACTCACCTCCCACATGGGCTTAATTCCTTCTTTGAAAAGATGGAAGTCGCTGTGGCCTGTCAGGTCCCCAGGACGGACCATATGGCTGTAAAACCGCCAGAACTGTTCCACCTGGAAGACATTCATTTATATATTTATTTAGTGTACGGCACATCATACCCATGGACTTGCAAGAGATACAGGGAGCCCTTGACAAAGGCGTCTTAAATTGGCTTATGCTAAACTAGCGTAAAAACAAGCATTTAGTCATCCTTTGTTCACTGATATACAATTTCCGCTTGTTTGGCTGCCCATCGGAATATGTTTCTGGGCAGCTAACAAGGATTCAGACCACAACAGTTAAACCAGGATTCCCTTGGCCTACGGGGGGGGGGGGGGGGGGAAACGACACACGATACAAGTAATCCTTGACTTACAACTGCAATTGAGCCCAATATTTCAGTTGCCAAGGACGACAGTTGTTAAGTCTAACAAAATGAAATTCAACATAAAGTCCTACACTTAGGCAAGAAAAACCAAAAGTACACATATAGACTGGGTGAAACCAGGCTCAGTAGCAGGAACTGTGAGAGGGATCTTGGAATCTTAGTGGACAATCAGCTAAATAGGAGCCAGCAGTGTGCAGCGGCAACCAAACAAGCTAATGCAATGCTAAATTGTATTAACGGAGGGATACAATCAAGATCAAGGGAGGTACCAATACCACTCACTAAAGCCTTAGTAAGGCCACGCCTAGAGTACTGCAACCAGTTTTGCTCACCACATTATAAAAAAGATGTTGAGACTCTAGAAAGAATGCAGAGAAGAGCAACCAGGAGGATTGGGGACTGGAGACTAAAACATATGAAGAACGGTCGCAGGAACTGGGCCTGGCTAGTCTAGGGAAGAGAAGGACCAGGGGAGACAGGAGAGCAGCCTTCCAATATTTGAGGGGCTGCAACAGAGAGGAGGAAGGGGGTCAAGCTATTTTCTAAAGCACCCGACGGCCAGACAAGGAACAATGGATGGAAACTGAACAAGGAGAGAATCAACTTGGAAATAAGGAGAAACTTTCTGACAGGGAGAACAATCAACCAAATGGAACAGAAGTTGCCCTTGGAAGTTGTGGGAGCGCCATCACTTGAGACTTTCAAGAAGAGACTGAACTGCCATCTGTCAGAAATGATGTAGGGTCTCCCGCTTGGGCGGGGGGTTGGACTAGATGACCTATAAGGTCCCGGGATTCCCTTCCAACTCTGATTATCTGTTATCTGTTACCTGAAGTCAGTTTTGCCCCCTTTTATGACCTTTCCTGCCACAGCTGTTAAGTGAATCACTGCAGCTATTCAGTTCGCAACAATGAATCCAGCTTCCCCGTTGGACTTTGCTTGTCAGAACATCGCATAAGGGGATCATGTGATCTCCCGGTCATAAACGTGAGTCGGTTGCTAAGCATCTGAATTTGGATCACATGACCATAGGATGATCCTGTGATGGGTGTAAGTGTGAAAAACGGTTGTAAGTCACTTTTTTCCAACAGCCTTGTACCTTCAAACGGTCACTCAATGAACGGTTGTAAGTTGAGGACTGACTGTAGTTCCATAACATCAGAGGAGGAGGGTGGGGAACACCATACAATACAGGTATTGACTTATGACCACAACGGAGCCCAAAATTTCTGTTGCTAAGCGAGACAGCTGCTGAGTGGGTATTAGCCCCATTTTGAGACCTTTCTCCTCACAGTTGTTAAGTGAATTGCTGCAATTGGTAAGTTAATATGGGTAGTCCTCGACTTACAACATTTCGTTTAGCGATCGCTCAAGGTTACAACGGCACTGAAAAATGACTGTTTTTCACATTTACCGTTGTAGAATCCTGAGGCCATGTGATCAAAATTCAGCCACTTGGCAACTGACTCGTATTTATGACAGCCGCAGCATCTCAGGGATCCCTTTTAGTGACCTCCTGACAAGCAAAGTCAATGAGGAAGCCAGATTCACTTAACAACCAGGTTACCAATTTAACAATGGCAACGATTCACTTGGTGGCTAGGAAGGTCGTAAAATGGGGCAAAGCTCCCTTAACAAAGACCTCACTAACAGAAACTTTGGCTTCAATTGTGGGTTGTAAGTCGAGGACGCTCTTATTTATTTGTCTTCATTTTTGTTATCAGCTAATGTGATGATTTTTTTAAAAAAAATCTAATCAGTTTACATGGTCAGAGAGAGAAAGAGAATTTTAAAAATCAAGCCAATACACGCAACTCATATCATGACCAAAAGTTACTGACTTAAGATAATCAAAGAGGAATTTGTATTATTATATTTATTTTATCTTATCATTCTACCCTATTCTATTCCTTTTCTATATTCTATTCTGTTCTATGCTATTCCATTCATCTTCTACTTTCTCTCCTCTTCTATTCTGTTCTACATTCTATTTTCTATTCTATTCTATTCAGCCTTCCATCCTTCCAAGGTAGGTAAAATGAAGACCTAGGTTGCTGGGGGTAATATGCTGACTCTGTAAACCGCTTAGAGAGGGCTGGAAAGCACTACATATATACGTCTAAGTGCTATTATTACAGACCCCTCACATCCTGGACATAAACTGTTTCAACTCCTTCTCTCAAAATGACGCTATAGAGCACTGCACACCAGAACTAGGCACAAGAACAGTTTTTTCCCCAAAAGCCATCACTCTGTTAAATAATTCCCTCAATACTGTTCAACTAATAAAAGTCCACACTACTATTACTGTTAATCTGCTCATCACTCCTTATGACTCATCCCCTCCCACTTGTCATTGTAGGACTGTAACTTTTGTCGCTTGTATCCTTACCATTTATACTGACTGTTTCCTAGTATGATTTGATTGCTGATTGTACCCTGTGACTATCATTAAGTGTTGTACCTGATGATTCTTGATTGTATACAAATGTCTCTTTTCTTTTATGTATACTGAGAGTATTTATACCAAGACAAATTCCTCGTGTGTCCAATCACACTTGGCCAATAAAGAATTCAATTCAATTCAATTCAATTCAATTCAATTCAATTCTATTCTATTCTATTCTATTCTATTCTATTTTTTCCATTCCACTCCACTCTTTTACTGGGTTTAAATATTATACCAATCACGAAGGAACAGTGAAATCTCCTCCATAAATTGGACTAAAACAGTCCAAGAAAAAAACAAAAACAAAATCGTCATCATCATCATTATTATACAACCCACATAAAACACTGGAAATTAATCAGCTGTCCCATTCTACAAACTATCACAGAAAATCTGGCTGCATTAAACAACAATTCTGTTATCCCAGTCGGGCAAAAAGGTAACAGATGCAGAATTCATCTGGTTTCGTAAGCGTCGCCATCCATCTATGATAAGAATCCTCATAAAAATCCCAATACAGCTGGTTGACTGAACAGTTTAGCTCCACAAAATTCTGGTTCTGTAAGCAGCTACATTACCTTCCTGGATCTGCCTTCTGGAATTGTCCACGGTGAATATATCAAAATATGGTACAGGTCGTCCTTGACTTAACAACCATTTACTTAGCCAGTTTTCAAAGTTACAAAGGCAATGGGAAAAATGTGACTTATTGTTCTGGCCCACGCCCTTTTCCAACAAATCAAACACAAGCTGAGAGGAACAAAAACCTTGTAATGCTTTTACAAAATAATTGGCTGTGATAAGCACAAGCCTTGCCAAACTGTGCGAGACTTGTCAAAAGATAACAGACAAGAAATAATTTGCAATACAAGACTCTTCAAATACAAACTCAGGATACTGGAATGTCCACGAGGCTGGAGTTTCAAAACGTCTTTGCTTCCTGCAAAGAACGTCTGATTCACAGCTGGCTTTTCTCTTCTTGAAGGAGGGGCCATTACCTTGCAGCCTTACTCCCGAGTTGTAGCTGTTGTAGCTCTTTCCTGTGAGCATATGCGTATGCACACTTGGCCCAGGCTCCTTGGGAACCTCCTCATCACTGCTACCGGCCCCCACAATCTCTGAAGTCAGCAGTCCACTCCCTAATGGTCCTGGCCCCTCATCTGAATCCTCACTCTCCTCAGCCGTCTGCACCTGCTTCCGGCTAACCACAACACTTATGGCCATTCCTCGCACTTACAACAGCTGCAGCATCTTCCATGGTCATGCGATCGAAATTTGGGCCTTTGACAACGGGTATACGTGACAGTTGCCAGGATTATGTCATCACCATCTCTAAGCTTCCCTTTGCTGGCTTGCAACAAGCAAAGTCAATGGGGGAGGGGGAGCTGGATTTGCTTAATGACTAGATGGTTCACTTCACGACTGCAGTGATTTGCTCAACAGTGGCAAAAAAGGTTGTCAGATCAGACACACAACTGGCTTCCTTTCTTAGTAACAGTCTGATACTGATTTTGGCTGTTAAACTGAAGACAAAAGGAGACAAGGTTGTGCACCTGGGCAGGAAAAATGCATGGTACGGTATAAGTACAGGTTAGGTGAAACCTGGCTCCAAAACAGTAACTGTGAGAGAGACCTTGGAGGCCTAACGGACGATCCATTAAATATGAGCCAGTAATATGTGGTGGCAGCCCAAAAAATCTAATGCAATCCTTGGTTGTTTTTCCAACCCAAACCTTGTTCCAAGTAAACAAACACCAAACAGAGATAAAAGCAAAACCTTTTAATGCTTCTCTGCGAATCCGTTGATTCACGGTTAAAAGGCTGTTTCAAACTAATTGTCTCTGATAAGAATGAGCCTTGCCAAGGTTTTGCAAGGCTGCCAAAAACGCTAGATAAAATTTCTAAGAAATATTTCAAACACAAAGAGTCTCCAAACACCAACCAAGATCTTCCGAACATCCACAAGGCTTGAGTGCAACAACTTCTTTGCTTCCTGCAAAGAACTACAGTCACCAAACCATGACCACCCAGTCATGTGAGCAGCAAGCTACACCCACCCAGTCACGTGACCACAAGCCACGCCAACAGTCACATGATCAGCAAGCCATGCCCACCCAGTCACGTTACCAGCAAACCACACCCTCAAATTAGGCCACGCCCACATAAATTTGAATCCCACCCCTGGGTGGGAGGATGAGTTTGTAGCACTAAGGGGGCAGTGGACTGAAAATGTTTGGGAACCACTGCTATAGAGTTTCCTGCTTGTGCAGGGGGTTGGACTAAAACAGTGGCCACTAACCAGTGATCACCAAAATGTTGGTGGTCCGCCAAAAAATTATTTTGCATTTTTTACACTGCACTAAATACTATTTATTTTGTTTTAAAAATTCATATTTGTGGTCCATGGGGGGTTACAATTATGAATTTAGTGGTCTCTGAGGTCCGAAAGGTGGGTGACCCCTGGACTAGAAGATGCCCAAGGTTGTTTGCAACATTATTCTGAAACCCAAACACTTCCTAAAAGAAGAAAAAATGGGAGAAATTGAAAGAGTCCAGCGAGGAGAGAGAGAGAGAGAGAGAGATGTCTGGCATTCAGCTTTGTTCGGGTATTTTCCCACGTCATAGTAGTGGTGCTTTTAAAGTTGTAGCAACGTTTCAGCAGAATCTCATCTGCCATCATCAGGCTTCTGTATAGTGTTTGTCTGTGAGTCAGACTTTTACAGTTGTTTCAGATTTAAATTTGGGGCAGCCTATTGCTGTGTCAGAATGGTTTTTTCTTCCTCCTGATGGGTTGAGAGTCTTAGTCTGTGTTTATTGGTCTTGGAGTTTGCTGTGTTCTGCTTCTAATATCTTCTGTCTGTTTTTTTGGCTCTTTTTGTATCTTGATTGGCTGGCAGCATTGTGTTACTTTATTGGAGGCCTTTAGTGCAGCTTGGCTTCGGGTAAATGGACGGCTATCATTAGTTAGGAAGCTGGGTTTCATCTGGGTGCCTGGTTGGGGTGTGTTTGAGCTGGAGGTATCAGGGGGGATCTGTTTGTGCCCAGGTGTTTGCCTGGCTTGTGGTGTGGAGATTTTTTTGTTTGTGAGTGCAGGCTTCCAAATGATTGACAACCAATCAGGAGGAAGAAAAAACCATTGTGACACAGCAATAGGCTGCCCCAAATTTAAATCTGAAACCACTGTAAAAGTCTGACTCACAGACAAACACTATACAGAAGCCTGATGATGGCAGATGAGATTCTGCTGAAACGTTGCTACAACTTTAAAAGCACCGCTACTATGACGTGGGAAAATACCCGAACAAAGCTGAATGCCAGACATGTAAGTACCGGCGAAAACTTTACACACACACACACACACACACACACACACACACACACACAATGAGCTCTCTAAAATGAAGAGAAAAATGAAACACGACTAGGATATGGAAGGAGACACACATCATCATCATAAAAAAAAATCCAAACCTATAAATCTCCAGAAACTGTAGAAACCCCATCAGGAAAGGTAAAGCTCTAAAAATGCTTGAGTTTTGCAAGGGATACCAAACCAATATAAAGGATTATCTTGGATACGTACAGAATGAAAGATTGTGTAGATCCACTGCAAAGAGAAAAAGTAAATCGGTAAAAGGGCAGAACTGCTTAAATGTTATTTTATGTCTGTCTTCTCTCAGAAAAGAAATGCAGCTTTTGTCTCTAGGAAAGAGAGGTGAGGAGATGATAAGGATTAATTTAAAGGAATAGAGGAGGATGAAAGGGATAAAAAAAAGTTTTCCCTTTTTTCCCCCCCCAATAAGGCCAAAGAATTTGAAACAATACAATAAATTTTGTGAATAAAAATGGTGACAGCTCACAAAGATTATTAGGGACGAATAGAAATACACATGACTTCCATAGCAAGGAAGATAAAGCAGGAATGGTTAACTTGATTACTTTATTTAAAGAGGGAAATATGTTCTCAATTGGATATCACTTCTGGAATTTGTGCTTGTGAAGAAAAAAAAAATGAAACTTTGAACTTGGTTTTGTTGATCAGAAAGCTTTGGTGTGATAGAAATGGCTAATTATATATCAATGTGTAAAAGCAAAAAGTGGAGGTCCAGGTTCAGTTATGACATAAGAATGTACAGTTTGTCCTTGTTGTGGCCTGCCAGTGGACAGTGGAGCTGGCGGCAGACTTGGAGAGTGAGGAGGTTGGAGAGGAACATGGACCAGTCCTGGAGTCTGGGGAAGGCTCCGACAAGGGCTCTGCGTCGGAGGCAGAGATGGGGACAGGGCTATCTGACAGTTATCAGCTGCCTTTGGAGTCAGAGATCAGTCAGGAAGAGGAACAACTGGAGCCTGCTCCTGATGGGCGCATGTGCAGAGCTGCCAGAAGAAGGAACAGGGTCGACTTGGGAGTAAAGGTACACGTGGACAGTGAATGGCCCCTCCCATAGGGAATAAAGAGGAGTGAAAGGGGAGTGGTGTATGCAGGAGACAATTAGTTTGTTTAATTAGGGTGAAGATTTTTTCGTGACTTCACTCCTTGTGAAGTATTTCCTTGTACAGAGTTGAGCTTGGAAGCTTTCGGCCTGGCAGCTCTCGAAACCTGATAAGGTCTTTGGTTGGTAAATTCACTCTTGAAAGACTGTTTGCTGGGACTTTGCTGCATGTGAACGATAGGAATTCACATGAGCCTAATAAAAAGGGCTTTTGTGGGGCATGGAGTCTGCTTCGTGATTTGGTGAAGCCTAGGTCAGAACAGTCCTCAACTTACAACCATTCATTTCATGACCATTCAAAGTTGGCACTGGAAAAAAAGTGACTTATCATTTTTCACACTGCCAGTGCAGCACCATGGATCAAGATTTAGATGCTTGGCTACTGACTTATATTTAGGACTGTCGCAGGGTCCTGGGGTCACGTGATCCCCTTTTGCAACCTTCTGAGAAGCAAAGTCAATGGGGAAGTCAAACTCACTTAAAAGCCATGTTCAAATACCACGTGCCAAATAACTTGCTGTGCCAACATTTTCCTATCTTTGGCTTGCAGAAAGAGGTCGTATCTTTAAAAGGTTTAGGAGCCACGAGGAGAGGAACGTGAGGCTCCAAAGACTCCAAAAGTGTTTCATGGGGTAATACCCAGCTAGATAGCTAAGAAAACAACCAAGCGCAGAGACTCAACCAGGACTCCACTGTTCAATCCTGAGCATTATAAAAAAGGACATACATTCAATGTCGCACTCTGTTGTGGCCTGTTGACCTCCGGCCTCTCCAGCAGCCAAATCAGAGGAGGAGGGGGAGGAGGGGTCAGCATCAAGGCAACCTGATAGCTCCAACAGACAGGTGGAGCCTGCTTGGTCAGTCCCCAGATGGAGAGTCAACTATTCTATCCTATCCTATCCTATCCAATCCTATCCTATCCTCCCTCCTACCCCCTATCTCCTATCCTACCTCCTATCTCCTATATCCTATCCTGCCTCCTATCCCCTATATCCTACCCTATCCTACCTATCCCATATCCTATCCTATCTCCTATCCCCTATATCCTATCCTAACTATCCCCTATATCCTATCCTGCCTCCTATCCCCTATATCCTACCCTATCCTACCTATCCCCTGTATCCTATCCTATCTCCTATCCCCTATATCCTATCCTAATAATCCCCTATATCCTATCCTACCTCCTATCCCCTATAGCCTATCCTACAGTACTTCCTATCTCCTATCCTACCTCCTATCCCCTATATCCTATCCTACAGTACTTCCTATCCCCTATATCCTATCCTACTTCCTATCCCCTATATCCTATCCTGCCTCCTATCCCCTATATCCTATCCTGCCTCCTATCCCCTATATCCTATCCTGCCTCCTATCCCCTATATCCTATCCTACAGTACTTCCTATCCCCTATATCCTACCCTATCCTACCTATCCCCTGTATCCTATCCTACCTCCTATCCCCTATATCCCATCCTGCCTCCTATCCCCTATATCCTACCCTATCCTACCTATCCCCTGTATCCTATCCTACCTCCTATCCCCTATATCCTATCCTACCTCCTATCCCCTATATCCTACCCTATCCTACCTATCCCCTGTATCCTATCCTACCTCCTATCCCCTATATCCTATCCTGCCTCCTATCCCCTATATCCTACCCTATCCTACCTATCCCCTGTATCCTATCCTACCTCCTATCCCCTATATCCTATCCTGCCTCCTATCCTCTATATCCTACCCTATCCTACCTATCCCCTGTATCCTATCCTACCTCCTATCCCCTATATCCTACCCTATCCTACCTATCCCCTGTATCCTATCCTACCTCCTATCCCCTATATCCTACCCTATCCTACCTATCCCCTATATCCTATCCTACCTCCTATCCCCTATATCCTATCCTACAGTACTTCCTATCCCCTATATCCTATCCTACCTCCTATCCCCTATATCCTATCCTACAGTACTTCCTATCCCCTATATCCTATCCTGCCTCCTATCCCCTATATCCTACCCTATCCTACCTATCCCCTGTATCCTATCCTACCTCCTATCCCCTATATCCTACCCTATCCTACCTATCCCCTGTATCCTATCCTATCCTACCTATCCCCTATCTCCTATCCTATAATACCTCTTATCCCTATATCCTATCCTAACTATCCCCTATATCCTATCCTACCTCCTATCCCTTATATCCTATCCTATCCTACCTATCCCTTATATCCTATCCTACCTCCTATCCCTTATATCCTATCCTATCCTACCTACCCCCTATATCCTATCCTACCTCCTATCCCTTATATCCTATCCTATCCCCTATCCTATCCCGTATCTCCCTCCTATTCTATTGCTGGAGAAAAAGGTTCCCTGAGGATGAGCTCCAGACAAAATTTCTTTGATCCCAGGGATCGACCCAGATCGGATCCTGCAACATTATTCTGGGACACACACACATATATATATATATATATTTGCCTTCATTTGTGATTAAAAAGGCAGCTGCTGCCGGGGTCTTCAACACATGTTGCAAGCATCTGCCGGCCGTTCCAGAAAGTCCTGCTGCCCTCTAGAGAACAAATCTTATTTCTGATTAAACCTTTAGAAGGTTGCCGGGTAAAACTCCTAAGCAGTATTTAGGTAAGCTTCCATTTCTACTGTCTAAAATGGCATTTTGGCGAAATCAAACCGGGTTTGGCAAGATTTTCTTTCTTTTTTCTTTTTTTCTTCTCCTCTTGCCAATTCAAACTACAACAAGCAAATTCATCTTGCCTATTCAAACTCTCATCCTGCCTAAAATACAAAACCACAAACCTCCGAATTACAAGTCCCTTTAGTGACCGTTCAAAGTGGCAACGGCACTGAAAAATGTAACTTAGGGCTGGTTTCTCATACTTATAACCTACTTAAGACCTTATGTGGTCAGAATTCGGACGCTTGGCGACTGGTTCGTATTTATGACCGTTGCTGGGTCCCGGGGTCACATGTCTTCTGACCAGCAACGTCAATGGGGAACAACTGTGGTAAGAAAGGTCATAAAATTGGGGAAAACCCACTTAACAAGTGTCTCCCTTCAACAAAAGTCCTTGTGGCCGTAAGTCGAGGACTATCTGTATGGTATTTATGACCGTGTATCAAAATACGTTACCATGTACTGACTATATTTAACTGTACACAAGAGAAACCTGAATTGGTCAAATGAATCTCTCCTGAAAATTTACATCGTGTTTGGGACACAAAACTCTTCCAGGTTATTTCACATCAGGGATGAGGAAACAAAAGTTGTTGGACCACAGATCCCATCACATCTGATGGGATCTGTAGAGACTGATTGTCAGGGCTTCAACAAATCCACCCCCATACAAATCATAAATCTCTAGCAGCATCTCTCAGAGTTACAAAAAAAAAAAAAATGATTTGGAGCGGCCATATCGGCGTTAGCTGGGTGCAGCTGACACTAAAATACATCATTTCCCCCTTGACCCTGGTCTTCCCCCCACCCCCTGGATGTATATTCTCCAATGGGACACATCCATAGCCAAGAGTCCTCAATCATGCTCTCCAGTAATCATCTTGAGTGCCAACAGTTTCGGCTGCCAAGGCGATTATCTGAAGCATTTAAGGAATGTACTGCTTCCCCCCCACCCTCCCTTTCTGCTGGCAACTAAAAAGACCAAAGGAGGTTTTTTTTTTTTCCTAGTTGACACTGATTATATACAGTAGGGCTGAGAGGTCATGGTAAAGTGCAAATTGGTTGGGCACACCGCAGAAACACTTGTCAGCTATCATAAAAATGATAAGGCAACAAATACAACTCAGATGAAAGCAGATTTTACCCATCGATTTAACCTTCCCTTACAAAATCAAACTTGAGCATCTTGCGCAGATCAAACCCCATAAAAGCTGCAGACAATGAAGAAACACTGAAGAACTGCCCTTTAATAAAAATTAGTTTGTTGGAAAAGGTGCTACCAGACTCCTGTTTTGTTTTTTGCTTTTTTTGCAGGTCTCTCCTTCTATTATCTCTATAGTAAGAGGAGAAACCCTTGTGCAATTAGAGGAAATACCAGAAGTGATGAAATGGGCCTATTTTACAGCCTGCAAAGGCTGTAGAGGCTTTCCTCAAGCCTCTGGCAGGCTGAAAAAGGCCTCAAACGCGCCGAAAATCATCTGGGAGGCGCAGTGCAGGTAAGGGGGTGACGGCGGGGGGGGGAAATCGTGCGTGCATGCACGGGGTGGCGGGGAGGCGTGCGCGCAATGCCTTCTGGGTGCTGGCACGGGAGTACTAGCGCACAAGCGCACACATAGTTTTTGGCACAGGACCCCCCCAAAAAAGGTTAGCCACTGCTGGACTAGATATACCCAGTTCCTGAAACCGTTCTTCATATGTTTTAGCCTCCAGTTCCCTAATCCTCTTTGTTGTTGTTCTCTGCACTCTTTCTAGAGTCTCGACCTCTTTTTTTACATCGTGGTGACCGAAACAATCACAGCATTTCTCTTCATTTTTTTTTTTCCCCTTGGGCTGGCTATCCCATCCACTCACGCTTCATCGGAACCACGCAGCCAAAATGCACTCACAGAGGCAAAAGTGCCAATTTGCTTGATGTTCTGTTCATAACTCTGGGAGCTGGTGGGTCTCCCCGGTGTCCGTCGGGAGTACCAGAAGGTGTAGTTGTACTGCAGAGGGTGCTCAGCTGGTCCTGGAACTGCAGCCTGTTGGGTGAAATTTCAAACCCTCATTTTAATCCCGACGCCTTTCTCTAAAAGAGACATTTGTAGCATTTAGCAACCTGGCTTGTTCCTGCCAGCACAGAACAGTTTCAGCTTTTATTTTGTTCCTGAAGTTCCATCTCTCTTAATAGCTCGAAACAGACCATTCGTTTGCCAGAAATTGACTATACTTCAAGGCGGAGATTAGCGGCACTCGCTGCTTTGCTGGAGTTTCTCCCAATTGGCAAAAGACGGGTGTTGCTGAGAGGTTGCGTTCCTGAAAAGCGGCTCGTTGCACAAGGCCTCTGGCTTACGTGCCTTGATGTGCCTGCCCCTGGTTGGAGGAGAACAGCTCTTAAATGAAAACAACCTCGTGAGGCAATGAGGAATTTGTTTCCCTGTCTTGGCAAAGGGAGCAGATGGGATTGAGTTGGTCAGAAAAGAGCCACAGACGGTTTCTAAGCAAACCACGGTAACGGCTCGTTTTTTTTCGATTTCCTGAATAGGCGAAGTCAGAAGTACAGTTCCCAACGAATAAAGGGGGAATCAAAAATAGCAATAGCAATAACACTTAACACTGTTTTCCCTGAAAATAAGACCCTGTGTTATAATTGTTTTGCCACCAAAAAAGGTACCAGGTCTTATTTTCAGGGGATGTCATCCACTAACTAACCTCACTTGCGCACGTCACCCACTCCCAGCCTCCTTTTCGCTGTCAGAGGCCTTCAGGAACTTCTTCTGCAGCCAGTAAGGCTTTTCTGAAGGCCTCTGCAGAAGATAATGGAGCTCTGGATCGATCCGGAGCTTTGTTATCACCTACAGAGGCCTTCAGGAAAGTCTTGCCAACCTTGCAGGCTGCAGAAGAAACGGGCCAGCAAGGCAGGTGTCGCGGTGTGTGAGGCCTGGCTACACCTGTCCAAAGGTAAGTAGCAGAGCAACTCCACCCCGCATCCCCACCCTAGCTTAATTTTTACCTGTCCATTCTGGAGTGGGTGGGATCTTAATTAGGGCTTATTTGGGGGGTAGGGCTTATATGAGACACATGCGTAAAAAAAAAAAAATCAAGCTGGGACTTATTTTCAGGATAGGTTGTATTTTCAGGGAAAGTGTATACACCACTTCACAGTGCTTCACAGCCCTCTCTAAGCGGTTTAGAGAGTCAGCATACTGACCCCAACAATCTGGGTCCCCATTTTACCAACCTTGAAAGGATGGAAGGCCGAATTAAGCTTGAGCCACTTAGGATATAACTCCTGGCAGTGGACAGTGTTACCCTGCAACCACACTTAGACTTACATACTGCTTCATAGTGCTTCACAGCCCTAAGCAGTTTACGGAGTCAGCATACTGACCCCAACAATTTGGGTCCCCATTTTACCAACCTCAGAAGGATGGAAGGCCGAGTTAACCTTGAGCTGCTTAGGATATAACTCCTGGCAGCGGACAGTGTTAGCCTGCAACCGCACTTAGACTTACATACCGCTTCATAGAGCTTCACAGCCCTAAGCGGTTTACGGAGTCAGCATACTGACTCCAACAATCTGGGTCCCCATTTTACCAACCTTGAAAGGATGGAAGGCCGAATTAAGCTTGAGCTGGTCAGGACTGAACTTCTGGCAGTGAACAGAGTTAGCCTGCAATAGCAATAAGCCCTTAGACTTATATACTGCTTCACGGTGCTTTTACAGCCCTCTCTAGGCGGCTTATAGAGTCAGCCTCTTGCCCCCAACAATCTGGGTCCTCATTTTACTGATCTTGGAAGGACAGAAGGCTGAGTCAACCTTGAGCGTGGTGAGATTCAAATTGCCAAATTGCAGGCAGCCGGCAGTCAGCAGAAGTAGCCTGCAGTATTACACTCTAACCACTGCGCCAGAAGGGATGGAAGGCAGAGCCAACCTGGAGCCGGTTAGGATCGAACTCCTGGTAATGGGCAGAGTCAGCCTGCCATGCTGCATCCTAACTACTGTGCCACCATGGCTCAAGGTCTGTTTTACATTCTTTCCCAAAACCTAGGCAAAGTGAAAGCTCCTGGAAAGAAGCCTTCAGACAAGGAAAGTTTTCTTTTCCCCCATGATAATGGCTTTTTTGAAGAAACGTCCCCTTAAAAGTCTGAAATCCTATCTTCCCTGCACTGCTCACCAAATAGCTATCTCGATAGTGATGGGATTTTGAGTTTCTGTGGTTCGTTTCTGCAGCCTTGTCACACTTCCCACCCTGTTACAACGACTAAAGGTTAAGATTTCTCTCCCTGCAAAGCATCCAGCTCCTCCTGTTCTAGTTGCTCTAATTTGGATGGGTGGGTATGTGATTCCCCTCCCTCCACTATGGATCGTTCTTGACCTACGATCACAATGGAGCCCAAAATTTCCGTTTGCTAAGCAAGACGGTCGTTCAGTGAGTTTGGGCCCATTTTGCGACCTTTCTTGACATGGTTCTTAAGTGAGTAACACGTTTGTTAAGTGAATCTGGCTTCCCCGTTGACTTTGCTGGGTCAAAAAGAGCGTAAAAGGTGATCACGTAATTCCAGGATTCTGCAGCCGTCACAAATACATGTCAGTTGACAAGCATCTGAGTTGGGATAACAGGATCATGGGGATCCCAAAGGTGCTTTTTCAAAAAGCGGCTAGGCTTTGCTTTTTCTTGAAGACGTTTCAAGTTTCTGGGTGTTACCCTAAAAGGGGACCTGACTTGGGGGTGCTAATATTGCAGCCCTGGTCAAAAGGGCCCAACAGAGATTATACCACCTGAGGCTTCTCAGAAAACAACAACTGTGAATGAAAAACTGCTGGTGACCTTCTACCGCTGCATCATAGAGAGTATCTTAACTTATTGCACCTCTGTATGGATTGCCAATTGCACAGTGGCAGATAGGAAAGCACTCTAAAGGGTTAATGTCATTGCCCAGAAGATCATTGGTTGCCCACTCCCCTCTTTGGAAGAGCTTTAGAGCTCCCGCTGCCTTAAGAAAGTTCAAAACATTCTCCAAGATCCATCTCATCCTGGGCATCCATTTTTTTGAACTATTACCATCTGGCAGACAGTACCGGACAATAAAAACAAGGACAAATAGGCTGAAAAACAGCTTCTATCCCAGGGAAGTAGCTCTTTTGAATTTTACTGTCGAGTGTAGTGTTGGTGCGATGTTGGGGGTTTTCAATTCAATGTGTGGAGTGTGAAAGATGTGTGTTTGTGTTGATTTTCATGGTTATGATGTGCCCTGAAGATGGTGTTTGATTTCATTGTACGAGGTGCAAGGACAATCAAGTAATTAAACTAAAAAAAACCCACTCTCATCCAAGAAGCTTCTTCAAGTTCTGACTTTTTCGGTTGGGTTCAGAACTGAAGAAGTTTCTCCGATGAGAAGTGAAAGGTCTTCAAAGAAAAACAAAGAAAATCCAGTTTGCCTTTTGAAAGTGACCTGGAACGACTGAGAATCTCCATAGGCACTGGTCAGGGGAATGTTGCAACGGTCGTTAAGTGTGGGGGGGGGGGGATGATCATTTTTCAGTGCCACTGTAACTTTGAACAGCTAAGTGTTCAATGAATGGTTGTAAGTCCCTGAGATCGCACAGCCAAATTTCAGGCGCTTGGCAACTGATTCATATATATATATATATGTGATGGTTCCAGTTTTCCAAGAGTCTTTTGCGACCTTCTGGCAAGCAAAGTCTCAATGGGGAAACCAGGTTCACTTAACAACCATGTTACGAACTTAACCACTGCAGTGATTCACTTTACAACAGTGGCCAGGAAGGTCATACAAAATGGGGACAAAACTCACTTACCAACCATCTCACTTAGGAACAGAAATGTTGGGTTCAAATATAAGTCGAGGACTCCCTGTATTTGGCCCACAGTTGATGGAGGCCCTTCTAAGTGTTTTACCTGAAGCTCCTCCAAATCCCTGACCACGATCCGGGAGCTGGTTAGAAGGACTGAGGGTTGCAAATTCCCACTGATCTGGAGGGCACCAGCTTGAGGAAGGAGGATCATTCTCTGAGAACTACTCGAGCAGGTGCTTCGATCTAGTCTCTAGAGAGAAGAAAGGGACATACCTTCCTCTTGGTGCTGTTCTGGCCTTTGTCTTTATCGTTTTTTTCCTTCTCACCATCTTTCTGTGTGCTGTTCTCTTCATTCTGGTCATGATCGCCACTGTCGTCATCCTTCAGACTAGCAAAAAAAAGAAAAGAAAAGAAAAGAAAAGAAAAGAAAAGAAAAGAAAAGAAAAGAAAAGAAAAGAAAAGAAAAGAAAAAAGAAGTAGTTTGAAAGCAATAAGTCCCGCTTCTGTTTCGAGATTATTTTTTTTTTTAAAAAGCCTTCGTGACTCTTGAGTTCAGACTAGGGGTGGTTGAATAAGCTGCAGGAGGATTACCATCCTGTGTCACTTGGTTGGCAAAAAATAAAAATAAAAATTGAACAAATATATGTGTTCCGGTGATACGCAGAATCAAAGCCAAAAAATAATAGCTTCGTCTGGTGGCCTTAAGATATTTTTTGTGTGTAAAAAAAGAATTCCTGAATTGCACTAGAGGGCTTGTCATCATACCCAGCGGGAAAGCACCAAGTCCTGTTTGTTTTTCAAACTTTTCGGTCAAATTATTTCCCAAACATCAGGAGTTAATCAATGCCACTGCGGGGAGAAACTGCAGATGTTCCCAAGGCAGAGAGAATTAAGTTCACCAGCCTCTCAGCAATAATTTAGCTATCTGTCTCAAGTTTATCCAAGGCTGCAGCTTCTTTCTTTTTTTCTAAGTGCAGGAGAGAGAGATGAATGTGAAATACAGAGGAACAATCATTTGTTTGATTTTTTGGAAACCTTTCTGGACTAAGCAGAATTTCTTTCCCCCTGGATATATCAGTGTTTTTATTTTCTCCAAGACAAGAAAACACCCATCACCGTGGAGGGGAGAGGAAGGAGAGATTATTTTAGCATAATTTCCATTTTTTAAAAAATTACAAGTGTGGGCCGAAGCATTCGTTGCAAGACGTTAATTTCATACAGGTGACAATTACATGCCCGAATGGTGGGGTGAAGGGGGAAGAAAAAAAAACAGCTCGGTTGGAATCTCTACTCAGTGAAAGCTTTTTCACTGACCTTCGTAACTTACCTAACAGGACTTTGAGAATGACAAGGGGGACTATATGTCCTGTATTGAGAAAAACAAGAAGAGTGAATGACAATCATAATTTCTGTTCAAGAAGAGTTTATTCAAAGTCACTGTCGGAGAGCTAAACTAATTTATTCCCACAATTCTGACAAGCGGAGTTAAACTCGGAGATTGGCCTTCATGGAGAGACAAATTATTCCATCTAAGCCTCTCTTTTCTCCCTCTCTCCTTCACATGACTCTGCGGCTGGACCTGAGAAAGCAAACTAAGCTGTAATCCTAAATTGGTTACTTAACATGGTTAAGTTAAAAAGGTGGTTTTAGCAATAGCAATAAGACTTAGACAATGCTTTAGAGGGCTTTACAGCCCTCTCTAAGCCAGGGGTCTCCAACCTTGGCAACTTTAAGCCTGGCTGGGGAATTCTGGGAGTTGGAAGTCCGCCAGGCTTAAAATTGCCAAGGTTGGAGACCCCTGCTCTAAGCGGTTCACAGAGTCAGCCTCTTGCCCCCAACAATCTGGGTCCTCATTTTATTGACCTCGGAAGGATGGAAAGCTGAGTCAACCTTGAGCTGGTCAGGATCGAACTTCAGACTGTGGGCAGAGTTAGCTTGCAATACTGCATTCTAACCACTGTTCCACCACAGGAGGGAGCGAAGGAAGGCAGGAAGGGAAGGGAAGGGAAGGGAAGGGAAGGGAAGGGAAGGGAAGGGAAGGGAAGGGAAGGGAAGGGAAGGAAGGAAGGAAGGAAGGAAGGAAGGAAGGAAGGAAGGAAGGAAGGGCAATATCACTTATATAACTCTTCACAGTGTTTTTCAGCCCTCTCTAAGCAGTTTACAGAGTCAGCCTCTTGCCCCCAACAATCTGGGTCCTCATTTTACCCACTTCGCAAGGACGGAAGGCTGAGTCAACCTTGAGCCTGGTGAGATTCGAACTGCCAAATTGCAGGCAGCCGGCAGTCAGCAGAAGTAGCCTGCCGTATTGCACTCTAACTACTGCGCCACCACAGCTCATAAATATCAACGAGCGTTCTCCTTTTATCTAAAAGACATGAATGAAGAGGGCAGCCTGCCACAAATTTTACTGACTGTTCCAAGTTAAAAACAGCACTGTGGAAAAAGTGCTTTATGATCGTCCTTCATACTTAGGGCCCGCGTAGCATCCCCATGGTCAGGTGATTTACATTCAGATGCTTGACGACTGACTCATACTTATGATGGTTGCAGCGTCCCGGAAGTTATGGGATTTCCCCTTTTGCGACCTTCTGATAAGCCGAGTCAATGAGGAAGCCAGATCCACTTAACAACCATGTGACTAGCTTAGTGATAACCACTTTGGCAAGAAAAGTGGTAAAGGGTAAAGGTTCCCCTCGCACATCCGTGCTAGTCATTTCCGGCTCTAGGGGGCGCTGCTCATCTCCATCACAAAGCCGAAGAAGAGCCAACGTTGTCCTAAGACGTCTCCGTGGTCACATGGCCGGCATGACTAAACACCTTCGAAGGCGCACGGAACGCTGTTCCTTTCCCACCAAAGGGATCCCTATTTTTCAACTTGCATTTTTATTCACGTGCTTTCGAACTGCTAGGTTGGCAGAAGCTGGGACAAGTAACAGGAGCTCATCCCATAACGCGGCGCTAGGGATTCCAACCGCCGGCCTGTCGACCTTTCCGATCGACAAGTACAGCATCTTAGCCCCTGAGCCACCTTCTAGAGAGGTGATAAAACGGGGCAAAAAAGTCACTTAACAACTGTCTGGCGTAGCGATAGAAATGGGACCGTAAATCGAGGGCTGATCATAGTCACCCGATTCTTAAACACGATCTGGGCAGGATCATCCTCCTACATTCTGCCTCCATAACCAGCTGCCCCTTTAAACTTCAAAGGCCAAACCAGCCTGTTAAGGCCTGGGAAATCCTTCCCATTGGATTCCAGACAGGTGCTTTGAAGGCTTGCAAACCCAGACTCAGCAGCTGTCACAATATCTCACAGCAGTTGTGTATTCAAAGATCACAAGGCGCCTGCAAAGGTCAGCCGCAGGCACATCTGCTTTAAAGACAAGTTGCTATTTTGGCAGCATTCACGCTGTTCAGAGTGTATCAGACACACAAAGCATCTAGTGCTTCCCCCTCCAAAGCATAGACCAGGGGTCTCCAAACTTGGCAACTTTAAGGCTTGTGGACTTCAACTCCCAGAATTCTCCAGCCAGCCAAGTTTGGAGACCCCTGGTCTGGACTGCGCTCCCACCCCACCCCCAGTTAACCAAGTGCTAATCCTTTGGTTGTGACGGGGATTGATTGACTGTTTTGTCACTCAAGTCTCACATTCATGGGCTGAGGGGAAAAGGACTAAAGCCAAAAGTCACCCAGCCGGCTTTCATGCCTAAGGCAGGATTAGAACTCGCAACTTCCTGGTTTCTAGCCGGGTGTCTTAATCCTTGGGCCAAGCTGGCTCTCAAATATGAAGCCCTACATAGCATTATCCAGAGGTGGGATTCTACCGTTTCGGTCCATTTCGGCCAAACCAGTAGCTCCGAATATCAGCTGAGAGGGAGCCGGTTTGCTCCAACAATCCTGCTGTTCCTCCGTTTGGCTGTCTTTTATGTCACACCCGTTTGGCTGTCTTTTATGTCACACCCGTTTGGCTGTCTTTTATGTCACACCCGTTTGGCTGTCTTTTATGTCACACCCGTTTGGCTGTCTTTTATGTCACACCCGTTTGGCTGTCTTTTATGTCACACCCGTTTGGCTGTCTTTTATGTCACACCCATTTTACACACAGGGCTTGCAGGAGAAGATGGTTTTCAAACTCTGCGCATGCAAAGTGCACACTCACCGAACTGGTTATTACACTGGGTTGAATCCCACCCCTGGCCTTATCGTACATGAACCAGCCTACTGAGTTGCCTAATTTATGAAGAAAATAAATAAATAAAGATTATTTTAAGTTTAGTTTTACATTTCTTTGTCTCTCTTCTTTGGGGATATTTTTATGTTTAAACCAGGGGTGTCCAACCTTGGCAACTTTAAGACTTGTGGACTTCAACTCCCAGAATTCCTCAGCCAACTTTGCAAAGCTGGCTGAGGAATTCTGGGAGTTGAAGTCCACAAGTCTTAAAGTTGCCAAGGTTGGACACCCCTGGTTTAAAATGTCAGTTTTGTCTGTATTATGATAAAAGAAAAAAGAAAAGCACATCCTCAACAACCCCACGTCTCCAAAATTTAAGATCACGCTTGATTTCATCTCATTCCCATCAGCAAGTCCATAAATATCCTGTTCTGCTTAAACAAAGACAATGGGCGCAGTAGTCCAACACACCGGGAGGATGTCAGCTTGGGAAATTTAACTTTAAAGCAGCATCTCCTTTAAAGCATATGCAGATTTCTTCTTAATCTGAATTTATCTGAACAAGCAAACTTTTTAAAAAAAAAAAACACACGCTCTAATCTCTCCATTCGGATAGCAATACATTGGTGTTATGAAATTAAAAATGGAAAGCTCGACAACTGGAAGATGTATCAAATAAATATTTGTTGTGGCAGATAAAGGAACTCCGAAAGCTTTCTATCAACATTATGGCTGTTGGAATATTTTGCCCGCCATATACTTTTGTCAGGGAAAAAAAAATCCCCCTTCAGTCTTAAGTCAATTCTGGATAATAGGAAGGACTGGAAAATAGAGCAACACCTGCAAAGAATAGTTGGGCTAATTATGATGTGGAAGTAGTAGTTTCAACAGGCATAGCTATATAAATCTCTCTTTGATGCACAATAGTTATTAAGAAGAAAAGGTTCCTTGGCATCTGTTATCCCTTAAGGTATTTAACAAGGACCAGGAAGAAAGGAGCTGTGTTAATGCCAGCTAACATAAATATAAATAAATTAAGCCTATTTCTCTCTTACTTGATGCACGGGTCTTCACACTTGACAGCTTGAAGACTTGTGGACTTCAACTCCCAGAATTCCTCCTCTGGTCATGTTAGCTCAGGAATTCTGGGAGTTGAAGTCCACAAGTCTTAAACTTGCCCAAGTTTGAAGACGCTGGCCTGGCTTGGCTTCAGCTATTTTGCATCCCCTGATACAGGTAGTCTTTGACTCACAACTAAGTCTACTTTGTGACTGTTTGAAGGTACAACGAATGCAACTTACGACCATTTTTCACATGTTACGACCGTTACAGCATCCCCATGGTCACATGGTTTACATGTGGAGGCTCGACAACCGATTCACATTTATGACGGTTGCAGGGGTCACCCTTTTGTGACCTTCTGACAAGCAGAGTCCATGGTCCAGAGGCCAGATTCACTTAACAACCGGGTGACAACTTTAACAACTGCAGGGATTCCTTTAGCAAATGTGGCAAAGAAAGTGGTAAAACGGGGCAAGACCCCACTTAGGTCTCACTTAGCAACATACATTTGGGGCACAATTGTGGTCATAAGTCGAGGACTACCTGGACTTGGTCCTTGGCGGACCTCAAAAGGGCAGGACTTTTTGAGTCTTTGGAAAGGAGACCACTAGGAAACAGCAGAGCTGTCTCAAAGGTGCTTTTTTCAAAAGGCAACTGGACTAGATTTTTCCTTGAAGAAGAGCAAGACGTTTTGCCTCTCATCCAAGGAGCTTCATCAGTTCTGGCTGGATGGTGTGGGAGAAAGTGGACGGATTATAGCAATAGCACTTAGACCAGGGGTCTCCAACCTTGGCTCCTGGAAGCCTGGCGGACTTCAACTCCCAGAGTTCCACAGCCAGCAAAGCTGGCTGTGGAATTCTGGGAGTTGAAGTCCGCCAGGCTTCCAGGAGCCAAGGTTGGAGACCCCTGACTTAGACTTATAATGCCACTTCACAGTGCTTTCCAGCCCTCTCTAAGTGGTTTACAGAGTCAGCCTCTTGCCGCCCAACAATCTGGGTCCTCATTTTACCCACCTTGGAAGGACGGAAGGCTGAGTCAACCTTGAGCCTGGGGAGATTCAATCTGCCAAACTGTAGGCAGCTGGCAGGCAGCAGAAGTCGCCTGCAGTACTGCACTCTAACCACTGTGCCATGGTGGCTTCTCTGATGAGAAGTAAAACGTCTCCTCCTCCTTCCAGGAAACACACAATCCGGCTGCCTTTTAACAGAATACCAGAGTTGGAAGGGACCTTGGAGGTCTTCTAGTCCAACCCCCTGCTCAAGCAGGAAACCCTATATCATTTCAGACACATGGTTGTCCAACTTCTTCTTAAAAACCTCCAACGAGTCATTTTGACACACACACACACAGAAAGAGAGAGAGAGAGAGAGAGAGAGAAGCAGGACCTGAATGTCTGAGAATCTCCATAGACATCAGGGCTGTGGACTCACACAAGGCCCTTTTTATGGCCAAGAAAAGGACAGGAGGATCCTTGGAGGCAGATCTTGAAAGGCTGCTCAGAAGGAGGAAGGAGCTGCAGAGATCCAGGACTTGAATCCAGGCCTTCTGGCAAGACTCCCCCGCCCAAATAAAAGCTGCCCCGGGCTTGGGAAAATGGATCCCTGAAGACTCTCCAGAACCCCAAGGCTGTCATGAGCCCCACATGTCTGTGTCCTGCTACAGGTAGTCCTTGACTTACAACAGTTTGCTTAGAGAGCATTTGAACCTACAACAGCACTGAAAAAAAATGACTTATGACCATTTTCAAACTTTACATTTGAATAGCACTTGCACTTAGACTTATATACCGCTTCATAGTGCTTTCCAGCCCTCTCTAAGTGGTTTACAGAGTCAGCCTCTTGCCCCCAACAATCTGGGTTGTCCTTATTTTACCCACCTCAGAAGGATGGGAAAGGCTGAGTCAACCTTGAGCCTGGTGAGATTCGATCTGCCAAACTGTAGGCAGCTGGCTGCAGCAGAAGTAGCTTGCAGTGCTGCACTCTAACCACTGCACCAACAGACAACTGACTCACATTTATGATGGCTGCAGTGTCCCGGAGTACAGTCCTTGAGGTACGACCCCAAATGAGGCAATACTTGCTTAACAAATGTCTCACTGAACAGCAGATTTCTGTAGTTAAGTGAGACGTTTGGTAAGTGAGTGTTGCCTCATTTTACCACCTTTCTTGCCATGGTTGTTAAGTGAATCACAGCCGTTGTTAAGTTAGAAACTGTTCTGACCCAAACCCTTCTGCAATAAAACAAACATGAATCAAAGGGAACAGAAACCTTTTAATGATTCTTACGAATCCCTGGTTAAAAGGCTGCTGCAAACTAATTAAATTTGATAAACACAAGCCTGGCCAAAACTGTGCGAGGCTGCCAAGAATGACAGATAAGAAATATTTCACAACACAAGAGTCTTCAAATACCAACTTAAGATACTGTAATGTCCATGAGGCTGAGTTTCAAAACGTTTTTGCTTCCTACAAAGAACAGCTGGCTTTTATCTTCTTGAAGAATGGGCCATTACCTTGCAGCCTTACTCCCGAGTAGCTTGTGCTGTTGCAGCTGCTCTTTCCTGTGAGCAACCCTGCACACACAAGCATTTGGCCCAGGCTCCTCAAGAATCTCATCGCTGCTGCCAGTCCCCACAATCTCTGAAGGCAGAAGTCCACTCCCCGATGGTCCTGGCCCCTCATTTCAGTCCTCGCTCTCTTCAGCCGTCCGCACCTGCTGCCAGCTAACCACAACAGCAACAGGGTTGTTAAGTGAATCTTGGCTTCCCCTGTGACTTTGCTTGTCAAAAAGCCGCAAAAGACTTTGGGACAGAGGAACGGTCGTAAATAGGAGTCACTTGCCAAGCACCTGAATTTTGATCCTGTAATCCCCTGATCTGGGGGGGAGAGGCTGTAAAGGTTGTAACTCTGAAAAATGGTCATAAGCCACTTTTTTTCAGTGACATTGTAACTTTGAACAGCCACTAAGTGAACTGTTGTTAAGTCGAGGACTACCTGAATTACGATAAACTTTTGTGACCTTCTGACAAGCAAAGTCAGCGGGGGAAGCCAGATTAACAGGCATGTAATCAATGTGACCATTGCAGCGATTCACTTAACGACCGTAGCATGAGGCAAAACTCACTTAAAAAATGTCCCACTGAGCAACATAAATTTTGGGCTCGATTGTGGTCATGTTGAGGATTACCTGTATCTCTAGGGAGAAAGTCAAGACTGCCTTCAGCCATCAGCAGTGGCTGCCCTTTCTTGGGGTGCTGTTCTAATCCCCCGCTAGGATTTCCTGGTGGTCTCCCTTCCGAGGGCTCCTGGGGAGGAGCTTATGGTCCATCATCCCCTGCCTGGGACAGCTCTGGCTCTTTGGCCTCCGTACAGCTAAGTCCTCAATTTACATCAGTTCCTTTAATGACCATTCAAAGTTACATTGGCATTGAAGAACAGTGACTTATGACCATTTTTTCACACTTACGACCTTTCCAGCAGCCCCACTGTCATGTGATCAGAATTCCCACGCTTGGCAACTGCTCCGTATTTATGACTGTTGTTGGTATAGGATCTCCCTGAGCAGGGGGTTGGACTAGAAGACCTCTAAGGTCCCTTCCATCTGTATTCTGATAAGATAGATTTGTGACATGCGTGTTGTGTTTGTGTGTGAGACCTTCTGATAAGCAAGGTCAACAGAGAAGCCAGATTCACTTAACAACCAGGTTACTAACATCAACTGCGGTGGTGATTCACTTAACGACCGTGGTCAGAAAGGTCGAAACAGGAGGCAAGGCCCACTTGATAAATGTCTCCCTTAACACAGAAATTAGGGCCTCTGTTGTGGCCGTAAGTCGAGGACTACCTGTAACCTCATCTCCCTCCGCCCCCATTTCGGAAACAGCTGCTTTGACATTCCTGCTCGCTTTGGGTCTTATGACAATGAGGACTAGAACCTTAGCTCCGGCTTGAGGAAACCGAAGCCCCGGAACCCGTCAGGGGCTCCACCAGCAGTGCCCGAAAAAAAGGGTTTTGGCATTTTTAGGAGCCCGGAGCAAGGGGGGGGGGATATTTTGGGAGAACGCCGCTGTCCCCCCGCCGCTCCGGGGACCAATTGCGCACGCGCTGCGGTCCCCCCCTCTCCCACTCCGACCGGGGGGCCGACCCGAAGGTCTCCCCAGCGGCCCTGTCCCGCCATGCCGCGGCGTCCCGACTCACTCACGCGTCGAATTTGTTGTTCATCCTCCTCGCTCCGTCACTCGAAGCCGCTTCGCTTTCCCTCAGCCGCACGACTTCCGTTCAGCGGCCTGCCTCTCTTCCATTCGCGGTCTTCCCCCACTTCCGGCCCGGCGGAACCTTTGTCCTCGGCGGCGGGCTCTACCCGGCCCTGAGGAGGTGGTAGCATTCCGGCTGCTACGAGAGACTTTCTTGACCGCGGCACTCTATGGTGGTCCCCTCTACCGCTCATCATCCCTGTACTATGAAGCCTGGTAGAGCAGAGAAATTAGAGGACCTCCTCCGTTGCACTGCGGATAGGCTGTTTCCGGGGCCGCGTGTTTCAAAATCTGAGAACCGCCCACAGAAATCACGACAATGCGGAAATGCGCAACTTTTTAAGCAGGTTTTGCACTACATGGGAAGGGCTGGGAACAACCTAAAGTCTAAGTATGCTTGCAGAAGTTGTGGGTGCTCCAACACTGCAGGCTTTCAAAAAGGCTGGATGGCCATTTGTCTGAAATAGTACAGGGTGCACAATTTAGGATTGCATTAGCTTTTATTTTTTGCTGCAGCAGCCAAGAAAGCTCATGCCATCCTAAATTGCATTAACAATCAAGATCAAATGAGGTACTAATACCACTCTATAAAGCTTTAGTAAGATCACACTTAGAGTACTGCATCCAGTTTTGGTCCCCACATTTCCACTCCTGTCCGCTGTTCCTCTTCTCCCTCAGAGTCAGTCTCCACTAGGGACATGACACCCAAACTTCTGTTGTTTAAATAAAGCTTTGCCCCATTTTACACCCTTTCTTGCCACAGTTGTTAAGGGAATCACTGCAATTGCTCCATTAGTTGCAAGGTTATGAAGAAAATCTGGCTTCTCCCTGGACTTCTGTGAGGAGGTTGCAAAAGAGGAACAACACGTGACACTGCAACTATCCTGAGTCAGTGGTCAAACCCTCTGAACTTGGACCATGTGACCATTTGGATGGTCACTAAATGAACTGTTGTAAGTCGAGGACTACCCATATTAGGCTATCTCTAAGCCAGTATCTCTAAGCCAGGGATGCGATGGCTCAGTGGCTAAGACGCTGAGCTTGTCAATCAGCAAGGTAGGCAGTTCTGTTGTCCCCAGTTCGGGTCTGAGTCTGGTGCCGAAGCCAATGATAGATGCCAGACACAAGGTGCAGGTTTTCCGGTTGTTTTTTTATTGGCATTCTCCAGGAAAAGGGCTCCTGGTCAAAATACCAAGAGCCCAGAACAAAGGATTGAGTAAGTTTTAATACATTTTCACTAAAGGAGAAAGTGAGACAAAGCAAGATAATAAGACGTATCATCTAATAAACATTTTAGTAATCATTCTACAATTTGTTCTATTGGCCTCTAGCTGTTCCTACTCCCAAGTCTTAGCTAATGCTAGGAGTTATCTAATACACATTTGATTTGCTGCAGGCTATCTCTATCCCTAACTGTTAACTGAGGTCTGCAAGTTGGCTAACTCAAGTTACTTTTATCAGCTTTCCAATTAGCCAGGATTGTTACAAGATTTACACATGCATATCCTCCTGTGGATAAGCATTCTTTGTTCTTGCCAGACAGACTCCACAATTACAGGCTTCCTGATTTACTTTGAAGTGTGTGCCATGACCTGGCTTTCTTTTAGCAGATGGCCCATCAGTTTGGCGGTTCGAATCCCTAGCGCCACGTCACACAGTGAGCTTCCGTGACTGGTCCCAGCTCCTGCCATCAAGCTGTTCGAACGCATGTAAAAATGCAAGTAGAAAAACAGGGACCACTTTGGTGGGAAGGGAACAGCGTTTCGTATGCCTTCAAAGGCGTTTAGCCCTGCCGGCCACATGACCACGGAGACGTCTTTGGACAGCGCTGGCTCTTCGGCTTTGTCACAGAGATGAGCACTCCACTTTGGAGCCAGAATGACTCGTGCATGGGTGCGAGGGAAACCTTGACCTTGACCTTAAACCAGGCTTTTCTCAACTGCGGCACCTTTAAGATAAGTGGACTTCAGTTCCCAGAAGTTCCCAGCCATTTTAGTCGACCTGCAGGAAGTCCTTGACTTCAGACCACAGTGGAGCCAGGAATTTCAGTTGTAAACCATTACAGTCATAAGTTGAGCCACCCTGTGTCTGGACTCTTATTTTACAACTGTTTCTATGACTTGTAAAGTGAGTCACCACAGTCAAAACTCAAAATTCTTAGGAATGGATCTTTTCATTCATTTATTCATATATTCATTCAATTTCTATAGCCATTCATCTCAGTCAATGACTCTGGGTAGCTTACAATTCTGGGTCACTTCAAACGGTCATTAAACGAACTGTTATAAGCAGGGGTGGGATTCTACCTGGTCGGATCGATTCTATAGAACCAACCGGTTGTTATGATTCTGCCCAGTTCAGAGAACCAGCAAATCGAGCCACTGGCTGGTCCCTCCCCTCCTCTCCACTCACTCCTTACCTGGCATGCATGCCATCAAACTTGCCTGTTAAGTTGCTATTTTTCCTTCCCCCCCTCCCCCCGACCATCAGAAGTTCTGCTGTGCCAGGAGATTTAGATTAGCTAGAAGGCAGGAAATCGTTGAATGTCTTGCTTTTTAGCTAATCTAAAAGCAGAGCTGAACCTTCCTTAGGATTGAAGCTTCTATTTTTCAGTGCAGACTCAGGTAGCAGATTGCAGAAAGATAGATCTCTGAGTGAACCTGTGATTCTGTGAGCAACTCAAGCTGCCTGCCTGCTTTGCCTGATTTTGGGCAAAAGCTGATCTTTTTTAAATAAAAAAAATTAAATATTTACATAAATATTTACAATGTGTACATAAAAGCCACGCCCAGCCAGTCACGTGACCACCAAGCCACACCCAAACAGCAAGCCCAGTCACATGACCACCAAGCCACTCCCACAAATTAGGCCATGCCCACATTACTGGTTAAGAAATTTGAATCCCACCACTGGTTGTAAGTCAAGAGCTAGCTGTATGCATGCCAGGAAGCTCTGGAATATCTGTCACGAATGAGAGCCTATTTCTTTTCAGTGGAATTGCCGTTTGGTAAGAGGCTTATGAATACATCTGGAGCTAAGGAATCCTTCAAACAAATCTCAGCACACTCTCACGCTTTCCCACCATTTATCAGCAAATCTTTTGACATTTAAGACTTGTTGCATCAGCAAGAGAAGTCGCCGCAGATGGTCCTTCCCCTAGGAATGTCCACATATCAAACCTTCAGGCAGAACATCCATCCTGCCATCAATCAAGGATTAACGTGCGTGGGATGCTCCCTTCTGCAACAAAACCACCAATAACTGAACAAGGGATCTTGGAGATTGTTGTGTATGTACCATAGTTAATAAAGTATGAGCTTGAGGTAAAGTGCAGGGTTCTGGCCCTGCACTTCTGATTGGCTGTTAGGCGGCCAGATTGGATTGGTTAGTTCTGAGGAATCCGATTGGCCCTTAACAGAGGATTATTATTGGTTTAAAGAGCTAGCGTTCTTAGCTCGTTATTGGACAATTCTCACAAGGGTTGCCTATATAAGGCAGAGTTCACTGTTGTTGTTTTGAGAAGTCACTATGCAATAAAGAGCTGAAAGTTCACATTCAAAGGCTGTCTCCATTTACTCCGACCCATGTTCAGTACTTAACAGAGATCTGCTAGCCCAACCCCCTAGTCAGGCAGGAAACCGCACAGCAGTGGTGGGATTCAAATTTTTTTACTACTGGTTCTGTGGATGTGGCTTGGTGGGCGTGGCAGGGGAAGGATACTGCAAAATCTCCAGTCAGAGGTGGGATTTGCCGGTTCTCTGAACTACTCAAAATTTCTGCTACCGGTTCTCCAGAACTGGTCAGAACCTGCTGAAGACCACCCCTGTCCCATGGTACCATTTCAGACAAATTGCTATCCAATCTCTTCTTCAAAACCTCCAGTGCTGGAGCACCCACAACTTCTGGAGGCAAGTTGTTCCACTGATTAATTGTTCTCTCAGGAAATTTCTCCAAAGTTCCAGGTTGTTTCTCTCCTTGTTCAATTTCCATCCATCATTCCTTGTCTGGCCTTCGGGTGCTTTGGAGAATAGCTTGACCCCCTTCCTCCTCTCTGGGGCAGCCCTTCAAATATTGGAAGATGCTCTCCTGTCTCCCTTTTCCCTTCTTTTTTCTATACTAGACACGCTCAATTCCACAGGTTAATTTTTCTCACTGACACCAAACATCCTCCTTCGTTCTAGGTTGGATCTCTCTTCCCTTGATTAGTTTCCATCCATTGTTTCTTGTCTGGCCTCTGTTTATACAACCGAGGATTATATTAGGAAGAAGAAGGAAAGGACTATGAGATGTTTGGTGCTCAGAGTTTGGTTGCTTTTTTGCAGACATTTCATTACCCAACTAGGTGACATCATCAGTGTTAGAAGGGAATGGGGTTTCATCTCAGTTTATATACTAGTGCTGCGATGGCGAACCTATGGCACAGGAGCCCCAGCCAAACTTACTTGAACTGCGCATGCGCATACCTCCCAGCTGATTTTCATGCCGTTTTCGCCCTCCCAGAAGCTCAAGGGAAGCCTCTGGAGCCTCAGGAGGATGGAAAATGGGCCTTCCAGAAATACCAGAAATGCCGAAACGGGCCTGTTTTCAGCCTCCTGAGGCTCCAGAGGCTTCCCTTGAGCCTCCGGGAGGGCAAAAACGGCCTCAAGCGGGCCAAAAATCAGCTGGGAGTCGCACGCATACATAGTGCAGGTAAGGGGGGTTGTTGTGTGTGCATGCGCAGGGGGGTGCATTGCATTGTGGGTGCTGGCACGCGCACATGCACGCATGCTTTTGGCACACTACAACAAAAAAGTTCGCCAGGGGTAGGATTCTACCGGTTCGCACCTATTCGCTAGAACTTGTCGTTAACATTCTAAGAAGTTCGGAGAACCGGTTGTTAGAAGAAATGACTGGCCTAATCCTGTAAGGAAGGCAGGAAGGAAACATTCTGGTGTTGATTACAGAAACTGCCTCTCCGTTAAACCTTATTACATTCTTGGCAGGACTAGACTTCCTGTCTCAGGAATGTCTCTGGAGGTTTTTTCCTCTCCTTTGCTGGTACTTTGCTTGTGTGGAGTGACCATTCAAAGTTACAATGGCACTGAAAAAAGTGACTTATGACCATTTTTCACACTTACGACTTTTGCAGCATCCCTACAGTCATGAGAGGCCAGGCGAGGAGATGCGTGCCTCGATGTGAGTGATATTGAGTTGGCCACACCCAGCCAATAACATGACCACCAAGCCACGCCCACCACCTAAGCCACGCCCACAGAACCGGTTGTTAAAAAAATTTGAATCCCACTCCTGAAGTTCGCCATCACTATACTAGTAGTTTGCCCAATCACTCTTGGTGGGCATGGACTGTGTGGTTTCTTGATTGGGCTGTTATTTGCATTAGCTTGTTTAGCAGTTCCTTGATTGGATTGCTTCTTAATTGTTGAACTAACATTAGCCATGGTACTCTTCTAGCTGTTGACTGCTGGTGGAGAAGTGTTTTGGCCTTTTTGTTTCTTTTTCAGCCTTTTGATTGTCTTTTTTTGAATGGTGTGTACGTGTTGTTTATGTCTATGTGCCTGTTGATGGCTGATTTGTTTGAGTGCCAGGCTTCTAACTGTTTCAGACTTGCCTTGGTCTAGGATGCTCACAGTTTCCCAAATGAAATTATTGTCAAGTGTTGTGAAATTAAGGTGTTTTCATGTATGATCCATGAATACCCATTAGCAATCAGGAAACAGGATGAAAACTCCTTAATTTCCAACATTAGAGCAACATTGGGACCAAGGACCCCACAGCTCCTAATATATATTAACATTTCTTATTTACTGTAATGCATACAAAATGCCACTAGAGGGTGAAGTTTCCTCAAAAGAGGAGACACTAGGAGCACTGAAGTAAAACATCAGTTACATTATTCCCACAGGTAGTTCTTGACTTATGACCACAATCGAACCCAAAATTTCTCTTGCTAAGCGGGACAATTATAAAATTAATTTTGCCCCAGTTTACAACCTTTCTTGCCACCATTGTTAAATGAATCATTGCAGTTATTAAATTAGAATAGGATAGTATAGAATAGAGTAGAGTAGAATAGAATAGAATAGAATAGAATAGAATAGAATAGAATAGAATTCTTTTATTGCCCAAGTATGATTGGACACACAAGGAATTTGTCTTTGGTGCAAATGCTCTCAGTGTACATAAAAGAAAAGAGACATTCGTCAAGAGTCAAGAATCATCAGGGACAATACTTAATAGTCATAGGGTACAATAAGCAATCAAATCATACTAGGAAACAGTCAGTAAAAATCATTAGGATACAAGCGACAAAGTTACAGTCACACAGTCACAAGTGGGAGGGGATGGGTGATGAGAAGTGATGAGAAGGTTAATAATGATAGTAGTGCAGACTTAGTAAATAGTTGAACAGTGTTGTGGGAATTATTTGTTTAGCAGAGTGATGGCATTTGGGGAAAAAACTGTTTTTGTGTCTAGTTGTTCTGGTGTGCAGTGCTCTGTAGCATCATTTTGAGGGAAGGAGTTGAAACAGTTCATGTCTGGGATGTGAGGGGTCTGTAGATATTTTCACAGCCCTCTTTTTGACTCCTGCAGTATACAGGTCCTCCATGGAAGGCAGATGAGTAGCCATTGTTTTTTCTGCAGTCCTAATTACTCTCTGGAGTCTGTGTCTGTCCTGTTGCGTTGCAGAACTAAACCAGTCAGTTATAGAGGTGCAGATGATAGCCTCAATAGCACAAACTGACTGCCCCATTGACGGGTCGCAAAAGAGGATCGATCTCATGACACTAGGGCAAAGCAACTATCATAAATACATGCCCAGTTGCCAAGCAATGAATTCTGATCACGTGACCGTGGAGATGCTGCAACAGTCTGTAAGTGTGAAGAACAGTCATAAGTCACATTTTTCAGTGCCATTGTAATTTCGGTCACTTAACGAACTGTTGTAAGTCGAAAACCACCCGTAACAATATGGTTGCTAAAAGTCGAAAACGATATTCTCAAGAGTTTTCATTCTGAATCTCTTATTTTCAGGGCTTCTTAAATGAGCCCTTTTAATCCAATGGTCATCCCCCCCCCCCCCAAAAAAAAAATTAGAAGTAAATGCTGGAAATGAGCAAAAGAGACCCCTTGGAAATCATGGTCACATGGCAGTGGGATTTTCAGGAGGCAACTGGACTTTCTTAGTTTTTTGTTTTTTTCTTTTAAGTTGTTGGAGCTTCACCCCGGAAACTTTCAAGACGAGACTGGGTGGCTATCTGTCAAAAATGGGGTAGGCCAGTGGTGGGATTCAAATGGTTTTACTATCGGTTCTGTAGGCGTGGCTAGGTGGGTGTGGCCATGGGACTGGGTGGGCATCGTTTTTTGTTTGCAGCAAACCCCCCCCCCCGATTTTTGGGCCTTCTGGGCCTCAGGGAAGCCTCCTGGGGGGCATTTTTGCTCCCAGGAAGGCAAAAAATGGGGCAGAGAGGTGCTGCAACACCCCCCCCCTTCATTTTTTTCCCTTCCTGGGCCGAAGAGAAGCCTCCTGGGCAAAGCAGTAATTATAGCGAGGGGAATCCCGGCACAGCTGATTATAAAAAGAGCTGATTGTCAGAAGGAAAAAAAAACCTTAAGGAATGACTGGGCAGGGAAGAAGGCAGTCAGCGATGTCGGGCATGCGCATAATGTGGCATATGCATGATAAGGACTAATTGGGCGGGAAGAAGTGACCGGGTCGGGAGTGTGGCCAGCCAGAAGTTACTAATGGTTCAGTGACCCATGCCAAATCGTTGCTGCCGGTTCGCTCAAACCGGTGCAAACCTGCTGAAAGCCACCACTGGTGCAAGGTCTCCTGCTTGGTTGTGGGGGTTGGACTTGTTGTCCTGCAAGGTCCCTTCCAACTCTGTTATTCTCATCCCAGAAACTTCTTCAGCTCTGACTGGACGGTAAGGAATGTAAGGATTTATATTCCTTGCAGGCAGCTGGTCATTTGTGTTAAGCCTGGGTTCCCCAACCAGGGTTAAGGAGACAAGCTAAACAGAATGTGCAGCGTTAGTCAGATAGGCATACAGATAAATGAGTGAGATAAGTTTGTATGTTTGTTAACATACAGTAAAAATAACAGATACGCTTGTGCTATCAAAAATATAGTTTATTCCATTTATAGCATAGTCAAAATAACAGTCCATTAGTCATGTATCATTTCGTCAGTCCATTCAAGGATATTCAGTTAGCAAAGTCCGTGTAGAATATCCTATGTCAGTTCACTTACAAATCAGTCCTTTCTCTCTCCCTTTCCAGTAGGGGAAAAACGCAGTCTTCAGTCTATCCAGTAATTAGAGATCATCAAGCCAGAGAGAGCAAGCTGCCGTGCCTTGCTTCTTTTATGGTGCTTTTACAACCACTCCCTTAATTACATTCTTACAGTTAAAGTCACAGACACTTTAACTAACAAACCATGATAACATATTTATTATTTTACCTAAACCAGTTAGGGTAAACAATGTTATCCCTAACATTCTCCCCTTTTAGGTAATAATAATACTATAACTATTTACATCTTTAAATCATATTTGTAACAACTCTCTTTAAACTTAATTACTCCTTGAGCTTTTGTAAATTGGTCTGCAATGTTTTCTTCTTTCATGCAGTATTCCAATTTAATTAGCCCATTGTTTACAGGTTCTCTAACATTTAAGTATCTTAAATCAGTATGCTTTGATTTATTTTTTACAGCAATATTAGTAGCTAACTTTATGGCTGCTTGGTTGTCCTCGTACACAATAATGGAATCTTTAACAGTTATAACCATGTCTAATAATAACTGTTTGTGCAAAATTAAGTCAGTGCATAGTAATGACAGACATGAAAATTCCGCTTCCATCGTGGACAAGCTGATATGCTGTTGTCTGATTGACCTCCACCCTATTAGTGTCTTACCAAATAATATAGCCATCCCAGATGTTGATTTTCTAGTGTTTATGTCAGTTGCAAAACTTGCATCTGCATAGGCACTAAGACTCAAATCACCCTTTGGTTCTATATACAATGCATGGTTCATTGTTCCTTTAAGATATCTTAAAATTCTTTTTATTGATTGCCAATGACATTGATGTGGATCCGAATTAAAACGTGCCAGCTGATTTACACTATAAGCTATATCTGGCCTAGACCAATTGCTTATATATGATAAGCTACCAATCAAAGATTGATACATAGACTTATCAAATTTGGGACTTTGATCATCAGTTTGGCAAACTTCCTGACTCATTGGAGTCTTTGCCGGTTTACAAAGTTCCATTTTATACGTTTTAATTAATTGGCAAATTTTATCTTCTTGAGATATCTTAAATCCATTTTTTGTTTTGTTAATTGTCAATCCTAGATACTTTTTAATTTCACCTAAATGTTTTAATTTTATCTTTTTAGCTAATAATGATATAATCTCATTAGCTTCATTATTAGTCTTAGTTATCAAAGCAATATCATCTGTAAATAATAACAATAATGACACCGTTCCATTATTTTCTCTTTTAAACACACATGGATCTGCTAAACCAGATTTAAATCCTATATTGTTTAATTCTTTCACAATATATTGGTTCCACTCAAAGCCAGATTGTTTCAATCCATAAAGACTCTTTTTGAGTTTCCAACAATCATTACTATTTACTTTATTGTCTTTTATAATAACTGGCTTTTTCAAATATATAGTGTGCTGCAAAGGTGCATGCAAATAAGCAGTTTCTACATCTAAATGGTTAATGACATAGTTTTTCTTAGCTGCCCACACTAAAGCTGCTCTCAAAGATGTTGCTTTAAGACTTGGTGCGAAAACTTCATCGTAATCAGATGCAATTTGATTAAATCCTTGAGCTACCAACCTAGCCTTATGGGTAACAGTCCCATCATTTCCAGTTTTTACTTTAAATATCCATTTGCACCCAATGGATTTTTCTCCTGGAGGAAATTTAGCATCTTCATATACTTTCATTACCTTTAATTAATTTAGTTCTTTTACCATTTCCTTTTGCCAATTCTCCTGATCCTTAGCAGGATACATCCTAAGTTCATCTATACTAGTTGGAACTTTAGTTACTTGGCAAACTATACTTGCTTGATAACTATCAGGTGGTCTAGTTACACATGTAGAACATCTAGGTATCATAGGACTTACAGGTGGACTTTCATTTATTAACTGTTCTTGATTATCTAATTCTTCCTGATCAATTGTTTCCTCTTGTTCTGGTCCTATTTGCTCTTCGTGGACTTCTTCTTTAATTGGACTCTTCTTATAACTAGTCTGATCTTTTTGCCTTTTGTAGGGTTCAATAATTACTTCGTTATTTAAATCTTGCTCTAATCTATTCCATCCTACATATTCTAGGAATTTAGCACTAGCACTGGTGTAAACTCTAGATGTACCTAGTTGCCAGAATCTATAAGATCTGTGATTAGATTTATATCCTACAAAAAATAATCTTTTAGCTCTATGGTGTCCTTTGTGTCTGAGTTGTATAGGGATATGCACCCATGCTGGTGCTCCAAATGTGTGCATGTAACTTAAA
Source organism: Hydrophis major (assembly GCA_033807585.1). NCBI lineage: Eukaryota > Metazoa > Chordata > Lepidosauria > Squamata > Elapidae > Hydrophis > Hydrophis major. The sequence goes on from CM066331.1 coordinate 3,597,468, forward strand.
TCAGGTTTTGTACCATGCCACAGTGTGAATGGTAATTCACCTGTTGTTGAATTAACAACATTATTTAATATATGATTACCACACATTATTGCTTCTCCCCATAAATTGTCAGGTAATCCTGAATCAGACAACATAGTACATGCCACTGATTGTAATGTTTGGCCTCTTCTCTCTATAAAGGCATTATGTTGTGGCCTATATGGTGCAGACTTTTTATGTTGAATACCTAACATTCTTAGTCTATTCTGGAATTTATTATTTGTAAATTCTGCACCATTATCTGTTATAAGAGTTACTAATTTCTTTTTAGTTTTCCTTTCTGCAAATTTATATCCAATTAAAGAGATTTAGATACGTTTCAGTTTTGCTTTTCATTAAATAGCAGAACCCATATCTAGAATAGTGGTCCATTATACTTAATATGTATCGAGCTCCTCCTACACTTGGTTTTTTCGGACCTATTAAATCGGCAAATACTACTTCTAAAGGTTCTTTGGTAGTAAATCCATCAACTCTATTAGCCGGTATGACCCTGCTTTTGCTTTGATTACAAGCAAAACATTGCAAATACTTATTACAAGGTTTCAAACTTATTCCTTTAGATAGTTGAACAGTTCTCTTAAGCATTTTAAAATTTAAATGCCCTAGCCGTCGGTGTAACAAGTGAATACATTCATCATGAGGTTTCTTATTATCATAAACCGTGTTAGCCACCTCTAAACTATTATCATTTAACACATATAATTCACCTCTTAAAGATGCAGTAATTTTCTTATCTTCTTTTTCAATTATGCAGTTCTCTCCCCTAAAGGTAACTACATATCCAAGTTTAACCAAAATTCTAACTGAAATTAAATTAAACTTAAGTTGTGGTATATATAACATTTTTATATTCTCTTTTATGAAAGAACAATATGCTATACCTTGACCTTTAGCCTTCAGTTTCCAGCCATTGGCTAACGATATCTGCTGTGTACTCTGGGACATTTTAATAAAATTTTTGTTATCATTTGTTATACAGTGGGATGCTCCACTGTCAACCACCCATAAATTATTTTTACAGCTCCATTAATATACATGGCTAACTCTAAATTTTTCTTTTTCTTTTGGTTACTTTGAGTATTCTGGCCAGTGTTCTGGCGCTTTGCTTTTTTACAAAATCTTGCCAAATGTCCTCTTCCTCCACAATTAAAACACTTTTTAATTGCGTATGCAGTAGGAGATTCAATATCTTCTTTTTGAGGTTGCTCCCTCCTTAACTGGTCTCTTTCAAGTCTTCTTCTGGCCTCTTCAATCAATCTGCCACTTATATCAGTTAAATTTAGACTTTCCTTAGGCAAAATTTCAAGGGAAGTGATGTAATTATCATAACTTTCATCTAGTGATGATAGAATTATGTAGACTTGATGAATTCAGAGAAAATAAGCTCTTTCTCGTACAGTTCTTGAAAAATGCTTTTTATAGTTTCCAAATGACTCAGCATATCACCTTTCATCTGGAGATGCATCCTGAAAAGCTTCCGTGTTAGATTTATGTGAGCACCAATGTTATCTCAAACACAAATCCTCTTCAGCTTCTGCCAACACCCAATAGCTGTTTGTTCTCCACAGATATGAACAAGTTGCTGGTCAGACAGTGTTAGTCCTATTATGCAAAAAGCTTGTTTATTTTTCTGCTTAAAGTCTTCTATCTTTTGTCTATCTTCCTCAATCTCTGGTTCCCATTCCTCTACGTTTGGTGGATTTTCAATTATGTTCCACAGACCTTCTCTTCGTAGAAGTGGACTACTTTTCATAGACCATGATACATAGTTTGTTCCATCCAACTTGGATATAAGGGACAAACTTTGTAGATTGACTTGTGCCATGTTTTCTTATATGGATATAAAAATATAATTAATAAAACACAGCTGTCTGTTTACTGTAATGTGTAACAACACAAACTCTCACTTTTTACATAAATCTGTTTTATCCTAGTTAAACTGACTTTGCAGCCTCTGGGCCCATAACCAGTGTTAAGCCTGTGTTCCCCAACCAGGGTTAAGGAGACAAGCTAAACAGAATGTGCAGCGTTAGTCAGATAGGCATACAGATAAATGTGTGAGATAAGTTTGTATGTTAGTTAACATACAGTAAAAATAACAGATACGCTTGTGCTATCAAAATATAGTTTATTCCATTTAGAGTTTATAGCATAGTCAAAATAACAGTCCATTAGTCATGTATCATTTTAGTCAGTCCATTCAAGGATATTCATTTAGCAAAGTCCGTGTAGAATATCCAATGTCAGTTCACTTACAAATCAGTCCTTTCTCTCTCCCTTTCCAGTAGGGGAAAAACGTAATCTTCAGTCTATCCAGTAATTAGGGATCATCAAAGCCAGAGAGAGCAAGCTGCCGTGCCTTGCTTCTTTTATGGTGCTTTTACAACCACTCCCTTAATTACATTCTTACAGTTAAAGTCACAGACACTTTAACTAACAAACCATGATAACATATTTATTATTTTACCTAAACCAGTTAGGGTAAACAATGTTATCCCTAACAATTTGCATGATTTTTAGAGAGTCGTTGAGGCCACTTGGGAGGTTTATCTGTGTCCTCAGGGTCACCTGAGTGGTACAAATGGGGGTGGAGCCTTCTTGGCCTCAGGATATCTTTAACAAGGAAGAGAAACAGGGAAGAAAACATTCTTTTATTTATTTTTAGTTATTTATCGCTTACAAGATAATAGGTATAAGTAAAAACACAGTTATGAATACATGGATACATATAAGAAAAATAAAAAATAAAAGAATCAATAGGACAGGGACGGTAGGCACATTGGTGCGCTTATGCATGCCCCCTACAGACCTCTTAGGAAAGGGGTAAGGTCAATAGTAGAAAGTCTAAGGTTAAAGTTTTTGGGGTTTGGGGAAGAAACCACAGAGTCAGGCAGGGTGTTCCAGACATTGACCACTCTGTTGCTGAAGTCGTATTTCCTGCAATCAAGTTTGGTACAGTTAACCTTGAGTTTGTATCTATTGTTTGCTCTTGTATTGTTATGGTTGAAGCTGAAGTATTCATTGACAGGTAGGACATTGCAATGTATGATTTTATGTACTATACTTAGATCAGAACCAATACGCTTCTGAGCTTTCTTTTGCCAATTGGGCCCGTAACACTTGCTAATGCCGTCCCTCCATCTTGTCTCAGGTCTCTTGCCTGGGATCCATTCTATGACTGCTTTGGTCCACCTGGCATCAGTTCTTCTTGCTATGTGACCAGCCAGTGGTGGGATTCAATTTTTTTACTACCGGTTCTGTGGGCATGGTTTGGTGGGTGTGGCTTGGTAGGCATGGCAGGGGAAGGATACTATAAAGTCTCCCTTTCCTTCCCTGGGGGAAGGATACTGCAAAATCCCCATTCCCTCACCACCCCACTAACCTGCTTTGCAGCTCCGTTCTCCTGTGCAGGGCAACCAAAGAAGACCTAGCAGATCAGCTAGGAATCAGGAAGCAGAGAATAGATGGGGGGGCGGGGCCAGTCAGGTGGGATTTACTAGTTCTCCAGAACTATTCAAAATTTCCACTACTGGTTCTCCAGAACTGGTCAGAGCCGGCTGAGTACCCACCTCTGCGACCAGCCCATTTGCATTGCAATTCTGTTACCCTCTTGAGGAAATCATATATACTTCCATTTGTTCTCCAATCCGCATGCAAATCATTCTATCCTGTCTTGTGATGCTGAGCAGATCTCGTTCCATTTCCATAAGCTATGAGTGGTGCAAAGAGCTATGGAAAGATACTTGCTCGGCAAGTATCCAAGAGTGATGAGTAGCTAATCTATGAGGATCTTACCTAAAGGGGCCTTAGTGTTCCAAAGTGTAGTGACAACCACTATGGAAGACATAGTGTTGATCCTAATCTTCTTGAATGATGCCAACTGATACACTGAGCCACCGTGTTCCTATTATTAATGTATACATGTACATATATATATGGTGAAGGTATATATTTATGTACACAGCATGTGTTATGCATGCATTTGGGTAGATATACACTTTCTCTTGAGAGCAGTCAATTGAATTTCATTTTGTTTGCTGCCAACCTGCCTTCCATGGAGGACCTGTATACTGCACGAGTCAAAAAGGGGGCTGTGAAAATATTTACAGGCCCCTCACATCCTGGACATAAACTATTTCTACTCCTACTCACAAAATGATGCTATGGAGCACTGCACTCCAGAACAACTAGACACCAGGACAGTTTTTTCCCGAACGCCATCACTCTGCTAAACAAATAATTCCCTCGACACTGTTCAACAATTACAAAGTCTGCATTATTATTATTATTATTATTCGCATCCTTCCTATTCCCTGTCTCTTCCAATTTATGACTATAACCATATTGCTTGCAGCTTTATGATTTATGTTGTTTTATTTGTTTCCTAGTATGATTTGATTGTTTATTAGTAACCTATGACTATCACTAAGTGTTGTATCTTATGATTCTTGATGAACGTATTTTATTTTATTTTCCTTTTTGTACACTGAGAGCTTATGCATCCAAGACAAATTCCTTGTGTGTCCCAATCCCATTGACCAATAAAAGAATTCTTTTCTATTCTAATGTGGGCCAGTGTGCTCACAGTAAAAAGAATGATGATAAAAGTTCTCTCCTCCCCTCTCATCTTAATAGCCGACTAAGCAGCTCTTACTTTTGCTGTCCGAGCCAAATAAAAGTCAATGAAATCCTGTGGCTCATTTACAGACTCATGCTTCTTATGGCTGCCAATCTCCTGTAGGGCAAAAGAGCGTGAGGACTCAGCAAAGGCAGACGCTTTCTGGTGAGGGCCGGGGAGGTATCCCATAATCCATGGGAACACCTCATAGAGCTGCAGGAGAAAGAGAGAAGCACATATTTAAAACAGGATTATTTCAATTGAGCAATGCATTTTCAGCGCAAGTCATTGTTGGGAACGTAAAGGTGGTGATGTACCACAACCCTGCCCTGGGAACCAGAATCAGGTGTTTCTCCGATAAATTTATTTGAAATATAAGTAGTCCTTGACTTACAACCGCAGCCGGGATCAGAGAGGAAGGGGTCAAGTTGTTTTCTAAAGCACCCAAAGGCCAGACAAAGAGCAATGGATGGAAACAAGGAGAGATTCAACCTGGAAATAAGGAGAAACTTTCTGACAGTGAGAACAATCAACCCATGGAACAAAAGTTGCCCTCGGAAGTTGTGGGAGCACCATCCCTTGAGACCTTCAAGAAGAGATTGGACTGCCATTTGTCAGAAATGGTGTAGGGTCTCCTGCTTGAGTGGGGGTGGGTTGGACTAGATGACCTATAAGGTCCCTTCCAACTCTGATTATCTGTTAATCAGAATTTCCATTGCTAAGTAAAGTGAGACAGTCTTCTGTCTGTCCGTCCGTCTATCTCTGCCGACTTGCCCATGTATCCATCCATCAATCCGTTTGCTGCCCATCTCAGGTACAATGACTCTGAGCACTTTATGACCTTTTCCCCAACGGGGAATGATGCAGACACTAAGCAAATCCAGCTCCCCCTCCACCGACTTTTCTTGTCAGGAGCTGGCTGGGAAGGTCAGTCGGCCATAGCCATAGCACTTAGACTTATGTGCTGCTTTACGGTGCTTTCCAGCCCTCTCTAAGCGGTTTACAGAGTCAGCCTCTTGCCCCCAACAATCTGGGTCCTCGTTTTACTGACTTCAGAAGGACAGAAGGCTGAGTCAACCTTCAGCCGGTCAGGACTGAATTCCTGGAGTGAGCAGTGAATTAGCCTGCAATGGCTAAGATGCCGAGCTTGTGGATCAGAAAGGTCGGCAGTTCAGTGGTTTGAATCCCTAGCGCCGTGTAACGGAGTGAGCTCCTGTTACTTGTCCCAGCTTCTGCCAATCTAGCGGTTCGAAAGCATGTAAAAGAAATACATGTGGAAAAATAGGGAGCATTTTGTTGGGAACAGCGTTCTGTGCGCCTTTGAAGGCGTTTAGTCATGCCGGCCACATGACCATGGAGACGTCTTTGGACAGCACTGGCTCTTCGGCTTTGTCACAGAGATGAGCACTGCCCCCTAGAGCTGGAAACGACTAGTACGTATGTGTGAGGGGAACTTTTACCTTTTTACTGTGTTCTAACCAATGTGCCACCACAGCTCAGAAGATGATCATGTGTCCCTGGGATGCTGCAACTGTCGTAACTACGTGCCAGTTGCCAAGAACCTGAATTTTGATCACATGGAAGGGTTCTGTGATAGACGTAAGTGTGAGGACTGGTAGTAAGTCATCCAGTGCCATTGTAATTTGGAATGGTTGCTAAAGGAATGGTTGTTAAATCGAGAAACACTTGTATTTCCCTCTCGTTCATTTCCTACATTTGTCCTCTCATTTTGCCTTAATCTCTTTCATTTAATTACACTCACACACATGCTCCCACAGCATATATTATTACTGTTCTGCTAGCATTGCAAATTAAAACAGCTATGCTGCAATTTCAGCATTCTCTGTCTCCATTTCTTTGTTTTACTTATGTCATGCCGCTGTTGGAGATTGACTCCGAGGAAGAGGAGGAACAGCTGATAGGGAGTGGAAGTGTGGCTCCGGAGGTTGGGGAAAGGCAGAGGCCATCTGGGCAGTCAGAGGAAGACCCAGGCCTATCCCTTCTCCATCCTAGGGCATGCAGGGAGGAGAAGATAAGGGAGAGACATGAATAGTGTGGTCTACGGGGGAAGAAAGGGCCTTGATCCTCTTCATGGACTGCAGCTGTGACAACTGGTTAAAAGGATGGACATGCGTATGGGCCAGTGCTGGAAACAAAGTGTGGAAATATCTCTAGCCTGTCATTTCTCTCTGAATTTGGCGTCCTTCCCAGTGTGTGTTCTAATATCTGTGGATATCTTCAAGCCCTTATCTTGCCTGTTTCCCTTAATTGCTTCAGTGTGGTTTTTGTTGTTTTTACTCTTTATAATTTATAGGCACTTTTAGTTTAAACGGCATTTCCGCCTTTTCATAACTGCTTATGGGGGAGTTTTTTTGTCTCCAGTCAAGAATATTTGGAGCTCCGAAGCAAAGTGAAGGAATAAAAGGGGCTTCACCTGTTTTTGTGACTGTGTTTATTTTGTATCCCACCCCGGGTCATTACAACTTATATTCACAGGGATTATAGAGACAGAAACCTCCAGATTTTCCCCATAACCATCCTTGATTCTAAGAGTATTCTTGGTCATTCTGACTTAGTTACACAACAGAGTTGGAAGGGATCTTGGAGGTCTTCTAGTCCAACCCACTGCTCAAGCAGGAGACCCTATACTATGTCAGACAAGTGGCTGTCTAGTTTCTTCTTAAAAACCTCCAGTGATGAAGCACCCACAACTTCTGAAGACAAGTTGTTCCACTGGTTAATTGTTCTCACTATTATGAAATTTCTCCTTTGTTCTAGTTCTCTCCTTGAATAGTTTCCATTCTTTCTTTCTTGTCCTGCCATCAGGTACTTTGGAGAATAGGTTTTGTTAAGGACTAAGCTAACGCATTCAGTAACAACCCTAATAGCTTTACTTTAACAGCAGGCTCGTAATCCTGCACTTCTCATTGGCCCGTGAATAGCGAGTCGTGATTGGTCGTTTCTGGCTGATCTGATTGGCTGACAGCGGGTCTCTCTGATTGGACGCTTGTTAGAGCGGTAAACTCAAATCATTGGTTATTGTGACAGCAGCCAGCTCTATAAAAGAGCTGCAGCTGCCCAAGTATTTTGCTCTGTTCTGAAGTTTACTAATAAAGAGTTGAAGTCACAGTTTGATGCCTCGTCTCCGTTCCTTGCGCCCATGCTCAGGAGATAACAGGTTTTCCCCTCTCCACCTTCTCTGTGGTAGCCCCTAAAATATTGGAACACTGCTATCATGTCACCCCTAGTCCTTCTTTCTCTAGACTAGCTATATCCAGTTCCTGCAACGATTCTTCGTATGTTTTGATCTCCAGGCCGCGAATCATCTTAATTGCTCTTCTTTGCATTTTTCCCACAATCTCAACATCTTTTTTGTAATGTGGTGACCAAAACCAGATGCAATATTCCAGGTATGGCCTTACTAAGGATTTATGTAAAGCAGTACTAATACTTTCATGCAATTTTGATTCTATCCTTCTGTTTATGCAATCCAGGATTGCATTAGCCTTTTTGACTCCTCGCTCCAAACTGCTGGCTCATGTTTATTTTTAAGAAACAACCTGTTGGGTAGAATGGTGTTAAAGGCAGAATTGTTATTTGTGGATTATAGTTCTACCTTTACACCATTGTTAAACAACAGCAACAGGTTGTTTTTTAAAATGTCCAGTTTGGGTATAAATCAGAAGATTTGTTTGCGGATAAAGGATTTTCTGACAGATAGGCCACAGTCAGTAAGGATGGGATCTCACCATTCTTCTACTCTGATACTAAGCACAGGAGCCCCCCAGGGTTGTGTGCTAAGCCAAGGTCCCATTTGACAACCGGGACATGGGTGGGCTTTGGAGAAAGTGCTGCATAGGAACACGCTCAGTTAAAATTTACCAGTGTTTTACCTCCATTTCCCCAGGGACTTGCTCCAACATGGAGGATAAATTTAATACTTTTGATCAGCTAGTGGAAAGTTTCATCGTCTATGGCGAACTTGTAGCCAAAAAGCAGAGCACAGATTACGTTGGAGACAGAGAGAAGGATGTGGAATGAAGGTTCCATGGGCTCTCCTGTATTTTTTATTGAAAGTGAGATGATAAACAAAGATAATAATAAATACATTTCATTGAACAGCTATTAAAAATACACAATTCTTATCAAGTACTTAATTGGAGGGAGAAGGAGACCCATTTTTTAGGACCAAAGTATGAATCCGAAGACAGGAGGAAAGGGATGATGAAAAGGAAGGGGCACTCAGGAGGTGTAACAGCCAACATGGGGTCAGCCATAAAGGCTCACATGCCTGTACAATAACGCTCAAAGTATGGAGAACAAACAGGGAGAACTTAAGGTCCTAGTACAAATAGTCCTTAGCTAAGGCATATTACATCATATGGTGCACAGCCAAGGGAAGGAGATATTATTTAGCCTAATGAAGAGAAAGCTCAAGGGAGACACGAGAGTAGTTTTGCAATATTTGGAAGGACAGTCACAGGGGTATCAATTTATTCTCCATAAAACCTGAGGCAGGACAAGAAGCAATGGATGGAAACTCGCCAGAGGGAGATTCAACTTGGAAATAAGGAGGAATTTAATTCAATTCAGAATAGAGTTGGAAGGGATCTTGGAGGTCTTTGTCATGCCCTTGTTGGGGTCTGCTTCTGAGGGGGAGATTGAGCAGTTGACAGGGAGTGGGAGTGTGGCTCCAGTGGCTGTGGAAGAAATGGGGGAAGGGCACAGTCCAGCTGGGCATTCAGAGGAAGACCCAGGGCCAGCCCCTCTTCATCCTAGGACACGCAGGGAAGAATGGAGAAGGGAGCAACGTGGCTTATGGGAGAGAAAAAGGCCCTGATCCCTTTCATTAGTTGCAGCTGGGAGAACAGGATATAAGAAGAGTGTTTGCACACAGCACCTTGCTGGAAGCAAAGCATGCATTATCTTTGTCTAGGCTTATCAGGGTTTTGGGGTCCTCCCAACTGTGTATGCTTCGTTATCTTTTGGAAGTCTGCAATTTATTATCCTGGCCTGTCATGTTAATTACTTCAGCATGGTTTGTGTTGGTTTTTTTTATTTCTAATTTATCTGTACTTTGGGTTTGGATTACGTTTCTTCCCTTTGTAGACTGTTTTTGGAAGAGTTTGATCTCCAGCTGAGGATAACTGGACATTGGGGGCCAAGTTGGAGGTATTAAAGGGAATTTATCTACTTTTGTGCCTTCACTATTTTTGTGCTGTGGAAAGGGAATTTCACGAAGGCAGTAGTGTCACAAAAAAACAGGAAAAGCCCAAGGGGAACATCAGGTCAGCCAGAAAACAAACTTACATAGGAAAAGGAATCAAATAAAAAGTATTAAAGAATCCCTATAGACAAAAGCCTAAGTAATTAAGAAAACTAGACAAATAGGAAAAGGAAACAGAAGATAATTTAGAAAACCCTTACAAACACAGGACATACCACCAAATAAGCAAAACAAACAGACAAAAGGCACAAAATATAAATTACAAAAGGGACAGACAGGAGATTGCCACAGAACAAATATGAAAAACTATCTAAAAGATATTACAGAAAGCCAATAATACAATCTGGCCACCCCGCGGAGTTTGCCTTCCGCAACCGGTGGAGTTTGCCCTCCAACGGAAATAAAGACAAACTCAAACATGATTTGAAACATTAGGCACGAATACAAACACTCGCACAAAATCAACTTACAAAGGGAGAAAAGGGTATAAAAAACCAGGGACTTACCATAAGAAGCTAGCTAGCCCAGGAACACAGACTTCTCGCTGTTCTCCCCCTTCCTGAAAAATAAAAAGATCCAGCTTTCAAGCAGTTGTCCATATCCTTGTGCCGGAGCTCTCCCAGCGGGAAAATCAAATCCTCAAAAGAAAGGCATGTTGACACCTTTCAACAGTGCCAAGCCCCGGGTCATCACAATCTTCCGTGATGGCAAACGAATGGCACGCCTGCCACAGGTGTCATGCAAAGTTATTTGTGCCGGCAAGCGAGCTGCAGGCAAACTTACCTCACTGCGCATGTACACACCTCACAGCTAACTTTTGGCCTGTTTGTAATACTGGAAATGACAAAATGGGCCTATTTTTTGGCCTGCAAACGCTGCAGAAGCTGTCCTCAAGCTTCTGGGAGGCTGAAAATCAACTGGGAGGTGCAGTGCAGGTAAAGGGGGGGCAATTGCGCACAGATGCGCAGGGGGCATGGGAGGGCGCACGCATTGCCTTCTGGGTGTTGGCATGTGAGCGTGCGCACGAGAACGCGCACACAATTTTTAGCACAGGAGCCCAAAAAGGTTAGCCACCACTGCCCTATACCAAGTGTTGTGAATGCATAAGGGTTAATAAAGAGAACTTGAGCTTGGAGTGCAGGGTTCTGGCCCTGCACTTCTGATTGGCTGTTAACGGCAGGATCGGATTGGCCCGTTCTGGGGAATCCAATTGGCCATTAACAGAGAGTTCCTATTGGTTAAGGGAGCTAGCGCTCCTCAATTGTTATTGGTTAATAGTTATTGGGGTTGCCTATATAAGGAGGGTTATAACTGCCATTGAGTGGAGAAGTCACTATGTAAATAGTTGAAGTTCACCGTTCCAGAGGCTTGTCTCCATTCTTTCTCGCCCATGCTCCAAACATAACACCCAGGGTCTTCAAACCTGGCAATTTTAAGACTTGTGGACTTCAACTCCCAGAATTCCTGAGCTAACATGACTGGAGGAGGAATTCTGGGAATTGAAGTCCACAAAGTCTTAAAGCTGTCAAATTTGAAGAGCCCTGCCCTATACCATTTCAGACAAATAGTCATCCAGTCTCTTCTCAAAAACCTCCAGTGATGAAGCACCCACAACTTCTGACAGCAAGCTGTTTCACTGGTCAATTGTCCTCACTATTAGGAAGTTTCTCCTTAATTCCAGGTTGCTTCATTCCTTGGTTAATTTCCACTCCATTGCTTCTTGTCTTGCCCTCAGGGGCTTTGGAGAATAGGTTGATGCCCTCTTCTTTGTGGTAGCCCCTCAAAAACTGGAATACTGCCATCAGGTCATCTCTTGTCCTGCTTTTCTCTAGACTAGCCATACCCAAATCCTGCAGCTGTTCTTCATATGTTTTTGTCCCCAGGCCTTTAATCATCTTAGTTCAGGGGTCCCCAAACTTGACAACTTTAAGACTTGTGGACTTCAATTTCCAGAATTCCTCAGCCTGCTCTGCTGGCTGGAGAATTCTGGAAGTTGAAGTCCGCAAATCTTAAAGTTGCCAAGTTTGGAGACTTCTGTCTTAGTTGCTCTTACACCTTTTCTTTCTTGTAATATGGTGACCAAAACTGGATGCAGAATTCAGGTGTGGCCTTACTAAGGCTTTAAAAAATGGTACTATGGGTAATATTTCACATGATCTTGATTCTATGCTTCTGTTTATACAACCCAGGTTCGGATTAGCTTTTTTGGCTGCTGCTGCTGCACACAGCTGGCTCATATTCAAGGGATCATCCACTAGGACTCCAAAGTCCCTCTCACGGTTACTGTTTTTGAGCCAGGTTTTGCCTAATCTGTACTTAATCCTGTCATTTTTCCTGCCTAAGTATAAAACCTTGCTTTTCTCCACATTAAATTTCATTTCATTGGATAGGGCCCCTTGTTCAAGTCTGTCAAGATCCAGAATAATTAAATCAGTGGAATAGCTTGCCTCCCAGAGTTATAGATGCTCCAACACTGGAAGTTTTCAAAAACAGAATGGATAACCCTTTGTTGGGATGGTGTAAGGCAGAGGGACAGCTTCCGGAGTGTCACCAGAAGGGGAGATATCCCATGGAGTCCTTCGGAGAGTTACCTTTAATGGATGAGTCGGGTGGGATTCTACTTTCCACTGGGTAGGCGCAGCCAACTTAACTCAAGACCAGTGAATCCACCGTTTTAATTCAGCTCCCTTAACAGCAAGGGGAGAACACATAACAACAGTATACGGCTCTTTCCACTCTGGGCTCAATACTTCCCTTTTCCAATCTTTAACCCAGACCTCCTGTCCTGGATGTATGTTATGTGGGGAGGTCACTAAGACATGGGGTTTACAGGTTAACACATATTGTTGTAATCTTTGGACTATCGTATTAAGAGCTTGTAGTTGTTGCATTCTTACTGTATCAGAAATCTGTATTATGAATATTTCGACAAAGTAAATTGGGGACCCGACCATATAGTAACTCAAATAGTGATAGTGAGACACCTTTCTGAGGAGCACATCTGACAGCATCCAGAGCCAAACTCAAAGCATCTGGCCATTTAAGGTGGGTTTCCTGACATATTTTGGCCAAGTTTTCCTTAATAGTTCTATTAACCCTCTGAACCCTGCCTCCAGAGGGGGCCTGGAAGCTACAATGGAGTTTCCAAGTGATACCCAATATCTTAGCTAATTGCTGAGTGGCCTTGTGGATAAATTCAGGACCATTGTCTGATGAAATTCTAGAAGGCAGGCCATATCTGGGGATTATGATGTGGAGTAGTGCCCTGGCAACTTCAGTAGCCTTCTTTGTGTGGGTAGGGATACACTCAGGTCATCCTGTGTAGGTACATACAATGACTAGCAGTGCGGGGCATGTCTGTAAAGTCAATCATCAAACGGGTAACTGCCCCTTGGTTGGTGAGCTGGTGTTGGTTGGGGCCCTTGTCTAGGGTTATTTGCTGCACATATTTCACACCTGGCGACTCTGGAGTTGTATGTGTGTGCGTGTGTGTGTGACAAACAGGTGAATCTGGCGGGAAGAAAAAAAAATCCTGTGAGATTGACCTGTTTTGTTCACCATAGGCTCAGACTTTTCCCGCCCAAACGTGACAGACCCGCTTCTTTTCTTCTATTGGCTGCCAGGGGGCTCAGGTGGAGCTCTCTCTCTCTCTCTCTGGCCACGCCCCCAGCAGCCTCTTTCAAACAAGAGGGGCTCTTCTTGACGAAGCTGGCAGAGGAAGAAGAGCCTGTCCTCTCGTCTGAAGGAGGCTGCTGGGGGCGCGGCCAGAGAGAGCCACCTGACCCCTGGCAGCCAATAGAAGAAAAGAAGCGGGCTCTGTCAGGTTTGGGCGGGAAGTGTTGGAGTCTCCCTCAGTCGTCTTTTGCCTGAGGGAATCGCCTCAGAGTAGAGAGGAAGCAATGGCGGGGATGTTAGGATGCCATCAAATTCAGAATATACCTGGAAGGGACTTTGGAGGTCTTCTAGTCCAATCCCCTGATCAAGGTGATCAGGTTGTCTTGGTGGTGGAATGGAATCTTTTGGGTGCTTTTTATTGAAATGGAATATAATTTTGTCACTTTAAATGTACACTAATCAGCATACATTAAAATGAAATTTCGTTGCACTCAGCTCTCAAAAGATAACCGTTATATATATATCCCCCCTACACACATATATGTCTTTGAAAAGTATCTTGAAATCCCAATTGGTTCAAAATGCAGCAGTCCACATAGTTTTAGAAAACTATGCTGGTTATCTTTAAAGCACTACAAGGTTTGTGACCGGGTTATTTATTTATTTACTAAATTTCTACAATCGCCAATCTCACCTAAGTGACTCAATACCTAAAAGAGATATACAACTATTAAACCACAAAGGTGTAAGATTTTTTTTTTTCCTACAGTAGGCACGAAAGAAATGTTAAGTTTTGAAGGCCTTTCTGAGAAGTGGCTAAAAAATAAAGACGAATTTCTCTTACTGAATTTACAAAAGAGGCTTACTAAAGTTTTGAAATATCTTTGGGAGAATTAATGATTCTATGCCTCTGTTAATGCAACCTAGGATTGCATTGGCTTTTTAGCTGCTGCTGCCCACTGCTGGCTCATGTCTATGGAAATTCTCAGTCACCCAGGTCATGGTTGTCCTAGAGGTGTTTTTTTCTTTTTTAAAGAGGTTTTTCTCTGAAGACGTTTTACTTCTCATCTAAGAAGCTTATTCAGCTGTGACCAGAGGGTGAGGACTGGAAGGATGTATACCCCTTTCAGGCATCTGGTCATTTGCGTTCTTTTAGAAAGTCGTTGAGGCCACTTGGCGGTTTAGCTGTGTCCTTTATCTATCACCTGAGTGGTGCAAATGGGTGTGGAGCCTTCTTGGAACTGCTAAAAGGATCGTTATTGTAAACTGGAGATAATGTTGTATCCCTCCCCTTCTGTTTAGGCTGTTCAATTTTGAGATAGATTATAAAATCCTTCCATTCCCCACCATCCAGTCAGAACTGAAGAAGCTTCTTGGGTGAGAAGTGAAATGTCTTCAAAGAAAAACCAGAAAGTTCAGTTAGTTGCCTCTTGAAAAAAAAAGCACCTTTGGGACTGGCTGGCTGATATTTAAGTGATTGTCTGCTAGCACTCCCTCTCACAATTACTGCTGTTAAGTCAGGTTTCACCTACTCTGTATCTGTATATTTGGTTTTTCTTGCCTAAGTGCAGGACTTTACTTTTCTCTACATTGAATTTCATTTTGTTAGAGAGGGCCCAGTGTTCCAGTCTGTCAAGATCCATCTGGATTTTGAGCCTATCTTCTGAGGTGTTGGCTATTCCTGCCAGTTTTGTGTCATCTGCAAAAGTAGTGAGTTCCCCTTCTATTCTCTCAACGAAATTGGTTATGGAGAAGATTACTGGGCCCAAAATAGAACTTCGAGGGTATCTTACTTCCCTCTGTGTAGATGTAGCACCATTCTAGACTACTTGTTGTGAAGTCCAAAGTATCATGAAAAGAAAGCAAAACTGCAATTGCAAGAAATTTATTTTCTAGAAGAGAGCAATAATTAACATTCCTTTTGGGGAAGATTCATCTGGGAGATTATTGTAAATATACTGTTTAATATTATTTTTATATTTAACTTTCCTCTTTCTCTTCCAAAGTCAAGGAGCTGAACTAATGTCAACATGCTTATTGTATATGAAATTTATATATTTTTTAAAAGGACTATTCAAAGAGGGGTGAACTCTCATTTCCAGTGGGGTTTTTTTCCTTGCTTCTCTTCCTTTTTGCAAATCATTAAAAGTTGACTTTAAACATGGTCAGATTAGAGCAAGGGCGTCAAACTGAAGGCCCGCAGGACTGGCCTGGAAACAGCAAAGGACCGGCCTGCGGTGCCTCTGCCAGTGAAAACGGAGCTTGGAATGGCTGTGTACAACCACCCCCCAGGCTCCATTTTCCCTGGCAGAAGGCTGCAGAAGGCCATGGCGACCAAAAATGGGGCGCGAGAGGGCTGTGTGTGGCCCCCCCGGGCTCCATTTTTGCTGGCAGAGAGCTATCAAAACAAATTAAAGACAAAACAAAAGGAGAAATGTTTCCCCTTTTGCATTTGAACATCCAAGAAGGGACAGGAAAGGAGAAAGGGAAAGAGGAAAGAAAAAGAAGATAGGAAGAGTGCAAGGAATGAAAAAAAAAGAGAGGAAGGAAGGAAAGGAAGGATGGTTATGAGAGTGAGGGAGGGTCTCAGGGAAGCCCTGCCTTAGTACTTGGCCACCACAGATGCCCCCGACATGCCCACCATGGCCACACCTACCTTGGCCCTCCAACATCAAACACAAGCCTGATGCAGCCCCCAATGAAATCAAGTTTGACACCCCTGGAGTAGAGGCTCAGTTAGAAGGGAACAAGTAGAACTAGATAAATGACAACAACATGGAGAATGGCCCAATGCTGATATTGCTGGCCTGGCTGCATTCAAAAGTCCATGTTGCAGAATGAGACTAGGCTGCACACATTTTGCTTTCCACAACAAGGAGGGCTAGAAACACCCAGTCACATGACTACCAAGCCACGCCCACCAACTAAGCCACGCCCATAGAACCGGTGGTTTAAAAAAATTGAATCCCACTCCTGGCTGGAAACTTGCTTTATTTTCAGACAAAAAGTTGGAGTAGACGAAATCCAGATGTTTGGATTCCCTGTCCCAGTATCCACAGCTGCCATTCAGGACTGACATATGGGCCTATCGAGGAATTGCACAGAGGTCAAAGGGACGGGGCTTCAGAGTGCCTCCCCCAACCGGGTCAAGTTTTATATCTTTTGATCCGTCGGCCAAGTGGAATTTGAATGTTTGCATAAGGTTGCTAAAGAACAGGAAGAGCTCTGTTTTTGCCAAATTTTCTCCCAAACATACGCGATGACCTAGGAATGGAGAGGAAAACAACAAATCAGTGCTGGTAGTGATTGATTAGGGAAGAAGTGGGGAACTATGGCACCCTTTATGACTTGTGGACTTCAACTCCCAGAATTCTTGAGCCAACATGGCTGCCTTAGGAATTCTGGGAGTTGAAGCCCCTCAGGGCTGGCTCAGGAATTCTGGGAGCTGAAGTCCACAAGTTGTAAAAGGGCCACCAGGCCTCACCCCTCGGTTAGAGGAACACCTGTGATTTCTAACCAATTTTTCTATAGAAGTAAATTGAGTGACATCCCAGCTCTAGTTTCTCTTCATGCTGGCTGAGGAATTCTGGGAGTTGAAGTCAACAGGTCATAGCAATAGCAATAGCACTTAGACTTCTATACTGCTTCATAGTGCTTCACAACCCTCTCTAAGCGGTTTACTGAGTCAGCATATTGCCCCCAACAATTTTGGGTCCTCATTTTACCCACCTCAGAAGGATGGAAGGCTGAGTCAACCCTGAGCCTGGTGAGAATTGAACTCCAAATTGCAGTCAGTTGACAGTCAGCAGAAGTAGCCTGCAGTACTGCATTCTAACCACCGCGCCATCGAAACTCATACAAGGGCCATTGTTCCCCACTCCTGCATTTTAGAGCTTGCAATGTGCCTGACCTGAATTCCCTTGGATGCTGTTGTCCCCACTGCTGTCCGGTAAGAGGAATATAGGTAGTCCTCAATTTACAACCATTCCTTTAGTGGTCATTCAAAGTTACAAAAGCATTGAAAAAAGTGACTTATGACTATTTTCCCACACTTATAACCATTGCAGCATCCCTACGGTCATGTGATTTATGTTTGGATATTTTGACAACTGATTCATATTTATGACAGTTGCTGTGTCCTGAGGTCATGTGATCAATCCCCTTTTGCGCCCTTCTGATAAACAAAGTCAATGGGGAAGCCAGGTTCACTTAACAACTGTGTTACTAACTTAACAACTGAAGTGATTCACTTAACTATAACAGGAAAGGTCGTAAAATGAGGCAAACTCACTTAACAACTGTCTCACCTAGCAACAGAAATTTGGGGCTCAATCAAAGACTACCTGTATAACTCCATCCAAAACAGGCTATGAGACAAGTCATCAAGAAATTCCTCTCCTGTCTCTGGATTTGTTACATCTAATATTCCTTCCATTTCTCTCCTAGCCTCTTCCCAATTTCTCATACATATAAATCCAGCCACATACTCGTTGGGTGTATAGTATGATCAAGGCATTATAGCAAAACTGAAACTGCCAGCACATATCATTACCTGCTCCCTCCCCCACTCTCTCTCTCTCTTTTTCTCTCTCTCTTCCCCTGTCTTTCTCTTTGTTCCTCTTTCTTTCTCTCTTCCTCTTTTCCTCTTTCTGTCCCTCTCTTCCTTCCTCTTTCTCTTTCTTCCCCCTCTCTTTCTCTTCCTTTTTGTCTCTCTCTTCCTCCCTCCCTCTCTCTTCCTCTCTCTCTTCCTCTCCCTTTTTCTCTCTCTCTCCCTTTTTCTCTTTCTTTCTCTTCTTTTTTCTCTTTTTCTCTTCCTTTCTCTTTCTCTCTCTTTCTCTCCCTCCCCCTCCCCACTCTCTCTCACACACACAAGTTCTGTCTGTTCAGTCAGCTGCCTCATCTGTTTTTTGGTTGATTTATCCATGTATCAGCATTTTTGTAACAGACATATGAGCTTATTTACATAATCAGATTATGTTTCCCAAAATAGTATTCCTGTTAGGGATTACGTTGTTTTCCCTAACTGGTTTAGGTAAAATAATAACTAAGTAATCATAGTTTGTAAGTTAAAGTGTCTGCAACTTTAACTGTGGGATAGTAATTAAGGGAGTGGTTGTGAAAGCACTTTAAAAGAAGTAAGACGACAGCTTGCTCTCTCTCTGGCTTTGATGATCCCTAATTACTGCAAGGACTCAAGATTGCATTGCTCGAACGGGAGAGAAACAAAGGACTGATTTGTAAGTGAACTGACATAGGATATTCTACACGGACTTTGCTAACTGAATATCCCTGAATGGACTGACTAAATGATACATGACTATTGGACTATTATTTTGACTATGCTATGAACTCATAATGGAATAAACTATATTTTTGATAGCACAAGCGTATCTGTTATTTTTACTGTATGTTAATAAACATACAAGCTTAGCTCATTCATTTATCTGTGTGCCTATCTGACTAACGCTGCACATTCTGTTTAGCTTGTCTCCCTAACCCTGGTTGGGGAAACCAGGCTTAACAATTCCTATCCATGGTTGGAGCTGATCCACAATGTGCATTATTATGGCAACTCCATGAAATAGGCTACTGTTGCAAATCACCTAAGACTAGGATGTGGCATGCCTAACAGTGAGCCCACAGGATGTTTTTTTAAAAAATCAAGATGATGACCCCAGCTGTATGACTGAAGAACATGCAAACTGGGTGGTGCTTGGATTGGCTGCCATCATTTTTTTAAACCACAATCTACAGATATCCCTGTTGACAATCTACCACAAAATGTTTTTTTTTTCTGATTTAAAAACTCTTGCTACAGATTACTATTCACTGAGGAATGCTGACAATGGCTCTATCTTTCCCCATAATCAGAAGGCATGCCCATCACTAAATACATATTTATAGTCCTGTTTGAGGGGTGAAACAGGAACAGTCAATAGCAATAGCACTTAGACCTATATACCACTTTACACTGCTTTACAGCCCTCTCTAAGAAGTTCACAGCCTATTGCCCCCAACAATTTGGGTTCTCATTTTACTCACCTCAGAAGGATAGAAGGCTAAATCAACCTTGAGTTGGTCAGGATCTAACTCCTGTCAGTGGGCAGAGTCAGCTTGCAATCCTGCATTCTAACCACTGTGCCACAACAAAAGGGGAGAAGGAAGGAAGGAAAACGGAAGGAAAGAAGGGCAAAAGAATCACAGTGCTTTACGACTCTCTCCAAGCAGTCTACAGTCAGCCTATTGCCCCCAACAATCTGGGTCCTCATTTTACCAAGCTCAGAAGGATAAAAGACTGAGTGAACCTTGAACCGGTTAGAATCGAACTGCTGGCAGTTGGCAGAATTAGCCTGCAATACTCCATTCTAACCACTGCACCACCAGCGCTCTAACGCATCTCATTAAAGAATCAATGAAAACTTTAACAAGGTGAACGAGCACCTATAGAAAATGGGATGAAAGCTTCTCGGCAGGTGAAATTCCCATCCTTGTCAAGGAAATGGTTTGGGTTGAACGTGAGGGGCGTCTCCCATTCGTTGGAATCATACAAGGCTGAAGCCATGTTCGGGAAGACGGTGGTACCCTGTCAAAAAGAGAAGGAGCGCTTAAGTTTTGCCTTTCACCGTGAGGGAAGAAAAAAAGATGGTTATATCTGCTGGCAACAGAGGCCAAGATGAGAAATCCCTAGGAAATTTCTTCATCCATACATAGCTTTAAAGAACACTCTTTTAAAAAACATACATAGGTTGAACAACAGTCATTGCTTTTTTTTTTAAAAAAAAAGGGGGGGGATCCCAATAAACCTAAATTTTGATGCTGACTTTGGCTGATCTGAAACAAATTAAGCAGGTTGGACCTGTTGGAAGAAATATCCTTCTGGGTTCAGTTCCAAGTGGGGAAAAAGACACTGGAAACAAGGAGGCTGATGGAAAGATGGTTTAATGGTGGACAAGACCACATGGCTTGAAGCTCCAGAGTGAAAAGGAAGGATGATCACATGCTTCCAGGTGAAGGAAGAGATCAAGAAAAAAAGGGCCGAGGTGCTGGGAGTGCCTGGGTTTTATAACCTTTGCTGGGATTTGAATTGGAGCTTGTATTCTCATTGGTTGTCAGACTCCCATGAGGCCATGCAGGGGCAACTCTGTTGGCTGGATGATGATGCACTGAAAGGGCTTTTGAGCAATTGCTATAGCTTTATCTGGAGATCTTTGTTATGTAAAGTATTCTGGCCCAGGCCTTAATGGCCCACCCATTAACAAAGGTGGGGGTGACCTGCTGCTTCTGAGGTGAGTTTCTGCTTCTGAGTTTCTACTCTTTTTAGAGGAAATATTCTGCCTTTTTAATATTTCCCAGGATGTTTCATTTTTCTAGGAGGGCGGGTGGGTGCTAACTTCCAACAGACCTGATGAGAACCTATCAGGAAATTTATTGGGGCTCAACAGCTATGGAGGGCCTCAGACATCCAGGTTATGGTTGTCTCAAAAGTGCTTTTTCAAAAGGCAACTGGACTTTCTTTGTTTTTGCTTGAAGTTATTTCATGTCTCATCGAAGAAACTTTTTCAGCTCTGACTTCCCCACCATCCAGCCAGAGCTGAAGAAGCTTCTTGGAGGAGAAGTGAAACGTTTTCAAGGAAAACGAAGGAAATCCACTTGACTTTTGAAAAAGTACCTTTGGGACATCTGAGCTCGACTTTAGGCTGGGCAGGTGAAAAACAATTCCTCCAGAGGGAAAGCAAAGCGGGACCATTTCTGATTTGTTGATTTGTTATGATATATAAGTCTCTATGAAGTGACAGAAGCTGAGCTCCACTCAAAAGAGATCAAACATCCATTTTTGTGTGCGCAAAGCAAGAAATGACTTTTCAATGTTTGTGCTTCAGCATCAACAAAGAATAACCTGAGTTTCAGACAAAGATTGATGAGGACTAATTATGCCAAGCTGGTCAAGGAATCAGAGTGAAGGATGGTCATTGGAAACAGATGCACTTCATAGTGTTGGAAGAAATATCCTTCTGGGTTCAGTTCCAAATGGGGAAAAAGACATTGGAAACATGGAGGCTGTTTGGAAAGATGGTTTAATGGTGGATAGGACGATCACATGATTCAAGATGTTGCGTGAAGGAAAAGAAGAAGGGGCAAAATGATGAGAGATCCTTAGTTTTATACCCTCTGTTGGGCCCCACCTTAGTGTTTCCTATCCCTGTGTAAGAAATGTATTCCATTGGCTGTCAGATTCCCAAAGGTGGGGGTCTTAGATAACTTTGTAGGCTTTGTTTGGGCCACATGGCTTCACCTGAGTGCTGGCTGATACAATCTTCCCAGGCCAGGTGGTGAGGTGGGTAGAGGGCTTTGTTATGTAGAATACTCTGGCCCAGGCCTGAATGGCCCACCCAATTAACAAAGGTGGGGGTGAGCTTCTTCTTCTGAGTTAGGGGAAATATTCTGCCTTTTAGTATATCCTAAAATATTTCATTTTCCTAGGAGAGGGTTTTAACTTCCAACAATAGCTAACCGCAAGGATGACAAAATATGGGTCACACTGTCACAACACAATCTCCCCCTTTGAATTTTGGGCAGGGAAAAAGCATGTCAGGAAACAGCACAAATCACAAAACAAATGAACAGTGATAATTATTCCTACTACGGTATTAGATGCTTGGGAATAGCTGTGATCATGAACTTGTAGAAGGCCAATAAATTATTGCTGCTTTCTTTACACACACACACACAAACTTGTCTTCTCTCGAAATGCTCCAGATTTTTGAACATATGGAAGTCCGACATTTCTGGAGAACAGCAGCTGTGGTTATGAATATATATAAACACAGGTAGTAGTCCTCTGTTAACAACTGTTTGTTCAGAAACTACTTAAAGTTACAACAGCGCTGAAACAAGGACTTATGGCTGGTCCTCAAAGTTTCAGCCATGACACTTTGCACGGTCAGTTCTGTCCTAGGCATCATTAAAAGAGGGATAAAATCAAGATCATTTGAAGTGTTAGTATCCCTTTATAAAGCCCTGGTAAGACCACACTTGGAATATTGTGCACAGTTTTGGTCACCACAATATAAAAAAGATGTGAAGACTCTGGAAAGAGTGCAGATAAGAGCAACAGAGATAATTAAGGGACTGGAGGTTAAAATGTAGAAAGAACAGTTGCTCGAATTGGGTATGTCTAGTTTAATGAAAAGAAGGGTATGATGGCAGTGTTCCAATATCTCAGGGGCTGCCCCAAAGAAGAGGGAGTCAAGCTATTCTCCAAAGCACCTGAAGGCAGGACAAGAAACAATGGATGGAAACTAATCAAGGAGAGAAGCAACTTAGAACTAAGGAGAAATTTCCTGATAGAACAATTAATCAGTAGAAGGACTAATTGTGATTCATGTGTTTGGCAACTGGCTCACAATTACGACGGTCACATTGTCCTGCCGTTTGCCACCTTCATCGCCGGCTTCTGACAAGCAAAGTCAGTAGGACAATTGACAGGTCACAAATGTCAATCATGTGATATTGGACTTAATGAGCATATTAGGAATTGCCAGAACCGCCACTGTAAGTTGATGCGGTCCCGCTTAATAACAGAGTCCTTGGTCCAATTACCATCATTAACCGACGATTCCCTGTATTGCATGTGCTTCCTTCTAGCAATATGGGGAAGAAAAGAAAAGAAGGTTCTAGATGACAGGAAATCGGTTACCTTTCTAATGAGAAACTTCTGGATCTTTGTGTCTCTTAGGCAGTATCTGGGCAATCCAATCAAAACGATGTTGCTAAAGCGCTGGATTTCGTGCATCACAGCATTTGTGTACGGAAGTTTCTTGCGATCCTCGTAACAGACTGACTGGCCCGGTGTTAGGAGTGTATCTATTTCCTGTTGAACTTTGGCTGTGGAGAAACAAAGATTTTGCACATTAACTAGAGCTAAGATTGAATAAGCATCCGGGGCCAGCCCATGGTTTATTAATGGCAGAAGCTCAGCCTAGCAGGAGGGAATTATTTAGACCAGGGGTGACCAACCTTGACAACTTTACGTTTTGTGGACTTCAACTCCCAGAATTCCCCCGATAGCCTTGTTGGCTGAGGAATTCTGGGAGTTGAGGTCCACAAGTCTCAAGTTGCCAGGAGTGTCCAACTATGACAACTTTAAGTTTAGTGGACTTCAACTGTCAGAATTCTCCCATCCACCATGCTGGATGAGGAATTCTGGGAGTTGAAGTCTGTTGAGGTAATTCCCCGTTAGGAGAATGGGCGCATACAGGGAGACGTATTTGAGAGAAGTGTTTGAATAATACACACACAGAACACAGATACACTGTACAGTAAATGTAGGGTTTTACTTTCAATAAAGGTTTAAGCAAAGTTCAAAATAGGCAGTCCAAAGTCATTCACAGGTTAAATCAGTCAGTTTTCAATCCAGGGATAATTCAGTAGCAAAGTCCAGTGTCAAAAACAGTTCAGTAACAGACTTACATCAAATCCAGTAGTATTAGTCAATTAGAAGAAATGGAGGAACGGCAATACTTTCCAACAGAAGGAAACAGAGATACACTCACACTCTCTTCTGAGAATCAGACTAAAACAAACCAGGTTTCTGGCTCCATCTTATGGCCGTTTGAGAAACCACGCCTAATTACAGTTTTGCATTTTCTTAAAGATACAGTTTTAAAATGTTTATCCTGGTTTATATATTTCTAACCCAAATACCTGTTAGGTGACTTATATTCCTAACAAGTCCACAAGTCTAAATTGCCAGAGATGTCCAACCTTGGCAACTTTAAGTTTAGTAATCTTCCCAGATGGCTTCTGACAAGCAAAGTCAATGGGGGGAAGCTGATGTGCTTAATCACTGTGTGATTCACGTAATGACCAATGATTCACTTAATGACCATGGCAAACAAAAAAAGGTCTTGAAATCAACTCACCTAAAAATCCACCAACCACAGAAGTGTTCAAGTCCCATTTGTGATCACATATCAAGGATTACCAGTCATTCAATAGGCTTAAACTGGCAATTGAATTAACTAATATTTTAATTTCACCTTTTTCACGTACAATCCAAAACAGCGAACATACCTAATACTCCTTCCTCCTCTTTGGAGCTTTTTAAGAACTGGAGCTTTTTAAAAAGAGACAAAACAGTCACTTTTCTGAAATGGTATAGGTTCTCCTGCTTGAGCTGGGGGCTGGACTAGAAGACCTCCAAGGTCCCCTCCTATTCTATTCTATTCTATTCCATTCCATTCCATCCCATCCCATCCTATTTCGCATTTTCCCCACAACCACAACCCTGAGATTTGGGCTGAGAGAATGACTGGCCCAGAGTCACCCAGTCAGTTTTGATACTAGAATTCAACATAACACAAACACAAGCAACAGGCCATAATGACACCAGAGTCTTGGACTTTAAAAGAGCTGATTTCAATAAACTCAGAGAGAACTTGGGAAAGATTCCATGGATGAAAATCCTAAAGGGGAAAACAACTCAAGAATCTTGGGAAACTCTAAAAAGTATGATCATAGAAGCCCAGACCAACACAATACCACTGAGAAAGAAAAACAAGAAATCCAAGAAGAAATCAGCATGGCTGCACAAAGATCTCTCTGGCAAATTGAAAGAAAAAAAAGGACAAGTACAAAAAATGGAAAGAAGGACATACAACTAGGGCAAAATATCAGCAGACAGCCAGAATCTGCAAAGATGAAGTCAGGGTAGCAAAGGCTCAGAATGAACAAAGACTTGCAACAAAAGTCAAAGATAATAAAAAAAAGTTTCTTCCAACATATAAATAACAAGAAAAAAATCAAGGAAACAGTCGGTCCACTAAGGAGAGAAGATGGCAGTGAAGTAATAGGCAACAGAGAGAAAGCAGAGCTGCTCAACTCATTCTTTGCCTCTGTCTTCATGAAAAAAGAAACTATAGCTCAACCCACCAAAAACATAACTGTAAAAGACAGACCAGAAATAAAAGTTAAAATAAGCAAAAAAAAATAGTAAGAGAACACCTGTCTGATCTTGATGAACACAAATCACCGGGGCCTGATGGATTACATCCCAGAGTTTTAAAGGAGCTGGCAGAGGTCATCTCAGAACCACTGCACCATATCTTTCAAAAATCCTGGAGCACCAGGGAACTACCAGAGGACTGGAAAAGAGCTGATGTGGTTCCCATCTTCAAAAAAGGGAAAAAAAACAGACCCAGGAAACTATAGACCAATCAGCCTAACATCAATACCCAAGAAGATACTGGAAAAGATAATAAAAAACAGATCTGCCAACATCTAGAGAAAAGTAAAATAATAACTAACTAGCAGTCAGCATGGGTTTGTTAAAAACAGATCATGCCAAACCAATCTCATTTCATTCTTCAACACAGTGACTAAATTAGTAGACCAGCAAAATACTGTGGACATAATATATTTAGATTTCAGCAAGGCATTTGACAAAGTAGACCACAACCTACTTCTTAGTAAGCTAGAAAAAAGTGGAATAGATAGCACCACCACGAGATGGACTCACAACTGGCTGGCAAACTGTACTCAATGAGTAGTCCTTGATGGGTCTAAGTCTACATGGAGGGAAGTAAGCAGTGGGATGTCACAAGGTTCTGTCTTAAGTCCAGTACTCTTCAATATCTTCATTAACGACTTAGATGAGGGAATAGAAGGGGAATTTACCAAATTTGCAGATGATACTAAGATGGCAGGTATCAGGCTGTGCTCCCTTTAGATCCCAAGAAAGAAATACTCAGACTCCATGGTGTAGCAACAGAGAAAGGTATCTTGAGGGCTGACAGCAGGAATATCTAACACCCAAGAAGATAGGCTCAAGATCCAGATGGATCTTGACAGACTAGAACACTGGGCCGTATTTAACAACATGAAATTCAATGTAGAGAAAAGTAAAGTCCTACCCTTAGGCAAGAAAAACCAAAAGGACACATATAGACTGGGTGAAACCAGGCTCAATAGCAGGAACTGGGAGAGGGATCTTGGAGTCTTAGTGGACAACCAGCTAAATAGGAGCCAGCAGTGTGCAGCAGCTGCCAAAAAAGCTAATGCAATCCTAAATTAACAGAGGGATACAATCAAGATCAAGGGAAGCACTCATACCCCTCTATAAAGCCTCAGTAAGGCCACACCTAGAGTGCTGCATCCAGTTTTGTTCACCACATTATAAAAAAGATGTTGAGATTCTAGTAAAAGTACAGAGAAGAGCAACCAGGAGGATTAGGGGACTGGAGGCTAAAACATACAATGGACGGTTGCAGGAACTGGGCCTGGCTAGTCTACTAAAGGGAAGGACCAGGGGAGACATGATAGAAGTCCTCCAATATTTGAGGTGCTGCCACAGGGAGGAAAGGGTCAAGCTATTTTCTAAAGCGCCTGTAGGCCAGACAAGGAATAATGGATGGAAACTGAACAAGGGGAGATTTAACCTGGAAATAAGGAGAAATTTTATGACAGTAAGAACAATCCACCAATGGAACAGAAGTTGCCCTCGGAAGTTGTGGGAGCGCCATCCCTTGAGACTTTCAAGAAGAGATTGGACTCCCACTTGGGCGGGGGGTTGGACTAGATGACCTACAAGGTCCCTTCCAACTCTGATTATCTGTTATCTGATGCCTAAGGCAGATTTAGGAGTGCCTGTCTCCTTGTTTCACACCTGGTGTCTTAACCATGAAAAAAATAAAGGTTTCCCAGTGAGTCATGTCCAACTCTAGAGCACAGTGCTCATCTCCGTTTCTTGGCCGAGGGAGCCAGCATTGTCCGAAGACAATTACTATGGTCATGTAGTCAGCATGACTTTATGCCAAAGGCACACAAAACACAGTTACCTTCCCAATTGGAGTGGTGCCTATTTATCTCCTTGCAAGCTGGGCAGAAGCTGAGGCAAAGGACGGGAGCTCACTCGTCCCACAGAACTTGGGTCACGAACCTCTCCAGCTGACAAGCACAGCATCTTTAACCATTGACCCATTCATTAGTTTGGTCTTACCCACTAGACAAAACTAAATAAGAGTTAGTTTTCAGCCATGATATTCCAAAGTCCATTCCCTGCAACTAAGCTCTTCACAATCCTTGGCTTATCAGAAGAGATGAACAGATGTTAATCAAAACCTACAGTGTCATTGATCTAGGATGCTCAAAGGGGGTTATCTTGGGCGTGCTTGGAACACCCTGAACATTTACTGGGTTTATTCAAGAGTTTAAACAGGTAGCCTTTCCCAATACCTCCTATGCCCATTACCCTCTCTGGATTATATGTTCTTATCATGCCAGTGGCCTGAACAGACAAAGTCAAACCTTGCTTGGGCCATCTGATATTTTGAGTGGGAGATCACACCTTGTCATTTGGATAAGGTTGGGTACAGGTAGTCCTCAACTTATGACCAGTGGCTGTCGGAAATTACGATGGTGCTGAAGAAATCCCTGCCTGAAGTTACACTTCTGCATTGCTCCTGGGATTACCTGAACAAAACTTGGGTCCAAAGCAATCCACCTGCCCTTATGACTGACTCTGACTGACTCTGAGGCATCCTATGCTCCACAATAACCCAGATGGTTATTTACCAAGCACAATGAGGAGAGGAGGGATTGGGGTCCTTAAATGAGGCAATCACATGGGTGCCTCGCTTAACAAATGTCATGACTTGAGACCATAAAGAGCAGCCTGCATTATGATTGTAAGTTGAGCACTACCTATCATTAAATAATTCTTCCAATCATAATTGCCATTTACAGATGAAAATGCTACAAGCAGCTTCAGGCACTGAGCATAGATGGGTTATAAAGATCCCTTCTATCTCATCCATCCTCTGATGCTTCTCTCACCTTGAATGTCAGGATAAAGCACCATGTATAACAATCCCCAGAAGAGAGTGGTGCCTGCTGTCTCTGTTCCCCCCAGGAAGAGATCAAAGATGCTCTGAACCATGTTCTTTTCATCATAGGGTGACTTGGGTTGGTTTTTTGTCTGCAGAACAAAAATGGAGAAATGAACACCTGAGAAATCTTGAAGATCATCTCTTCTTCCAAAGGTCCTTGCCTGTTGGAATATGTGTTAGAATCTATTTTGTATTGCAACAATTACAGAATCATTCAGCTAAGAGATGGCAGTGTTTAGTTTGAATCTATGGTTGTAATCTTGGTTCTATTTGTTCTGAGGAGAATTTCTTGTTTTCTGTTACAGTTTAAAACAGTTGAGCAGTAAAGCACATGATGACAGTACTCTTTGTTTGCTCTGGGTGTCTTATTTTTTCCCCATGTACGGGAGGCCCACTTCTTCTTCTTGCTTGCTGTGGGACAGGAGGTTGCGCGGTGTACCAGTACTGCCACCATCGTGAGGAAGGGGTGGAGCTGGCCCACAAACCCTGCACCAGCTTACCTCAGGGCCCCCACAGCCAGGCCATCTATGCCCCAACATGTAGTGGCCTTACCTGGTGGCCGTCATACCGCAAGCAACCAGACAGAATGGGCGGGCAGCCAGCTGTGCAGGCTCTTAAGTGGGGCTTATTTTGGGGGTAGGGCTTGTATTAGGCACAAACAGAAAACATGCTAGGGCTTATTTTCGGGAAGGTCTTATTTTCAGGGAAACGATACATACAGTATAAACAGACTTTCTAACATTGCCAATTTCAACAGTTGCAACTTCTCTCTTTGGGGAAGGCAGGGACAAAAAAGGTAGGCATTTGCTCCTATTGGTCTCAGAGCCCTGGCATCTGCTCCGATGATGCATTGTCACAATCCCCAGAGAAGACGGTACTCGAGGCTACTATAAAGCTTGCTGGCTGGAGAATTCTGGAAGTAAAAGTCCACCCATCTTGAAGTTTCCAAAGTTGGGAAGCCTTTATGTTATAAGCTGTCTAACAGTCACACAAAAGAGTATCCACTTACTTTCTCTATTTCAGCCAGATAAAAATGAATGAAATCTTGTTCTTTTTCTTGATGCTCTGCTTCTTGGTGCTTCTTGATCTCCTCTCTTATAAATGACTGAACAAAGTCACGTGAGGAAAATGCCTTCTGATGAGGTCCTGGAACATGGTGCATAATCCAGGGGAAAATATTGTACAGCTGGTGGAAGAGAAGTAACATCACCTGAGTTAGGAAGCCATATTGATAAAATAAAGATATAAGGATTAAACAGAGGCAAAAGGAACTGAGAGCTGTGGTGGCGTAGTGGTTAGAATGCAGTACTGAAGGCTACTTCTGCTGCCTGCCGGCTGCCTGCAATTTGGCAGTTGAAATCTCACCAGGCTCAAGGTTGACTCAGCCTTCCATCCTTCCAAGGTCGGTAAAATGAGGACCCAGATTGTTGGGGGGCAATCGGCTGACTCTGTAAACCACTTAGAGAGGGCTGTAAAGCACTGTGAAGCGGTATATAAGTCTAAGTGCTATTGCTATTGTTATTTGAGAGCAAAATCATGGAGAATGATCTTTGAGAATATTCTTGGCAGAAATTATCAAGACTTTGATGTGACTCAAAACATTCTATCTTACTTCCTTTAACTCCAGAAGGTATTAAATTCTAGTTGTTTTGGACATCTTTGGAAAAAGAGGCAGAAGAAAAAAAACTGAGTGTCAGTGAATAATTCTTTCCTTGTGTTTCTAATTTTTCTTTCTTTATTTTTTCTTATTTTTATTGCTCTTATCTTTTGGTTTTATTGCAAATATCTCAGCATTGTATTCTCCTTTTCAGGGTTTCTGAGAATGTTCAGGGAATTTTTCCTTTTATTTTAGTAGAACACAATACTGAGGCAGTATTCCAGGTCCCTCAATCAGAATAGAGCTGGAAGGGACCTTAGAGGTCTTCTAGTCCAACTCCCTACTTGTCCTGACCCAGGCTTCATCAAACTTAATGAAACACAAACTTATTTTAAAAGCAAAACCTATTTTAATGCAACACTGGGAATTATTTTCATTCCCAGCCAGAATTAATTATAAACAGTTCCCCCAGATAAGAGCACATCTTTCAGTGCTGCCAAAAAACAGAAGTCCAATTAACTATAACATAAACCAACCAAAGTACCAGAAAAAACCGACCAGAGTACACAGAGCTTCAAGAAGGACTCGGAAACTATTGAACTACATTGCTTCCTGCAAAGCGTTCGTCATCTTGGCCTGACTTTTATCCCTTATGGGAAGGGCAGTCTCCTCCCAGCCTTGCTCCTGAGTTGCCCCTTCTGCTTCAGCTGCTCTTGCCTTCTAGCAGCTCTGTGCACATGCACACTAGGAACAGGCTCCCTTGGGTCCTCTGCTTCACTGCTGCCAGACTCCGAAGGCTCCAAAGGCAGCACCCCACTCCCAGATGGTCCTGGCCCCATCCCTGTTTCGAATGCAGGACCCTCGTCCAACTCCTCCCCAGACTCCCTGCCTGGTTCCCCCTTCTTCTTCTTCACTGTCCAACTCCGCTGCCGTCTACACCAGCTGCCAGCGAATCACAACACTATTCAAGTAGGAGACCCTATACCATTTCAGGCATGTGACTGTCCAGTCTCTTCTTAAAAAGTGATGGAGCATCCCACAACCTCTTGTGGCAAGCTGTTCCACTGGTTAATTGTTCTAACTGTCAAGAAATTTCTCCTTAATTCCAGGTTGCTTTTCTCCTTGGTTAGTTTCCATCCATCCAAACAAAACTATACGCAAAAATCATTAAGTCTAGAGTCTCAAAATTGATGTAACTGTTCCTTAAAGTCCGAGATTATCATTTCCCCTTAGAGGGGAACATCAGACAGCATCATTAGCAGGGATTATTCATCTTAAATATGTAGCTGTCCTTGTCCCCAAAAGGCAACGGGATTTTCCTTGAAGACGTTTCACTTCTCATCCAAGAACCTTCTTCAGTTCTGAAGAACATCTTCAAGGAAAAACAAAGTCCAGTTGCCTTTTGAAGAAACATCTTTGGGACAACTGCAGGGGTGGGGTCCTGGGGGTTCACAGGCGTTCAGGAGAGCCCCCCAGCTAAGATTCTGTGCAATTCAGAGACCCCCCCAATCCCAATTCTGACTGGCCCATCCCATCTTTCCCCTTCCCTTCCAGGAGTCCTCATGTGCCGCGTTTTGGATGTAGGTAAGTGCAGGGCGTGCGTGGAGGTTTACAGTATTTTGAAAAATATCTCTGAGGTTTTGCACATATAAATGGAAAAATGGGCCTCCTGGAAGTTCAGGAAGGCTGGAAATGGGCCCGTTTCTAGTCTCCAGAGGGCCTTTGGAGCCCAGGGAGGCCATTTTCCCCTCCCAGAGGCTAAAGGAGAGCCTCCAGAGCTGGGGAAGGCAAAAACACCCCACTGCCATGGTGCAGGAGGGAGACTAGGCCACGCCCACCATGGCCACGCCCATCCAGCAACCGGGCAGAGAACCCGTTGCTAAAATTTTTGAAGCCCACCCCTGGACAACCGTGAACGGGATGACTGAGAATCTTCCACTGATGGATGAGAAGTGAAACGTCTTCAAGTAAAATCCTGTTGCCTTTTGGGGACAAGGACAGCTACATATTTAAGATGAATAATCCCTGCTTATGATACTGTCTGATGTTCTCCTCTAAGGGGAAATGATAATCTCGGACTTTCATCTAAGGGACAGTTACATCAATTTTGAGACTCTAGACTTAAATGATTTCTGCGTGTAGTTTTATTTGGACAGATGGCTGTCCTTGTTTGGATTATATGTGCAAAAACTCAGAGATATTTTTCAAAATACTGTAAGCAGGAGTTTTGTACATCAGCACATTAGCTAAAAGGAACCCCAAAGAGACATAAATGCAGGTAGTTTCCAACTTACATCCAGTCCCTTAGAAAGTCCCAGTGTTTTGACAGACCTACCTGGGAGGAATATATTATAACCCAGATTCAGGTTCTGATGATTACCTCTTACCCCACTCCACCCCACGGACATGTGACCACAGGTACAGCGCTAAGCAAGTAGGCCACCTCAGCATCCCACATGGCATAGTAAAATGGTTTTGCTAAAAAACAGATTTTACTTTTAGGTTTGAGCAAAATCATGACCTTAGAGAACCCTTGCTTTGCTTCATATTGGTGGCATTTGCTTAATGACGGTCAAATTACTTATTGATTGCCACAAAAAAATTGTGAAATCATGTGATCAACTTCCCAAAGGTGCTTTTTTAGAAGGCAACTGGACTTTCTTGAAGAGTTCCACTTCTCATCCGAGAAGCTTCTTCAGCTCTGACTGGATAGTCGGGGGTGGAAGGATTAATATTCCTTGCAGGCAGCTGGTCATTTGCATCCTTTTTGAGGGTCATTGAAGCACTTGGAGGTTTATCTGTGTCTTCAGGATGAGAAGCAAAATGTGTTCAAAGAAAAAACAAGAAAGTCCAGTTGCCTCCTGAACAAGCACCTCTGAGACAACCATGACCTGGATGACTGAGAATCACTGTTAAGCCTGGTTTCCCCAACCAGGGTTAGGGAGACAAGCTAAACAGAATGTGCAGCGTTAGTCAGATAGGCACACAGATAAATGAGTGAGCTAAGTTTGTATGTTTATTAACATACAGTAAAAATAACAGATACGCTTGTGCTATCAAAAATATAGTTTATTCCACTAAGAGTTCATAGCATAGTCAAAATAACAGTCCAATAGTCATGTATCATTTAGTCAGTCCATTCAGGGATATTCAGTTAGCAAAGTCCGTGCAGAATATCCTATGTCAATTCACTTACAAGTCAGTCCTTTGTTTTCTCTCCCGTTCGAGCAATGCAGTCTTGATTCCAAGCAGTAATCAGGGATCATCAAAGCCAGAGAGAGAGCAAGCTGCAGTCTTGCCTCTTTTAAAGTGCTTTCACAACCACTCCCTTAATTACTATCCCACAGTTAAAGTTGCAGACACTTTAACATACAAACTATGATTACTTAGTTATTATTTTACCTAAACCAGTTAGGGTAAACAATGTTATCCCTAACAATCACTACAAACTTTTAGCTATACAATTTAGGATGAACGCCCTTCGAATGGTGTGGAATGGATTTCCAGAGGAAAAAATGGCAGCCTACAGGAACCATTTGCACCACTCAGGTGACCCTGAGGACACAGATAAACCTCCAAGTGGCCTCAACGACCCTCAAAAAGGATGCAAATGACCAGCGGTCTGCAAGGAATGTAAATCCTTCTGTTCCCCCAGAGCTGAAGAAGCTTCTTGGATGAGAAGTGAATCTCTTCAAAGAAACAAACAAGAAAGTCCAGTTGCCTCCTTAAAAAGCACCTTCGGGACACCCATGACCCAGATGACTGAGAATCTCTACAGGTGATTGGTCCCATGATTTTACAAATTTTACAACCAACACAAGTGACAACTATGATGGGCCGGCTCCATTATGGTCATAACTATCTGTACAAGAAACCCAACCAATCTCACTCAGCAAGGGTGGGATCAAAAAGATGGCTGTCATCACAATTGAATCAATAGATCTGTCCCTTTCACATCTGTGTAACCCACAAAAAAGGGGGCTGGCTTCTTCATTGCACCATCATGGCTGCCATTTTGATTTTGGGGGGACTCCTCTCGCTGCAGATAGGCCTGCTTCCCCGCTAGCCTTTAGTACCCAAGGCAGGTTTTTTTGACCCACAGCCTCTGAGCCTGTTCAATGACCGTAATATTTTGATTCTCCTGAGAAAAAGGAAAGAAAGGATCAGCTCACGTTACTCACGACATTATCAGAGGCATTGAAAATCTTCTCAATGGCTTCTAGCAGGTGATGAAAAGTCTCGTCTTCTGTGGAGAAACGATGGCCAAAGACGAGCGCACAAATCACGTTGGAAACCGCGAGGTTCAGGGCGAAAGAAGGATTCATGGGTTTTCCTGCAAAGAGAAAGAGGGACTTGGTGACCGGCATGCCTCTTGCAAAGATTGCATAGGGCCTGTGTGGAGAAAGACTAAGGAGGACACGATAGCATCTTCTAGTCCTTCAGGGGTTGCCACAAAGAGGAGGCGGTCAGCCCTGAAGGCAGGACAAGAAGCAATGGATGGAAACTGATCAAGGAGAGTCTGTAGAGATTCTCAGTCATCCAGATCATGGTTGTCCCAAAGGTGCTTTTTCAGGAGGCAACTGGACTTTCTTGTTTTTTTCTTTTGAAGATGGAAAAAATTGCAGACTACAGGAACCAGGAGGTGCACAGATAAACCTCCAAGTGCTTCAACGACCCTCTAAAAGGATGCAAATGACCAGCAAGGAGTATAAAAAGGGGTGGGATTCAAAAATCCCAGCAACCGGTTTGTTGCCCGGTGGCTGGGTGGGCATCAGCTACATGGGTGGGTGGGGCCTACCAGAACTTCCTATTTCCGGCTTCTGGTGGGCCTCCAGATCTCAGGGGAGAACTCAGGCCATTTTTGCCCTCCCAAGGATCCAGAGGCCTCCCCTGAGCCTCTGGGAGGGCGAAAACAGCCTCCCCTGGCCTCTGGAGGCCCACCGGAAGGGTGGAAACAGGCCCATTTTGTAACTTCCAGTTTTTCTGGGGGGGCGTTTTTCGCTCTCCCAACGGTCTAGAGCAGGGGTCTCCAACCTTGGCTCCTGGAAGCCTGGCGGACTTCAACTCCCAGAATTCCACAGCCAGCTTTGCTGGCTGTGGAACTCTGGGAGTTGAAGTCCGCCAGGCTTCCAGGAGCCAAGGTTGGAGACCCCTGGTCTAGAGGCTTCCCCCGGGCCTCTGGGTGGGCAAAAATGGCATTCCCCCGGGCTCTGGAGGCCCTCTGAAACCCAGAAACAGGCCTGTTTCCGGACTTTCAGAAGGCGTGTTTTTCCATCTCCCAGAGCCTCCGCGTTGACCCTGCACTTACCTCCATCAAAAATGGGCCACATGGAGACTCCTGGGAGGGGAAGGGGCAGGAGGGACTGGGCCAGAGGTGGGATTCAAATTTTGTAACAATCGGTTCTGTGGACATGGCTTGGTGGTCATGTGACTGGTTGGGCATGGCTTGTATGTAAATATTATAAATATTTATGTCAATATTGGGTTTTTTTTTAAAATTAAAAAATAGCAACTTTTACCCCAAAGCAGGCAAAGCAGGCGGGCAGATTGAGTTGCTCACAGAATCACAGATCCACTCAGAGATCTATCCTTCTGCCATCGGCTACCTGAGCCTGCACTGAAAAGTAGAAGCTTTAGTCCTAAGGAAGCTTCGGCTCTGCTTTTAGATTAACTAGAAAGCAAGAAATCCAAGGATTTCCTGCCTTCTAGCTAATCTAAATCTCCCAGAAGAACAGAACAGCTGATGGTCAGGGGAAAGAAAGGAAAAATAGCAACTTACCAAACCAGGCAAGTTGGATGGCTCGCATGCCAGGTAAGGAGTGAGTGGGTAGGGAGGGGCAGGGCCAGCCAGTGGAGCAATTTGCCGGTTCTCCAAACTACGCATGTGTGCAGCGTTTGCAAGAAATTAGCTGTGCCAACTGGACAGCTGATAAGCGCTGTGTGCGAGTGCGCGGCATTTTAAAATCCTCTTGTTTCCTGCTTTTTCAACCTCAGCTGTGCTGCGCAAAGCCGCTGAGGAGGGAAAAGCAGGGAATAAAGGACAGCCTAGAGTCCAGGCAGGTGGGTGGGCCAAACACTGAACCGATTTGGTGTCAGCTGCTCTTTACAGCTACCGGCTCTATAGAACTGGTCCGAATCGGTAGCATCCCACCCCTGGACTGGGCCAGCTGATGGGTTGAAATACCAGTTTGGCAAACCAACTGTAACTTTAACATCCAGTTCACCTGAACCGGTCCAAACTGATAAAATCCCATCCCGAGTAGAAATCCTTCCATTCCCCACCATCCAGTCAGAGCTGAAGAAGCTTCTTGGATGAGAAGTGAAATGTCTTCAAAAGAAAAAAACAAGAAAATCCAGTTGCCTCCTGCCTACCTTTGGGATAATCAAGGAGACAAGCAACCTAGAACTAAGGATAAATTAATCACATGACCATGGGGATGCTGCAATGGTCATACAGGTGAAGAAGGGTCAAGTGTCCCTTTTTTCAGTGCTGTTGTAATTTTGAATGATCACTAAACAAAGGGTTTTAAGTCAAGAACTACCTGTACATTCATCTATATCTATTTGTCTGTCTGTCTGTCTGTCGTCTATATCTATCTATCATCTATCTATGTATCTTTATCTTTTACCTATCTATCATCTATCTATATCTATCTATCATCCATCCATCCACCCACTTATCTCTATATGTATCATCTATCCTCTCTATCTATATCATCTATCTCTATCATCTATCTATCTTTTGTTTATGATATAGAATGATAGAAAGATAAATAGATAGAAAGAAAGAAAGAATTTTTATTGGCCAAGTGTGATTGGACACACAAAGAATTTGTCTTGGTGCAAATGCTCTCAGTATACATAAAAGAAAAAATACATTCGTCAAAAGTCAAGAATCATCAGGGACAACATTTAATAATAATAATCATAGGGTACAATAAGCAATCAAACCATCTAGGAAACAGACTATAAATCATAAGATACAAGCGACAAAGTTACAGTCAAACAGTCACAAGTGAGAGGGGATGGGTGATAAGGAATGATGAGAAGAATAATAGTGATAGTAGTGCAGACTTTGTAATAGTTGAACAGTGTTGAGCGAATTATTTGTTTAACAGAGATCTATCTATCTATTTATGATCTATCTAATCTATCTTCCTCTATCTCTTATATATCTATCCTCTATATCTCTATCATCCATCCATATATCTTTCTCTATATATATCATCTATCATCTCTCTCTCTCATCTATCACTTATCTATCTATCTATTTAGATCTATCTATCTATCTATCTATCTATCTATCTATCTATCTATCTATCTATCTATCATCTATCCTATCAATCTCTATCATCTCTCTCTCTCTCTCTCTCTCTCTCTATCTATCTATCATCTATCTATCCTATCAATATCTATTATCCATTTGTCTGTCTATCTATCTATCTATCTATCTATCTATCTATCTATCTATCTATCTATCATCTATCTATCCTGTCAATATCTATTATCCATCTGTCTGTCTGTCTGTCTGTCTGTCTGTCTATCTATCTATCTATCTATCTATCTATCTATCTATCTATCTATCTATCTATCTAACTATCTAACTATCATCTATCCTATCAATCTATCTATCTATCTCAATTTATTTATAAACTTTATTGGCTCATCTTACATTTCCTTGCACAAAACAAGAAAAAAGGATCAAAACTTTATTTTGATCTTTTTTGACACTTCGCCTTCCCTTGCAAACATTGGAGAAATGACTTCAGCCTGTCCTCTGTGTCTTAGTTTTTACATTTTGGAAAATTAAAACAAATAAGAAAATACAGGTTTCCAGCCAAAAGATAAAGGCACTCGCCTCCATAGCAGTACCTTCAGTTTTTCTGAACACTTCCACCAAACTCTGGGCTTCCTCTTCGATCTGATACTCCAGAGCGCTCTTTCCCATGCCCAGGGTCTTCAGAGTCGCCATTGAAAATCGTCTTTGATGCTTCCAGTTCTGGCCCGAGGAAAGTGTGATTCCTGATGACACAGAACCATCGAATGACAGATTATTGGCCTTATTTGGAACTGACAGAAGGGCAAAATACTTTTCTCAGAATATTGTGATTGAAATAGTAATAGCACTTAGATTTATATACCGCTTCATAGTGCTTTACTCTGAGCAGTTTTACAGAGTCAGCCTCTTGCCCCCAACAATCTGGGTTCTCATTTTACCGACCTCGGAAGGATGTATGGCTGAGTTAACCTACAGCTGGTCAGGATCGAACTGCTGACAGTCAGCAGAATTAACCTGCCATACTGCATTCTAAAGACTGTGCTACTGTGGCTGATCACTTCTGGAATATATAGCTGCCTCTGAAACTGGAAGTCCAATTCTGCCAAGTGGGCAGCATGGGCTTTGGAGTTACTAGGAAACAGTATCATAAAACAGGAAAGCTAAACTAGGAACAACTAAAAGGGTACAAGAGAATTAAGGGAAACAAAGCAGAGAACAAAAATTAAGGAAAATAAGACAAGCAAAAATACATTAGAAACAAAAAAGTAAATGACAAAGAAAAATGCGGGGGGGGGGGAGAAAAAAAGAAATTAAATTATAAAGGAATATCCAAAAACCATGTGATGAATCAATTCAAATTTCAAAATTGCATTAGCATTCTACCATTCTCAAGAGTTGATTTTTGATTAATACACATTGTCAGCATTTAAAATATCTGAACATCTCTCTCTTCTGGTTATCTTGCATATTATCCAAACTTATTTCTGTAATTTTCTTTTTTAAAGTATAATAGCAATACATTGTCAGCATAATCTCAGGGAAGGATCCTCTAATATAGTTAATCTTTGATTTACAACCACAACTGTGAGCAAAATTTCCATTGTTAAGCAGGGGGCTTGTTAAGTGAGTCGCATCCAATTTTACAATCTTGTTAATTTTTTTTGTTACTAGCTGAGCCCTGTTGGTTAGAATGCAGTGGTTAGAATGCATTATTGCAGGCTGACTCTGCCCACTGACAGGAGTTCGATCCTAATCAGCTCAAGGCTGACTCAGCCTTCCATCCTCCCAAGGTGGATAAAATGAGGACCCAGATTGTTGGGGTCAATAGGCTGACTCTGTAAACCACTTAGAGAGGGCTGGAAAAGCACTGTGGAGCAGTACATAGGGTAGGTGCTATTGTTTGTGCTATTGCTCTTAGTCACGGTTCTCAAATGAATCACTGCAGTTGTTAAGTGAGTCACGATTTCCCCCATTGACTTTATTTGTGAAGCTGGCTGGGAAGATTGCAAATGATGATCACATGATTCTGGGACACTGCCACCATTAAAAATGCGTCTTGGTTGCAAAGCCTCTAAATTTTGATGACCGACTATGGGAATGCTGCAATCTAAGGGTGGGAACCAGTGGCAAGTCATTTCTTTCAGTGTTGATGTAACTTCAAGCAATTGCTAAATGAATAGCTTTAAGTTGAGGACTAGCTAATTCTTTGAAGACATGGGAGTCAAACAAATGAACATGTCGAACATTTTGCCATGCAGACATTTTAAGAAAGTGATTTTTCCTCTGTAAAATTTTGTACACTCTTATTAGCTATGCTTCTTCATCACTTGGACCATAAACAGAATTTGTACCAGAACAGATGCTATTTTCTTCATTCAGCAATGCCAAAATCTAGTGATTTGTATTTTTAGGAATGATACCTTGTCAAAAACTGAAATATTATCTGAAGTTTGTTGCTTGAGCCAGAAGAATTATTGTTGGTTATGTCTTCGATAACTTTCTCACCAAAGCAACTTGTTAAAATCTTAGTATCAGAATCAGATAATATTTTGTACAATTCACAGAGTCTTTTTCACATTTCAAAAGGATTATTATACCAAGTTCATAATATAAAGCTGGCAGATCCTCCTTTTAACAAGATTTCTTCAGTAATAATGCATCTATTCTTGCCTTAATATACTTGTAGTACTCTGAAGTTATACCATCTGGCCCTGGAATCTTTCCAGATTCCATCTTTCCAATACGATCATTGATTTCCTTAATGTTAAATTTGCAGCTACATCTTCTTCCCTGGAAGTTCAAACTCCTGGAAGGTTTATTTAATTTTTTAAAAATACTTATGGTGGGTATGTCAATATTTAAGGATGTAAATTCTTATTAAACTAAAGAAAGGAACAGTAACGTCATTCTAATCTTTGTGAATTATCCCCATAAAACAATTATTCTAATTCAACATCATTTTTTTTTTAAAAAGAGGCCAATAATTTTCCCAGTTGGAAAAAAATTGGCAATTTTCTTCTAGATGAAATTGAGAGTTTATTCAAGTTAGAGAGAATGTACTTTATGTATTGCAACTATATAGGTAATCTTCAATTTACAATTCATTTAACAACTGTTTGAGATTACGATAATGCTGCAAAAAGGAGGACTTAGAACCATTCCTCAGATTTACGACCATCAAAGCATCCTCATGCTAACATGATCAAAATTCAGGGGCTTGGCAACTGGCATGTATTTATGATGGTTTGCAGCATCCTGGGGTCACGTGATGAACATCTGTGACTTTCCCCCAATCGGGGAAGCTGGATTCACTTCATGACCGTGGCAAAAAGGGGCGGCAAAGTCAGGCGTAACTCACTAGATGACCCTCTTGCTTAGCAACAGAAGTTCTGGTCCTAAATGTGGTTGTAAGTAGAGGACTAGCTAAATCATGACAAAAATGACACCCCAAAAATGGACATTGTCTCGCTTCCTGTGCCCACATCTGAAGAAAGTTGATCGTTCTTACCTTTGTTGTTTCCCATTGCTTTGAAAAAGGAGAACAGAGGCCGGCCAGAAACATCTTCAGGGTGAGTGGTGAGACCCTCTTTCACAGCTTGGAAGCCATGT
This sequence comes from Hydrophis major, assembly GCA_033807585.1. NCBI lineage: Eukaryota > Metazoa > Chordata > Lepidosauria > Squamata > Elapidae > Hydrophis > Hydrophis major. The sequence goes on from CM066331.1 coordinate 3,638,340, forward strand.
AAAATAATCACAGGGTAGCGCCCGAACCACAACGTGAAGATATTCCCGTAGATCTTGGACATCTGTTAGAAAAACGATCCCACGTGGTCTTTAGATTCTTGGACCAGACTAGTGACTATTGCCTTATTTTCATAAGAATAAAAGCTTAAATTAATTAGATTCATTACAGAGAGGAGGAGGAGGAGGAGGAGGAGGAGGACTGTACAGTACTTGTTACACTCTGAGGTTGGTTGTTATCTTGCAGATATTTCCAGTACTAATTAAGTAACATCATCAGTGTTAATAGGGAATGAAGTTTGTACAGAGGAGGAAGAGGAGGACTGTGGGGTCTGAGGTTAGTTGCTTTCTTGCAGATATTTCAGTACCCAACAAGGTAATATCTTCAGTGCTGGAAGAGAGTTTTGCAGACAGGAGGAGGAGGGGAGGAGGAGGAGGAGGAGGCAACCGATAAGATGGACTCTCTTTTTATTCCTGTTCCCAGAAAAAATAAAATTTGTCCACTGTCCAGTGTTATCCCAGAGATTTTAGATGAGATGGGTGGTGCAGACATTTGATAAATAGTTCTATGCTATGCTATGCCATGCTATGTTATTTTATTCTATTCATTTTTGATACCAGGGCTCTAGGCCTATGGGGGCTCTGGAACCACAGACAGACTGTTTAAGCACTGTTGCTATTGGCAGTCAATAGAGCACACTGGTTGGCAACATAAAAAGCAAAATTGGGACTTTGTTAAAGAGGCATTAGATTCACCTGAAAGCTTTATTTATGTCACTGCCCAGTGATGTCTGTTTTCAGCAATAAACTCTTTGCTAATTCTTCCAAACAGTTCTTGCTTGTCTTCATTTTATATGTATAATTTTGATTTGAAAAATTTAAACCACAAGCTAAAAGCCAATAAAGATCAATTGCTGTTTTGATTCTTTGACTAGTCCTACAAATAGTCCTTGATTTACCACTGTCTGTTTAGCGAAGTTAAACAGTCTGTTTGAAGTTACAACTGTGCTGAAAAAGAACTTTCAATTGGTCCTCACAGTTGTGACCATTGCAGCTTCCCCATGATCATGTGATCAAAATTCAGACACTAGGCACATATTTGCAGATCCCACATCCCAGATTTGGGACACCATTTGAGACCTTCCCAGCAAGCTTCAGACAAGTCAAGCCAATAGGGGAAGCTGGATCTGTTTAACAATCTTAGGATTCACTTAAGAACTTCAATGATTTGCTTAACAACCATGGCAACAAATAAATAAATAATCTATATATCTAAAAGCAAAATACCACTCATGCATCATCACAAAACCTCCAAAACTGCAAAGTCTAAAATTTGAAATTTGGCACCTATCTTCCTCTTGGCTTCTAGGTGCTCATTAAGAAAGGATTTTTCAAAATGACTGTTATGGAAAACATTGTTTACCCTAACTGGTTTAGGTAAAATAATAAATATGTAATCATAGTTTATAAGTTAAAGTGTCTGCAACTTTAAATATAGGAATGTAATTAAGGGAGTGGTTGTGAAAGCACTTCAAAAGAAGCAAGCCGACAGCTTGCTCTCTCTGGCTTTGATGATCCTTAATTACTGCATGGATTCAAGACTGCATTGCTTGAACGGGAGAGAAACAAAGGACTGATTTGTAAGTGAACTGACATAGGATATTCTACACGGACTTTGCTAACTGAATATCCTTGAATGGACTGACTAAATGATACCTGACTAATGGACTATTATTTTGACTATGCTATAAATGGAATAAACTATATTTTTGATAGCACAAGCATATCTGTTATTTTTACTGTATGTTAATAAACATACAAGCTTATCTCACTCATTTATCTGTGTGCCTATCTGACTAACGCTGCACATTCTGTTTAGCTTGTCTCCTTAACCCTGGTTGGGGAACACAGGCTTAACAATGACCATCAGAGCATTAGTATTTCCTATATTATATGATGATGATGATGATGCTCTGATGCTAAGGAATTCTACTCCCCCCTCCCCACCTGAAAAGAAATCTGTTCCAACTGCAGTTGAGCTAAGCCACGCCCAGGCTCCTTGCTGTCTGTCTCCCTTCTTGCTCACACAGCAAATACTGTTTCAGGCTCTCAACTCTCTCACACACTGACAGGGCACTAGCCAGATGAATACCGATGCTGGTAGGCAGAGGCAGAATTTTTCCCCCTTATTTTCTTCCTCCCAAATTTGTCCGATCACATAGTTTTATAGAGTATCCTGCACACACACACATTGCAAAATCAAATGTGTTTCACTGAACCACCTTCTTCTTAGCAACACAGGTGCCAATTGCGGTCATAAATTGAGGGCTACCTGTATCCCCTAATTCGCTTCAAATCTGTTTGGGAATGCAAAATATGATGTGGATATTTAATACATGCTTTCCGGCAATACCTGAAGCATCTATCAGGAAAAAAAATAAGGTTATTGCAGCAGTTTCTAAGTTTGGCAAATCTTTGTTATGTCCCACTAATTTCTGCCTGGTTGCCAAGAGGTTTACAAATTAAGGTCTTTAGATTTTTTTTTTTTCCTGGTTTCTTTCTCTTGCCTAAGTTAGACGTCCCAATCTGGAATTTCCATAAAACTTCCAATTATTTTGTTGATCTCTCCACCTTACCCCTAGACTTATTACAGTATTTCTGAGAATTTTCACATTGTTTCTCACAAATGAACGTTTTTATGGAGTGGGGGTACCTTTTCTTTTACCAATTTCCACACTATAGTACATATTGTATGTGTTTCAGTGTAAAAAATGCCTTGACCAGAGATACTGTATTGGCATTGGAAGAGAATCAACAGATGAGGCTAAAAATTTACCTCAAGGGTTTTTTTTTTCCTGTTATTATTGTGCTATTAAATGAGATCAACATTTGTCCAATTAGAAGACATGGTGAGCACGAACAAATAGTAACTCCTACGAAAAAGAGAAATAGATTTGACCGCCACTCTCTTTGGCTACACAAAAGCCACAATGTCACTATGCAATAAATGACAGGTGGTCCACGACTTACAATCACAATTAAGCCCAACATTTCTATTGTTAAGTGAGATTTTTTTTTGAAAAAGTTTTTTTATTTTTATAACAAAAACAAACAAATAAAACCATCTTTCTGTTCAACAGTGTGTCATATATCTTGTGCACAAAATAATATTATCATACATTTCTTATTTGTTTATATTTATAACCATTCTAGTCAATATTTTATATCACATTGGTCAATTGTTATATTTTCATTAACATTGTAATTGTTATCTTTCAAAAATATATTTCATCCTTACCTAAATTATATTCAATCTCTTACTCAATCTAACTCAATCAAGTATGATATATTATTACTGTTATTACATATTTCTATTTCTTACTCTGCTGTTTAACCATTCATAGAATAAATTCCAAATCTTATAATAATCTTTCTTCCTGCTCTCTAATTGCCATTGTCAATCTACTTATTTCTATACTTTCCATTATTTTCTTAATTGTTTCCTTCTGTCGGAATTTTCTCATTTTTCCAGTTTTGTACAAATACAACTCTAGCTGCTGTTAATTACATTGGTAATCAAATACGTTATCTCTTTATTGTAACCTTCAGGCAAAATTCCCAATAAAAATATCTCTGGTTTTAAATCTATATGTTGTTTAACATTTTTTCCAACCACATGTGTTTTCTAGTCCAATATTTTTAGCATCAATGCATGTCCACCATATGATAGTATGATCCAGGTGTCTGATGACACTGTATCTACTTCTGAAGGGCCATCTTCCATACCTTCATTTCTTTGCTTCTAAATCTGTATCGGTGCATCTCTCCCCTAACAATAACAGGTTAACAGAGTTGGAGGGGACCTTGTAGGTCATCTAGTCCAACCCCTCCCACCCAAGCAAGAGACTCTACACCATTTCTGACAAATGGCAGTCCAATACTTCATTTTTTGATCCAAGTCAATCAACTAGTGAAAAGGATAGAAAATTCTTACCTCCGTCAAGAGTTCCCGGCTAAATTGAAAAAATTTGGGGTGCCATAAGCATCCGACGAAAGGCAGAGGGGTCGGTCCAGGTGGGTAGTCCCTTCTCCGAACCTGGAGCCTCACCAGTTGGACAACCAGGAGGCAGAGGAGGAGGAGGAGGAAAATCGAGCTTAGTGTCAGCATTCTGTGCAGCTTCTCCAAGGAGTCTGTCTGCTCTGTGGTAAGACTTTGTCTGCAGAATCCTTTTGTCCTAATTTTGTTCCTATGGGCAGGATCTTACCCAGAGGATTTAAATTTGCCCTGCCTCTTTGGGCAAATCTGCTTCCCATTTCACATCTATGCCCTTGGGGCATTTTCCTGTCAGGATCCAGTTCAGAAAATTATGTTATAAGGTTAACTGGAAGAAACGGCGGGTCTAGACAGGATTCAATTAGATTAACAGAGTTGGAAGGGACCTTGTAGATCATCTAGTCGCACCAACGGGCCTACCGTCCCTGTCCTATTGTTTCTTTTATTTTTCTTATATGTATCCATGTATTCATAACTATGTTTTTACTTATACCTATTATCTTGTAAGCAATTGACAAACCAAATACAATATAAATCAATAACCTGGATATCTTACTATGGCCTTCAGCTGCCATAGCAGTGGGCTAAGAAAGAGATGGAGTTCATTCATGAGGATGGGTCCCTCAATGTCGGTAATGGTCATAAGTATGAAAAATGGTCATGTCACTTTTTTCAGTGCCGTTGTAACTTTGAATGGTACCTAAACGAACTATTGTAATTCAAGGACTTCAAACGTTAGTTGGTGAAGAATACAGGTTTAAAAAGATACTTTTTTCGGATTTACTTCTACAAAACCTTTTGCTTCAAAATGTCACCTGTCTTCACGGTAGTGCAAGGTACTTTTCAAAGGTGTGCTTGTATATTTTTAATTCCATATTCATGGCCAATTGCTCAAAAATCCCGTGCCAGAGCAGTTTGTAAGATCACACAATTTGCTGAATATGAGTAAAACTGCAGTGTGATGACATTGATCCACACAGCAGAGAAAGTACAAAATTTCCACAGCTTTAATTATTCCTGATTTATAACACTATGAAGCACTGCTTTTAATGTGACAAACACGGTGAGGGAAAGCAAAGTTCCTAATATCTCACAGCTTCTGTACAGATAGTCCTCGACTTACAACTAGATCATTTAGTGGCCATTCAGTTACAACGGCACGGATAAAAAAAAATTTGCCTCATTTTATGACCTTTCTTACCACGTTTGTTTAAGGGAATCACTACAGTTGTTAAATTAGCAACACGGTTCTTTAAGTGAACCTGGCTTCCCCATTGACTTTGCTTGTCAGAAGTGCCACAAAAGAGGATCATGTGACCTTGGGTCTCAATAGACCTCTTTTATGTGGCAGCCCCTCAGATATTGCAATACTGCTATCAGGTCACCCCAATGCTTTTTTTCATTAGTCCTTTTTTTTTTTTCATTCAGTAATAGCATAAGTGGTATTCAGCAGGTTCTGACCAGTTCTGGAGAACCAGTAGAGGAAATTTTAAGCAGTTCGGAGAACCGGCAAATGCTCCCTCTGACTGCCCCCCCCCCCATTTATTCTCTGCTTCCCATTGAGTCCCAGCTGATCAGCTGGGTCTCCTTTGGTTGCCCTGCGCAGGAGAACAGAGCTGGAAAGCAGGTGAGTGGGGTGGGGAGAGAATGGGGATTTTGCAGTATCCTTCCCCCTGCCATGCCCACCAAGCCAGGCCCACAGAATTGGTAGTAAAAACATTGAATCCCACCACTGAGTAATAGCCTAGGTTTACTTCTACAACAAACTGAACCAGACAGCAAAACACTTCAACCTGCTTTAGCCTTGTCTAGACTGTTGCATTCCTAAATCCCATTGACTTCAATGAGACTTAAGTTTGATCCTGGCTTATAATTCCAGGCTGGATTTGATTTGCACATCTTTTGCTCATAAAATATTCAGACAGTCAGGCAAGCAGGGAAGAGAAAGAGACGATTATGGGGGCCACACTTAGGTTTTTTTTAAAAAAAATATCAATTACAGGTAGTCCTCGACTTACAACAGTTCCTTTACTGACTGCCTGAAGTTTCAACAGCCCTGAAAAAAAAATGACTTATGGCTGATTTTCACTTAGGACTGTTGGTCACATGATTAAAATTCAGACACTTGGTAACCGACTCATATTTATGACAGTTGCAGTGTCCCGGGGTCACGTGGTGACAAGCAAAGTCGATGGGGAAGCCGGATTCGCTGAACAACCACGTTATTAACTTAACAACTGCAGTGATTCATTTAACTGTGGCAAGAAATGGGGCAAAACTCTACCTAATGTTTCACTTAGCAACATAAATTTTGGGGCTCGGTTTGTGGTCGTAAGTCGAGGACTACCTGACCCACCTTCTGAAGTCGGATGAGGGAAGGCTGCTCAGTCCTTGGGAATCTGCGCGGCCTCACCAGGGCTATTCCAGAGATTTGGGGTGCCTCTAGGTACGTGTGTATGTGTGTGGATATAAACAGGTGAATCTGGCGGGAAGAAAGAAAATCCTGTCAGATTCACCAGTTTATCCACCGCAGGCTCCGACTTTTCCCACCCAAACCTGACAGACCTACTTCTTCACTTTTATTGGCTGCCAGGGGGTCAGGTGGCTCTCTCTGGCCACGCCCCCAGCAGCCTCCTTCCGACAAGAGGCAGGGCTCTTCTTGACGAAGCTGGCAGAGGGAGAAGAGCCTGTCCCCTCGTCTGCTGGGGGCGTGGCCAGAGAGAGCCACCTGACCCCTGGCAGCCAATAAAAGGAAAGAAGCGGTTCTGTCAGGTTTGGGCGGGCGAAATCGGAGCGTCCCTCAATCGTCTTCTGCCTGAGGGAATCGCCTCAGAGAAAGAACTTGGGTATCTTTTATTAGAATAGGATAGGATAGGATAGGATAGTTGGAAGGGACCTTGGAGATCTTCTAGCCCAACCCCCTGATTGAGGTGATCAGGTTTTCTTGGTGGTGGAACGGAATCTTTTTTTAGTACCTTTTATTGGAATGGAATATAATTTTATTGTCACTTTAAATGTACACTAATCAGCATACTTTAAAATGAAATTTCGTTGCATTCAGCTCTCAAAAGATAACCATAATTTATGCATGTATCCCCCTACACACACATATATACGCCCTTGAAACGTACCTTGAAGTCCCAATTGGTTCAAAATGCGGCAGCCCACATGGTTTTATGCAGATCTAGAGGTGCACAGGTGTCATCTGTCCTATGCTCAAAATTCTCTGTTTGGATAATTTAGAACTGCTTGTGGTCAGACCTAGATATTGCATACAAAATTATACATAGAAATGCTTCACCTGTAAATGTCTTTTTCTGTTTTCATTGCAGTGATAAGTGCACAAACAACCACTCTAAATTCAATGTAAATTGTTCTAAACTTGACTGTAAAATATGATTTCTGTAATAAAGTTGTCAAAGTCTGGAATGCTCTATCCGATCCAGTTGTCTCAGCTACAAATTTTCAGTTTTAGTCACAAATTGACTTCCGTGGACCTTACTTCATACTTAAGTGGTCAGTAGAAGGGATGTGCACAAGTACATCAGTGTGCCTAACATCCCTGTTATTGTATTTTGTATTTTATTCTTGTTCTCGTTTTTGTTTGACAAATTCTAATAAATAATGGCTAGAATGAGATGGAAGCAGGTCAAGAAATCTGTGCATAGGGCAGAAATATTTCTATTCTGAACTTACAATATAGAAAGTAGACCCTACAAATAGTTCCTGAGGACTTTCCTCCATAAAGCAAGAATGAAACCTGAACCTAAATAAACCCACAGAGATGCACACAGGATGTACATGACAACTAATTAGGATCTCATTGGCAACAAGAAGGATCTAATATTCATAAGGGGTACATGTTTTTCTGTTTTGTGGTTTTCACAAAATGAATATCTTCTCTCGTAGGGTAGGATATGAGGTACAGCCACAGATTTACTTCTAGATCCAATTCAAGGTGCTAGTTATCATCTTTAAAGCACTACAAGGCTTGCGACCAGGTTATTTGAAGTAGGGGTGCCCAAACCCTGGGCCACAAACCGGTAGTGGTTTGCAACCTGTTAATAACCGGGCCATAGAAGCAAGTGAAGCTTCATCTGCACCTGCACAGGATCTAGGTAGCATGCCAAACCATCCCTCCGCCCACCCCAGTCTGTGGAAAAGTTGTTTTCCATGAAACTGGTTGCTGGTTTCAATAAGGTGGGGGGACGGACTGCTCATTTGAAGGATTGTCTCTTCCCAGACATATTTACCCAACCCATCAGAGTGAGAAGGCAAGGAACGTTGTGGGTCTCTCACCTAATAAGGTATATCTGGTGGGGCCCAGAAGAAGGGCCTTCTCCATGGTGGATCCCTCCCTTTGGACATCATCACCATGGACATTAGATTGGCCCCTACTTTGACACTTTTTCACAAGGTCCTGAAGTCCTGGCTTTGCCAATGGGCCTGAGGAACCCAGAGTGGGATGGAGCCCATCAAATGGCTGTATGATCCATTGTTGTCACTAGCAGTGTGTGGGGGGGTGTTATTGTTTTCATTGTTTATATGTTGGGTTTTTATTTTTGTAAACTACCAGAAGTCACTGAGAGTGAGTAGGCAGCCACATATTTTAAAGAAACAAACAAAACAAACAAATAAGCTATTTGTTTTTCACCTGTTGAGGTGTGTTGGAGTAACACTGATGCTGTAAAGGAGGAATCAATGAATCCTAATTCCTGGCAGGAATCCAACCCATTCTTTTCTCTTCCTGCTTGCAGGCCGTCTTGTAACCTATTCAATATCTCCAGTTCCCTCAATATGCTGTTCCAAAGCTCTGCCCCTCCTCTAATGATTAACATTCAGATGGATTTGGAATTATAAGTTTTGGGAAAAATTATTGAGATAAAAATGGCATTGTTTATTTTATACCCCTTCACTAGTCAAAACAAAATAATGGGGCTGTTGGATATTAGAGTTGGACACTAGAGGGAACTAGAAGATAACAAAGGAATGGAAGGAACTATTTCTAACTCTGAACTGTGATTAAATTCCATGAAAAAATTATGACAAATTTTTGACAAATGGTCTTTGCAACTCAGAAATAATTGATAAATGGGCAGTTAACGATGTGATGGAAGAAGAACAAGATATTCTGGATAAATTTGAAATTAACTTGAATGTGGAAAGAAAAGGATGTATTGAATTACTAAAACAGGATATTTCAATTATTCGTTTAATATATTTCTAATCTGACCTGACTTAATACCTAAAAGAAATATACAACAATTAAACCAAAAATGTGGATGATTTTCTCCCAACTGTATGCATCAAAGAAATCTGTTAAAAGATTTAAAGGCCTTTCTGAAAAGTGACCAAAAAAGTAAAGATGAATTTCTCTTACTGAATTTACAAAATAGACTTGCTAACGTTTTGAAATGTCTTTGGGAGAATGATGAAAAATCAAACTGTGGGAATTTATTTGAAGGGGTTAAAAATTAAGATTATTAAAAATATAGGGAAGAAATAGAAAGTTGGCTTATTCAATCAATATTGAGATAGATAATTAATATTCACAGATGTCAGTGAATTCCAGTTTTCTCCAATGGTGATTCTCAACCTCAACAATGTTAAGATGTGTGGACTTCAACTTCCCTGCTGGTTAGGAATTCTAGGAGATAAAAATTCACATATCCTAATATTCCTGAGATTGAGAAACCGTGTTCTACCAAAAGTTAATTTTTGAGGAGTCCTTGGTGCTCTCTGAGCTTGCTTGTTTTCTTGCAGATGTTTCATTACCCAACTAGGGAACATCATCATTGCTAGTGGGGTTGGGGAGCAAAGCCCATTCCTTACTAGCACTGATCATGTCACCTAGCTTGGATAATGAAATACCTGCAAGAAAATACCAGTAAGCAGACTCAGAGAGCACCAAGGACCCCTCATTTCAACCCTGAGCTACAAATATTCTCCTTTAAGGGTAATTTTTTGCCTGAAAACATTGAACTATGTGAGCACTCAGAAGTGTTCAGATCTAGATGATGTGGCATAACTTTTCACTGCACAATCGAATGTGAACAATTTCCTGACAGTTAGAACAGTTGAGCACTGGAACGACTTACCTTCAGAAGTTTTGAATGCTGCGATACTGGAAGTTTTTTTTTAAAAAGATTGGACAACCAGTTATCTTAAAATGGTATAAAGGGTTTCCTGCCTGAGCAGGGGGTTGCACGAGAAGACCTCCAAGGTCCCTTTCAATTCTGTTATTCTGCCAAAGACAAACGTGTTGAGGTAATTCCCCGTTAGGAGAATGAACGCATACAGGGAGACGTAGTAATGAAGAATAATACACACACAGCACACAGATACACTGTACAGTAAATGTAAGTTTTTACTTCCAATAAATGTTTGAGCACAGTCCAAGATCAGCAGTCCAAGTCATTCACAGGGAAAGCAGTCAGTTCAGGGATAATCCAAATATCAAAGTCCAGTATCAAAAAACAGTTTGGCAACAGACTTATATCAATGATCAGTAACAGTCATTAGGAGGAATGGCAACTCTCTTCAACAGAAGGAATAGAGACTCACAGAGACTAAACAATCCAGGTTTCTGGCTCCATCTTATGGCCATTTGCAGAACCACACCCAATTACAGTTTTAGCATTCTCTTAAAGATACAGTATTAAAATGTCTATCCTAGTTTATATATTTCCAACCCAAATAGCTGTTAGGTGACTTACAATTCTAACAAAACTTATGATGTCTAGGTGGGATCCATAATCGTGTATTGTTAAATATGCATGATGCTGTATTTACATGTGTTATGTGATATGCAAAGTGGAGTCTGATGTCAGACTCCACTCATTGGTTCAGCCGCTGGCGGGATGATTTGAATCCCGTCAGTGGCTGAAGTGTTGGACAGCACCGGCTATAGAAGCCAGCACCTACTGCATCTGTCTGCTTTTTGATTCCTGCTTTAAAATAAAGAGTTTCTTCGTAATCCTGAATCCTGCTCCTTCTTCATCCGCTCCTATTTAACTTGTATGATGATGTAAAATGAATAGAACTATGTTGTTATGTGACCAGCTGAAATGTTCTATTTTGGGCTTGGCCTTCAGCAAATAGTCTGGTTGATTCAAAGCAAGATGATAAGTTAAAATACTTATGCCTATTCACACATTGACATAAAGTACTGGTACACCTCAATTTTCTTTGAGACTTCCAATATTTCTTAGCATTATACTTCTAATCTCATTATAGGTTAAAATAATTTAGATAAATTATAGTCTTCCTAATGGCATGCTTGCTTTAACAAAAAGATTTTGTGTAAAATGTGAATGATTCCAGATGATTTCTGAAGGGTGCTTACATATTAGCAATGGCTTCAATTGAGCTAGGCTAAGATTTATTTTTACTCTCCATGTATCTGCAGCTAGCAAAGAGTCTTGGGAATGTTTTCACCTTGTGGCTGGGACAGTTACCAATAGTTATACTCAGTGGATTTGAGGCAATGAAGGAAGGTCTGACAGCCCATCCAGAAGATATAAGTGGACGGCCAACAAGTCCTTTTTTTTTTTGTAAAACTTGGAAAAAGGAAAGGTGAGTTTAATGAACTTCCTCTGAAATCAGGTCACCAAAAGAGCTGTGAAGAACCAGTAGAACTCTATGAAAGTAAAATGTTATGTTTAATAAAGAAGCAAGAGAGTCAGAAAGATGAAATCCTAAGAATTTGAGCAACAATTTTTTCCGAGCACTTAGCTTTAATCTGTGTTGAGACTTCAGTGGCCAGTCAGGTGCCAATAGGCAACAGGCTTAAACCACAGTGGAATGCCTAATAGGATATTATTGAATAAGTGTTAGGGAGTTAATAGAAATGCCAATCCATCTCCATCATCCCAGGAAGTCCAAAAATGGTGCCAGACTGATGCCTTAAAGCCTAGAGTTATGCAAGACTTTCTAGGGGCGTCTCCCTCCTTTCAATATTTGTTTTTAATAATAATGTAATGTATGTAAACAACAACATCTGGAGCTAGTTCAATTATGCTGCTTTTTTTAACTTTAGTGGAATCTTTTTAGGAAAGATTCTAAGCCAGTGCTTCTCAACTGTAGCAGTTTGAAGACATGTGGACTTCAACTCCCAGAATTCCCCAGACAGAATGGGGGATAGCATGGCAGGAGTTAGAAAATAGACAAAGCAATTAACAATACAATAATGCAGTCCACAAAGTCTGCTAAGTAGTGTCTAAGTGCATGTGTGGAAGACATTGCAATGCAACCCTCACTGAATTACATACAAAGTGCCTCAAATGGCTAAATAACTCTTCTTGCGGAGGTATGGTTTTGTTTTAGTCCTGATTTTTGGCTTGCTTCTTAATTCTGGCCTTAATAGGAAAAAGTGAGATAAATACCAGATGTATTAATGACTTAAAATCCCTGGCTGGATGGAAGACAGACAAACAGACATGACTGCTAACTAAAGGCAAAAAGAAAATCCCATTTTAAAATGCCCAATGGTGAAGTAGGGGGAAATTACAGATATCCACTTTCCAAGGTTGTGTAGCCCAACCCCTTCCAATAAATCTGACTATGAGAGTCATACAACTCCACCTTTCCAGGTTGCCAATAGCTGCTGGTAACTTGACACTCCTTATGCAATCTACCTGAAATACAGCAGGACTAATGCCATCTAAAGCAGGGGTTGCCAACCTTTTGGATCTCAGGGACCACCAAATTCATAATTTTAAATCCCACATCCCAGAGATCCTGGGAAAATCCCCCAAAAAGTCTGCAGGAAAATTCCCCACCCTGTTTTCCTACTGATCGATCACTCTTTATTTGGGATCGCAGGATACTGTCTCCAGCTCCATTCTCAGGGGGAGAGAGAGACTTTTGGCTTCATGCAAGGAAAGCAGCAGAAGTCTTTCTCTCCCACAAACTCTGCCAGAAATGAGTCTTTGCCTGCGCAGCCTCTTGGAGCAGGAGGCCTTGCAGGGTCTGAAAGACTCATTTCTGGCAGAGTTTGGGGGAGAGAAAGAGAGACTTTTGCTGCTTTCCTTGCATGCAGCCAGAAGCAGAAGCGGAAAGAAGCAGCCTGGTGGCCAGGCCAGGCACAGGGGGCGAGTGGGGCAAGTTCCCCCCTCTGCCCTTTCCCCCCTCCCCTCACTACCTCGTGTTGTTTCCAATGCAAGCAACACAAGCCTTCTGTTCCCGCAGGCCATGTGGGTGGTGCAGACAGTGCAGTTCTCACAGCCTGGATTAATTGCTTTGGGGATGAAATTTCTCTGCGGACCACCAAAATTTTCTCACAGACCACCAGGGGTTCCCGCCTCACTGGTTGGCGACCACTGAATGAAAGAGCTCAGATTCCTGCTATTTCTAACTAACCCCCCCCCCCCAAAGTTTTGTCCTTCTCTGTCATAGCCACATTGAGATGGGTAGCATTTAAGTTTCATAATAAATAAGTAAATAATAGCTTGTGGATATATTTTTCTTAATCAAATCTCAAAATCAGTACATTTTAAAACTGCAAACTCCAGTCAAGCTCTGTTTGAGTGTGGAATCGATAGTTCATGGTGGTTCATGGTTGCTTCAGGCAGACACTTAATAAACATAACTATTCCCAAAAAGTTTTCATTACAAACAGATTTCCTAATCTGCCAGATCAAGATCAGATTTTGTGACTTCAGATCAGACACTGAGAAAAGAGGTGTTTTGATGATGAAACATCACACTTGAACAGACAATAATCATCTAGTGATTTTTCAGGCATCATTTTTGGCAGTGGTAATGTATGGAAGCAACATCGGAGAATCAAGTTTCTCAGCCAAGGAAAATCAGGCCTGGAGCACAGGATCCAAGAAGAGGCTTTGCATTTGATTGAGGTCTTTGACAGCACTGAAGGTAAGACTGGGAAGCCATTTTAAAAATAGAATAATAAAAGAACTTAGAGAAGGCAGCCCAAAGTCTGCTTCATTTGCCACTAAACTAGGCTATCCTAATTTTGGGAGCAGGTTTGCTTTGACGCTGCATATAAATCAAGCAAAATAATTACTTCTATGAATGAACAAATTATAATTTGATGGGTTGAAACCAAGCAAAATATGTGAGTTGGAATTATACGGGAATTTGCTTTTTAAAAAAAGTAAGATTTGTATAATATTTATAGCTGATGAATGAACTTTCAATAAAAAATACAGGGCAGCCTATGGAACCTTTCCACATCATTCTTGCTGTTTCCAATATGATCTACGCTCTCCTTTTTGGCTATCAATTATCCAAAGATGATGAAATCTCCAAAGATGATGAAACTAATGAAATAGTATTGAATTTATACTTCAAATTGGAGGAAGCATCTGGCACACTGTAAGTACGGCAAGCTCTTTCTAGAAATTTCCCCATCGCCCCAGTTGTCAAATCAGAATGTCTAAGAAATGGTGCAAGAGTGAAGGATAGTTATAGGGAAGATATGGAACTTTCTGTTCTGACCTGGCTCCCAAAACGCTAATGAAACATTCTCTTTATTAGGAGCACCTGGAGCCGCTCTATCACAGCAGGCTACACAGTTTCTCTCTGTCTCTCTGTCTCTGTCTCTGTCTCCCTCCCTCCCTCCTCGAAGGTGCACTTGCTTTCTTCGAGCAGCGCACGCATGCACACACGCACGTACACTCAGAAGATGCTGCAGATTCCAAGAATTCTGATAATTCCCAGACAGGATTCAGAAGTGCAAGCTATCAGTGCCTGACCGGCAGGGAGATGCCATCTCTGTCCCCTGCCTTTTATCCCCAGACCCTGGGTGGGGCTTCGCTAGCAGTGGTGCCTCTTCTGTCCCAAGGATAGATTTCCACTGCTCTCCTCTCCTCTGCCTTATGCGCATCCGCATGTCAAGCACTGGACCCAGCTGTTCCTCCTCTTCCTCATCAGCCACCTCCGGACCTGGGGGTTGTTGACTCTCCATCTGAGGGCTGATGGACAGCCCAGGCTCCACCTCTCTCTGCCACCTCCACTCCCTCTTCTTCCTTGGAGCTCTCAGGTTGCCTTGATGCTGACCTTGACTCCCATGCCTCCTCTTCCTCCTCCTCTGATTCAGGTGCTGGAGGGGCTGACAGGTCACAACACTTTCTTTCTAATCTCCTTGGATAAGTAAAAGAAAGAAATGGACACAGAATGCTGAGATGGCAACATAACTCCTTTGGTTTAGAATATTAGCAAAATAGTGGTAATCGGGGTGGGCTGCTGGGGGTTTGCAGAGGTTTGGGAGAGCCCCCCAGCTAAGATTCTGTGCAGTTCGGAGGCCCCCAAATCCCACTCCTGCCTGCCGCCCCGCCCACCTGCCCCTCCCATGAGTCCCCATGTGGCCCATTTTGGATTCAGGGAAGTGAAAGGAGAGTGAAAAATGGGCCTCCCGGAAATTCTGGAAGGCTGGAAATGGGTCCGTTCCCAGTTTCCAGAGAGCCTCCGGAGTCTGGGCAGGCTGTTTTCGCCCTCCCAGAGGTTCGACAAAAGCCTCCAAAGCCCAGGAAGGGCAAAATTGAGGCCGACTAGGCCACACCCACTATGACCACACCCAGCCAGCAACTGGGCAGAGAACCCTTTGCTAAAATGTTTGAAGCCCACCCTGGTGATAATGTATGTTGAGGACAGCGTAGCTAACAGCAGATGAGACACAGTGGTTAATGCAGAGGTGGAATGTATGAAATATAAACAATGATGTATTTAAGATAGATTGATCAGAGAAACACACATTACATCACATCTTAGGTAGTATAATCTCTGCTGGGCCCTTTTGACCAGGGCTACAATGTGAGCCTCCCCCCCCCAGGTCAGGTCCTCTTAGGGTAACACCCAGAAACTTAAAACTGGCCACTTGCTCCACTTGGTCTTCCTTGATACGCAAGGGCTGGATGTTTGATCTGTTCCTTCTATAATCCACTATAAGCTCCTTGGTCTTATTGGTGTTGAGGACCCAGTTATTATCTCCACACCACGAAAGCAACCAGTCTAGCTCATCTCGGTAGGCAGACTCATCCCCCCGGAGATAAGTCCCACCACTGTTGTATCATCTGCAAATTTTCCTCTCAGTAAGCGCTCACAAAAAGTTCAGAATAACATAGTTGGGAGCTAGGGACCTTGGAGGTCTTCAAGTCCAACCCTTTGCTCAGGCAGGAAACCCTATCCCATTTCGGACAAATTTTCTCCAATCTCATCTTAAAACCCTTCAGTGATGGAGTATCCACAACTTCTGAAGACAAGCCATTCCACTGATTAATTGTTCTCACTCAGGAAATTTCTCCTTACTTTTATTTTGCTTCTCTCCCTGATTAGTTTCCACCCACTGTTTCTTGTCCTGCCTTCAGATGCTTTGGAGAATAGGTTCACCCCCACCCACCCACCCCAGGCTAAGAGAGAATAACTGGCCCAAAGTCACCCAGCAATTTTCATGACTAAGAAGGGCCTAGAACTCAGCCTCTTGATTTCTAGGTCAGCACCTTCAACACTAGACCAAATTATTTCTCATCATCAAGTTCTTTTGCATTATTCCTGCCCTTTTGCCTAAGCTTAGCTATGCATTCACAGAATAAAGATGATGGAGGTCTTTTTAATTAAGAAATCCAGATTTCCTCTAGTCTGTTAACTAATCAATGTTCTATTTGATTCTTAAGCATGTTTCTTATTAAGTAAAGATAGTTTCCTTTTCATGTCTCTCAAGACCTATTCTACTTTTTCTATCTTCTTACCTAAGTTTCTTGATATCCATACAGAGTAAAAATGACCCCAGATCTACTCTGGATAAAAACAATCTGGCCTACAGTATCTTCGATTTTTTCATCGCAGTGTCAGAGACTGCAAGTACTACACTGCATTGGGCACTACTCTACATGGTGGCCTATCCAGATATCCAAGGTGAGAGGGAGGAAGGTAGAAAGGCAAGGGGAAATCACAGAGTTTTAAACAATGTGAATGATTTTACACAAAATCATGCTGGTGGTGGGATTGGGCGTTGAGGTAGCGGTTAGTGTGTGTTTTCTTCTGGTATACGGTGTGTCCTAGTGTGCCATCTGTTTTTTTGTAGATTAGTACATCTAGGAATGGTAATTGTTTGTTTGTTTCCATTTCCATGATGACACATTCGTGATTTGGCCCCATGGACAAGAAAACCTAAACAATTTCCTAACACACCTAAACAGCGCACACCCCAAAATCAAGTTCACCATGGAAACAGAAACAAACAAACAACTAACATTCCTAGATGTACTAATCTACAAAAAAACAGATGGCACACTAGGACACACCATATACCAGAAGAAAACACACACCAACCGCGACCTCAACGCCCAATCCCACCACCACCCAGCACAGATAAACTCCGTGGCTAAAACACTAATTACTAGAACCAAACGCCTGGCAGACAAGACACACATTAAGACTGAACTATGCACCCTGACTAAAATATTGACAGCCAACGGCTTCCACAAAAGCAAAATCACCAACTTGATCCACAAAAACACACTGAGACATAATGGAGACCCAGAAGATGAACAGACCCATGGAACAGCTGTCCTGCCCTACATAAGAGGCACTACAGACAAAATTAGTAAGATACTATACAGACACCACATCAAGACTGCCTTCAAAACAGACAGAAAAATAGCAGCCATCCTCAGGAACCCCAAAGACAAAATTGACCTGGAAAACCAAGGCATATATGAAGTCCCCTGTGCATCATGCCCGGCCACATACATTGGACAGACCAATAGAAGAATGAGCACCCGCCTGGATGAACACAAAAATGCAGTCAAAAAGCTGGAACACACTTCCTCACTCGTCCAACACATGGAAGCCACAGGTCATAACATCAACTTCAATGGCACCAAAACCCTAGCCACCATAGAAAATCCCAGCCACAGAATCATCAGAGAAGCCATAGAGATTGAAAAAAGACCAGAAAGCATGAACAGAAGAAATGATTCCACCAGACTGTCAATCATTTGGAAACCTGCACTCACAAACAAAAAAATCTCCACACCACAAGCCAGGCAAACACCTGGGCACAAACAGATCCCCCCTGATACCTCCAGCTCAAACACACCCCAACCAGGCACCCAGATGAAACCCAGCTTCCTAACTAATGATAGCCGTCCATTTACCTGAAGCCAAGCTGCACTAAAGGCCTCCAATAAAGTAACACAATGTTGCCAGCCAATCAAGATACAAAAAGAGCCAAAAAAAAAAACAGACAGAAGATATTAGAAGCAGAACACAGCAAACTCCAAGACCAATAAACACAGACCAAGACTCTCAACCAATCAGGAGGAAGAAAAAACCATTCTGACACAGCAATAGGCTGCCCCAAATTTAAATCTGAAACCACTGTAAAAGTCTAACTCACAGACAAACACCATACAGAAGCCTGATGATGGCAGATGAGATTCTGCTGAAACGTTGCTACAACTTTAAAAGCACCACTACTATAACGTGGGAAAATACCCGAACAAAGCTAAATGCCATATATATATAATATTATATAATATATATAATATTCTTATATATAATTTGCTGCATTTTATAATGGGCCCTTTATAATGGCCTTTTATAAAATTGGTTCGGCCCTCAAACACAGATCTGATTTCCATGTGGCCCCCGACAGAAATTAATTGCCCACCCCTGGTATATATAATAGCTTGTCTTGTCAGCATTGATGCAAGCAACCCCTTGATTGAGCTACTGTTTACCAACTGATTGTTGGTCTGGTATTAATCCTGATGTTACAGGTCGTCCTTGACCTTACAACCACAATTGAAACCAAAATTTATGTTGCTAAGCAAGACAGTTATTAAGAGAATTTTGCCCTACTTTACAACCTTTTTGCCACAGTTAAATGAATCACTGCAATTGTTCAGTGAATTCTGCAGTCACTAAGTGAATCTGGTTTCCCCTATTCCATCTTATTATAAAAGCCAGTTGGGAAAATTACAAATGGTGATTATGTGACCCTGGGACTGTCATAAATGCATTCTGTTTGCTAAGTGCCCAAATTTTGATCATGTGGCCATGGGTATGCTGCAAAAGTCATATGTGTGAAAAATGGTCGTAAGTCATCTTTTTTCAGTGCTGTTATAACTTTAAATAGTCACTACATGAATGGTTATAAGTCAAGAACCACCTGTAATCCCTGCTAATCTGGGGGTTGATTGCTGAGGTGGAGGTGTTTTGGTCCTTTTGTTTCCTTTTTAGCTTTTTGTTTCTCTCTTTTGAATGGTGTGTAAATGTTGTTTATTTCTATGTGCCTGTTGATGGCTGACTTGTCTGAGTGCCAGCCTTCCAGGTTTTGTTTGGAATTTTTGGATTTAGCTTTACCTAGGATGCTCACAGTTTCCCTGTTAAATCTGTCCATGTATGGTGCACTTAAGGAGTTTTCATCACATCTTCTGACTGCTAGCTGATTGTTCATGGATGCATTCAGCTTGTTTGGCCTAAATACACATACGCTGTATGTTATAGATAACTCCTGTGGTTTTTTTTTCCTTTTTGGGCTTTTGGGTCTTTTGTTTTATTTAAGATGTTTTGGATGGCTTTAGTTGTTTGTGTGCTGTGGTGATGTCATGTAACTGAAATAGTTTGTTGATGGTTTCTGAGATTTTTTTATGTATGGGAGTGTTCTCTTCCCCAAACTTTTTGATAGTGGAGATTTGCTTGGGCAGATCTGGAATATTCCCTTTAACAGCTTTTATTTCAAAGGTTTGAATTAAAAAATCTTGTTTCTTCCATTGTTGACTTGCACTAAAAATGGCATTTGGAAACTAGACAAATATTAATATCTGTCCATTAAAATCCATTAAGAAACCCCTAAGAGGCCTATCCTTATTATATGACAACAACTTTCCCAATCAGATTGCTTTTAGATCCTTTGGGCTTCAACTCCCAGAAATCTCTGGGCGTGGGAGTCGAAGTCTTCTCCATCTGTAGGACTCCAGTGTGAAGAATTATTTACGTTGAGACTAAGCAGATTGGAGATGAAAACACCCTTAAATGTTCACAACTCTTCCTGTTGCCTTTCTTCCTGCCTCTCCGGTGTAGGTCAGCAAGCCTGTTTGGGAGAAAACCTGGCCAGAATGGAACTTTTTCTCCTCTTCGGCAACCTGCTGAGAAGGTTCCAATTCTGGCTGCCCAAAGGAGTGACCAAAGTGTACACCAAATACATTAAAGGCATGACATTGCAACCACATCCACAGCTCCTCCGGGCTCTCCCTCGCTAGCTCAACCTTGCCTTGTGAGTGACTGAAAAGCCCACTGCATTGGTCACTTACCATACTCATCGTTAGATGGTGGCTTGCACATGTAGAGCTGCACGCACACATGTGTGGTGCATGCACACACCAGCCACTCGCGCTGCCCTCTTCCGAACTAGCCGTGGCCTAGTAATGGGCCATAGCCCCGATGTTGGGCACTCCTCATCTAGATGTTTTGGAAGACAGTTCCACTGCTATGGAATGAATGCTTTGGGTAATAGGAAGATATCTTTGAAACGGAAATTAATAAGTATTCTCTTTCTTTCCTCTTTCTTGTTTGCTTCTTTTTAAACATGCTCAGAAGTCCAGCAGCTCAGGCCTGCAGTGCTGCTGAAAAGCTCCTAATCTCATCCTGAATAAGCGTACACTACAACTACATAACCCGTGTTATGAACTAATAAAACGCTAAAATAAAGTTTTATCAAACCTTTAGAAAATAGCAGGGTTCTAGTCCTGCACTTCTGATTGGCCGATAATAGCGATATCGGATTGGTCCGTTCAGGAGAATCTGATTGGCTGTTAATGAGCCACTCTCATTGGTTAAATGGGTTAACACTCCACGTTTCTCATTGGTTACTAGATCAGCAGCTTGCCTATAAAAGGGCTGCTGCTGCTCTAGGTTTTTGCTCTGTTCAGAATGATTAATAAAGAGTTGAAGTTCACTGTTCACCTTCTCATCTCCATTCCTTGCGCCCATGCGCAGAACTTAACAACCCATTTTACAATAGGATGATAAATCAACTATTAAAGAACTGGACACAGGCCAATTCCAGTTGCAAAATGGCTTCTCATCTAGCCAAGTAACTTTCTCAGTACTTCAAACAGTTTGTCAAAATTGACACCCATCCAGAAAAGTTTAGAATCCAACGATTGCTTTTCCAAACTGTCTTCTAAAACAAATGTTTGTTATGTGTAACTTTGTGTAACATTGCAATATTGCAGACTTTGTTCAGCACCATTTTTCATAGATTTTGACAGAGAATCACTGCTTGATCTACAAGATTTCCATGATTCCATCCCTTTTATTTTTTTTCTTTTACACATGGCTGAGATTGGAAATACTCAACAAGAAGGAAGAAAAGATAGGCTAACATTGACAATGGAATCTCTGTTGAGGCTTCTCCCAAGAAATTTTGTCATCTTTGCTTAGAGGAGGGAGGGATAGAGAAGGAGGAAGAAGATGGTAAAAAGACAGGAGAAACTGCCAATCAAGATGTAAAATGTACGAAGCCACTTTGTGCTGTAGAGCTAATCCTGTTACATTAAATTCTAATCATTATGTGAAAGAGTCTTGATAACACTCCCTTCTGTATTTTTCACAGAAACAACCATTTGATGTAGAATGAACTAAGAGGGCCCAGAATCAGGGCTTAGTTTCAGCGGCTAAGGATGGTTGTCCAGTCAGAGCTGAAGAACTTTCTTGGATGAGAAGTGAAACATCTACAAAGAAAAACAAGAAAGTCCAGTTGGCTCCAGAAAAAAATGCACCTTTGGGACAATCATGACCTGGATGGCTGAGAATCTGGAGATGGACTGCACCTCTTTCTATTTAGGATTTCAGAATATAACAGAGGCTAAGGATGAAGACCTGGAAAAATTGATGGCAGAACTGATAGCAAAAACCCTGGAAAGAAATACCCAAGAGATTATAAAAGAGATGGACGAGGTCTACAGGGTCCAGACTAACTACACCAAAAGACATTGGTTACCTAGAGAAGTGCACATCAGATTCGCCCGGAAGAACATCAGAGACATAATCTATAAAATAACAAGGGAGGTGCCCATAGTGTATAAGGACAAAGAAATTATCACTCTCAAACAAATACCAAGGTGAGTTAGTGTTCTGTCCTTAATTAACATACTCGAGATCCCCGCGCTTTGATTGGCCAAAGCACGGGGCTCTCCGATTGGTCGGGCGAGCCGCGCCGATTGGCTCGCTAAGAATCTCCCACGATTGGTCCATTCGGATCGCGGGAGATTCAAAGCGGTGCCATTGGCCGCGGCCGCCGTGGCGAAAGGAATAAAAGCCGCGGGCTTTTTTCCTTTCGCCAGTTCGGTTCCAACTTCTTAATAAAGAGCTTTGCACTAAAGTCACCGACTCCTGGCATCATTTCGCGGACACAACAGTTAGTATTGCAGGGGGGGAGGGGTGGAAGCAGAATTGTCTTTTGGCATTAGGCATGGTGGCAACGGAGTGGAAGGTGGACAAAAAGGGAAGCTCCATGGTTGACAATGGAGAGGAAAACATTGTGAGAGACTTCAGGCTGAAAAAAGCAAGCATGGCAAAAAAGAGTTCGTTTGCATTTTCTTTGCAGTCTAGCAACACAGAAGTTTGTGTGTGTGTGTGTGTGTGTGTGTGTGTACGCCTAAGGTCTCTCTTCCTCCTGCTATCTCCTCTTATTCCTCATTTTCCTCCTCTCCCCCTCCTGGCATGGAAACAAGGCTCATGTTTTTTTTCTTTCTTGTGCAGCTTTGCAAGCCTGTTCCATTATCATTTGCACCTTTTCCAAGGCTGCTGGCTGAGTTGGTTTGGTCTCTCTCTTCCCCCCTCCTCTCTTTTGAATAGTTTTCTCGGGATTTCCTCAACGTGCTGGATCTTCAGTTTGTTTCGCTGGAAAGCTGAGTTAGAATTATCCCTTATCCCCGCACCTCCCTTTCCACTTTCTAGAAGCGGAAAGTCACAGGTCTCATCTGGAAGGGAATCACTGTGCTGAACCATTGAAAAGTGCAAGTGGTGGTCATTCCCTGTTTCTGCTTCCCCAGGTCTTTGCAGGGTTTCCTGTGTGTTTATTCTGATTTTCCCCTGGACTGGAGCAAAATCATCTGTTGGCAGGCCTTAAGTAACAATCCCACACTTATTGTACTCCATGTGTGCTCCCCATACCATTTAATTTACCACTTACGTTTTGTGCTTCTTTCTCAAACTGTATACTTTTCTCTTCCCCCTCCCTCTCTCTCTCACACACACACAGGTCCATGGTAAAATTGTCTTCCATGAAACCAGTCCCTGGTGCCAGAAAGGTTAGGGACTTCTGAATTAGACCATGCAGGAGAGCCCTTTTAAGGATTATGTATTAATAGAAAAGCAACTAACTTAGCTCTGATCCTAAACCAGGGGTCCCCAAACTTGGCAACTTTAAGACTTGTGGACTCAGCAGAGCTGGTTGAGGAATTCTGGGAGTTGAAGTCCACAAGTCTTAAAGTTGACAAGTTTGGAGACCTCTGTCCTAAACACTAAAGTTGCTGCATATAAAAAAAAAACAGAGGAGCTCCAATCAACTATCACAGCCACATTTTGGATCTGAGTGGAGGTCCCGGTAAAGGTGCCAGAAAGACAGTTAGAAGGGACCTTGGGGAAAGTCCAGAAATATTTCACAAGAAGAGTTCTCCACTCTTCTACTCGTTGCAAAACACCTTATGCCACCAGACTCGAAATTCTAGACCTAGAAAACCTAGAACTACTCCGCCTTCGGTCCGATCTAAGTATCGTATATAAAATCATACATTGCAATGTCCTACCTGTCAATGAATACTTCAACTTCAACCATAACAATACAAGAGCAAACAACAGATACAAACTCAAGGTTAACCGCACCAAACTTGATTGCAGGAAATACGACTTCAGCAACAGAATGGTCAATGTCTGGAATACTCTACCTGACTCTGTGGTATTTTTCCCCAAACCCCAAAAACTTTAACCTTAGACTGTCTACTATTGACCTCACCCCTTTCCTAAGAGGTCTGTAGGGGGCGTGCATAAGCGCACCAACGTGCCTACTACTGTCCCTGTCCAATTGTTTCTTTTTATTTTTCTTGTATGTATCCATGTATTCATAACTGTGTTTTTACTTATACCTATTATTGCTTCTTGTTTTGTCTTCTGCTTCTCTGGAAAATACATTGCCCCCCCCCTTCTTTCTGGCAGCCCTTTAAAAGCCTGTTGCCTCTTGCACTCTTGGGCAAAGCATGTGAGCGATTTCTTCCTTTCAGTGCTCCATGAAAGTGCATCTATAGCATATAGATAAAAAAGTCAAAAAAAAAAAAAGGTGAACAACATTTTTACAGAACTATTGATAAATTGAGGCTGTGTGTGACAAGGAATGGCTGAGAGGGGAGGGGGCAGGCAAGACACTCCTTGACATGAGTGACCTTGAGTTCGTCACGCCAGCCAGTCATGTGACCACCAAGCCATGCCCAGCCAGCAAATCACACCCACCCAGTCACATGGCCACCAAGCCACACCCACAAATTAAGCCACATCCACAGAACCAGTTGTTAAGAAATTTGAATCCCACCCTTGGATATAGGTTGCTTCAGTTGAAATGTTCTGGGTTTATATGCATAACTCAATTTTCTGTCTCTGAAATAGAACGATTTGGGTCAGATCAATTCCAAGATCCAGACTAGGATTTTGGATTGCTCAAAAGTGCAATTTGGCAAATGAACAATTAGCAGCTGAATGAAGGAGAGATTCCAATTGCAGCAGAAAAGAGAAGAAAAGGCTGTAGAATGGCAGAGATCTGGGAAGTTCTCACTACTGTGCTGGTGGGATTTCTGATCCTGGATTTTCTAAAACTGCTCTGGTCAAGCAGATATTACCCTCCTGGTCCTCTTCCTCTTCCTCTCATTGGTGGACTCTGGCAGATTGGGACCAAACTTTCCAAGGATACTTTCACGAAGGTATTTGTCTGTCTGTCTGTCTATCCATCTCTCTCTCCCTCTTTCTTTCTCTTTCTCTCTCTCTCATGCCCAGACCTTTGATCTACCTAATTTTGAAACCATCTACTTTTCTCCAAGAGGGATTCTTGGCAGGGTACAATAAAATGTTAAAAATGTCTGAATCTCTATCTGTCTCTCTCTCTCTTAAATGCTTACTCTTATATACTGTTTTTATACTTTGAAATTTTATTGTACGCTGCCGAGAATCTAGTATTCTATCTATCTATCTCATTCCCAGACATTTGATCTATCTAATTTTGAAACCATCCACCTTTCTCCAAGAGACTCTCGGCAGCGTACAATAAAATTTCACAACATAAAAACAGTATATAAGAGTTAACATTTAAAGCAGTGGTTTCCAAAGTGGGCAGGATGCCTTAGGGGGGCATTAAGAGACAAGGGGGGCGCTGGAGGTGGCCCCTCGCAGAGCACAATTCAGAGGTAGGATTCTACCAGTTCATTACCGTTCCCGGTAGTTTGGAGAACTGGTAAAATGGACCCCTGGCTGGCCCCGCTCCTCTCTGCCCACGCCTCCATTCCCTGCCCAGCCAGTCCTTATTGCACATACGCGACATCGCACGTCTCATCACCCTTAGGACCAGAACCGTAGTTACTTGCAAGTAACCACACCAGACATAGTGATGAAGGTTTAATGTCAGTGATGGCTACGTTCAGGCAACAGGTTTGAAATGGGGAAAGTAGAAGCAATGCCCTCATAAAAACAGCCTTACAGAGTAACAATTCCTCTCCCCCTTTATACACACCCATGTTGTTATTATCTCATTAACCTCATCTCCTCCCACAACCCTTCTTCCGAACACGCCCTGTAATTACCTAAGGGGGTTGCTGATCCAATCTTGGTTAGCATTACTTCAACTCCACTCAGACTTTTGCTAGGACTGATCACCCCCACCCACCCACCCGGAGCCTAGAATGCAGCTGCAGCGGCGCATTTGAGAAGCAGAGCAAAGCCGGAGATCAGTAATTTTCACTCCAAAAAGCCTCCAGCCACTGCATGTTTTTTTTTCTGTGCGGCTGCAGTCCAGCCACACCCAAAAAAAAAAAAACATGTGGTGGCTGCAGGCATTCATGACAAGAGTGACATGGGCTGTCGGGGAGCCCAGCTACAACAATGGCTCAGCCTTGACTTGCCTTCCCTGGTAGCCAGCTGCAGGAGGAAGGAAAGGTCATGGCCATGGGACGACGAAAGAGGCGGTCGTGGGGGAGGAAACAGGGAGATTAAGGGCCGGGGCCTTTTCCAAGAAGTCAATAATCTGAAACAATTTCACAGACTGTTGAGATTCTCAGTCAACCATGGTCGTGGTTGTCTCAAAGATGTTTTTTTCAAAAGGCAACTGAACTTTGTTTTTCCTTGAAGATATTTCGCATCTGAAGCTTCTTCAGTTCTGACTGAATGGTGGAGAGTGGAAGGATTTATATTCCTTGCCAATTGTCTGGTTGCATTCTTTCTGAGGCCACTTGGAGGTTTATATGTGCCCTCATCTGAATCGTAGAAATGGGTGTGGAGCCTTCTTGGAACTGCTGAAAGGACTAAGTTGTAAACAGGAGATAGAAGGTGTCGTATCCTAATAACCAAATGACTGCAAGGAATATAATTCCTTCCATTCTCCATTATTTACTCAGAACTGAAGAAGCTTCTTAGATGAGAAGTGAAACTTCTTCAAACACGAAACAAAGTCTCATTGCCTTTTTGAAAAAAAAAAAACCCCACCTTTGCGACAAATTTCGCAGACTCTGCCATCTAGAAATCTTCCAGGTCAGTGGTTCACAACCTTTGGCCTGCAGGCCCCTGGTGGGGGGGTGTCACAATCATAGCCCCCCCCCCGAAGACTTGAAGAAATTGTTAGGGAATACACCCTAGCAGAATGTGCACAGTAGTCAGGCAGGCAGGCAGATATGTGAGATAAACATTTTTGTAGCTTACACTCAGTAAAACAGATACACTGTGCCAGTTAAATAGTTTTTATTCCAGCAAGAGTTATAGCATAGTCAAACAGTCCATATATCATACACTAGTTCAGTCCATCCGGGGATTATGCAGTTGCAAAGTCCAGTGTCGAAAAAGAGGTCAGTAAACTTACAAATAATCAGTCCAGTAATATATCTTTTTTGCAGTTAGAGATATGAAGAAAATCAAACCTCCTTTCTTCTTTCAGCAATAGCAGAGAAACACGCAGTTATCACCATCAAGCCATCATTGTCAGCAATCCAGTAAAAGCCAGCAAACAGTCAGCTCTCTTGCTCCCTCTTATGGTGATTTTACAACCACACCCAAAATACATGTTTTACAGTTAAAGTGATACATACACTTAAACTCACTAACATAGTTTATATATATTATTTTACCCAAACTAAGTTAGGTAACCTATGTTATTCCTAACATTCTCCCCTTTGGGGTAATATAATAATATATATATATATATATTTACAACTTTAACCATAGTCATCACAACTTTCTTTGTGTTTGACTGAACCTTGGGCTTTTATAAACTGATCAGCAATATTTTCTTCAGTCATACAATATTCCAATCTTATTAAACCATTTTTTACAGATTGTCTTACATTCAGATATCTAAGATCTGTATGCTTAGATCTCATTTTCACAGCAATATTTGTAGCCAACCTTACGGCTGCTTGATTGTCCTCCTAAACTACAGTGGAATCATTAACAGTTATTCCCAAATCCAATAACAACTGTTTATACAGAATTAAATCAGTACATAATAAAGATAGACATGAAAATTCTGTTTCCATTGTGGACATACTTATGTGTTGCTGTCTAATTGACCTCCAACCAATCAGTGCTTTTCCTAACAGTATAGCCATACCTGAAGTTGATTTCCTAGTGTTTATGTCTGTTGCAAAACTTGCATCAGCATATGCACTTAAAATCAGATCATCTTTTGGCTCCAAATACAATGCATAGTGCATTGTCCTTTTAAGATATCTTAATATACGTTTTGTCACTTGCCAGTGTTGTTCAGTGGGTTCAGAATTGAATCTTGCCAATTGATTAATGCTATAGGCAATATCTGGCCTTGACCAGTTACTAATATACAATAAACTACCAATTAGCGACTGATAAATAGTCTTATCGAATTTTGGATTTTGAGCATCAGTGTGGTCAAATTCCTGACTCATTGGAGTTTTAGCCGGTTTACAAAGTTGCATCTTGTATGCTTTTAGTAATTGATAAATCTTATCCTCTTGAGATATCTTATAGCCACCTTTGGTTTTATTTATTGTTAATCCCAGATACTGTTTTATTTCTCCTAATTGCTTTAATTTTATCCTCTTACCTAATAATGATATTATTTCAGTAGCTTCATTATTAGGTTTTGTAATTAAAGCAATATCATCTGTAAACAACAATAATAATGACACTATTCCATTTTTCTCTTTCTTAAATACACATGGATCAGCTAAACCTGCTTTAAACCCTATATTGTTTAACTTCTTAAAAATATATTGGTTCCATTCATAACCAGATTGTTTTAATCCATAGAGACTCTTTTTAAGTTTCCAACAGTCATTATTTGTTTTATCATCTTTAATTCCTACAGGTTTCTTTAAGTATATAGTGTGCTGCAATGGTGCATGCAGATAGGCAGTTTCTATATCTAAGTGATTTATGATATAGTTCTTCTTAGCTGCCCACACTAAAGCTGCTCTCAAGGTTGTTGCTTTTAGACTCGGTGCAAATACTTCATCATAATCACATGCAGTTTGATTAAATCCTTGAGCTACCAACCTAGCCTTATGGGTAACAGTCCCATTTTTAGCTGTTTTTAATTTAAATATCCATTTACAGCCAATGGACTTTTCACCTGGAGGTAATTTAACATTTTCATAAGCTTCCATTTGTTTCAATGAATTTAATTCTTTTTCCATTGCTCTATGCCAATTTTCTTGTTCCTTTGCAGGATACATTCTAAGTTCTTCAACAGTAGTTGGAACTTTACTAACTTGGCAAATTACACTTGCTTGGTACCTGTCAGGTGGTCTGGTTACACGTGTTGAGCGTCTAGGTATTACAGGGCTTACAGGTGGACTTTCATGTACTACCTGTTCCTGGTTGTCTACTTCTTCCTGTTCAGCTATTTCTTCCTGTTCTGATCCTATGTGCTCTTCCTGTACTTCCTCTTTAATTGTACTCTTCTTATTACTGATATGTTCTTTTGGTCCTTTGTACGTTTCTATGATTACATCCTTACTTGAGTCTTGTTCCAGTTTTTCCCATCCTACATGTTCAAGGAATTGTGCACTAGCACTACAGTAAACTCTAGATGTACCTTTTTCCCAGAATCTGTATGATTTGTGATTAGATTCATAACCTACAAAGAATAACCTTTTAGCCCTATGCTGCCCCTTATGTCTCAGTTGTGTAGGAATATGCACCCATGCTGGTGCTCCAAATGTGTGTGTGTAGCTTAGGTCAGGTTTTCTACCATGCCACCGTGTGAATGGTAATTCACCTGTTGTTGAGTTAACAACATGTATATATATATGATTACCACACATTATTGCTTCTCCCCACAAAGTTTCATGTAATCCTGAATCCAACAGCATAGTACAAGCCATTGCCTGTATTGTTTGGCCTTGTCTTTCTATAAAGGAATTATGTTGTGGCCTATATGGTGCAGAATTTTTTTGTGCAACACCTGCCATCTTCAGTCTATTTTGGAATTTATTATTTATAAATTCTGTACCATTATCAGTTACAAGAGTTACTAGTTTCCTTTTGGTTTTTCTTTCTGCAAACTTCAACCAATTAAAGAAATTTTGATATGTTTCCATTTTACTCTTCATTAAATAACAGAAACCATATCTAGAATAATGATTCATTATACTTAGTATATAATGAGCACCTCCCACACTTGGTTTTTTAGGACCTATAATATCAGCAAATACGACCTCTAGAGGCTCTTTAGTTTTAAATCCATTAAATTCTATTTGCTGGTATTACTTTGTTTTTTTCTTGACTGCAAGCATTGCAGTGCAAATACTTACTGCAAGGCTTTAGTTTTATACCTTCAGACAGTTCAACCGTTTGTTTTAGCATTTTAAAATTTATATGCCCTAAACATCTGTGTAACAAATGTATGCATTCATCATGAGGTTTAACATTATACACTGTGTTAGCTACCTCTAACTGTTCTGTCCTCATTTACATACTCGAAATCCCCGCGCTTTGATTGGCCAAAGCGCGGGGCTTTCTAATTGGTCAGGCGAGCCGCGCCGATTGGCTCGTTAAGAGTCTCCCGCGATTGGCTCGTTCAAAGCGCGGGAGACTCGAAACGCTGCCATTGGCCGCGGCCGCGGCGGCGAAAGGAATAAAAGCCGCGGGCTTTTTTCCTTTCGCCGGTTCGGTTCCAATCTTTGAAATAAAGAGCATTGCATGAAGTCACCGACTCCTGGCGTCATTTTGCGGACACGACACTGGCGACGAGGGTGGGATCCAGACCCTGAACCGAACCCCGTGTCCGACGGAAGCCAGACATAGCACCGAGATGGCGAAAATCGCACCGCCCGCCCCCTTCAACCCCGCCACCGAGGACTGGGAATCGTTCTCCGACCGTTTCCGCATGTACCTCGAGTGCACCGGCATGAAGGACGCCTCGGGCCCGCTAAAACGCGCCGTCTTCCTCACCCATTGCAGAACCGAAGTTTTCCAGATGGCCAAAGCATTGGCCAAGCCCGCCGACGCAACCGCCATGGATTGGGACGTCCTCGAACCTATCCTTCGGCGACATTACGCTCCCGAGGTCCCCATCCTGATCCGGCGCAATGAATTCTACCGGCGGGACCAGAGACCGGGTGAGAAATTGAGCGACTTCGTCACCGAGCTGCGGCGCCTAGGGGGGCTCTGCGAATTTGATAACCTAAACAACCTCCTGAGAGACCGATTCGTGCTCGGTCTGTGGGACCCCGCGCTCCAGAGCCGGCTGATGGCTAAGGGCAACATCAATTTAGCAGATGCCCTCACCGCAGCTGCAGCCGCAGAAGCAACCCGTACTTCCGCCGATAGCATGTGCAAACCTGACACGAAGGACCGCGGCGGAAACAACAACCTGGCAAGGTCGACCAAACGAAAAACCGAAACAACCACACACCACGGCGATTTCCACTCTGCATCCAGCACGTCCGAAGACGAAGAAGACATACATCGACTTCAGACGGGGCGCGACCAACGGAACCGGAGAGGTCGTAGGTCGAGGACCAACTGTGCCGGTTGCGGCGGCGACCACCCCAGGTCGGAATGCCGGTTTTTTGATTCCATCTGCCGGCATTGCGACAAAAAGGGGCACATCGCCCGGGTTTGCCACCAGAAGAAAAACCGCAGTCCACCTCGATGGGACCAAAACAACCGGAGAAGGGAAAGCTCACCGCCCCGGCCCAGAGATCGCCACTCGGACAGCCGATGGGACCAGACCGGACGATCCTCAAGAGGCGGCGACAACCGGCGGAGAGAGGAGACCCACCAGACGGTAACCATCGGCCATGCCATCTCCGACGGCGCCCGAAAAGTCCACGTCGAGGTTCACATCGAGGGCCAGCCGTGCAAAATGGAGGTAGACTCCGGGTCCTACCTCTCCATGATTGCATGGCACGAGATAAAACGGTTGGTGCCTACCCTCCAAAGGAGGAACATAGACACCCAAAGACTTATTGTAAAAGACTACCAGGGAAACCGCGTCCCGGTAGTGGGCACCAAAAACTTTAACGTAACATATAAGGGGCGCACCGAACAACTCCCCCTCACGATCGTCGATCGCGACCGCCCAAGCCTGCTGGGACTACAATGGTTCGCCCCGCTCGACATCACTCTCACGGGAGTCAACCACGTCACCGACGACGGTTGGGAACAGCGACTAGCCCAGGAGTTCCGAGAAGTCTTCGACGGAAGCCTGGGCAAGTACCAGGGGCCCCTTATCTCGTTCGACCTAGACCCTAGCGTCCCCCCCAAACGACTGAAACCTAGGCGGGTGCCATTCGCCCTAAAACCTAAAATAGACGAGCAAATTGACAAGCTCGTCAAACAGGGGGTATTGCAGCCCATAGACCATGCCCGGTGGGAGACCCCCATAGTCACCCCGGTCAAGCCAGACGGGTCGGTGAGGATCTGTGGGGACTATAAGGCCACCCTAAATGGCGCGCTGCAACAAAGCGCCTACCCCGTCCCAATAGTGCAACACCTACTGCACTCACTGGGAGGGGGCAGAGTCTTTGCCAAGCTCGATCTCGCCCAGGCATACCAACAGTTGCCGGTCGACGAGCAAACGGCGGAAGCCCAGACCATCGTTACCCAAGTGCAAGTGCAACCGACTCCAATTCGGAGTCAGCGTGGCACCAGGCATCTTTCAGAGCCTGATGGAGAGGTTGTTGCAGGGCATCAAGGGGGTGGTACCCTATTTCGATGACGTTCTAGTGTCGGCGCCCAACGAAGCCGAACTAGAAAGCCGACTAAGAGAGGTCCTAACTAAATTTAAAGTAATGGGACTTAAAGTAAAAAGGGAGAAATGCCAACTGTGCACGGAACGAGTGGAATTCTTGGGCTACCTCCTAGACCGGCACGGCATTCACCCCACAAGTAAAAAAGTCAAGGCCATCAAAGAGGCCCCCACCCCTAAATCAAAAACTGAACTACAAGCATTCTTGGGGTTACTGAACTTTTATAATGTTTTCCTACCCCAAAAGGCGACGGCGGTGGAGCCTTTGCATAGGCTCCTGGATAAGGCGGCAACCTGGACTTGGGGGAAACGGGAGCAAGCAGCCTTCCAAAAAACTAAAGACCTCCTCACCTCCGACGCCGTCCTCATACAATTCAACGAAACCCTGCCCCTGGCCGTCACTTGCGACGCATCACCATTCGGCGTCGGCGCTGTCCTCAGCCATACCCTTCCTGACAGAAAAGAAGCACCCATCGCGTTCTTTTCGAGGACCCTAACCAAACCAGAGTGGAACTATAGCCAACTGGACAAAGAGGCTCTGGCTATAGTTGCCGCCATAAAACGGTTCCACGAATATCTCTACGGCCGACCTTTCACCATTATAACGGACCATAAGCCGTTGCTGGGCATCCTTGCAGGAAACCGGGCCACCCCGAACATTCTGTCTCCCCGAATGACAAGGTGGTCCGAGTTCCTGGCGGCCTACAGCTACGAACTCATACACAGACCAGGTAAGACGATTTCGCATGCGGAAGCTTTGAGCCGCTCGCCGCTACCGGAATCCGACCCTGACCCAGCACCAACGACGACCACCCTCAGCATCGAGACCCTACCCAACCTACCCATAACCGCGTCAGACATTGCCCGGGAAACTAATAAAGACAGGCGTCTGGCGCGGGTTTTGCATTGGGTGGAAAAAGGGTGGCCGGAAAAAGACAACGACAAGTCCGTCAAGACATTTCGGAACCGCCAAACCGAACTCTCGTTGCTTAAGGGGTGCATCTTATGGGGTGACAGGGTGGTCATTCCGGACAGACTACAGGGGAAGGTTTTGGAAATGTTGCACGAGGGGCACCCTGGCATCGTAAGAACTAAAGCCCTGGCCAGAAGTTACGCTTGGTGGCCAGGGATGGACAAGCAGATAGAGGCCTGGGTAGCTAGGTGCCAGCGATGCCAGGAGACTAGGCCCAGCCCACCCACAGCGCCCATCCTGGAGTGGGAAACACCAAGGGGGCCCTGGTCCAGAATCCATTTAGACTTTGCCGGACCCACGAATGGACATACCTTCCTCATAACAGTTGACGCTTACTCCAACTGGTTGGAGGTAAGCGACATGAAGACAACAACCACGGAGGCCGTGATCAAAGAACTTTGCAAACTCTTTGCAACACACGGCCTCCCAGACGACGTCGTCTCCGACAACGGGCCCCAGTTTACCTCCCTAGACTTCGAGAAGTTCCTGGCGGAAAGGGGCATCCGCCACGCACTAACAGCACCGGCGCATCCGGCGGCGAACGGTAGGGCGGAACGGATGGTCCAATTTACCAAAAAAACCATCCGGAAAATGGACCACGGGGAGATCCAAGAAAAAATCAACAGACTCCTCTTTATACAACACATAACCCCAAACACCACTACCAACAAGAGCCCAGCCGAATTGCTAATGGGTAGAAAGCTGAGGTCCCCACTCGACAGGTTACACCCTACATATAACCCGGAGCGGCCCCCAGACTCAAGCACGAAATACCGAACGTTCGCACCCGGGGACCTCGTGTATGCGAAAAACCTGACAGGGGACCCCCTATGGATCCCAGCCGTCATCACCCAAGTTACAGGCCCACGATCGTACCGGCTACAAACAACAGACGGACGAGCGTGGAAACAACACATCGACCAACTTAGGTCTAGGACAGCAAACGAACCCACCTCCCAAAACGCAAACCAAGGGGGGAGGGAATACCCGGGTAACCAAGCGCAAGAAAAAATAAACCAGCAGTACTTACCGAGACGCAGCCATCGCGACCCCTCGCCGGAAAAGAACAGCCAAGCCAGCTCGACCGACCCGGAAAGACCGAGCGGGAGCGGCGAAATCTGTAGCTCAACCAACCCGGAAGGCCCAGGTGGGAGCCACGGAGAAGGAACCGGCCCGATCAACCAGCCGGTTCGCACAGAAGCAAGAGCAACCAAAAACCCGACTGCACCAGCCGGGATTCCGCTTACAACTGAGTTGCGCAGGTCAAGTAGGACTAGACGGAGCCCCGCCTACCTACGTGACTATGCAACGTAAGGACTGAACCAAGAGGGGAGGGGTGTTCTGTCCTCATTTACATACTCGAAATCCCCGCGCTTTGATTGGCCAAAGCGTGGGGCTTTCTAATTGGTCAGGCGAGCCGCGCCGATTGGCTCATTAAGAGTCTCCCGCGATTGGCTCGTTCAAAGCGCGGGAGATTCGAAACGCTGCCATTGGCCGCGGCCGCCGCGGTGAAAGGAATAAAAGCCGCTGGCTTTTTTCCTTTCGCCGGTTCGGTTCCAATCTTTGAAATAAAGAGCATTGCATGAAGTCACCGACTCCTGGCGTCATTTTGCGGACACGACACTAACTGATTATCATTTAACACATATAATTCACCTTTTAAAGTTGCAGTAACTTTTTTACCTTCCTTTTCTATTATGCAGTTTTCTCCCCTAAAGGTAACTACATAACCTAGTTTAATCAAAACTCTAACCGAAAGCAAATTAAACTTAAGTTGTGGTACATACAACATTTTTACATTTTCTTTTATGCAAGAACAATGTGCAATACCTTGACCTTTTGCTTTCATTTTCCAGCCATTAGCTAACGATATCTGTTGTGAACTCGTGGACATCTTAATAAATCTTTTCTTTTCTTTCGTTATGCAGTGTGATGCTCCACTATCTACAACCCATAAATTATTATTCACAGTTTCGTTGCTATACATGGCTAACTCTAAGCATTTTTCATTCTTTTGATGCCTTTTAGCATTCTGGCTGGCATTGTGGCGTTTTCCTTTCTTGCAGAATCTAGCCAAATGTCCTTTTCCTCCACAATTAAAACATTTTCTAATTGTATAGGCTGTTGAAGATTCTTTATCTTCTTGAGGTTCCCTTCTGAGTTGATCCCTTTCAAGCCTTCTCCTGGCTTCTTCAATTAATCTGCCAATAATGTCAGTTAATGTGAGGTTATCTTTTGGCAGTACTTCAAGTGAAGTTACATAGTCATCATAGCTCTCATTTAAAATTATAGAAAAAATTATATAAACCTGATGTAGTTCTGTGAAGATAAGTTTTTTTTCATGCTGTTCCTGAAAAATTCTCTTCATAGTGTTTAAATGAGTCAACATGTCTCCATTCTTTTGAAGATGTGTTCTGAACAGCTTTCGTGTAAGATTTATATGTGCTCCTACACTGTCTCAAACATAAATCTTCTTTAAATTCTCCCAACATTTTGCAGCTGTTTCTTCTCCACGAATACGGACAAGCTGCTGGTTACAGAGTGTCAGTCCTATTATACAGAGAGCTTGCTCATTCTTCAGTTTATATTCTTGTATTTTCTGGGCATCATTCTCATCCTCTGGATCCCAAGCATCTACCTCTGGTGGGTTTTGAATTATACTCCACAAACCTTCTCTGCATAGAAGTAGGTTGCATTTCATAGACCATGAAACATAGTTTGTTCCATCCAGTTTGGATATTAGAGACAAACTTGGTAAATTGACTTGTGCCATCTTTTTCTGGATATTAAACTATAATTAATAAAACACAGCTGTCTGTTTACAGTATTGTGTAACTACACTAACTCTCACTTTATATAAGCCTGTTATATCCTGGTTAGTCTGACTGTGCAGCTGGGCCCATAACCAGTGTTAGGGAATACACCCTAGCAGAATGTGCACGGTAGTCAGGCAGGCAGGCAGACATGTAAGATAAACGTTTTTGTAGCTTACACTCAGTAAAACAGATACACTGTGCCAGTTAAATAGTTTTTATTCCAGCAAGAGTTATGGCATAGTCAAACAGTCCATATATTATACACTAGTTCAGTCCATCCGGGGATTATGCAGTTGCAAAGTCCAGTGTCGAAATAGAGGTCAGTAAACTTACAAATAATGAGTCCAGTAATATATCTCTTTTGCAGTTAGAGATATGAAGAAAATCAAACCTCCTTTCTTCTTTCAGCAATAGCAGGGAAACATGCAGTTATCACCATCAAGCCATCATTGTCAGCAATCCAGTAAAAGCCAGCAAACAGTCAGCTCTCTTGCTCCCTCTTATGGTGATTTTACAACCGCACCCAAAATACGTGCTTAACAGTTAAAGCGATACATACACTTAAACTCACTAACATAGTTTATATATATTATTTTACCAAAACTAAGTTAGGTAACATGTTATTCTTAACAGAAATGATATGATTTAAATCTTGAGTTAAATCTTGGGGGTCCATGGTGAGGAAAAGAACCACTGATCTAGATAATTGCAGGTTAGAATTTTATTTTCTTTTTTAAATAAATTTTCATTAATGAACAACAAAAAGAAAAACATTTAAAAACAATGAACGTGGTGCATACATAACAAAAAATACAAATTTACATATATACACAAATACTAATCATCGTTAATACAGTTACTCCTTTCTTTTTTTTTTTAAACCAGTAGTAAAATTTCTCCAAAATTTTGTAATAATCAGATTCAGTCTTATTCTTTAATTCTTGAGTTACTCTATCCATTTCAGTGCATGTCCAAATTTTTCTAATTATTTCCATCTCTCATTACCTTTCCATCTTTTGGCAAGGGCTAGTATCACAGCAGTGGTGACATGGAGTATTAGATATTTTATCTCTATTCTATTTCCCCACATTAATTCCCAATAGAAAATGTTGAGGTAATTCCCTGTTAGGAGAATTCCCTGTTTGGAGAATTGAGGTAATTCCCTGTTAGGAGCACACAGGGAGACATAGTGAGAGTAGAGAAGAATAACACACACACAGCACACAGATACACTGTACAGTAAATGTAGGTTTTTACTTCCAATAAATGTTTCAGCACAGTCCAAGATAAGCAGTCCAAGTCATTCACGTGTAAAGCAGTCAGTGTTCAGTTCAAGGATAATCCAAATATCAAAGTCCAGTATCAAAAAACAGTTCAGTAACAGACTTATATCAACAATCAGTAACAGTCATTAGGACAAATGGCAACTCTCTCCAACAGAAGGAACAGAGATTGAGACTGAGACTCACACTCCTTTGAGACTAAACAACCCAGGTTCCTGGCTCCATCTTATGGCCATTTGAGAAACCACATCCAATTACAGTTTTAG
Organism: Hydrophis major; assembly: GCA_033807585.1. Taxonomy (NCBI): domain Eukaryota; kingdom Metazoa; phylum Chordata; class Lepidosauria; order Squamata; family Elapidae; genus Hydrophis; species Hydrophis major. The sequence goes on from CM066331.1 coordinate 3,676,182, forward strand.
TATTCTCTTAAAGATACAGTATTAAAATGTCTATCCTAGTTTATATATTTCCAACCCGAATAACTGTTAGGTGACTTACATTCCTAACAGAAAAATTTTAGGTCTAAATTCTACTTTGATTTTACACATCTCTTCTAACCAATTTCTAATTTTCAGCCAGTATGTTTGGGCTTTTTCACATTTCCACCATAGTAGTATGTTCCAATTTCTTTGTTGCATTTCCAATATTTAGGGCAGGGGTGTCAAACTCATTTTCACTGAGGGCCACGTCAGCATAATGGTTGCCCTCAAAGGGCCACATGTAACTGTATGACAGTATAAATGTAATCAAATGTAACTACTCCAAGATGTTAATTAACTCTGAATTTATTATTTATTCAAATCATAAATATTACATATGCATTTGCATAAATGTAAAAAAAAGGTTGTTAGTAGCTCTGTTCATATAACATAAAAAAATTACTTTGTCAAGTTAAGAAACCCACATTACTCCATCAATCAATGATCAATCTATCCAAGTGAATAATAATAGAAAAACATCATCCAACATCAGTTATGATAATAACTTTGTTCAAATCCTTTTTGTCACAGCTAGGAGCGGCAGAATAACAGAATAAGTACAACCAACAATTGTGAGCTGTTAAGAACATGTGTGACAATTGTAGCATTTCACAAAAACAAATGGCTGCATATAACCTTGCAGATTTGTCTGCATAAACATATAAACCTATAAAAACTAAATGCATTACTACATATATAAAGTTATATTTGTAAATAACTCAAAATAACAAAATCAGGGTTGTCTCAATTCACAACTATATTGTCTCAAGTTTGTAGGTGAAATTCATGAAAAGATGCTGACTGTCCTGGAACACACAGAGTGGATCCCCTCTCCTCCATCATAATCCATTGATCATGTTCTAAAAATAACAAAATGTCAGCACAATCATTAAATTGCACAGTTTAACTATTCTTCTTGATTGAGATACATTTTATTATATATTAATTAGGTTTTTAAAAATGCTTACTTATGCATTTTCTGGCTGGATCTTTGACACTGTTTTTCCATAGCCAGTGTGTCAATGTCTGGTTTTAGGTCTTGTGCTGAAGCAATCCGTCGAACAGCGTGGAGGTTCTTATCAGTGATACGTGATCTATGCTTGTTTTTGCTTAGATTTCATTATTGAAAACATCTGTTCGCACAGATAGGTGCTCCCAAACTTAGACAGAACACGGGCTGCAGGACGTCAAAGCTGTGGCATTGAACCAGGGGGTATTTTACGATAAAAGTCCTGGATCGCAACATCCTTGAACTTTGCTTTCAGGCTACGATTGCTTTGAAGCTTGATTAACTCCATCTGAAGGTGCTGGGGTGCAGTGCAGATGTTGGTAGTAAAAGGATTGGCAAAGATGGCAAAGTCTGAGTGTTGTGCTTTAAAGTCAGAGAAGCGCCGATTAAACTCATTTATTAATCGGCTCACTTTGGTAGCCAACTGAGCACATGAAAAAACACTGGGAAATGAGGCTGAAATGCTTTGACAAACAGGAAAGTGAGCAAGATTGTCCTATTTGACTTGGCACATCCACAGATCAAGTTTACGCTGGAAAGCCGTGATCATGTTGGACATCTACATAACAACTTGTCTACGTCCCTGCAGCTTCTGATTCAGTTGGGCAAGATGCTCGGTTATGTCACATAACATAGCAAAGTCACACAGCCAGTTGGGATCTGACAGTTCAGACACGAATTTTCCTTTACTTAGTATGAAAAGAGCAATATTTTCCCTAAGTTCAAAAAATCGTTTGAGGACTTTACTCCTACTCAGCCACCGTACTTCTGTATGGTACGGCACGTCTCCATGCTCTGAGCCCATCTCCTGCAAGAACAGCTGGAACTGATGGTGATTCAGGCCACGCGCTCGAATGAAGTTCACAGTTTTCATGACTGGTCACTACATGATCCATCCCCAGCACCTTCCCACACAACGTTTCTTGATGAATGATGCAATGATACATTACCAGAGGTGTCTGACAATTACTTTTCAGCATTTTGTCTTTTATTTGTCCAACCAAGTCCGCTTTTCCTCCACACATTGTGGGTGCAGCGTCTGTAGTTAATCCTACCAACTTTTCCAAAGGCAATGCATTTTTACTCATGGACTTTTCCACCATATTAAAAATGTCCTTTCCCGCTATAGTCCCATGCATGGCAGCTACATCCAACAGCTCTTCAGTGACAGAGAGGTCCAACTTCACACCTCAAATAAAAATGGATAGATGCGCTGTATCCGTGTTGTCTGTGCTTTCATCAAGAGCTAATGAAAAAGCTATGTAGCTACGTGTCTCTTGGGCCAGCTACGTTGACAGGTTTCCTGCTAGTTCTGTAACTCGGTCCACAATGGTGTTCCTTGATAAACTGACATTTTTAAAAGTCTGTATCTGGTCGGGGCACACCTGCTCACAGACCTTCAGCATGCACTGCTTCAAAAACACATCCTCTGAAAAACACTTTGAAGCTCGGGCAATTTCTTCTGCAACAATGAAGTTAGCTTTCACTGCTGCAGTGTTTTTGGTTGTGGCTTTAGTGAACACATTCTGCTGCAATTGTAGTTTACTTTTTAATTCTTCGACAATCTGTTGTTTTTCTGAAAGGCTAACTTTTGCATACTTAGCTCCGTGTTTGGTTTCAAAATGCTGACGTAGATTGTACTCTTTGACAACCGATAATGCCTTGTAACATAAAAGACATACCGGTTTCTCTCCTTGAAGCACAAACATGTATTCATCTTTCCATCTTTCTTGAAACATCCTTCCATCTGCATCAACTTTCCTCTTCCTGGACATTTTGGGATCATTTGTAATTCCACATAATTCAACTTGCAGAAAATAACATTGATGCGGATACACTGCAACCTAGGGAGGGATGTTGACAATTCGTTGGTAACATAACTGGCATGCATTCTGGGAAATGTAGTTTGTGGTCAATGCTCTCTTTTGCTTTATTTATTTAAAGACAATCGGAACTTGTAGCTCTTGCGGGCCACATAAAATGATGTGGCGGGCCACATTTGGCCCGCGGGCCTTGAGTTTGACACCTGTGATTTAGGGGATAATTTCAGATACATTCTTGCCAATTTTGATGGTGGGCTATACCATTGGTAAAACATTTTATGTAAGTTTTCTTTATATGAGAAGGTTATTTTTCTATTCCCTTCCCATAAAATTTGCCAATCCTCCAAATTTATACCATATCCAAAATCTTTCATCCAGGCCAATATCGTCTCTTTCACTTCCTCTTCTAATTTGCATTCCAATAATACTTTGTAATTTTTTTTAATCAATTTCTCATCTGTTCCTAATAATATTTTATCTAATTCTGTTTTCCGTCTACTAATACCCATTCTTTCCCATCTTTATTATACCTTGATTGTAATTGTAAACAGGCCCATCATTCTATCTCAAATCCCAAATCTTTCAACTCATGTCTTGTTTTTAAACTACCCTTCTCATCTAATATGTCCTCATATGTAATGATTTTTTAAAATAAAATTTTATTAATGAACAACAAAAAGAAAAACATTTAAAAACAATGAACATGGTGCATACATAATAAAAAATACAAATTTTGCAGGTTAGAATTTTCTGATCAATGCATATCTGGAGCTCATAGGTGTTTTTCTTTTACGCATTCCAGGACCTAAATGATATAGGAAAACAGAGAAGGGTCCCAAACTGATCGGAAAGGAAATCCCAATTTCTATGCAACTGTTCTTTGCCACTTAATTCAAACTGCTCCAGAAATAGATTGGGGTCGGGGTGGGGATTTGGTCACAGGGGAGATGGGATACTAATTCTAGCTTCTATCATATAAAGGTGTTTAAGGTTCATCTGCCTGCTATAAAGTCCCATCTGTTTTCTCTTTTTTTCTGTTCCAAATGTCAGATGAGCAAACGATATGGAGACGTTTACACTATGTGGGTGTGGCATCAACCCGTGGTAGTAATTTCTGGATTTCATGCAGTCAAGGAAAGCGTGATCAAGAATTCGCAAGATTTTGCTGATCGGCCCCTTTCGACTTTTCTTTTTAAAATATGTAAAGGGAAAGGTAAGTTCTTCTGAAGACCAAGGTATTTTGGGTGGGTAATTTAACTGGAGAAATGTAAGAAAAGAAGAATATTATTTCTTCCCCATATTAAGTTCAAGCATGGTGAGGTTCAAGGAAGCATTTGACTGGGAGATGCCTTTGGATGTCTGTTTGTTTTTCAGGATGTGATACTGTGCTTGGTAGCCATGTCATTTGGTTCTGAAATGCTTCTGTTCAGACAGCAGGTTTGTGTAAATCAATTGCTGTTCTCTTTGTCTGCTCCAAGGCTAAAGGAGTGCCCCAAATTTATTTAGCTTTTTTAAAAAATTTATGAAACTTGAATTGAACTTTACTGAACCTCAAATGAAACTTTCCCTCCTGAAATCTGTCAAAGCGCACCATCAGAATAAAATGCACAATGGCTGGAAGATTCTCCCCACCCCCAACCCCCAGTCTTACAAGGAAACTCTTGAAACACCGCAAAGCAACAAATTTGCAAACACTTACAGGAAGACAAAGTCATAACCAGAAGCCAACATGGGTTTGTCAAAAAACAATCACGTCAGACAAATCTTATTACAGTCTTTGATAGTGAGACAAAGTTAAGGGAACAGAGAAATTCTACTTGGACTTCAGAAAGGCATTTTAACAGATCAAGATTAACAAAGTTGGAAGGGACCTTGTAGGTCATCTTGTCCAACGCCCCAACAAACAGGAGACCCTACACCATTTCTGACAAATGTCCAGTCTCTTCTTAATGATGAAGCTCCCACAACTTCCGAAGGCAACTACTGATCCATGGGTTGATTATTCTCACTGTCAGGAAATTTCTCCTTATTTCTAGCTTGAATCTCTCCTTGTTCATTTTCCATCCATTATTCTTTGTCTGGCCTTCAGGTGCTTTGGAAAATAGCTTGGCCCTTCCTCCTCTCTGTGGCAGCTCCTCAAATATTAGAAGACTGTTATCATGTCTCCCCTGCTCCTTCTGTTCCCTAGACTAGCCAGGCCCGGTTCCTGCAACTGTTCTTCATATGTTTTAGCCTCCAGTCCCCTCATCATCCTGGTTGCTCTTCTCTGCACTTTTTCTAGAGTCTCAACATCTTTTTTATGGTGTGGTAACCAAAACTGGATGCAGTATTCTTGGTTTGGTCTTACTAAGGCTTTATAGAGTAGTATTAGTACCTCTCTTGATCTTGATTGTATCCCTCTATTAATGCAATTTAGGATTGCATTGGCTTTTTTGACTGCCACCACACACTGCTGGCTTATATTTAGCTGGTTGTCCACTAAGACTCCAAGATCCCTCTCACAGTTACTGCTATTATGCCTGGTTTCACCCAGTCTATATGTGTATTTTTGGTGTTTATTTTTGCCTTAGGGTAAGACTTTACTTTTCTCTACATCCATTAATTTGGTATGTTCCCCTTCTATTCCCTCATCTAAGTCTATTTGATAAAGTAGACCATAACCTACTACTTCATAAGATAAGATAGAAAAATGTGGGTTAGATAGCATCAGCAGCAGCAGAACTGAGGCGGACATCAAGGAGGCAAAAAAGGACTATAAAAGGAAGATTGAGGACTACTTCACAAATAATGATCCACGACGGGCTTAGCAGGGAATTAAACACATGACTAATTACAGGGGCAGCAACCCCATATCGATCAATAAGGACACATCACTGGCAGAAGAATTGAACTGCTTTGAGGTAATTCCCTGTTAGAAGAATGAGCGCACACAGGGAGACGTAGTGAGAGTAGTGAAGAATAACACACACACAGCACACAACCACACTGTATAGTAAAATGTAGGTTTTTACTTCCAGTAAAACGGTTAAGCAAAGTCCAAACACAGTCCAAGTCATTCACGGTTAAAGCAGTCAGTTTTCAGTCCAGGGATAATCCAAATAACAAAGTCCAGTATCAAAAACAGTTCAGTAACAGACTTACATCAAATCCAACCATGATCAGCAACAGTCAATACAGGAACAGCAACACTCTCCAGAACAACAGAACAGGACAAGCCAGGTTTCTGGCTCCATCTTATGGTTGTTTGAAGAACCACACCCAATTACCATTTTTGCATTCCCTTAAAGAGGCAGTATTAAAGTGTCTATCCTGGTTTATATATTTTCCAACCCAACTAACTGTTCGGTGACTTACACTCCTAACATGCTTCTTTGCCCAATTTGAACTGAATAGGTCTTCGAACACACTGCCTCTACAAACTACTGGTACTCAACTGTTCACAGTACAAGAGTATGATGTGAAACAGGTGCTTAGAGAAGTGAATGTGAAAAGGGCTGCTGGCCCTGATGGGATGCCTGGGAAGGTCCTCAAAGCATGTGCTGACCAGCTCGCAGTTGTGTTTACAAATATTTTTAACCTTTCTTTTACACAAGCCATTGTTCCATCTTGTCTCAAAACTTTCATTATTATTCCAGTTCTCTGGCTGACACATTAAATGACCTACAACCGTAGACTCTCCTTACATTACAGGTGAAAAATAATCAATCCATAAAATAAACAAGTAGGAACAATTTAACTTTGGAAAGCAAAGTGGAGGCTAACACTGGGCATTTTTCTCCAAGAACAGATTATAGTATTAACTTATAAACTGGAATTAGTTCATGTTTCTGCGTAAATTAAAACTTTGGTCTACTTACCAAGATGTATTAACCACATTAGTATGGTGGTCTTCAGACCCCAAACTTTTAGGAATGGCAGCTGCTTTTCCTCTACTCTTGCTCTCAGCACTGGCTCTCCACAGGGTTGTGTGCTGAGCCCCCTTTTGTATTCACTCTACACCTACAACTGCACTCCCTCTTGCCCCATTAACTCTATAATAAAATTTGCAGACGACACCATGTTGGTGGGACTCATATCAGGAGAAGACGAGACGGCCTATAGGTCAGAGGTTCTCAGACTGGTCTTGTGGTGCAAGAGTCATATAACCTCACCCTGAACATCAAAAATACCAAAGAATTGATTATAGACTTCAGAAGATGCAAAGCAGAGCCTCTCCCACTATATATCAATGGAGACTGTGTGGAAAGAGTTCATAGTTTTAAATTTCTAGGAACTCATATTTCCGACAACCTTACATGGTCAGTCCACACTATGCCCAGTGCAAAGAAAGTCCAACAGCGTCTGCACTTTCTGAGGCTGCTGAAAAAGGGTGGACTGGGTGAGAAGTTGCTGGTTACTTTTTACTGTTCTACCATTAAGAGCCTTTTGGCATACTGTGTAACAGTGTGGTATGCTGGATGCTCTGCAGTGGATGAGAAGATGCTCCAGAGAGTTATAAACACAACACAAAAAATCATCGGTTGCTCTCTTTCTTCTTTGGAAGAGATTGCGAAGACCAGACTCCTCTCGAGAGCACTAAAAATCTCCACATTTTCATCCTGGACATTCATATTTCAAACTGTTACCATCAGGGAGGCATTATAAGCGTCTTAAAATGAGGACTAATAGACTGAGAAACAAGGCAATAATTGTCTTGAATCAAACAACGCATATGTGATTTAGCCCTAAGTTTATAGTGGCATTTTTAAATTATCTAACTTACTACAGTATATGTTTGAGATAGGTTTAAGACTAGGTTTTTAATTATTATTATTATTTTATTTTTTTTAATTTTTAAATACTCTGTAGTGTGATTGTGATGTGGTACTTGAGGCACTCTGCTGGAGTAGTTTTCAAATTTCATTGTATTTGCAGAATGCAATTACAATAAAGGTATTCTATTCTGTTCTGTTCTATTCTATTCTTCATCCAATATTTATTCTACTCTATTCTATTCTATTCTATCATCCCTAGATGGTTTCATAGCTGACTGACCAGCTGCACTCAGCGTGTAGTCCTCAATTGAATGGCATGTATATGGAGGGGAGCGTGCAGTGGGGTACCTAGTACTCTTCAATACCTTCATCAATTATTTAGAAGAGGGGATAGAAGGGTAACTCATCAAATTCACAGATGACACCAAGCTAGCAGGAATGACCAACACTCCAGAAGATAGGGTTAAGGTACAGAAGAATCTTAACAAATTTGAACATTGGACACTACCTAACAAAATGAAAGTCAATGAAAGTCAATGGTAAAAACAATGGTGAAAACACATTTAGGCAAGAAAAACCTTATGCACAGGTACAGTACAGGTGGTACCTGGCTCAATAGTAATAACTGTGAGAGGGGTCTTTGAGTCCTAGTGGACAATTGTTTCAAGTGTGCTGCAGCTGCCAAAAAAGCCAATTCAGTTCTAGGCTGCATTAACAGAGGGATAGATAAATAACAGATAATCAGAGTTGGAAGGGACCTTGTAAATCATGTAGTCCAACCCCTGCCCAAGCGGGAGATCCTATACCATTTTTGACAAATGGCAGTCCAATCTCTTTTTGAATGTCTCAAATGATGACGTTCCCACAACTTCTGAGGAAAACTGTTCCATTGGTTGGTTGTTCTCACTGTCAGAAAGTTTCTCCTTATTTCTAGGTTGAATCTCTCCTTGGTCAGTTTCCATCCATGTTCCATGTCTGGCCTTCGGGTGTTTTGGAAAATAGCTTGACCCCTTCCTCCCCGTGGCAGCCCCTCAAATATTGGAAGACTGCTATCAGAAACAAGGCCATGTGAAGTGTTACTACCATTTTATAATGCCTTGGTAAGACCACCCTTGAACTATTGCATCCAAGATCTAAGTATAGTATATAATATCATACAATGTCCTATCTGTCAGTGAATACTTCAGCTTCAGCCATAACAATGCAAGAGCACACAATAGATACAAACTCAAGGTTAACTGCACCAAACTTGATTGCAGGAAATACGACTTCAGCCACAGAGGGGTCAATGTCTGGAATACTCTACCTGACTCTGTGGTTTCTTCCCCAACCCCCAAAAACTTTAACCTTAGACTTTCTACTATTGACCTCACCCCTTTCCTAAGAGGTCTGTAGGGGGCCTGTATAAGCACACCAACGTGCCTACCGTCCCTGTTGTTAAGCCTGGGTTCCCCAACCAGGGTTAAGGAGACAAGCTAAACAGAATGTGCAGTGTTAGTCAGATAGGCATACAGATAAATGAGTGAGCTAAGCTTGTATGTTTATTAACATACAGTAAAAATAACAGATACTCTTGTGCTATCAAAAATATAGTTTATTCCATTTATAGCATAGTCAAAATAACAGTCCAATAGTCATGTATCATTTAGTCAGTCCATTCAGGGATATTCAGTTAGTAAAGTCCGTGTGGAATATCCTATGTCAGTTCACTTACAAATCAGTCCTTTGTTTCTCTCCCGTTCAAGCAATGCAGTCTTGAGTCCTTGCAGTAATTAGGGATCATCAAAGCCAGAGACAGAGCAAGTTGTCGTCTTGCTTCTTTTAAAGTGCTTTCACAACCACTCCCTTAATTATATTCCTATATTTAAAGTTTCAGACACTTTAACTTATAAACTATGATTACATATTTATTATTTTACCTAAACCAGTTAGGGTAAACAATGTTATCCCTAACACCTGTACTATTGTTTCTTTTTATTTTTCTTGTATGTATTCATTTCATGTATTCATAACTATGTTTATGCTTATTCCCTACTATCTTGTAAGCAATTGACAAATCAAATCAAATCAAATCAATCAATAAATAAATAACATGCTAAGACTCTAGAAAGAGGGCAGGGAAGAGCAACAAAGGTGACTAGAGGACTAAAACATATGAAGAATGGTTGCAGGAATTGCCTAGGCTTAGTTTGATGAAAAGGAAGTGGCATGTTAGCAATTTTCCAATATCTCAGGGGCTGCCACAAAGAAGATGAAGTCAACCTAATCTCCAAAGCACCTGAAGGCAGGACAAGAAGCAATAAGGATGGAAACTAATCAAAGAGAGAACTAATTTACAACTAAAGAGGAATTTCTTGACATTTGAAACAATTCATCAATGGAACAACTTGCCTTGAAACGTTGTAGGAGCTCCAACACTTGATGTTTTTAAGTAGAGATTGCACAACCATTTGTCTAAAATAGTATAGGGGTTTTTGCCTCAGCAGGTGGTTGGCTAGGGGTCCCTTCCAACTCTGATACTAGAGCATAGATATAGAAATGTATAGATTGCAGCTATTTCTATTTTTATTTAAACTTGTAGTAATAGAAGATAAGACAGGAGTTTGTTTTATGTAGAAGAAGGACATATTTTCTATACATGTCTATTCTCTATGCATGTTATCGGGTTAGACCAGAATGGAGCCTGTCCATTATGGTTGTAAATTGTAATGGTTATAAAAACACAACCGAACCAATATTATGATGTTTTTTTGCAGTGGTTGTTACATAAAAAACATGGTCTTAGTTTTGCCAAACTTTGGAAGCAAGTTCTGGTTTTCAGCAAAACCTTCATAAAAGTCAGTCACATGATCTCAGGATTCTGCAGATGGCCATAAATGCACCCTTGTTGCCAGAGATCCCAAAGTAGAGTCATGTGACCATGAGGCCAGGGGTGGGGGCTGTGTCATGGTCCCGGCAGTTACTCCAATTAAATCATGAGCCTTGAGCCACACTCCCAAAACTAAAGAGGATTTATTTGAAGGTAACATTCTACGTCCAGCACTAATCTGGGTGTAGCCAACTCTGAGATACGTAATTCACTGTCACCCTTGATCCTGCTTTCCCCACCCCTACCCCTCTGGGTGTATCATCCAATGAAAAATCGTCCATAGCCAAGAGTCATCAATCATGCCCTCCAATTAGATTTTTGTGTGGCAGAAGCTTCAGTCATTTAATCAATCTTTGAAGAAAACATGAATGGAATGTACTTTCGATTCCACACTGCCGCCTGCTCTTTGAAACTCCCCCTCCCTTCTTTCTGTTGTCAACTATAAAACGTGTATACAAAATGTTTTATGAGTTGACAGGCTGACCATAATAACTTTGGATCCGGTTCAGATGTCCCCCATTTTCAGGTTATTTATAATTTTGAATGATCACTGAGTGACCGGGTGTATGTTATGGACTACCTGTACCATATTAAAAAAAAACAACGTCTAACATCTTGAATCTATAGATATTTGTTTGCAGAATGTATGAAAGCTAAATTTTTGTCACGTACTGAACATCTACTTGTTGTTTACTTGTGTTTCTATTTTGGCAACACCAAAAAAAAAAAAAAATCCCTTCAGTGCAGAATGTCAAGGCTCTGGCAGTTACCCTCATTTAAATCATGAATCTCGAGCCAACTTCCAAAGTTTTGGAGAAGATTTATTAGGAGTAAACATGCCAGCACTGCCTGGGTGTAGCCAACTCTAAGACACATCATTCATTGTCACCCTTGACCCTGTTTGCTCCCCACCTCTTGGGTATATTACAATACATAATCTCCAATGGGACGCATCCATAGCCCAGAGTCATCAATCATGCTCTCCAGTTAGAATTTTGCACGGCAGAAACTTCAGTCACCTAGTTACTATCTTTGAAAATATTTCTGGAATGCAAGCTGCCCACTGGTCCCCCTCACTTTCTGCTGGCAACTCCGAAAAGATCATAGAATTATTTCATGAGTTGACACAGAATGGGACAACTCGCCACAGTCAACTGACTGCAGGACAATCCAACTATCTGAATTAATGATTTCAAATAATTTTTAAAAATATTTTAATTTTTCGTCATTCACATTTCACTTTGTCCCTTCCTTTGGCCTCCTTTCTTTAATGACTCCATCCCACCATTTCTTCGATGTTGTGTCCCTCATATCCCATGGCGAATTGGCCGTGGAGAGTTGGCTGCAATGATGTAGTTATGGAGAGCAGGGGTGGGATACGACAGGGTTAACTACCGGTTTGGGATTTACGAGCTTCCCTGCATTCTGTGAGCCACGTGCCTGTTAATCGTCATCAGCATGCTGTGTGCAGAGACGCAGCCTTTGAAACAGCCCTCTTTTCCTGCTTTTTTAACTGCAGCTGTGCCTCATTCGGCAGCTGAAATTAAAAAATCAGGAAATAAAGCTCAGGTAAGAGCCCAGGTGGGTGGGTGGGCAAAAACATCAGCAGATATAGAACCGGTTCTATGTCTGCTGCTCTTTAGAGCTACCAGTTCTACAGACGTGGACAGAAGCGGTAGAAACCCACCCCGATGGAGAGTTGTCCTAGACCAGGTGTGTCAAACACAAGGCCTGTGGTCTGGATATGGCCCATGATGTGGTCGCATCTGACTTGCGGGGCTATCTTGGAAAATGTAAGGGGCCGGCCCTTGTTGCTTCATCCCAGTCTACCCAGTGAAGAGGAAATATTGGCCCAGTGTGGCATCAGCCCAGTCTACCCAGCGCGAAGAGGAAACACACCAGCAGATTGGGGAATGGTGTCAGGCTGGCCACACCCAGCCAGTTGGCCATGCCCAGTGAGTGGAATCAAGATGGCTATGCCCAACTAGTTGGCCACACCCACCCAGTCAGCCATGCCTGCCCAGCCCCTCCAGGTCAACCACAACCCTGATGTGGCCCTCAATAAAATTGAGTTTGACACCCCTGTCCTGGGCCCCCTCTTTGGTAGATATGGGGAAGAGCAGACGCGGCGTGTGAGTGAAAGTGGGAAAGAACGCAAGGGAAACTAAGAACAAAGGGATCTTGCAAGACATTTGAGATAATTATCCAGTTGCTTCATGCACTGCAATTATTCACAGAACTTGTAAGTCATGCTTATGGGGCTTCTTCTTCTTTTTTTTTTATGACTCTCACATTGATTTCTCAGGGATTGCACTTTCGAATGGTCACACCTGGAAACAGCAGAGACATTTTGCTGTAAGTGCTCTCCGCCTGTTGGGACTGGGGAAGCCAGACATGGAACATAAACTAGAAGAGATGGTCCATCGGTTGGTGGAGTTCTTTGCACGCACAAAAGGTAGGAATGGTTTGGAGACTGGGATGAACATGCAGGATTCGGTGTCCTCTAATCCTAAATTAATTAATTCATTCATTCACTTCAGAAGTTGTGGGAGCTTCATCCCTGGAGACTTTCAAGAAGAGATTGGACTGCCATTTGTCAAAAATGGTGTAGGATCTCCTGCTTGGGTGGTTGGGGGATTAGACCAGATGACCTACAAGATCCCTTCCAACTCTGTTAATCTGTTGACCAGATCATGAAGTCCTGCTCCTCCAAGATGGCATGTTGTTAAGATGATAATGTGTAATTTCATTTACAGGGCAGCCAATTGATCCTTTCTCATCCATCAATAATTCAGTCTGTAGTATGATGTGCCTCATTACTTTTGGATACTGGTTTCCTCCTGAAGACACAAAGTTCCAGATGATATTAGATGACATTAGTAATTATATGAAATTTGGAGGTTCCACTTTCTTATTGGTGAGTAATCATTTCCTTATTGAGTCCCTTAGAACTTTCTAAGTCTCTTATTAGCACTCTGAAGACCACCGTACTAATGTGGTTAATACATCTTGGTAAGTAGACCAAAATTTTAATTTACACAGATACATGAACTAATTCCAGTTTATAAGTTAATACTATAATCTGTTCTTGGAGAAAAATGCCCAGTGTTGGCCTCCACTTTGCTTTCCAAAGTTAAATTGTTCCTATTTGTTTATTTTATGGATTGATTATTTTTCATCTGTAATGTAAGGAGAGTCCACGGTCGTAGGTCACTTAATGTGTCAGCCAGAGATTTGGAACAGCTTTTCAGAAACCTCTCCTCCTTTGCCACTGAACATTTGATATAGGGCTAAAATGGAAAGAATGTTTAGAAACTATATAAGAAAGTTTCTGTTTTGTGACTGAGCAAATATGTTAGAAATTTAAGGCATTATACATATAGGGTTGAACTTCAAGAAGAGCAAGTTGAAATTCACCTTCTGATACTTTATGAAAGTTCAACTGGAAGTTTTGAGATCAGCCTTTTGCTGGTTGGTTGGTTGATTGGTTGGTTGACTGGATGATGGATGGATGGATGGATGGTTGATTGGTTGGATGGATGGCTGGATGATTGGGTGGGTGGGTGGGTGGATGGATAGATGGATGGATGGATGGTTTGAAAAATGGGAGGAGGGACTGCTGAGGAGGTCCACTTAAACTCCTAGAAGAAAAGAGCAGCACAAAAATCTAACAAACAAAGAAACAGTTCTAACAAGACATAAACCAGAGTTTCAGAAGGGAGAAAGCAGTTATTAAGATATTATGGTTAGTCAAAACTTAGGAACTTTGGAAGGTCTATCCCTAATTTTAAACAGAATTTAGAAAATGGTTAACCAGTAAAAATGGTGTCAGGGTATCCTAAATTCTATGAAACCTCAGTGAAACTGCACTTCTGGGCCAATTAGTGGTCTGTGTGGCTACTTCTAAATCACAGGAGTTAGACTAATAAGACATAGGTGTAACTACAGCAGGAGCTAGTGTGACATTACTTTCAAAATCCCAGAGATGTTCTTCTTGTTATTTATGCCATTTGAATATCCAATGCAGAACGGGGTTAAAAAGTGAGGACCACTACAATAATGTTTTACTGGCCTCCAGTAGTTGTCTTTGTTATGCAGCTCAGGTCTGGAAGGGTCCATGACAATTTGCCATGACCAACTCGCCATGGCCCACTTGCCATGGCCAACTCACTGTGAGACAACTCGCTGTGGAACAAGAATTACACTAATACCAAAGCAATGGAGGAATAGAATGATTAAAGAAAGGATGTGAAAGGAGGGACAGAATGAAATGTGAATGGAAACATTAAAATATTTTTTATTTATTTTAAATAATTAAATAGAACTGTTAAATTGTCCCGTGACAAGTTGGCCATGGCAAGTTGTCCTGCAGTAAGTTGCCCATGGTGAGTTGGCCGCAGCAAGTTGGCTGTGGCAAATTGTCCCAATCCCAGTCTGGAAGCCCTAATACAGGTAGTCCTCGGTTTACGACCACAATTGAGTCTAACATTTCTGTTGTTAAGAGAGACATTTGTTCAAGTTTAGTTTAGTTTTGCTCCATTTTATGATCTTTCTTGCCACAGTTGTTAAGTGAATCACCACAGTTGTTAAATTAGTAACAAGGTTGTTAAGTGAATCTGGCTTCCCCATTGACTTTGTTTGTTGGAAGGTTGCAAAAGGGGGTCGGGTGACATTGCAGCCGTCATAAATAGGAATCAGTTGCCAAGCGCCTGAATTTTGATCACAAGACCATGGAGATCTTGCAAGGGTTGAACATGTGGAAAATGGTGATAAGCTTTGCACAGTCACTAAATGAACTGTTGTAAGCAAGGGTGGGATTCTACCTGGTCAGACTGGTTCTATAGAACCGGTGGTTATGATTCGGTGCAGTTTGGAGAACCGGAAAATTGCGTCACTGGCTGGCCCCTCCCCTCCCCACTTACCTGGCATGCACGCCATCAAACTTGCCTGCGTTTGGTAAGTTGCTATTTTTCTTTTTTCTTTTCCCTGACCATCAGCTGTTCTGCTGTGCCAGGAGATTTAGATTAGCTAGAAAGCAGGAAATCGTTGCTTTCTAGCTTATCTAAAAGCAGAGCCGAAGCTTCCTTAGGCCTGAAACTTCTATTTTTCTGTGCAGACTCAGGTAGCGGATTGCAGAAAGATAGATCTCTGAGTGAACCTGTGATTCTTGGAGCAACTCAATCTGCCTGCCTGCTTTGCCTGATTTGGGGTAAAAGTTGTTCCTTTTTTAATAAAAAAAATCAATATTTACATAAATATTTATGATATTTACATACAAGCCACACCCAGCCAGTCACATGACCACCAAGCCATGCCCAGTCAGCAAGCCATGCCCAGCTGGTCACATGATTACCAAGCCACACCCACAAATTGGGTCATGTCCACAGAACTGGTTGTTAAGAAATTTGAATCCCACCCCTGATTGTAAGTCGAGGACCACCTGCATTACCTAATCTCAGCCAGTCCTTGAGTATTGAAGATTTATCCTGAAATGAATACAAACTCCAGCGCCTCTGTAGTGCAATGATGGTTTATTCATTAGATCAGCAAACAACAAATAGTCTTATCTGACAAGAAAGGCTAAAAGCCAGACAAGGTTAGTGTTGGGATTGAGTCTGTTCCTTTTCCTTTTATTACCACCGTTACCATTAGACACACCCCACCATTCCCAGGCCTACACACAGTTCTAATTCTGGCCACACCTAACTCATTATCCTCAAATGCTATTAACTCTATAGCACGTCTACATCCCTAGCCTATCCCGGCCCTCACTAACAGATCCCCACCTTGTGCCACCTTCACCACATCTGAAATTAAGTCTAAACTATCACAGATATGTGCCCCAACCCTCTCCATCACTGTGCGCCGCATTGACTCTTCAAAGGAGCCATTGATTACTCTTCGGCCCCGCAGTAGCTCAAGTATATGTCCAGCAGCCGACAGGAGCATGTCATGCTGACATCATCACAATGCGATCCTCGACACCATTGACTGGCACGTAGGAGGAAAAACACAGATCCGGCGGCAGCTGAGGCAAATAGACGGGCTCCACAGCGAGCTGACGGGCTCCGTAGTGAACTTGGAGCCTGACACTTAACTCATCAGGGAACTGATAGGATTTTGTTTTTACTTCTCCTGTAGCTCTATGAATTGTTTCCATGGCTAATGAAACATCTCCCAGGACCTCATAAGAAGATACAAGCATCCCTTAAGAAAGGGATATTACTAAGGGAAGAGACAGAGAAACACAGCCAAGATTTTGCCCTGCGTCAGCCGAAGGATTTCCTGGATCTTTATCTGCTCCAGATAAAAAAGGTAAGGAAGTTGGCCTAGAGGTGGAGCTCTCATCTCACTAATCAGGAGACTGTGAGTTCGATCCTAGGTAGAGGCAGATATTTCTCCCTCTGGGCACAATGAGAACATATCTACTGCAGACTCCAGATTCGTGACTGGAGGGGCATTTGGGCCAGTAAACACTCAGCTCCATTCAGTTGCCATGACTCCACCCTGATGCAAGGGATTACGGGGTCCTTAAAAGAAAAAAAAAGGATCCTTCTGGGGATTTTAGTCATGCCTGCTGGGATCCACAGATAGGTCAAGAGGAATTTTTGAGCCTTTGAGAATAATTCAGTTAGAGCTATTCAAGTTCTTGGCCTGTGTTAAAGACTGCCTGTTTATTTATTTATATGCACACAGCCACATCTTCTTTTAAGTTCAATTAACTTTAATTATCCATTAATTTAATTATCCATTCTTTTAAGTTCAATTAACTTTATGCTATCCATTCATGTATCAGGAAATCCCTGTGGGATGGATATTCTCATTTCAATCGAGCGAACATTTATTTGAAAGCTGGACATATAATAATTTCTAAAAAAAAAAAAATCTACATCAGTTACAATTTTGGGGGAAATTAAAGCAGGACGACCAGCAGACAAAGTGCTCTGAGAAATCTGTAAAACCTCTTAAAGTTAAAGTCCTACCTGGAGGCGTTCTGGAGTAGAAACTTTTCCAACTCCAAAAAAAGGCACATCTTTACTTGCACCCAGTATCTACAAGAGCATCATAGATGGAGGGAGGGAGAGAGAAAAAGAAAGACGATCTGTTTAGAAATCCTTATTAAAAGTCCTAACATATATGATCAATGGAATTTACTAGAGGTACACAATGGCTCACGTGGTTTGGGTGCTCGATTGACAATCAACAAGCCTGCATTTGAGTGCTGCTATGTGCCAGGTGAGCTCCAGCACTCCAACAAGTAGATTGATAGATACCACTTCAGTGGGCACATTAATGGGGTCATGAAAGGAGCTGCCGTCCTGGCATCCTCTGGGCAATAGTGATGTCACCGACTAATTCTTTCAACCCAGAAGCTCCTTAGGTGCTTCCCACACAAGCAAATGGAATTTGCGTGGAGTTTAGGTTCTTGGCTTCTTGTAAATTAATTAAAAGATAAGAACCTGGTAGAAATTCTGTATAAAGCCCTACAAAACAGATAGTGCACAGTCCCCATGTGCTTTTCTGCTTAACTGCAACAAAGAAGCAGGAAATTTTATTCAGAGAAAAGACATAGAGTATACCATAGATGCAACTACAAACTTATAAGCACTGCCATCTACTGTTTTCACTGCTGAAACAGTCCCGTGTTTCATAAACTACTTCTAATGTATAGGATTCGCTTCTGGGAAATTAGCCTTTATTTTGGAACAGAACAGCTGGATTGGCAAGGTCTAGAGAAAAAGTGGAAAGTTCCAAGTTTGTCTGGAATGTTCCATTTTGGGAAAAATTTAGATTTTGCACATACCAAATTCTAATTAAAAGAGCCAGTTCAGTGCAGTGGTTAAGACATAAGGTAAGAAACCAGCAAACTGTGAGTTTGAGTCCTGCATTAAACATTGCGGAAATTACCTGCTCCCTCCTAGAAGAATGAAATATTTTGGGATATATTAAAAAGGCAGAATATTATATTTCCCTAAAGGAGAAATGGAGAAACATGCTCTAAAAGACAGAAAGAAGTCTCAGTCTTTCTTAATAGCCCCCAGCAGATATTTTGTGCCCATTAAGAAAGATTGGGCCAGCCTATTTAGAAGCAAAAGACCTTCACCTCCAGGCGATGGAATTAAAAATTTACATTCTCCTCCACCCAAATTCTAAGAAAAGGACATGACCATTTAGGACACAATAGGATTAACCCACTATCATTAGCAGAAGACACAGAGCTCACTACATTGCACAATTTCCTAAGGGCATGTCAGACATTGCACAACCCCCCTAGCAGCATCTCTGAAACTGATACAAATCCATGTACTCATCAAACCCCAGATCAACTGCCTCAGAATCCTGGTCATTCTGCTTCATCAATAAACCTTTCTTTCCAGCCAGCCTCTATGTTGTTTTCAGTGTCTTTCACTCAGTTTGGAACTGAACCAGATGGATTTTCCTTTCAACAACACAAATCCAGCTGGGTGGTTTTGGGGGCAGCCATTCCATTTCAGATCTAGGAAGCAGGTATGAGAAGTACACCCCAAAAAGACAGTGCCAGGAACCTCTAAAGCAGTGCCAAAAACTTAAAACAGCCCTTCCGCTTTAAGAAAGCCTAAAACGAAAGTCCCAGCCAGAGTTAATTGAAAGTCTGGGCATTCTGCCAAAAGCCATTAACTGGCTGTTACAAAGAATTAACAAAACCTGACCACAAAATGCAGCCTGGAAACACTTGAATAGAGCCATAAAGATAAGTGGAATCAGGCACGCCAGAACTCCTCTTTCCTGCCTCCCTTACAGGATTAACCCCTAGGATAGAAAAAACCAAAAGACCTTGGACCAGGATTAACCCAGGAAAACAAAAACCAAGGGCAATCACTTCATTTAGAGCAGGGGTGTCAAACTCACGTCGTAACGGTGGCATCACATCACATATCAGGACTCCCCCCCCTTCACTAAACCACGCATCGGCGTGGCCAGCATGTGATACATCTGGCCCATGGGCCGGGAGTTTGACAGCCCTGAACTAAAGGCACATCAAAACCCATAAAACTGTAGGAGCTTCAAAGGAAAATCAAGTATAAGAAGGTATGGGTTTGCCTCAGTGTTGGGTAGGTTGCCACCAATTCGGTGGGCGTGGTTTGGTGGGTGTGCTTTGCGTGCATGCACATGTGCCAAACGCGCACTTTGCACACGTTCAGAGGCTTTCCTACTCACCTCCTGCAATCCTGCACTCTCCCTGTAGCTTTAGCAACTGACGTGCAGCAATCTGCTGTGCCGCTCAAAGCAGCTGCGCTTCAAAAGCAGAGAATAAAGGTCAGTATGAGAACCTGGGTGGGCGGGTGAGCCCGACAGTAGCTCTTCACAGAGAACTGGTTCAGTCTCCGCTGATCTTCAGTGCTACCGGTATGCCAGAATCGGGCCGAACCAGTAGAATAGCGCCACTTGTTTGCCTCCCCAATCTGCTTGCTAGCCAGGAACGTTTGAGCTAGGTCACTATTTCTTCTTGCCTTCCTGATTAAAAGAATCCCACTTTCTGGCAGCTGGCTTCTGTGTCTATTCCTTCTCAGCGCTGGTGACTACTTCCCATCTGGGGAACAAACCAGGAAGATTTCTTTCAACACAGGCAATGGCAAATCACTTCCTGACATCTAGCCAAGAAAATTCAGGGACGAGTCAAGCAATCTCCAAGAGTCAAGACTAACTCAAAGGCAGCAAAGTAATAAATAATTCTAACTAAAACATCTCTCCTTTGTTAGAAACAGAGTGAGCCCAACTCAACCTTCAATAATGAAAACATGGCTCATTGCATTATAGAATTTTTTGTTGCTGGGACAGAAACCACAGGAAGCTTTCTGCAATGGGCTTTGTTACTCATGGTCGCTTATCCAGACATTCAAGGTAAGAAAAAGGATAGTTCTGGCTCGTCCAGGAAAGACTAAACACAGTAGTCTCAACTTAAAACAGTTCACTTGGTGATCATTCAAACTTACAACAGCACTGAAAAAAAGGGACTTAAGACCATTTTTTCACAGTTGCAACCTTAAGAGCCACCCCATGGCCATGTGATCATAATTCAGATTCTTGGCAATTGGTTCACATTTACAGCCATTGTTGTGTTCCAAGGTCACATGATCATCTTTTGCAACCTTCTGGCAAGCAAAGGCAAATGGGGAAGCCAGATTTACTTAACAACTGGGTTACTAACTTATCAATTCACTCAACAAGAGATGTCGTAAAATTGGGCCTTTCTTAACAAATTAACAAATGTCTCACTTAACAATAGAACTTTGGGGACTTGTGGCCATAAGTTGAGGAATACATGTCAACCATCATAGAGCTGAATGTCCCCTCTGCCCAGACTCACCTAGAAGGATGCAAGATAATATCTGCACAAGGAAATCCCCAATTCCAGATCTCCCCTCCCATTTTTCGGAAGGTCTTGGTGAGATGATCGAAGTGGGGATCTTATGAGCCTTGTTTTTTCGGTACTGTTTAAGAAGGTCACGCACAGTGATTATGCCAGAGGTGGTATTCAGCAGGTTCTGACCAGTTCTGGAGAACTGGTAGTGGAAATTTTGAGTAGTTTGGAGAACTGGCAAATCCCACCTCTGAGTGGTCCTGCCCCCATCTCTTCTCTGCCTCCCGAGTCCCAGCTGATCATCTGGGTCTTTTTTTGTTGCCCTGCACAGAAGAACAGAGCTGGAAAGCAGGTTAGTGGGGTGGGGAGGAAATGGGGATTTTACAGTATTCTTCCCCTGCCACGCCTACCAAGCCACATCCACAGAACCAGTAGTAAAAAGTTTTGAATCCCACCACTGCATTATGCAGTCATTGTGATGACCCAGAGTGTACCACAAATATAACAAAAACCAAAACGTAAATAAAGGTCCTTTGATGCCTTCAACTTGGCTTCACTGTTCACTTGTTCACAGTTGGAGATTAAACTATTTTCAAAATAACATTCCAAATGAAAGAAATACAGTTCAAACTCAAGAAAGCAGATAACGAAGCAAAAAACAAAAACGAACTGCACTGAAGAAAATTCCATGACAGACCAGGATAATTAATTACAAACTTCAAGAAGATAACCAGGCACAGACACCAACCAAGATAAACCTCATTCAGGAAAAACACTGTTTGTCTTCAGTGTTTGCAAGCACGCAAGTCCAAACTCTTATGCAGATCTTACACCTGCAACCCATGAAGAGGATCATAGCCCTCTCCTCCCGAGTAGACCACGTTTTTACCCTGATCCTCTCCTCCCTGCTTGCCCTAGGATGGATAGAGGATGGACCTGGGTCCTCCTCTGACTGCTGAGCCGGCCTCTGTTCTTCCCCAGCCTCCTCCACAACCTCTGGAGCCACCCTTCCACTCCCTGTTGGCTGTTCCTCCTCTCCCTCGGAGTCAGTCTCCACCAGGGGCATGACAGTCCTAAAGGATCTCCCCCAACTCCCTCTATAATAGGGTGGTTTATTTGAGCTCAAATGCAAAATATCCTTTTCTAACTTTTCACCCAGATAAAGTCTACAAAGAAATGGAAACTGTACTGGGTTCCTCTGACTCAATCTGTTATGAAGACCAGTGGAAATTGCCTTATACTCACGCTGTCCTTCATGAAATTTTGCGGTTTAAATACGTCATACTGGTGTTCCCAGGAAAACAGTGAAAAATGTAAACATGTTTGGCCTTTCTATTCCAAAGGTAAGAGAACAGATAACAGAATAACAGAGTTGGAAGGGACCTTGTAGGCCATCTAGTCCACCCCGCCACCCAAGCAGGAGACCGTACACCATTTCTGACAGAGGGCAGTCCAGTCTCTTCTTGAAAGCCTCCAGGGATGAAGCTCCCACAACTTCTGAAGGCAACTTCTGTTCCATGGGGTTCCATGTTCTCCCTGTCAGAAAATGTCTCCTTTATTTCCAGGTTGAATCTCTCCTTGATCAGTTTCCATCCATTGTTCCTTATCTGGCCTTCAGGATCAAGATGGCTTCGTTCCTTCAAATGAAATGAACATTAAAAATTCCCACTTTATGACATAAATCCTAAGAGCAACTTCTTGTATTATGCAAAGAGGCACATAATCCTTTCACACGGAAAAAAAAAAAACCCCAAGAAACATGGAACTTTATCATTTATATATATGCTTATACGTAATCACACATCCATTCTTTCTTCTCAATTAACCAGTGGAACTGCTTGCCTTCAGAAGTTGTGGAAGCTCCATCACTGGAGGCTTTTAAGAAAATACTGGACAGGCAATTGTCTGGAGTGGTATAGGGTCTCCTGCTTGAGCAGGGGGTTGGTCTAGATGACCTCTAAGGTCACTTCCAGCTCTATTCTGGTTGATAGATTGATTAACAGGTTGATTGTCTTCATGCAGAAGCATCTGTTGGAGGAAATGTCCAGGTCCAGGCCGAGAGAAAAGCAAAATGGAGGCTGGAGGCTGATTGGAAAGGAGGACTTTAGGGGACTGGAGACTAAAACTTATGAAGAACGGTTATAGGAATTGGTCTTCCAATATTTGAGGGGCAGCCATAGAGAGGAAGAGGGGTCAAGCTATTCTCTAAAGCAGGGGTTGCCAACCTTTTGGACCTCGGGGACCACCAAACTCATAATTTTAAATCCCAGGGACCACTAACCGGTTCTGTGGGCATGGCCTAATTTGTGGGTGTGGCTTGGTGGTCAAGTGACTGGCTGGGCATGGCTTGTATGTAAATATTATAAATATTTATATAAATATTGAATTTTTTATTAAAGAAAGCAACATTTACCCAAAATCAGGCAAAGCAGGCAGGCAGATTGAGTTGCTCACAGAATCACAGATTCATTCAGAGATCTATCTATCTGCTATTGGTTAGCTCAGTCTGCCACATAAAATTTGCTTGCAAGCAAACTCACAAAATTAACTCACAACACACCATGTATGTAAATGTTGATTTTTTTTAAATTTAAAAAAAGAGCAACTTTTACCCCAAATTAGGCAAAGCAGGCAGGCAAATTGAGTTGCTCACAGAATCATTCAGTGATCTATCTATCTGCCATTGGCTAGCTCAGTCTATCACATAAAATTTGCTTGCCGTGAGTCTACACTGAACAATAGAACTTTTAATCCTAAAGGAGGTTCAACAGCAGAGCTGAAGATCTAAAGACTAGCTAGAAATCCAACCATTTCCTGCTTCCTAGCTAATCTAAATCTCTGGGCACAGCAGAACAGCTGATGGTCAGAAAAAGGAAAAATAGCAATTTAGCAGGCAAGTTTGCCGGAGTGAGCTGGGGGGAGGGTTCCCATGGGTGCAGCCTTGTGTTTCTGCATAGCCTGGATTAATTGCTTTGGGGGGTATGCCCTGGGTGTGAAATTTCTCTGCGACCCACCAAAATTTTCCACTGCTCTAAAGCCCCTGTAGGCCAGACAAGGAACAATGGGTGGACATAAACATGTTATATTTTATGTCTTATATGTTTTTTGTCTGTCGTTAAAATCAATAAAACTTTTACCAAGGAACAATGGGTGGAAACTGAACAAGGAGATATTTAACCTGGAAATAAAGAGAAACTTTCTGACAGTGAAAACGATCAACCCATGGAACAGAAGTTGCTCTCATGAGTTGTGGGAGCGCCATCCCTTGAGACTTTCAAGAAGAGATTGGACTGCCATTGGTCAGAAATGGTGTTGGGTCTCCCGCTTGGGCAGGGGGTTGGACTAGATGACCTACAAGGTCCCTTCCAACTCTGATTATCTGTTAGGAAGATTCCCTTTATGGATGAAGCAAAATCACCAACCACATGTGATTCTGGAACAGCTGACCAAACGGTTGAATGAGTGGATGGATCTTTATAGGTTTCTGTGACTTTGACATTTGAACTGCTCTGGGGGTGGTGCAATGAAGGGGCTTGTGTTGTGAAAGGGCGTTGGGCAATTCCTATTGTGGCTGTTAAGCCTGGTTTCCCCAACCAGGGTTAGGGAGACAAGCTAAACAGAATGTGCAGCGTTAGTCAGATAGGCACACAGATAAATGAGTGAGCTAAGCTTGTATGTTTATTAACATACAGTAAAAATAACAGATACGCTTGTGCTATCAAAAATATAGTTTATTCCATTATGAGTTCATAGCATAGTCAAAATAACAGTCCAATAGTCATGTATTATTTAGTCAGTCCATTTAGGGATATTCAGTTAGCAAAAGTCCGTGTAGAATATCCTATGTCCGTGTAGAGTATCCTATCCTAACAGTGGCTAATTGCTTTGGTCCTGTGTTGGATCTTGGGTGAGGGGCTGCTTCTAATCCTACCCTTCTGCCTTTGTTAGCTGTCCAAGTTTTCTGGAAGGAGTTTTGAAATATCCTGTCTTGAATGGGTGACCAAATCAGCATTTCTAAAAGTTGACCTCCTCAGTTTCTGCTTGGGGGCAGGTCAAATGTTGCTGGTTTCTGCCTCCCTTAAGATTTTTTTTTCCTATTTCTCTTTTAGGGGAAATAGTCTAATTTTCCTTTTTTAAAAATATTTCCCAAAATATTACATTCTACTGGGATGGGGAGCGGGGGAGCTTCTAACATATCTAAAATCATATTAACAGTGGAGTTGTTTTGATGGCCTTTGAGAAGGGACTAGCCCCACATTCAAAGAACCATTTTCCACAGAAAAGAAAACACTAGGAGCCACATAACCAGGGGTGGGTTTCTACCGGTTCTGTCCACCTCTGTAGAACCGGTAGCTCTGAAAAGCAGCAGACATAGAACTGGTTCTATGTCTGCTGATGTTTTTGCCCACCCGCCCACCTGGGCTCTTACCTGAGCTTTATTTCCTGATTTTTCAACTTCAGCTGCCGAACGAGGCACAGCTGCAGTTAAAAAAGCAGGAAAAGAGGGCTGTTTCAAAGGCTACTTCTCAGCACACAGTGTGCTAATGACGATTAACAGGCATGTGGCTAACAGCAGGCAGGGATGCTCATAAATCCCAAACCGGTAGTTAACCCTGTCGTATCCCACCCCTGCACATAACCCTTTTCACATTTAAAATGAAGATAACACTGCATAGATGGTTTTTTACCTTAATGCCATGTATAAAAATACTATAGTGTGTTGTATTCATGAAATCACCTCTCGACCACTTACTTCAAAGGCCTCAACACATCTATAGTTCTGTAAAAATGTTGTTCACCTTTCTTGTTATGTCTCTGTCTGTCTGTCTCTCTCTTTCTCTCTCTGTGTGTGTCTTTGTCCCTCTGTGTGTGTCTGTCTCTCTGTGTCTAACTATCCCTGTGTGTGTGTCTCTCTCTCTATGTCTCTTGTCTCTTCTCTGTCTGTCTCTGTCTCTGTCTCTCTCTCTGTGTCTCTCTCTCTCTGTCTATTTCTCTCTCTCTGTGTGTGTCTGTCTCTCTCTCTCTTTAACTATCTCTCTCTGGATGCGTCTCTCTTTGTGTCTCTGTCTCTTCTCTCTCTCTCTCTGTCTCTCTCTCTCTCTCTTTCTGTCTCTCTGTATGTGTGTCTTTGTCTCTCTCTCTCTTTAACTATCTCTCTCTGGATGTGTCTCTCTTTGTGTCTCTGTCTCTTCTCTCTCTCTATGTCTCTGTCTCTTATCTCTCTCTGTGTGTGTGTGTGTCTGTCTGTCTGTCTGTGTGTCTGTCTATTTCTCTGTGTATGTGTGTGTCTGTCTCTCTTGTTCTCTCTCTCTCTCTCTCCGGAGGTGAGTGGGGTGTGGTCGCATTGTGACTCCATATTCTAATGGGCTCCAGAAGGAGGAGGGGACCCCATTTTCCCCAATGGGAAGCAGACTAAATTTTACTGTGCTGCGCAGGGCACTGTGAGAGGAGCAGGCCGGCCACGGACGCGACAACAGCAGCGGCTTCGGCCACAACTGGGTGTGGCCAGTGTCTCAGGGAAGAGAGCAGGTTGCATGTCTCCTTGAGCAACCAAGGCACCCCAGCACCAACAAGGGTCGGATGAAGCACCCGCGAGACCCAGCAAGAGATTAGGCACTGGAGAATCATCCCCCCTCCTCTACTCTCTACCACGGTGCTTCCTGCTCACGGCTTACAACTCCGAGCCCGAAGCGGTGGGAGG
This sequence comes from Hydrophis major, assembly GCA_033807585.1. Lineage (NCBI taxonomy): Eukaryota > Metazoa > Chordata > Lepidosauria > Squamata > Elapidae > Hydrophis > Hydrophis major. The sequence continues at coordinate 3,702,740 of CM066331.1, forward strand.
CGAGGGCTGCCTTGAGTGCAAAGCGAGTCTCCATCCTCCACAGTCACCTTACCTTTTCAGGCCAGACGAGGAGTGACTAGGAGGGGAGGGGAGAGGGGAGGGGCCAGCCAGTAGTAGGATCAGCCTGGTTCAGTTCTGGAGCTACAGCAGGGGGATGAAAAAGCAGCATGCAGATCCAGAGCCACAGGTTGCCGACCCCTGGCCTAAGATAAGTGTAATGGTAGTCAAAAGCTAAAATTGAGTTGGCTAAGCCTTGTCCATTGTCTTCCCTACAGGATACGTTCATCATTGCAGATTTCCGTTCAGTTCTTCTGGATCCCAAGCAATGGGAGAGTCCTGAACAATTCGATCCAAACCATTTTTTGGACAAAGAGGGAAATTTTAGGAAGAGAGAAGAATTTCTGCCATTTGGAGCAGGTAAACGCCGAATCATTTCTCTAGTGGTTAGAAAGAGGATTGAGGAGAAAGTGATAGGACCCGTGATGGGATTCAAGAAGTTTTACCACCAGTTTGGTGTACGCGGCTTGGTGCATTTGCACACACTTTGCGTGCGGATGCACGACAAGCCCCCACTTTGCACAGGCGTAGAGGTGTTCTAACTCACCTCCTGCAAGCCTGCACTCTCCCGGTCGCTTCAGCAGCTGTCACCCAGCACTCTGCTAGGCCACGCAAAACAGCTGTGCTTCAAAAGCAGGGGATAAAGGGGAGTCTGGGAGCCCGGGCAGACAGGTGGGCCCAACAGCAAAGCGGTGGAGAGAACCAGTTTGGTCTCCACTGCTCATTGCCGCTACCAGCTCGGCAGAACCGGGCAGAACCAGGGGTGGGACGCTACCAGTTCTGCCTGGCTCTATAGAACCGATAGCTTTGAAGAGCAGCAGGCACCGAACCGGTTCTGTGTTTGCTGCTATTTGGCTCACCTGCCTGCCTGGGCTCTTACCTGTCTTTTATTTTATGTTTTTTCAACCTCAGCTGCTTTGCGTGGCACAGCTGAGGTTGAAAAAGCAGGGGGAAAAAAGAGGCTTTCCAAACGCTGCTCACCTGCACGCAGCGCTTTTCAGCTGTCCTGGCGGCACAGCTGTGGTTTTGTTGACACACGCACGCAGCCTGTGTCTGGTGTGCATGCTCAGGAAGCCAAACGTAGCCACCAAACCGGTAGTAACACCGGTTGAATCCCAGCACTGGGCAGAACTGGTAGAATACGACTACTGGGTGGGACATCCTTGATTGGGCCTCCTGCAGCCTTGAAAGGGAAAATCTAGGACCGGGTTTGGATCGATTCCTTTTCTACTTTTCTACTTTTGAAATCCAGTTTCTGTCCTCTCTGTTAGAGCAAATGGGATCTCGGGCAATGCGCTTCTCTTGGAGAAACGGAATCTTCCAGCATAACAGTCTAAAGCGAGCATGTCCAACCCATGGCCGATGGTCCATGTAAGGCCCTGGACAACTATTAATGTGGCCCCATCATATTGTAATAAAAAAACATAAAAAACAAAGGTTTACTCTTTGTATATATTAACTACAGCTAGTCCTCGACTTACAATGGTTCATTTAGCGACTGTTCAAAATTAGAATGGCACTGAAAAAAAGGGACTTATGAGCATTTTTCACACTTACGACCGATGCAGCATCCCCCAGGATCACGTGATTTACATTCAAATGCTTGACAAGTGGTTCCCATTTATGACGGTCACAGTAGTCCCAGAGTCATGTGATTCGCATCGGTGACCTTCTGAGTAGCAAAGTCAATGGGGAAACCGGATTCACTTAACAACCGTGTTACTAATTTTAAGAACTGCAGTCTTTCACTTAACAAATTGTGGCAAGAAAAGTCATAAAATGGGACACTTTTCTCACTTAACAACCTAAATTTTGGGCTCAATTGTGGTCATACGTTGAGGGCTACCTGTATATTATATACTTATTATATGTGGCAAGACAAGAACAATTCTTCACTCAAAAGCTAAAATATTGGACATACCTTGACGATTTTTTGTCCAGTACCAAAGTCAAGAATTGAACAACCTATAATTAAAGCCTAATTTTTGCCGTGTTATTTTTTTTAATTGATTTTTTCCAATTGAAGAGTGAACAGTCCAGCAAATAAGAAGATTTTCAGGTTTATTATTAGATTGAAAAGCATCATATAATCCCTTGTTTGAAACGGTATGGGGTCTCCAGTGTTATGCCCCCCGTCGGAACCTGAATCTGAGGAGGAAAACGAACAGTTGACAGGGAGTGGGAGTGTAGCTCTGTTGGTTGTGGAGGAAACTGGGGAAGGGCAAAATCCAGCTGGGCAAAGCAGGGGAGAGGTAGAACAAGGGAGAGGGAATTCAGAGGAAGACCCAGGCCCACCCTCTCTTCATCCTAGGGCACGCAGGGAGGAACAGAGAAGAGAGCAACATGGGTTGCATGGCTTACAGGGGAGGAAAGGGTCCTGATTCCCTTCACAAGGCACACCTGGGGAGGGAGCTTAAAGGAGAAGCAGTTTGGAAGAGGCATTTTGTTTGTTCATTTGTTTGGAAACAAACGTTGAGGTTATCTCATGTTGGCTCCTGTTACGTGAGTTCCTGGCATCCTCCCAACTGGTTTGATTTATTGAGTATTACTTCACTTCTGGAACTCCTTCTCTTGCCCTGCCAGATTTATTACCTTATCTTGTCTTGCTGAATTCATAGTTTAAAGTTTTCTGTTTATCATCTTTTGGACTGGAATATCTGTAGTCAAAGGCTGTTGCAGGTTCCTGGGAGAGTTTTTCTCCACAATGGATTGTAACTGGGATATTGGGGAGAAAGTTGGATTAATAAAGAGTTAATAAAGAGACCCCTACTTATTATTCTGGCTGGGTTGCCTTTGTGCCACGCCCTAGGTCATCACAGACATCCAACGCCCCTTCCAACTCTGTTATTCTGTGATAAAAATCACACACACCAAGCAAGATAATTCACAACCCCCTTATAGACTGTCAGAAGCTCCTTAATATCTATGGAAAGCCTCAATCATTCAGGTCATAGTTGTCCCAGAGGTGCTTTTTTTTTTCTTAAGAGGCAACTGAGGTTTTTTGGTTTTTCTTTTTATTTCACTTCTCATCCAAGAAGCTTCTTCAGCTCTGAAGAAGAACCAGCCATGTAGTTCTGCTTCCTTATTAAACCATCGTTCCAAACAGCCTCCATGTTTCTGGGGGTTGTTCTCCTGGCTTGGAACTGAACCAGATGGATATTTCTTCCCACAGAAATTTAAGCTGATTCACAGTTGAGGAAATTGGCACCAGAAAAGAGAATCTTTGGGACTTCCCAAAATGCAAAAGCACAAAGCAATTATTGGCTTCCTCCCTCCAGGTCCATCTTGGATTTATTTATTTATTTTGGTCTTCAGTATCTTTGTCCTTGATCGATGTCTCTCAGTGATTGTTCCCTTTCTGTTTTTGTAATATTTCCTTTGCAGGAGCTCGTGTCTGTTTGGGGGAAAACTTAGTCAGAACTGTGTCTTTCCTTTTGCTAACCAACCTGCTGAGAAGTTTCAAACTTCAGCTGCCAGAAGGAGTGAAAGAACTCAAACAGGAAGTGATAGTAGGAATCACCTTACATCCTCAACATTTTAAACTCTGTGCCATTCCTCGTTGCCGGCCATCCTAAAATAGGTTTATATGAATATAGGGGCAAAGATATCACCAATGTGGCTTTTAAAATTATTTCTTGGTCATTCTTTTTCCTTTCATGGGATATTCTGCCTTAACTTGCTCCCTTCATAAGTCCTAAAGCAGTGCTTTTCAACCTGCGTCGTTTTAAGGAGGGTGGACTTCAGTTCCTAGAATTCCACATTGCTGGCTGGGGTATTCTGGGAGTTGAAATTGTGGGAAGCCAGCCTCACCCGCCCCGAAGAATGAAATATTTTGGAAAATATTTTTTTAAAAGGCAGAATATTATATTTCCCTAAAGGAGAAATGGAGAAACATTTTTTTTTCGAGGCAGAAAGCATCTCCCACTTTCCTTAATAGCCCACAACAGATGTCAGCACAAGAGGTAAAGAGCTTATTGAAGATAACTATCTAGATAGCTGTATGCATAAGCAAAGCAAATACTGCAGGCAGAAATCCATTCAAGACAGGATATTTTGAAACTCCTTGTAGCAAAGAATGGTAGGATTAGAAGCAGCCCCTCACCCAAGAGCCAACACAGGACAAAGCCATTAAGCCACAATAAGAATTGCCCAACACCCTTTCAGAATACAAGCCCCTTCATTGCACCATCCCACAGCAGTCCAAACTTCAAACCTAGGAGCTCAGATAAACAATAAGCCAGAAGTTGACCAGATTAGCTCAGACAAACACCTAGGATTTGCATTTCCTCTTTTGCCTATAGAGCCAGATATGACCCCTACATGACCCCATAGGAATCTGACAACAGTCAATAGAATACATGTTCTTCAACAGGAACTTCAAGTGCAAAGCCCAAGAGAAGGTATAAATACCCCTCATTCTCAACTCCATGAGGTCGGCTGTCCCAGAACCACAAACCCATGTGATTCTGCTTCATCATTAAACCATCTTTCAAATCAGCCTCCAGGTTTCCAGTCTCTTTCTCTCAGCTTGGAACTGAACCAGATGAATATTTGTTCTGAAAAAGTCTACACATTTAAAAATGGCAAAGTTGAAAAACACTTTCCTAAATGGTTTTTCGGTCTGTCTGATATCAAATCTATCCACGCAACGCTTACTTATTGTTTCCAGGGGGTGAATTTGGTCAGAAGAAGGAAGTGGGGGCAGTTATGATGGGAGGTATCAAAGATGGAAGGATTATATCCCAGGTTTATATGAATATAAAGGGTGAACACAGTGATTGACCCATGTAATCAAAGCCCTACTTTAAGTGCAGGATAGTTATATGATCAAATCCCTACTTAGTTTTATGTGGATTATGCATGAAACATGTCTAAAATACAACGCATGAAATATGTCTAATCAAGGAAAAAGCAACCTGGGATTGAGGAGAAACTTTCTAACAGCTTCCCTACAGCAGTTGGTGCTACATCACGGGAGGCTTTTAAGAATAGATTGGACAGCCACTTGTCTGAAATGATATAAGGTCTCCTGCTTGAGCAGGGGGCTGGACTAGAAGACCTCCAAGGTCCCTTCCAGCTTTATTCCAATTGAAAGTAAAGGGTTCCCTTTTGGCCTTTTTGATCACCCCTGCGGAGGCTCCCAGTTGTAAGAGGAAGCAAACAATGACAAACTGTGATAGGGAGGGTATCTTTTTCTGCTTGTACACTGTTTAGAGTCGTACATTGTGTGGTTGGTGGCTATCTAAATGTGATTTTAAAAAAAATAATAGCATAAAATACAACAAGATAACCTAAAATGGTAAAATAAAAACAATCATTTCTTCAAGAAAGAAATAAACCTAAAGTGGAAAAAAAAAGATGAGTTTTGATGAGAAAAAATGAAAACTTGACAACCTGGTTTGCAGTGGGAGGGGGGAACTTTCGATAATAGCGTCAGTTCTTCCATGTTGGCTACGCTTCGCTAAGCTTGCTGGCATCGGGAGGGGGGCAGAGGGATTGGGGGAAGTTGTTCAGGAGGAAACTAGAAGGATGTAAAGGGGGAGGAATGGGCATTGACAAGAACCAGAGGTGTGAAACAGGACTAATCTATCTGCCCCAAGGACGCCTGGCCTGGGATAGAATCAGAGGTGGTATTCAGCAGGTTTTGACCAGTTCTGGGGAACCAGTGGTGGAAATTTTGAGTAGTTCAGAGAACCGGTAGTGGAAATTTTGAGTAGTTCAGAGAACCGGTAGTGGACATTTTGAATAGTTCAGAGAACCAGTAGTGGACATTTTGAATAGTTCAGAGAACCAGTAGTGGACATTGTGAGTAGTTCAGAGAACCGGTAGTGGAAATTTTGAGTAGTTCAGAGAACCGGTAGTGGAAATTTTGAGTAGTTCAGAGAACCAGTAGTGGACATTTTGAATAGTTCAGAGAACCAGTAGTGGACATTTTGAATAGTTCAGAGAACCGGTAGTGGACATTTTGAATAGTTCAGAGAACCAGTAGTGGACATTTTGAATAGTTCAGAGAACCAGTAGTGGACATTTTGAGTAGTTCAGAGAACCGGTAGTGGAAATTTTGAGTAGTTCAGAGAACCGGTAGTGGAAATTTTGAGTAGTTCAGAGAACCGGTAGTGGACATTTTGAATAGTTCAGAGAACCAGTAGTGGACATTTTGAATAGTTCAGAGAACCGGTAGTGGACATTTTTAATAGTTCAGAGAACCGGTAGTGGACATTTTTAATAGTTCAGAGAACCAGTAGTGGACATTTTGAATAGTTCAGAGAACCGGTAGTGGACATTTTTAATAGTTCAGAGAACCGGTAGTGGACATTTTTAATAGTTCAGAGAACCGGTAGTGGACATTTTTAATAGTTCAGAGAACCGGTAGTGGACATTTTGAGTAGTTCAGAGAACCGGTAGTGGACATTTTGAATAGTTCAGAGAACCGGTAATGGAAATTTTGAGTAGTTCAGAGAACCAGTAGTGGGCATTTTGAATAGTTCAGAGAACCGGTAGTGGACATTTTGAATAGTTCAGAGAACCGGTAGTGGACATTTTGAATAGTTCAGAGAACCGGTAGTGGACATTTTGAATAGTTCAGAGAACCGGTAGTGGACATTTTGAGTAGTTCAGAGAATCGGTAGTGGAAATTTTGAGTAGTCCAGAGAACCGGTAGTGGAAATTTTGAGTAGTTCAGAGAACCGGTAGTGGAAATTTTGAGTAGTCCAGAGAATCGGTAGTGGAAATTTTGAGTCATTTGGAATACCACCTCTGACTGCCCCCCCACCTATTCTCCGCCTCATGACTCCCGGCTGATCTGCTGGGTCTTCTTTTGTTGCCCTGCATAGGAGAATGGAGCTGGAAAGCAGGCTAGTGGGGTGGGGAGGGAATGGGGATTTTACAGTATCCTTGCCCTGCGATGCCCACCAAGCCATACCCACCAAGCCATGCCACACCCACAGAACCGGTAGTAAAAAAAATTTGAATCCCACCACTGGAAAGAATGCAAAACCTCTTCAGGATGTGGCTAACATCCCAAAACATCAAACTGGACTGCTATTGGACACTGAAGGTCTTGTCAAGGCGGGAGGAGGGCTTTGGGAAGGGAGAAACTGACACATTTGCACAGGAATATTCAGATCTTGCCTTGCTTTTACTGCAGCCACTAATCCTTAGCAAAAGAACCTGTCACTTCAACCAAATGGAGTCAAGGGTCTTTCTTTTCTAGGCACCTAGCTGGGGCAGGTCTGACACGTTTTTTCCCTTGCTCCTCATTAACAAAACCCCTAATGACATGGAAAGAATTTCTATCTCTGTCTCTCCGCTTTACATCTTAACCCTGCCACATGCAGGCAGTCCTCAACCTATGACCACAGTTGAGCCCAGCATTTCTGATACTAAGCTGAGACATTTGTTACGCGAGTTTTTCCCCGTTTTACAACTTTTCTTGCCACACTTGTTAAGTGAAATCACTGCAGTTGTTACATGGATAAGACAGTTATTAAGTGAATCTGGCTTCCCCATTGACTTTGCTCCTCAAAAGGTCGCAAAAGGGGATCACGTGGACCCCCCAGGACACTGCAACCCATCATAAATGTGAGTCAGTTGTCCAGCATCCGAATGTGAATCACATGACCATGGGGATATGTTGTGGTTCGCCGGCAGCAGGTGTGGACGGCTGAGGTCTCGGAGAGCAAAGACTCAGATGAGGGGCCTGCGTTTGGTGTGCAGGGATGGGGCCAGGACTATCAGAGAGTAGAGTGCTGCCTTCAGACATCGTGGAGGCTGGCAGCAGTGATGAAGAGCACCCCGAGGAGCCTGTGCCAAGTGCATGTGCGAGCAGGGCTGCTTGAAGGAAAGTCTCGGGAGTATGGTTGCAAGGTAATGGCCCCTCCCTGAGGAGATAAAAGCCAACTGAGAAACCGTAGTTCTTTGCAGAAGGCAAAGCAGTTCTCTGACGTTAGGAATATCTGAGTTGGTGTTTGGGGACTCTTTGTGTTGGAATTATTGCTTAGTAACTTTATCTGGTGTTCTTGGCAGCCTTGCAAAACCTTGGCAAGGCTCTTTCTTATCGGAGCTAATTGGTTTGAATCAGCCTTTTACGTGTGAAGGAACGGGATTCGTAAAGAAACATTAAAAGGTTGTGCTGTTACCTTTGTCTCATGTTTGCTTCCTTGGAACCAGGTTTGGGTTAGAACAGGATGCCACAATGGTCACAAGTGTGAAAAGGGGTCATAGGTCACTTTTTTTAGTGCAACTAGTTGTAACTTTGAATGGTCACTAAATGAACTGTTAACTGTTAACTGTAAGTCGACAACTATGCTAGCAGTGGTCATAGATACAGTAAGGTGCTAAATGTGACCAAATAGGACCATTTTGCGTCCTACAAATGTACCTAGTGGGTTCTATATCACACCCAGCATAGCTTAGCTAAAATTATTCTTCCTAAGGCTCAATCCCACACTCCATCTAATCTTTTGTCCTTAATTCCGCCTCCCACCTTCCTAATTTGCACAGTGACATAGCACCCATTTTGCAATCCACAAGGATTTAGTGGAGCCATTCCATCCTTCTTCAGAAGAAGCCAAGGATACCATGCAAATGGTGAGAGTTGGCACACTGGCTTGCCAAGGAAAACCCATGGGAACATCAAGTGCTTTTTACAGTAAGTCCCCAAACCTTGGATGTGCTGCGTCTTTCTCGGGGTTTCAGATACAGACACATTAACAGAGTTGTAAGGTTCATGTAGGTCTTCTCGTCCAGGGGTTGCCAACCTTTTGGACCTCAGAGACCACCAAACTCATCATTTTAAATCCCGTGGACCACTAATATGAATTTTGACTGACAATGGCTTGTTGACGTTGGTGGGAAAGTCAGTCCCATATTCCAGAGCTGTAGTCACAGGACTGGCCCTTTGGTCATCCCAGAGCAGCTGCTCCTCCACCCGGGTGCACCGGCCTCCCATGGACTGGAGGAGCTCCTCCGGGATGACCAAAGGGCCAGTCTTGTGATGACAGCTCTGGAATATGGGACCGACTTTCCCACCCATGTCAGCAAACCATCCTGGGGTGGATTTCTCTCCCCTGCTGTTGATCTTACATTCCTATTCCAGCTTGCGTGGTTGTACTCAAGGTAAGATTTGTGCTCGGCCGAAGGGTGGGGGCCAGTGGGTGGTGCAGCCTTTGGGTTCCCACACAGCTTGTATTAATTGCTTTGGGGGGAGTGCTTTGGGGAGGGGGACATTTCTCTGCGGATCACCAAAATGTTCTTGCGGACCACCAGTGTTCCCGGCCCACTGGTTGGTGACCACTGATCTAATCCAACCAGTGATGGGCTGCTGGGGGTTTGCAGGGGTTTGGGACATCTTCTAGCTAAGATTCTGTGCACTTCACAGAACCCCCAAATCCCACTTCTGGATGGCCCCGCCCACCCGTTCCCTCCCCGGAGTCCCCACGTGGCCTGTTTTGGATTCAGGTAAGTGCAGGACGCACACAGAGGCTCAGGGAAGGTGAAAAACGGGCCTCCTGGAAGTTTGAGAAGGCCGGAAACAGCCTCCAGAACACGGGGGAGGCCATTTTCGCCCTCCCAGAGGCCCAAGAGAAACCTCCAAACAGGGGTGAGTTTCAAAAATTTTAACAACCAGTTCTGTGGGCGTGGCTTGGTTGGTGGGTGTGGCTTGGTGGTCATGTGACCAGGTGGATGTGGCTTGGTGGTCATGTTATTGGCTGGGCGTGGCCAAATCAGTATCACTCACATCGAGGCACGCATCTTCTCACCTGGCATCTCATGACTGTGGGGAAGCTGCAACAGTTGTAAGTGTGAAAAACGGTCATAAGTCACTGTTTTCGGTGCCATTGTAACTTTGAATAGTCAGTCCACACAAACAAAGTGTTATGTCTCACCTGTGCCAACGAGGTGAGAAGTCCAAGGTTCCAAATGAATATAAAAAAGCAGACAAGTCCAGTAATGACAGGGTTAAATTCCTTTAGCCAGGCAAGTCCTTGGCAGTCTCACACAAGCTGACTGCCAAGTCCGAAAATAAAGCAAGAACATAAATCTCAGGCTATCGCCACACACAGTCTTTCGAAGCTTCTCTCATAAATTAACACGTTGTCCCGAACAAATTCTTAGAGCGAACACATTCACTTTTATTCTCTGTGGGGCATGTCAGTCCCTCATCTCAGTCTCTAATTCGTCCTTTCCTTTTACGTTGCAACTTACACTTTTGCCTGCACTGTTGCCTCGCATCAAGCCAGTATTCCTCGGCTTGATCCTCAGTCAGAAGCTCTGATACATTCTCCTGATTATCTGCCGACATCTGAGGCACAATCAGGGGGAAAGATCCTGCCGAGGAGGAAAGTCCTGGGGAGGAAGGCAATTCCAAATCCTCTAACAAAGCAGGCTCAAACCTCAGAGCCAAATCCTCCTCTTCCTCATTGACCAAGTCCTCGACCTCTGACAAAGCAGGCTCAAACCTCCAAGCCACAACACAAAGTACCAGCAAAGGAGAGGAAAAAACCTCCAGAGACATTCCTGAGACAGGAAGTCTAGTCCTGCCAAGAATTTAATCAGGGTTAACGGAGAGGCAGTTTCTGTAAGCAACACCAGAATGTTTCCTTCCTGCCTTCCTTACAGGATTAGCCCAGTAATTTCTTCTAACAACCGGTTCTCCAAACTGCTTAGAATGTAAACAATCGGTTCTAGCGAATAGGTGTGAACTGGTAGAATCCCACCCCTGCTCCAGACCCTGAGGAAGGGGAAAAATGGCACTCCCTCTTTTATAAGTCCAGAAATGGGCTGCACAGGAAAATGGAATTGGAAAACAGCTTAGTGGGGTGGAGAGGGAATGAGATTTTGAAGTAACCTGCTCCAGGAGTGAGGTGGGAATGGAGATTTTACAGTACCCTTCCTCTGCCACACCCATCAAGCCACGTCCACCAAGCCACGCCGAACCCACCAAGCCATGCCCACAGAACTGGTAGTAAAAAAATTTGAATCCCACCACTGCGCCTATCACCTAAACATGTTTGCTGTTCTTCTGTAAGGTTTTTTGAGTGCAGCTCAGAATCTGATGAATCCAATGAAACTCTGAACACGAGGCTACTGATAGTCAGCTTTTATTTTTGGCCAAAGCAAAAAACTGGACCACCTTTTTATCTCCCACCTTAAACGGAGCAGGCAAGAGAAAAAAGCAGGCACCTCTGCACTAATTTTCTCTTTTTCTCTTTATAGTCCATGCAGCTTGCAAAGATCATCATTGCTATAGAAACATTATTTCATATCACGCAAATCTCATGCAATTTTCTGGGCGCCTCTACAAATGAAGGAACCTTAGATTGGAAAGAAATACATTTTATCCCAAAGCTTTGTTCCTCACATTAAGTTGCAGAGAAAACACATTTTAAGTTACTTACAGCAAAGAAGTCGAATCCACATTTTGAGATTCACAAGAGGTTATTTTAGGCTAACCTTGGCAATCTGCCTGGAGCCTTTATCTTTGCAGTTATAGCACATCAGGTTACAACGGAGCTCAGCTCAGCTCAGCTCAGCTGGGAATCAAGGGTTGAGTCAGGCACACTCTGTGTATGCTCTAATAACCCTTTCCCTTCTCTGCAAGTTGCGCTATACAGCCTGGTACTTTCCCTGAAATTAAAGTTGTCTGCAGTGTGCCTACATTCCCAGATACTATAAATTATTTCCTATTGTGGAAGGTTTATTTCCCAGGTTTTGCCACAGTCATCCTGTCATCAATCCCTGTGGAGGAAGAACCAGCAGCATCTTTGGAAAAGGGCAGTAAGTGCAGGCAAGGGGATGTGACATTGTGTTGCTTGTCACTGCTTTATTGCTTTTACGAATGAAGACAAATCTACGTGTCCCAGGATAATGTTGCAGGATCCAATCCTGGTTGGTGTTTTGACCCAAGTCTCGTTCAAATCAAATAAACACAAAGTATACATAAAAGCAAACCTTTTTAAAGTGTCTCTGTGAATTCTGTTCATTCACAACAAAGGCTCATTCAAACTAATTGTCCCAGGCAAGAGCAAACCCTTTCAAGGTTGTGAAAGGTTTACAAGAACACAAGATTAGTTGCAGGGAAATATCCAAAACCAAGTCTCCGAAAACAAACCAGGATAGACAGGACTTCCACAAGAACTTGGAGTTGAAAGAACTTCTTTGCTTCCTGCAAAGAACCCAGCCCCATGAGGGCTGGCTTTTATCTCTTATGGGAAGGGCCATCAACTTACAGCTTTACTCCTGAGTCGCCCGTGCTGCTGCAGCTCTTCTTTCCTTTGAGTAACCCTGGGCACAGGTTCCTCAGGGTCCTCTACACCATTGTTGCCAGATTCCACAAGCTCCGAAAACAGCACCCCACTCTCTGATATCCTGTCCTCATCTCTGCATCACACGCAGGCCCTTCCTCCAAATCCTCACTCTCCGAGACCTCAGCCGTCCACACCTGCTGCCGGCGAACCACAACAGTTGGTCACTGGGACCAGAGGTTTAGCCTTCCGAGATTTTGGACTCATGCTGGAGCCCAGGGAACATCTTTCTAGCAGAGTGTGTGTTGTTCTGGTATTTATATGGTGCCTGTTGTATGTGGCTTTTTAGATGTTGATTGGAGGTGTTGATGGATGGCTATTAGGTTGTTGGCTGTTGTTTGTGCTGCTCAGCCCTCACCTTCTAAGTACTTGATAAGGTAGTGGAAAATCAGCACTCCTGTTGACTGACAAGGGGCCCTTTTCCCATGCTTCAATTACTTCTCTGGCTGTTTTTGTGCCTACTCGTCCAACAACCATAATAGCTGCAAAATTGAATACCTGTCCTTGTTTATTGCAATGTGAGTCTACGAATGAGTTCAGGTCTTCTTGTCTGACTGCTCACTTGTGTTCTTACAATCTGGTGGGTAGCTTCCTCCCCATCCATCCTACACAGACACAGGAGCAACCCATGCAGGGATTTTACTTCTTTTGTACAAGAGTAGGACTTGCGCTACAACCCCATTTCCACCCTTTTGCTTGTTTTGATGCATCTTTGCACGTGCATGTCTATACATGCCCACTTGGACATCCCCTGAGAAGAATGGAATATTCCAGAACCGTAGTTCTGATCCCAAATCCCCAACACATAGAATATCAGCATTTCATAAAAAGTTGGGACAATAGTGATAAAGCACGAAATATTCCAAATTTTAAATGACTTTTTTAAAAGAAAAGAAAAGAAAAGGGCATTTATAAAGCCAAGCAGAAGCTTCTCTTTTGCCAACTGATGTATGAAAGTCTGAATAAAGGAGAATTTGAGAAAGGGCCTTTCCACTTTTTAGAAAAGTTTAAATTTTAGAGAAGTTTAAAAAGCAGTATGTTTTGACATCTAGTGGTTAGATGTGGATCAGGAGGCTCTCAAGTTTGGATTTAAATAAACAAGATACAGCAGGACAGAATAACCAAGTTGGAAGGGACCTTGGAGGTCTTCTGGTCCAGCCCCTTGCTCAAGCAGGAGACCTCATGCCATTCCAGACAAGTGGCTGTCCAGATTCTTCTTAAAAGCCCCCAATGATGTCAAGGACCTTTGAGTACTCCTATCAAACAACCTAAGCCACCAGAGCTCACTGTAACAGCATTGCCAAAAAAGCATTAAGAGTTGTAAATCTAATCTTACAAAGCTGGCTGGAGAATTCTGGGAGTTGAAGTCCACAAGTCTTAAAGTTGCCAAGTTTGGGGACCCCTGGTTTAAGTAGAAAGAGGTGTCAGCTGAAAATATACCATGAATAGCATAGAGATGCATGGTAGCTTTCTTTCTTTCTTTCTTTCTTTCTTTCTTTCTTTCTTTCTTTCTTTCTTTCTTTCTTTCTTTCTTTCTTTCTTTCCTTCCTTCCTTCCTTCCTTCCTTCCTTCCTTCCTTCCTTCCTTCCTTTTTTTCTCTTAAAAGGAATAAGAAAAAGAAAGAGGGAGGGATGGGAGAAAGAGGGAAGGGAGAGGAATGTGAATGAGATATGGATGGACAGATGGATAGAGGGAGAGAAGGAAAGAAAAAGGAGAGGAAGGAAGGTCCACAAATCCTGGCACTAGACGTAGCTTCAGAAGATGCTTTGAAACAGCACAGCAATCCAGGGCTGGAAGGGACCTCAGAGGTCATCTAGTCCAACCCTGCACCAAGAGCATTGTTAAAGTGAGTTTCTATCTTTTGACCCACCCAGTCATGTGACCACCAAGCCATACCCAGCCAGCAAGCCACACCCAACTAGTCGCATGACCAGTAAGTCACACCGACAAATTAGGCGATGCCCACAGAACTGGTTGTTAAGAAATTTGAATCCTACCCCTGGGTAAATCCAAAGTATCATGGAAAGAAAGCAAAATTGCAATTTCAGGAAAACTATTTCCTAGAAGAGAGCAGTAATTAACATTCCTTTTGGGGAAGATTCATCTGGGAGATTACTGTAAATATACTGTTTATATTATTTTTATAACTTTAACATTCCTCTTTCTCTTCCAAAGTCAAGGAGGCTAAACTAATGTCAAGATGTTTGCTGTATGCTATGAAATTTATATTTTTTTAAAAAGGACTCTTCAGAGAAGGGTAAACGCACATCTCCAGTGGGTTTTTTTTTTTCTTCCTTGCTTCTCTTTCTTTTTGCAAATCATTTTGTATTGGCATCCTTCAGTCTCAAGAGACTATGGTATCGTGCTCTGAAAATAGACCCTCAAACAACATCTGGTGTGGATGAAAAGGCCAATTCGAGAGGGCCAATCCCTTCACACTGAGGACAGATACCCCTGTCCCCTGTCCAGCCCCCGGGTTTCACTGGTTCCGGGACTGCCGAATGAGTGCCTTTAGCCTCCAAGCTGAATGATAGGAGGTCAAAGTCTCCCAGCTGTTGATGTCCATTCCCAAGGCCTTTAGATCCCTCTTGCAGATATCCTTATATCACAGCTGTAGTCTCCCTCTAGGGCAGTGGTTGCCAACCGATGGGCCACGAGAAAATTTTGGTGGTCCGCACAAAAATTTTACCCCCAGAGCACCCCCCCAAAACACAATTAATCCAGGCTTCGCAGAAACACAAGGCTGTGCCACCCACATGGCCCATGGGAACCCTCCTTGCCCACTCACTCCTTACCTGGCAAACTTGTCTGCTAAATTGCTATTTTTCCTTTTTTTTTTTTTCCAATTATCAGCTGTTCTGCTGTGCTGGGAAATTTGGATTAGCTAGAAAGCAGGAAATCGTTAGATTTCTTGCTTTCAAGCTTATCTTTAGATCTTTGGCTCTGCTTTTAAGCAGAGCTGAACCTTCCTTAGGACTGAAGGTTCTATTATTCAGTGCAGACTCCGGTTGCCAATGGCAGAAAGCTAGATCTCTGAGTGAATCTGTGATTCTGTGAGCAATTCAATCTGCCTGCCTGCTTTGCCTGATTTTGGGTAAAAGTTGTTCTTTTTTTTAATAATAATAAAAAATCAATATTTACATACATGGTGTGTTGTGAATTAATTTTGTGAGTTTTCTTGCAAGCAAATTTTATATGACAGGCTGAGCTAGCCGATGGCAGACAGATAGATCTCTGAGTGAATCTGTGATTCTGTGAGCAACTCAATCTGCCTGCCTGCTTTGCCTGGTTTTGGGTAAAAAATTGCTCTTTTTTATAAAAAATTCAATATTTACATAAATATTTATAATATTTACATACATGCCAGTCAGTCACATGACCACCAAGCTACACCCACAAATTAGGCCATGCCCACAGAACCAGTTGTTAAGAAATTTGAATCCCACCCCTGCCTCCGTGTGTTTATGTGTGTGTGTGAGAGAGAGAGAGAGAGGGAGAGAGAGAGGTTAGATCAAATCACTCTCTCTCTCCCACCAACATCAGCAAGACAGCATCAGTCAAAATTCATATTAGTGGTACCCAGGATTTAAAATTATGAGTTTGGTGGTTCCTGAGATCCAAAAGTTTGGCAACCCCTGCTCTAGGGCACTTCCCTGCACTAATTCTCCATACAGTAGGTCTTTCAGAGTTTGAGCATCAGCCATCCTCACAACATGTGTAGATGTCGCTGCTTCAATAGTGTATGGAGCCTCTGTGGCGCAGTGGTTAGAGTGCAGTACTGCAAGCTACTTCTGCAGCCAGCTGCCTACAATTTGGCAATTCAAATCCCACCAAGCTCAAGGCTGACTCAGCCTTCCATCCTTCCGAGGTGTATTTTTTTTTCTATTTACCTTCCATATTGGTTTTTTTTTTAAATTTTTGTGGCTTTCTTTCTTTTTTCTTATGCATCCTTTTATACCTGAGACCTCTTAATTGGATTAAGGTGTGGAAGAACCTGAAGAACTTTTCTTTTTTCTTTTTTAGTTTTTTACTTTTTACTTTCCTGCCTTTTCAGGATTTAACAATTTTTTCTTTTTTCAGTGTGGTTTATGGTCTTTTCTTCCATTTTTGAGTTTTTATTGCTATCTAGCCAATCGATTGGATTAAGAACCTATACAAGAACCTGAAGAAATTCTATTATTATTATTGTTGTTGTTGTTGCTACTGTTTGGTTTCTTTTTTTCCTACTATTTTTATTTGGAATTGCAATTGGTTATTTCACAAGCGGATTAAGGTCTAGAAGAACCTGAAGATTCTGAATTGTCCAAAATGAGTAGGAAACTAACAACCCCTGGTTCCTCAACTTCTACATCTTCCTCTTCACCATCTGGAGAACAACGTTCAATACAGACAACATTACAGCAAGAAAAAGAACAGGAAAAAGTGACCCTGCAGATGATTAAGCAAGGAATTCAAAATATTCAAATAAGAATAGAGAATATTGAAAAGAGAACAGAGAACATTGAACAAAGAACAGGGAAAACTGATGAAAAGGTAGAGAACATTCAACAAATGATGATGAAGTATGATGAGATTCCAAAAAATTGAACAAGAAGATAAAGAGATAAGAAGATTGGAGATATTGATAGCAGATTAACTGTGGTTGAACAAGATAAAAGTGGGATGCTGAGATGGAGATGGACAGATCAGAATTTTATCTCAGATTCCAAAACATAGAGGAAGAAAAGGGACAAAACCTAGCTGAGATAATGATAGAAATTTTGGCTGAAGCTTTGGAAATAACTAAAGAGAAGATGATGGATGGAATAGATGAGGTTTATTGAGTCTTCACAAGATATGCACTGAGAAATAGCTTACCAAGAGAAGTTTACAAAGAAAGCCATTAAAATGCAAATATTGCAAATGGCAAGAGAGAAAACATTGAAATATAAAGACAAGGAGATTGTGGTCCTGAAACAAGTACCCAGAAGAGTGAGAGAGATGAGAAGAGAATACTGATTTTTGACCAAAAGGCTACTTGAAAAAGAGGTGAATTATAGATGGCTGATTCCAGAAGGTTTAATGTTCACATGGCAAGAACAGAGACATAGAATTGACTCAATTGAAAAAGCTGCATCATTTTACACAGAATTTTTTGGAGGGAAAGAGGAAGAGGCAGAAAAGGAAATCTCACTAATTGAATTCCAAGAGGACTGCCAAATGGCAACTGAAAAAGAAGAAGGTGCAGTAGGTGGAAAGGTGGAAGCCAAAGAACAACGTGAACCAAGAGCTGCAAGAGCTGCTAAATCTAACTACAAAATATAACCATGGAAAAGAAAAAACTGATTACAATTAATATAAATGGACTTAACTCAGCTGTTAAAAGAAGGAAAACTTTCCATAAATTAGAGAAATTAAAATTTGATATAATCTGCCTACAAGAAGTACATATCAAAAGGCAACATGAACAATGGTTGATACAGCCAAAATTAGGGAAAATGTTTACTTCTTTGACACAATGCAAGAAAAGAAGAGTGGTTTTATACATTAAAGATATTATCCCAGCGAAATTGATCTATACTGATGATGATGGAAGAATACTAATGGTGGAAATAATGGACAATAATATGAAAACACTCCTGATTACAATCTATGCCTCGAATGACAATCAAAAAGAATTTTATAAAAAATTACATATGAAAATAATTGAACTGGACTATGCTAATATAGTTATGATGGGAGATTTTAATGGAATTGTAGATAATAAACTGGACTATTCAGCACAGAAAACAACAAAGCAAAACAGAAAGACTCTCCCTAAATCTTTTTTAAAAATGGTAGATGAAATAAACTTAAAAGATACATGGAGAGAAAGAAATACTAAAACTAAACAATACACTTTCTACTCAAATCGACATTTATCATGGTCCAGAATAGATATGATATGGATGTCAACGAATTGTTAACTAATATTCAAGAAATAAATATTGAAACAAGTACTTAGGCAGATCACAATCCAATGACAATTAAATGGAAAGGACAAAGAAGAAGATCTAGATGGATGTTAAATAATACTATATTAAAGGAAAAAGACTTCACACAGTGGATGGAGAAAGAATTGGCTTTCTTCTTTAGAGAAAACAAAAAAGAAGATATATCAATCCAGAATGTATGGGATACAATGAAGGCATATGCCAGAGGCTTGATAATAGACTATACAAGGAAAAGAAATACCATGAAAAGATTAGCCTCTAAGGCATTAGAGGATGAGTATAAAGGACTTGAAAAAGAGCTACAGAAAATGCCACAGAAAAAGGACATTAAGTTAAAAATGGATATAATTAAACATAAAATGGGTCTAATAGAAAAAGAATTAGCACAGAAAATCAGAGGTGCTAAACAGAACTACTTTGAAGATGCAAATAAACCAGGTAGATGGTTAGCATATAAATTGAGGAAGGAGAAAGAATCAAGGAAAATATTGCAATTAATAGATGACCAAGGCCAAGTTTGCTATGGTAGTAAAGAGAAGAAGGAAATCATACGAGACTATTATGGGAAACTATACACACAAGAGAATATTGATGAGGAAAGAGTTAAACAGTATTTACAGAATGCTAATTTACCCCAGATTCCTAAAGAGATTGAAACAATGTTAGAAAGCAATATAATGATGATGGAGTTAACTGAAGCACTCAAGAAGCAAAATAATGGAAAGGCACCAGGCCCAGATGGACTTCCGGCAGAATTTTATAAAACATTACAAGAATCATTGAACCTGCCATTGCTAGAAGTTATGAATGAAGTTATGTTAAAGAAGAGGATACCTAAATCATGGTCAGCAGCTTATATTACACTTGTCCCAAAAGAGGAGGCCGATCCATTACAAATCAAGAACTATAGACCTATTTCCTTACAAAATGCAGATTATAAAATTTTTGCTTCAATATTGGCAGAAAGACTTAAAAAATACTTAAACAATTTTATTCATCCTGATCAAAATGGATTTCTGCCAAAGAGACAAATTAAAGATAATATGAGAGTAATCTTGGACACTTTGGAATACTACGAGGCACACCCTGAAAAACAAACGGCTTTGATATTTCTAGATGCACGTAAGGCATTTGATAATGTGAACTGGCGATTCATGTTATTACAGCTGGAACAGATGGGCTTTGCTAAAAAATTTATTCAAGCAATATAAGCTATATATCAAAAGCAAATGACAAAGGTAATGATAGAGGGAGAACTGACAGACTCTATCGATATAAGAAAAGGAAGAAGATAAGGGTGCCCACTATCACCTCTGTTGTTTGTGTTAACTTTGGAAGTGCTAAACAGAAATATTAGAGAAGAAAAGTGTTAAGTTCTGTGCATGGGTGCAAGGATGGAGATGAGCCAGTGAAACAGTGAACTTCAAACTCTTTATTTACATGTGAAAAAATAGCCACGATGGGCCCCTTTATATAGGCAACTCTTTAACTTATTTAACCAATGAAAACACAGGGAGCGCTAGCTCCATTAACCAATGGGAGAGGCTTGTTAATAGCCAATCAGATTCTCCTGAATGGACCAATCCGATGTCGCTATCATCAGCCAATCAGAAGTGCAGGGCCAGAACTCTGCACTTTGCTTCAAGCTCTTAATGATCTTTATTAAGTATTTATTGATTCACAACACCCCTTCCCCCCGGATTTCATTTAAGGGCTGCAGTCACGTAGTCTTTGAGGTAGGCAGGTTGTTTTGATTGTCTATTAGATTTTCGTTGTCCTCCCAGTATTTGGCTACAGTCTTGTTGGGGTAGGACGTTATCTGGTGAAGAGGGTGCCTCTTGTTCTGCATTTGAATTTTTGTCATCGCTACTGCTCTCGGCATCTCTTTGAGTCGAGGCCACCCCCATTCCGGATCCATCACATGCTGCCTCTGAGCGGTCATTACTACTGCTTAAACTTTCTGCCGCTTAGAATTCAGCTTCCTCGCTATCTCCTCCCCCCTCGGTTTGGAAATCAAGGGGCTCGGAGATCCCCGACTGTAGCCTTGAACACAGCTGATCAATATGGCGCTTCCAAATTCTATCATTGCGACATTTCACGCAGTACGATCTAGGGCCGGTTACTTGTACTATAGTTGCCTCGACCCACAACGGATTGCCCGAAAAGTTCCTAGCGAAAACCAAATCACCTACCTGGAAATTGCGACATTTCCCGCTGGAACCATGTGGTTTTTCAGGTTCATATGATGGATGTAGACAGTCGAGGTGGGAGCGGAGCTTCCGTCCCATTAATAACTCGGCGGGAGTTTTATTGGTGACGCTGTGCAGAGTGATATGCTGCAAAAGGAGTATCCGGTTAATCTTGTCTTCTATATCACCATAGTCCATTTTATGCAAGGTTTTCTTGACGAATTGTACCATGTGCTCGGCCCTTCCGTTGGCCGCAGGGTGCACCGGCGAACTTAGCGCATGTCGAATACCGCTGTCCGCCAGGTACTGTTCGAAGGACAGCGCGGTAAATTGAGGCCCATTGTCAGATACCAGAACGTCTGGCAATCCGTGTGTCGCAAAGAGTCTGTCTAGTTTCCTGATTACTGATTCGGTCGTTGTATTCCTCATTTCATGGATTTCAAGCCAGTTCGAGTAGGCATCCACCGATAATAAGAATGTGTGTCCCTTGGTAGGACTCGCAAAGTCCAGATGAATATGGGACCATGGTCCTCTCGGTGTTTCCCATTCAGTTGGGGTTGCTTTCGGCGGAACGTTGCTTACTTCCTGGCATTTGTGACAGGCTTTTACCCATGTCTCTATCTGCTTGTCAATACCCGGCCACCACGCGTAGCTTCATGCGAGGGCTTTCATACGCATGATGCCGGGGTGGCCATCGTGCAAGGTCCTTAGTATCGCTGGTCGCAACCGCTCTGGGACGACAACTCTATCACCCCAGATAATGCAGCCCTTTTGGGAAAATAGTTCCGTTTGCCGATTTTTGAATGGGGCGTAGTCGTCAGGTATTTGATCCAACGGCCATCCCCGCTCAACCCAACTGAGGACTCGTGCTAAAATGGGGTCGCGTTTCGTTTCCATCGCGATATCTCAGGCTGTTAATGGTGGCGTTCGAAGTGTCTCAATCTGCAGTGTTGTGACTGTCGGAGCGGGGTCATCAATGGTCTCTGAAAGTGGTGCATGGCTCAATGCATCGGCATGGGGAATGGCCTTCCCCGGGCGATGTTGTAACTTGTAATTGTATGCCGCCAAGAATTCTGACCAGCGGGTCATTCTGGGAGATAATATATACAGTATTGGCCTATCTCCCGCGATTATTCCCAGCAAAGGTTTGTGGTCAGTCACTATAGTAAAGGCTCGGCCATACACATGTTCATGAAATTTCTTAACCGCGGATACTATAGCAAGATACTATTATCAATTTGACTGTAGTTGTGTTCTGTTTTTGATAATGTCTTTGAGAAATAGGCAACAGGGGCTTCATTACCGTTTGGCAAAAAGTGGCTTAAAATGGCGCCCACTCTGAATGGGGATGCATCACACGTGATCATTAAAGGCAAAGTCTCGTTATACTGCATCAGAACAGCATCGGAAGTCAATAAATTTTTTACATGTCGAAACGCCTGTTCTTCTCTGTGTCCCCATACCCAGGTTGCTTTTTTGTCCAATAAACGATGTAGGGGTTCAGCTACGGTTGCTTTGTGAGGCAGGAAAACGTTATAAAAATTGATAAGGCCCAGAAAAGCCTGGAGGTCGGCCTTGTTCCGGGGTTTTGGGGCATTCTTGATTGCCCTGAGTTTGTTATCGGTGGGGTGAATGCCTTGACTATCAATTAAATATCCCCAAAATTCTACATGATCCGTATATAAATAACACTTGTTCTTTTTAACTTTGAGACCTGAGTCTTTAAATCTCTGGAGAACCAACCTCAGGCGTTCTTTTAGTATTTTCTGAGTTAGGGCTGCGATAACACATCATCAAAATATGGGACAACACCTTTTATCCCTAGTAATAGCCTCTCCATCAAGCTTTGAAAGATTCCTGGGGCTACACTCACTCCGAACTGGAGTCGGTTACATTTAAACGCACCTCTGTGCGTAATGATTGTTTGGGCCTCTGCCGTATTTTTGTCAATAGGCAGTTGTTGGTATGCCTGGGCTAAGTCTAGTTTAGCGAAGACTTTTCCGCCCCCCAGGGAATGGAGGAGGTGTTGCACCACCGGTACCGGGTAAGCGTTTTGTTGGAGGGCATGGTTCAGGGTGGCTCGGTAGTCCCCACAAATTCTTATCGATCCATCCGGCTTGATGGGTGTTACGATTGGGGTTTCCCAGGGAGAGTGATCGGTTGGTTCTAACACACCCTGAGCTATTAATTTATCAAGCTGCTCGTCAATCTTTGGTTTAAGGGCAAATGGAACTCGACGAGGCTTAAGGCAGATGGGAGCAATTTTGGGATTGAGGTTAAACGATATCGGGGTCCCCTTGTACTTGCCTAATTTTTCTGCGAAGACATCCTGGAATTCGTGGACGAGGTCTTCTTCCCAATCGCTTCTGCAGGTTTGGTGAATGCCGGCAACTTCAATTCCAAGTGGAGCGAACCATTGGAGGCCTAACAAACTAGGCCAATCCTTGTCAATTACAGTCAGGGGTAGAAATGCTGTCCGGTTCTTAAACGATACCCGTACTCAGCTGGATCCAACGACCAGGATTCGATTTCCTTGATAGTCCTTGAGTATGAGCCTTTGGAATCTGAGGTCTTGCCTACGGATAATGGGGATGAGCTGCTTGAGGGTCTCCCAGGAAACCATCGAGAGGGGCGATCCTGAATCGACTTCCATCAGGCAGGGCTGGTTTTCGATGGCCACTTTCACTCGGATCTTTTTGGCGTCAAGAGATGAGGCGTGACCGATCGTGATCATTTGGTGAGCCTCTTCTCGCTTCGTTGGGTGGTTTAGGGTTTTGTTTCTGTAGGAGTGGTTGTTCCATTGGTGGTTCACGGGTTCTCGCTTCATGGGACGACTTCCCGTCGGTTGGCGATAGTTAGCCCCCCTTGAGAGCTGGCTGGGTCCTGGCTTGCTTCTACAGACTCGACCTATGTGGCCTCTTTTCCCGCACACATGGCAGAGCGCGTCGAGGAATTTGCATTCTGACTGGGGGTGGCTTGCTCCACACCCGGCGCATTGGTACTGCGATTTCTGGCGTTGGTCCCATTCGGACCGAAGTTGATGGACCTCTTCCTTGTTGCTTTCTGATGACGATTCAAGGTCCTCATGGTAGGCCATGTCTAGCTGTCCCTCTGACTGAGGTGAAATGTCACAGGCTCATTGGCGAACCGGTGCGTGGTTGTGATGCATTTGGGCAGCCGACTTCCTGGTTGCTTCTGCTGCAGTAGCTTCAGCGATGGCATCTTTAAGGCTAATGTCGCCCTTCGCCATTAATTTACTCTAAGTGCCTGGTGCATCTAATCCCAGAACAATTCGGTCTCTCAGGGCTTCTTCTAAGTCGGTAAACTCGCATAGGCCTCCCAGATTCCGGAGATCCGTGATGAAATCAGCAACACTTTTGCCCTTCCGCTGACTTCTCTGATAGAATTCATGCCTTCTCACAAGCATTGGCACGGTCGGTGCGTAGTGAGCCCTCAGCAGTGGTTCAAGGACATCCCAGTCATAAACTTTACTTCTGCCGGTTTTGCTAGTGCCTTGGCCATCTTGAATACGGTTGGCCCGCAATGAGTTAGGAATACCGCTCATTTCTTTCCGGTAGTGGCATCCTTCAAATTGTTGGTTTCCAGAAATATCTGGAAGCAATCCATATATGAGTCCCAGTCTTCTTCTGCCGGGTTGAATGGAGCAGGTGGTATGATGCTGCCAGACATGGTTCCACCATTGGTGCATTCAGCCACGTGCTCGGTTATGGTTCTTCATTGTTCAGTAAGCTCTGATGTCTCCACATCCCACCTTCGTCACCAGTGTTAAGTTCTGTGCATGGGTGCAAGGATGGAGACGAGCCAGTGAAACAGTGAACTTCAAACTCTTTATTTACATGTGAAAAAATAGCTCAGCTCAATGGCCACGATGGGCCCCTTTATATAGGCAACTCTTAACTTATTTAACCAATGAAAACACAGGGAGCGCTAGCTCCATTAACCAATGGGAGAGGCTCGTTAATAGCCAATCAGATTCTCCTGAACGGACCAATCCGATGTCGCTATTATCGGCCAATCAGAAGTGCAGGGCCAGAACCCTGCACTTTGTTTCAAGCTCTTAATGATCTTTATTAATTATTTATTGATTCACAACAAAAAGGATATAAAAGGGATGAAAATTAAAAAGGAAGAATTTAAGTTGCAAGCATTCGCAGATGATCTGGTTTTCATTTTAGGAGACCCACTAGAAACAGCATCAAAATTGATAGAAAAGACAGAGGCATATGGCAAGGTGGCTGGTTTGAAAATAAATAAAGATAAGACAAAGATCTTGACAAAGAATATGCTATTAAGACAAAAGGAAGAACTGGCAAATCTATTGAAAATTCAGGTCACGAATAAGATCAAGTACTTGGGATACATTAAAAGAGTACACTAAAAGAGAGTAATTATACCAAACTTAAGCAGCAGATAACGCTAGATTTGGCGAAATGGGAAAATTTACAACTGTCATTAATAGGGAGAATATCAACAATCAAGATGAATATATTACCCAGAATTTCATATTTGTTCCAAACAATTCCAATTAGGCTTGGAAAAGATTACTTTGAAGATTTAAATAAAATTGTGTTGAAATATATATGGCAAGGTAAGAAAGCGAGAATAAGTTAAAACTTTTGCAAGATGCCAGAATAAGGAGCATTTGGTTTGCCTAATTGGGAGTTTTATTACCAAGCTACAAATTTGATGTGGGTTAAGGAATGGATAACATTAAGAAATACTAGATTGTTGACATTAGAGGACATGATCTGTTGTTGAGGTGGCATGCTTTTCTATGGTATAAAGGAACTAAAACATAGGGGTATTTTAGAAGACATTACACACGGGAGTCTCTGTGGTTAGACTGGGAGAAGACTAAAAGACAATGTTATTTGAAAATTCCAGTCTGGCTATCGACTATTGAAGCATTTTCTTATCCTATAATATATAAAAAGGAACAAACAGTTAGATATGGTGAAATATTGAATGAAAAGGGTGAACTTAAATCTATACAAAAATTAGAAGAACAAGGTATAAAGATGAATTGTTTTCATATGTGCAAATACATTCAAGGTATGATAAAGACTCTAAAACAGAAGGTTTCTATGATAAACTGACTGATTTAGATAAGATTTTGATAGGTACTGATGAAAAGATGATTAAAAAATTGTATGGATATTTATTAGAAATTAAACTAGAAGAACAAGCTAAAGAAACAATGATTGTTTGGGGGAAGAATTTTGGATATGGGATTGATCTAGAGAAATGGCAAAAATTGTGGTCTCAAAATTATAAAATGACATTGTCAACAGCATATAAAGAAAATTTGTACAAGATGTTTTACAAGTGGCATTTCCCCCCGACAAGAATAGCAAGAATGTTCAAGAACAAATCGGAAAAATGTTGGAAATGTCATCAGACACCTAGCTCATATTACCATATGTGGTAGACTTGTGCGGATGCTAAAAAACCAGAGATATTTTTATTGGGAATTCTACCTGAGATATATGGTAAAGAATTAAAATACCTGATTGTAAATGTATTAACAGTGGCTAGGATTGTATTTGCTAAAAACTGGAAAAATGAGAAAATATCATCACAGGAGGAAATCATTAAGAAAATATTGGAATGTGCTGAAATGAGTAGATTGACATTTGAAATCAGAGAACAAGATGATAAACAATTTTATAAAATTTGGGATCAATTCTATCAATGGTTAGACAATAAAACATGGTAATGAAATATGTAGATTCTTAGAAAATAATAAATATATAAAGATGTATTCTTTTCTTATTATATCTACAAAATGATTGGAGGATAGATTTGAGATGATAATATGAACTGTCATAAAACAAATTAAGTAAAATATGATTATTTTATAAAACATGATTGAATAAAAGTATAGTCAAATGATTGATTAATAATGATATTAATGTATTTAATACTTGATTGAAAATATGAGAATATATACAATGTAATTGTAATTGAAGACTACGAAATGGAAGCACAAAACAATTTATAAACCAACTGGCACACTGTATGTATATATATGGAAGATGGCTTGATGTTTTTATGTTTTGTTTGTCTATGTTCATCTTAAAAACCAATAAAAATTAAAAAAAAAAAAAAGAATATGTCGGAGACAGTGCATGTGAAAGGTGTTTCAATTTTCTCTCCTGTCGTGCATAAAGGGTACAAGAGTATGCTCAAGACACAGGCTCAAATAGACCTGAGTCTTTGTATGTTCTGTCAGCTTCTTATTAAGCCATACTCTCTTTGTAAGTCTGGAAAATGTGGTGGCCGCTTTACCGATAAGTTTATTCAGCTCAGTGTCCAAAGAGACACTGTCGGAGTTAGTTGAGCCTAGGTACACAAAGTCATGGAAATTTGCAAATCAGTAAAAGTTGACTTTAAACAGTCAGATTAGACCAAGGATATCAAACTCAAGCCCCCTGGGCCTAATTTGGCCCATGGGGTGCTTAGATCTGGCCCATGGAGCTGGCCTGGAAATAGCAAAGGACTGGTCCGAGGTGCCGCTGCCAGTGAAAATGGAGCTTGTAGGGGCCACTTGCTGCCCCCATGGCTCCATTTTCCCTGACAGGAAACTGCAGGAGGCCATTGCAGCCAAAAACAAGGCATGGGAGGGCTGTGCATGGTCTCCTGGGCTCCGTTTTCACTGGCAGAGAGCTATCAAAGCAAACTAAAAACAAAACAAAAGGAGAAATGTTTCCCCTTTAGCATTTGACCATCCAAGAAGGGACAGGAAAGGAGAAAGGGAAAGAGGAAAGGGAAAGGAAAAAAAAGGAAAGAGAGCAAGAGAGCAAGGGAGGAAAAAGAAGGAAAGAGAGGAAGGAAGAAGAAAGGAGAAGGAAAAGGGAAGGAAAAAGGAAGGAAGGAAGGAAGGAAGGAAGGAAGGAAGGAAGGAAGGAAGGAAGGAAGGAAGGAAGGAAGGAAGGAAGGAAGGAAGGAAGGAAGGAAGGAAGGAAGATTATAATGAGGGAGGGAGGGTCTCAGGGAAGCCCTGCCTTAGTACTTGGCCACCACAGATGCCCCCGACATGCCAACCATGGCCACACCCACCTTGGCCCTCCAACATCAAACACAAGCCTGATGCAGCCCCCAATGAAATCAAGTTTGACACCCCTGGAGTAGAGGCTCAGTTAGAAGGGAACAAGTAGAACTAGATAAATGACAACAACATGGAGAATGGCCCAATGCTGATGTTGCTGGCCTGGGTGCATTCAAAAGTCCATGTTGCTGAATGAGACTAGGCTGCATACATTTTGCTTCCACAACAAGGAAAGTTGGAAACAGGAATAGGATTCTACCGGTTCTCACCTATTCACTAGAACTGGTTGTTGTTAACTTCCTAAGGAGTTTGGAGAATGGAGAACTGTTAGGGATAGACACCCTAGCAGAACGGCAGTCTAGCAGGCAGGAAAATATGTGAGATAAACATTGTTGTAGCTTACACTCAGTAAAACAGATACACTGTGCCAGTTAAATAGTTTTTTTATTCCAGCAAGAGTTATAGCATAGTCAAACAGTCCATATATCATACACTAGTTCAGTCCATCCGGGGATTAATCAGTTGCAAAGTCCAGTGTCGAAAAAGAGATCAGTAAACTTACAAATAATCAGTCCAGTAATATATCTCTTTTGCAGTTAGAGATATGAAGAAAATCAAACCTCTTTTCTTCTCTCAGCAATAGCAGGGAAAAACATGCAGTTATCACCATCAATCCATCATTGTCAGCAATCCAGTAAAAGCCAGCAAACAGTGAGCTCCCTTGCTCCCTCTTATGGTGATTTTACAACCGCACCCAAAATACATGTTTTAACAGTTAAAGTGATACACACACTTAAACTCACTAACATAGTTTATATATTATTTTTTACCCAAACTAAGTTAGGTAACCAATGTTATTCCTAACATTCTCCCCTTTTGGGTAATATAATAATATGTAAATCTATTTACAATTTCAACCCATAGTTTTCACAATTTTCCTTGTGCTTGACTGAACCTTGGGCTTTTGTAAATCCATCAGCAATGTTTTCTTCAGTCATGCAATATTCCAATCTCATTAAACCATTTTTTAAAGATTGTCTTACATTCAAATCTAAGATCAGTATGTTTAGATCTCGTTTTTACAGCAATATTTGTAGCCAACCGTATGGCTGCTTGATTGTCCTCATAAACTACAATGGCATCTTTAACAGTTACTCCCATATCTAACAACAACTGTTTATACAGAATTAAATCAGTACATAATAAAGATAGACATGAAAATTCTGCTTCCATTGTGGACATACTTATGTGTTGCTGTCTAATTGACCTCCAACCAATCAGTGTTTTACCTAATAGTATAGCCAAACCTGAAGTTGATTTCCTAGTTTTTATGTCTGTTGCAAAATTTGCATCAGCATATGCACTTAAAATCAAATCATCTTTTCGCTCCAAATACAATGCCTAGTGCATTGTCCTTTTAAGATACCTTAATATAAGCTTTAGCACTTGCCAGTGTTGTACAGTGGGTTCAGCATTAAATCTTGCCAATTGATTAATGCCAAAAGCAATATCTGGCCTTGACCAATTACTAATATATGATAAACTACCTATTAATGATTGATAAATAGTCTTATCGAATTTTGAACTTTGAGCATCAGTATGGCAAAATTCCTGACTCATTGGAGTTTTTGCCGGCTTACAAAGTTCCATTTTATACATTTTTAGCAATTGGTAAATTTTATCTCCTTGTGATATCTTATAGCCACTATTGGTTTTGTTTATTGTCAATCCTAGATATTGTCTTATTTCTCCTAATTGCTTTAATTTTATCCTCTTACCTAATAATGATATTATTTCAGTAGCTTCATTATTAGTCTTTGTAATTAAAGCAATATCATCTGTAAACAACAATAATAATGACACCGTTCCATTTGTCTATTTTTTTAAATAAACATGGATCAGCTAAACCTGCTTTAAACCCTATATTGTTTAACTCTTTTACAATATATTGGTTCCATTCATAACCAGATTGTTTTAGTCCATAGAGACTCTTTTTAAGTTTCCAACAGTCATTATTATTTTTATCATACTTTATACCTACTGGTTTTCTTAAATATATAGTGTGCTGCAATGGTGCATGCAGATAGGCAGTTTCTACATCTAAATGATTTATGATATAGTTCTTCTTAGCTGCCCACGCTAAAGCTGCTCTCAAGGTTGTTGCCTTTAAATTTGGTGCAAATACTTCATCATAATCACATGCAGTTTGATTAAATCCTTGAGCTACCAACCTAGCCTTATGGGTAACAGCCCCATTTTTACCAGTTTTTAATTTAAATATGCATTTGCAGCCAATGGACTTTTCACCTGGAGGTAATTTGGCATTTTCATAAACTTTCATTTTTTTAATGAATTTAATTCTTTCTCCACTGCTCTATGCCAATTTTCTTGTTCCTTTGCAGGATACATTCTAAGTTCTTCAACAGTAGTTGGAACTTTACTAACTTGGCAAACTACACTTGCTTGATACCTGTCAGGTGGTCTGGTTACACGTTTAGTACGTCTAGGTATCACAGGGCTTATAGGTGGACTTTCATGTTCTACCTGTTCCTGATTATTTATTTCTTCCTGTTATGGTATTTCTTCCTGTTCTGGTCCTATATGCTCTTCCTGTACTTCCTCTTTAATTGCACTCTTCTTATTACTGATATGTTCTTTTGGTCCTTTGTAGGTTTCTATAATTACTTCCTTACTTGAATCTTGTTCCAGTTTTTCCCATCCTACATGTTCTAGGAATTGGGCACTAGCACTACAGTAAACTCTAGATGTACCTTTTTTCCCAGAATCTGTATGATTTGTGATTAGATTCATAACCTACAAAGAATAACCTTTTAGCCCTATGCTGCCCCTTATTTCTCAGTTGTGTAGGAATATGCACCCATGCTGGTGCTCCAAATGTGTGCATGTAGCTTAGGTCAGGTTTTTTACCATGCCACCGTGTGAATGGTAATTCACCTGTTGTTGAGTTAACAACATTATTCAATATATGATTACCACACATTATTGCTTCTCCCCACAAATTTTCAGGTAATCCTGAATCTGACAGCATAGTATGAGCCATTGCTTGAATTGTTTGGCCTCGTCCTTCTATAAAGGCATTATGTTGTGGCCTATACGGTGCAGACTTTTTATGTTCAACACCTGCCATCTTCAGTTTATTTTGGAATTTATTGTTTATAAATTCCGTACCATTATCAGTTATAAGAGTTACTAATTTCCTGTTAGTTTTTCTTTCTGCGAATTTAAGCCAATTAAAGAAATTTTGATATGTTTCTGTTTTGCTCTTCATTAGATAACAGAAACCATATCTGGAACAATGGTCCATTATACTTAGTATATAACGAGCACCTCCCACACTTGGTTTTTTAGGACCTATAATATCAGCAAATACTACCTCTAGAGCCTCCTTTGTTTTAAATCCATTAATTCTATTTGCTGATATTACCTTGCCTTTTTCTTGACTGCAAGCATTGCAGTGCAAATACTTACTGCAAGGCTTCAGTTTTATACCTTCAGATAGTTCTACCGTTTGTTTAAGCATTTTAAAATTTATATGCCCTAAACGTCTGTGTAACAAATGTATGCATTCATCATGAGGTTTAACATTATTATAAACTGTGTTAGCTACCTCTGAATGATTATCATTTAACACATACAATTCACCTTTTAAAGTTGCAGTCACTTTTTTACCTTCTTTTTCAATTTTGCAATTGTCTCCCCTAAAGGTAATTAGATAACCTAGTTTAACCAAAACTCTAACTGAAAGCAAATTAAACTTAAGTTGTGGTACATATAACATTTTTATATTTTGTTTTATGCAAGAACAATATGCTATACCTTCACCTTTAGCTTTCAGTTTCCAACCATTAGCTAACGATATCTGCTGTGAACTCGTGGACATCTTAATAAATCTTTTCTTATCTTTCGTTATGCAGTGCGATGCTCCACTATCTACAACCCATAAATTATTATTCACAGTTTCGTTGCTATACATGGCTAACTCTAAGCATTTTTTATCCTTTTGATGCATTTTAGCATTCTGGCTGGCATTTTGGCATTTTCCTTTCTTGCAGAATCTAGCCAAATGTTCTTTTCCTCCACAATTAAAACATTTTCTAATTGTACAGGCTGACGAAGATACTTTCTCTTCTTCACATTGTGGTTGTTCCCTTCTGAGTTGATCCCTTTCAAGCCTTCTCCTGGCTTCTTCAATTAATCTGCCAGTAATGTCAGTTAATGTAAGGTTATCTTTTGGCAGTACTTCAAGTGAAGTTATGTAGTCATCGTAGCTCTCATCTAAAGAAGACAAAATTATATAAACTTGGTGTAGTTCTGTGAAGATAAGTTCTTTTTCATGCAGTTCCTGAAAAATTCTCTTCATAGTGTTTAAATGAGTCAGCATGTCTCCATTCTTTTGAAGATGTGTTCTGAACAGCTTTCGTGTAAGATTTATATGTGCTCCTACACTGTCTCGAACATAAATCTTTTTTAAATTCTCCCAACATTTCGCAGCTGTTTCTTCTCCACGAATATGGACAAGCTGTTGGTCACAGAGTATCAGTCCTATTATACAGAGAGCTTGCTCATTCTTCAGTTTATATTCTTGTATTTTCTGGGCATCATCCTCATCCTCCGGATCCCAAGCATCTACTTCTGGTGGGTTTTGAATTATACTCCACAAACTTCTCTGCGTAGAAGTAGGCTGCATTTCATAGACCATGAAACATAGTTTGTTCCATCCAGTTTGGATATTAGAGACAAACTTTGTAAATTGACTTGTGCCATCTTTTATCTGGATATTAAACTATAATTAATAAAACACAGCTGTCTGTTTACAGTATTGTGTAACTACACAAACTCTCACTTTTATCTAAGCCTGTTATATCCTGGTTAGTCTGACTGTGCACCTGGGCCCATAACCAGTGTTAGGGATAGACACCCTAGCAGAACGTGCAACGGCAGTCTAGCAGGCAGGCAAATATGTGAGATAAACATTGTTGTAGCTTACACTCAGTAAAACAGATACACTGTGCCAGTTAAATAGTTTTTTATTCCAGCAAGAGTTATAGCATAGTCAAACAGTCCATATATCATACACTAATTCAGTCCATCCGGGGATTAATCAGTTGCAAAGTCCAGTGTCGAAAAAGAGATCAGTAAACTTACAAATAATCAGTCCAGTAATATATCTCTTTTGCAGTTAGAGATATGAAGAAAATCAAACCTCTTTTCTTCTCAGCAATAGCAGGGAAAAACATGCAGTTATCACCATCAATCCATCATTGTCAGCAATCTAATAAAAGCCAGCAAACAGTGAGCTCTCTTGCTCCCTCTTATGGTGATTTTACAACCGCACCCAAAATACATGTTTTAACAGTTAAAGTGATACACACACTTAAACTCACTAACATAGTTTATATATTATTTTTTACCCAAACTAAGTTAGGTAACCAATGTTATTCCTAACAAGAATGATTGTTGGAAGAAATCTCATTTTGTTTTTTCCACCCTTATTACATTCTTGGCAGTATGCATAGACTTACTGTCTCTGAAGGAGGTTGTTTTTCTTTGCTGGTACATTTTTTTAAGGGGAAGGATTGTTTTAAGCATTTTACACTGCTATTGGGAGGAAATACTTTCCTGGAAATACTTCCAACCGCATGCAACCATTAGCACTTTGAAAAAATAATTGAATAACGAAGCAGAGCTGGCAGAAAGAAGCTTTTAATGACAAGGAACCAAGATGAGTGACATTCAGCAAGCCTTCTTGGCTAGCTAGAAAGATTGACATTCACTTTACATACCCTTTCTGAGTTTTGGTCTAAAACTGGTTTTTGATGAAGTTTAATTCTGTGCTTGGTGACATTTAATCCTGTATTTATTGATGGGATAATTTTCCCTATTCAGCTTTGTTTGGAAGGAAAAGGGTTAATCTCTGTTCCTGAAAAGAAACTGGGTTGAGAAATCTGGCTAGTTCCTGTATCTATTTGTTCTGGTAATTGGTTTAACAAGCAACAGCTAATGTTGTGATTTAATTATTTCTATTGTATTTGATTTTTTTCCTGCCTCATGGTTTCTTTTTCTATCTGGGGAGGAAGTCTTCCTTCACTGCTTCAGTGGTATTTGGCACTGTCCTTTTGGGGTGTACTTCCAAGAGGCAAGATGCAAGCTTGGCACTGATTCTTTTAGTGCCTTTCTGGGGGACATTGTGACCTTTCCTTAAATCTGGATGATTTCCTTAGGATATCTTGTGAGGTGAGTGAGACCAGCTGGTATCTTTAAGTGGTGCAAATGGAGCTAAGGATTGCTTTTCCTGGGTGTGCTCTTTCTGGAGAGCTTAAATGACTTCTCTGCTAAAGGGTTTCACTTTATGAGCAAGAGTTGGCTGCTGATAATTATTATTGCATTTTAACTATTTTAATTCCTTGTGGTGCTCTTGCACCCTACCTGATTTCTAACTCCGGTTTGCAGGTCTTTTTAATCTAATGATTGGTATTTAGAGCAGCTTTTTGCAAGCCAAGAAGCTTTTTGTATTTTTGTACAGGTAATCCTTGACTTACAACAGTTCATTTAGTGATCATTCAAAGTTACAATGGCACTGAAAAAAGTGACATGACCATTTTTCACACTTACAACCATTGCGGCATCCCCACTGTCATGAGAGGCCAGGTGAGGAGAAGCGTCCCTCAACTTGCCTGACATATAGGCCTACCGAGGAATTGCACAGAGGTCAAAGGGACGGGGCTTCAGAATGCCTCCCCAAACTGGGTCAAGTTTTATATCTTTTGATCCGTCAGCCAAGTGGAATTTGAATGTTTGCATAAGGTTGCTAAAGAACAGGAAGAGCTCTGTTTTTGCCAAATTTTCTCCCAAACATACGCGATGACCTAGGAATGGAGAGGAAAACAACAAATCAGTGCTGGTAGTGATTGATTAGGGAAGAAATGGGGAACTATGGCACCCTTTATGACTTGTGGACTTCAACTCCCAGAATTCTTGAGCCAACATGGCTGCCTTAGGAATTCTGGGAGTTGAAGCCCCTCAGGGCTGGCTCAGGAATTCTGGGAGTTGCAATCCACAGACTTTAAAAGGAATGGACTGTTATGGCCCCTTTATCAGAGATGTTATTCAGCTGGGTCAGACTGGTTCTGGCATACCAGTGGTGGAAATTTGAGTATTGCAGAGAATTAGGAAATACCTCCTCTGGCTGGCCCTGTCCCACTTGCCGCTAGCCCCCACCTTCCTGTTTGCTGCTCCCCCTCTCCCCCTCAACCATCCACTTGCCCTGCCCACATCTCACCCTACATATCTTGCCTTCACCATGCAGTGAAGCATTTTCGTAACACACATAGGAGCTTATTTACATTATCAGATTGTGTTTCCCAACGTGGTTGAAGCTGATCCACAACGTGGTTGTTATTCCTATCCATGGTTGGAGCTGATCCACAATGTGCATTATTCTGGCAACTCCATTGAGCAGGCAACTGTTGCAAACCAGATAAGACTAGGATGTGGCATGCCTAACAGTGAGCCCACAGGATATGTGTGTTTTTTTTTAAATCAAGATGGTGACCACAGCGGTTCGATTGAAGAATATGCAAACTGGGTGGTGCTTGGATTGGCTGCCATCATGGTTTTTTTTTTTTAACCACAATCTACAGACATCCCTGTTGACAATCCACCACAAAATGCTTTTTTTTCTGATTTTAAACACTCTTGATATAGATTTACTATTCGCTGAGGAATGTTGACAGTGGCTCTATCTTTCCCCATAATCAGAAGGCATGCCCATCACTAAATACATATTTATAGTCGTGTTTGAGGGGTGAAACAGGAACAGTCAATAGCAATAGCACTTAGACCTATATACCACTTTACACTGCTTTACAGCCCTCTCTAAGAAGTTCACAGCCTATTGCCCCCAACAATTTGGGTTCTCATTTTACTCACCTCAGAAGGATAGAAGGCTAAATCAACCTTGAGTTGGTCAGGATCTAACTCCTGTCAGTGGGCAGAGTCAGCTTGCAATCCTGCATTCTAACCACTGTGCCACAACAAAAGTGGAGAAGGAAGGAAGGAAAACGGAAGGAAAGAAGGGCAATAGAATCACAGTGCTTTACGACTCTCTCTAAGCAGTCTACAGTCAGCCTATTGCCCCCAACAATCTGGGTCCTCATTTTACCAAGCTCAGAAGGATAAAAGACTGAGTGAACCTTGAACCGGTTAGAATCGAACTGCTGGCAGTTGGCAGAATTAGCCTGCAATACTCCATTCTAACCACTGCACCACCAGCGCTCTAACGCATCTCATTAAAGAATCAATGAAAACTTTAACAAGGTGAACGAGCACCTATAGAAAATGGGATGAAAGCTTCTCGGCAGGTGAAATTCCCATCCTCGTCAAGGAAATGGTTTGGGTTGAACGTGAGGGGCGTCTCCCATTCGTTGGAATCATACAAGGCTGAAGCCATGTTCGGGAAGACGGTGGTACCCTGTCAAAAAGAGAAGGAGCGCTTAAGTTTTGCCTTTCACCGTGAGGGAAGAAAAAAAGATGGTTATATCTGCTGGCAACGGAGGCCAAGATGAGAAATCCCTAGGAAATTTCTTCATCCATACATAGCTTTAAAGAACACTCTTTTAAAAAACACACATAGGTTGAACAACAGTCATTGCTTTTTTTTTAAAAAAAAGGGGGGGGATCCCAATAAACCTAAATTTTGATGCTGACTTTGGCTGATCTGAAACAAATTAAGCAGGTTGGACCCGATGGATGAGAACCTATCAGGAAATTTATCGGGGCTCAATGGTTATGGAGATTCTCAATCATCCAGGTTATGGCTTATTTATTTTTGATTTGATTTGATTTGATTTGTCAATTGCTTACAAGATAATAGGTATAAGAATAAACATGAATACAGGAAATATGTATGAATAAATGGGGACAATAGGACAGGGAGGGTAGGCACGATTTTGCACTTATGTACACCCCTTACAGACCTCTTAGGAACGGGGTGAAGTCAATAGTGGACAGAGTAAAGGAGTGGGGGATAGAGGATGTAACAACAGAGTCAGTATATTCCAGGCATTGACCACTTTGTTGCTGAAGTTGTACTTTCTGCAATCAAATTTGGATCAATTTACATCGAGCTTGTATCTGTTGTGTTGTTGCAGTTGAAGCTGAAGTAGTCATTGACGGGTAGGACATTTTAGCAGATAATTTTGTGTACTACTCTTAAGTCCAACCATAGTTCTAGGTTGTCCAAGCCCCAAATTTCAAGCCTGGTGATGTAGGGTATTCTGTTGCGAGCAGAGGAATCTAGTGCTTTTCTCGTGAAATACTTTTGGGTTGTCCCAAAAGTGCTTTTTCAAAAGGCAAACTGGACTTTCTTTGTTTTTGCTTGAAGATATTTTGCATCTCATCAAAAAAACTTTTTAAACTTTTGACTTCCCCATCATCCAGCCAGAGCTGAAGAAGCTTCTTGAAGGAGAAGTGAAATGTCTTAAAGGAAAACCAAGAAAGTCCAGTTGCCTTTTGAAAAAAACATCTTTGAGACATCTGAACTCAACTTTAGGCTGGGCAGTTGAAAAAACAATTCCTCCTGAGAGAAAGCAAAGCGGAACCATTTCTGATTCGTTGCCGTAGAAACAATATATAGATCCAGGGGTGGAATTCAAAAATCCCAGCAACTGCTCCGCTGCCCGGTTGCTGTGTGGGCATGGCCATAGTGGGCGTGGCCTACCAGAACTTCCAGGAGAGTAGTTTTTCACCTTCCTCTGGAGGCTTCCCTTGGGCCTCTGGGAGGGCAAAAACGGTCTCCCCTGGGATCTGGAGGCCCTCTGGAAGCTGGAAACAGGCCCCTTTCCGGACTTCCAGAAGGCCCATTTTTCGCCCTCCCAGAGCCTCCACACGGACCCTGCACCTACCTGCACCCAAAATGGGCCACTTGGAGACTCCTGTGAGCGGGAGGCAGGGCTAGCAAGTCGGTTCAAACTACCATTTCAGCAAACCAGATGTAAACTTAACATCCGGTTCACCCAAACTAGTCCGAACTGGCTGAATCCCCACCCGAACTAGTCCGAACTGGCTGAATCCCACCCCTATATAGGTCTCTGTTCTGTCTCACCTGTATCCACAGGTGAGAATCCAAAGTTCAAATATTCAAGCAAACAAAACCAGACCCAAAAGAGTTAATTGCTTTTGTTTTCACAGTCCTTGGCAGTCTTCCTGGAATCCGTCTGGCAAGTCTGAACTGTCCATAAATCACGCCGCCTCAGCCATACACAATTCTTTCACACCAAAAATACATTTTGCTTCAAGCGCGGGAGAGGCGTTAACAGACTCCTTATATATCCCCTGAAGGGGCGTGTCAGTCTCTTTAATTAATCCTTGGCTTGAGGTCTCTTTTTTAATTGAGATTGACATCTCAATCTTCTCCTAGTCCTTGCATCAAGCCAGCATCCGGCAGTTTCATCATCGCTTGAAGCCTCTGGCACACTTTCCTGATTAACAGTTAACACCTGAGGTGTAATCAGGGAGGGAGTTCCAGAAGAGGAAGATGTCTCTGAAACTTCCAGTAAATCAGGCTCATCTCTCAGATTCAACTCCTCCTCCTCCCCCAGACTCCTCTCAACATTGCTCAATAATGCAGGCTCGAATCTCAATGCCAGATCTTCTTCATCACTCGAGCCTACATCTGCTGACTGACCAGGTTCAAACCTCGGAGGCACAACAGGTCTCTATGAAGTGACAGAAGCTGAGCTCCACTCAAAAGAAATCAGACATCCATTTTTGTGTGCGCAAAGCAAGGAAAGGACTTGGTGTATTTTCAATGTTTGTGCTTCATCATGAACAAAGAATAACTCTAGTTGTGGACAAAAATTGGTAAGGACTAATGTGACAAGCTAGTCAAGAAATCAGAATGAAGGACGGTCATTGGAAACAGGTGCACTTCATAGCTAGTCCCAAGGAATACAAAATATGGGTCACACTGTCACAAAACCAACCTCCCCCTTTGAACTTTTCTGCACATAAAGTACATCTTGTTCTTGTTTTATCTGTTCTGCAAGAGGGAGCTGCATCAGGAAATTGCCACAAAATAAACAATTGTTCATTATTCCAACTATTAGATGGTTGGGAATAGCTTTGGTCATGATCTTGTAGGTATGAAAAAGGCCAATAAATTATTGCTGCTTTCTTTCCACAGACACACATACACACCCATTTACTTGACTTCTCTTGAAGTGCTTCAGATTTTCAAACATATTGAACTCCGACATTTCTGGAGAACAACAACTGCAGTTATGAATATACACTGCTCAAAAAAATAAAGGGAACACTTAAACAACACAATGTAACTCCAAGTCAATCACACTTCTGTGAAATCAAACTGTCAGGTAGCAACACTGATTGACAATCCATTTCACATGCTGTTGTGCAAATGGAATAGACAACAGGTGGAAAGCATAGGCAGTTAGCAAGACATCCCCAATAAAGGAGTGGTTCTGCAGGTGGTGACCACAGACCACTTCTCAGTTCCCATGCTTTCTGGCTGATGGTTTGGTCACTTTTGAATGCTGATGGTGCTTTCACTCTAGTGATAGCATGAGACGGAGTCTACAACCCACACAAGTCACTCAGGTAGTGCAGCTCATCCAGGATGGCATATCAATGCAAGCTGTGGCAAGAAGGTTTGCTGTGTCTATCAGCGTAGTGTCCAGAGCATGGAGGCACTAGTAGGACACAGGCCAGTACATCAGGAGATGTGGAGGAGGCCATAGGAAGGCAACAACCCAGCATCAGGATTGCTACCTCCACCTTCGTGCAAGGAGGGACAGGAGGAGCCCTGCCAGAGCCCTGCAAAATGACCTCCAGTGGGCCACAAATGTGCATGTGGCTGCTCAAATGGTCAGAAAGAGAGTCCATGAGGGTGGTATGAGGGCTCGACATCCACAGGTGGTGGTTGTGCTTACAGTCCAACACCCTGCAGGATGTTTGGCATTTGCCAGAGAACACCAAGATTGGCAAATTTGCCACTGGTGCCCTGTGCTCTTCACAGATGAAAGCAGGTTCACACTGAGCACATGTGACAGATGTGACAGGGTCTGGAGACACCGTGGAGAATGTTCTGCTGCCTGCAACATCCTCCAGCATGACCGGTTTGGCAGTGGGTCAGTAATGGTGTGGGGTGGCATTTCTTTAGGGGGGCACACAGCCCTTCATGTGCTCGCCAGAGGTAGCCTGACTGTCATTAGGTACTGAGATGAGATCCTCAGACCCCTTGTGAGACCATATGCTGGTGCGGTTGGCCCTGGCTCCTCCTAATGCACGACAATGCTAGGCCTCATGTGGCTGGAGTGTGTCAGCAGTTCCTGCAAGACGAAGGTATTGATGCTATGGACTGGCCCGCCTGTTCCCCAAACCTGAATCCAATTGAGCAAATCTGGGACATCATGTCTCGCTCCATCCATCAATGCCATGTTGCACCACAGACTGTCCAGGAGTTGGGGGGATGCTTAAGTCCAGGTGTGGGAGAAAATCCCTCAGGAGACCATCTGCCACCTCATCAGGAGCATGCCCAGGTGTTGTAGGGAGGTCATACAGGCATGTGGAGGCCACACACACACTACAGAGCCTCATTCTGACTTGTTTTAAGGACATTACATCAAAGTTGGATCAGCCTGTAGTGTATTTTTCCACTTTAATTTTGAGTGTAACTCCAAATCCAGACCTCCATGGGTTGCTAAATTTGATTTCCATTGATAATTTTTGTGTGATGTTGTTGTCAGCACATTCAACTATGTAATGAACAAAGTATTTAATAAGAATATTTCATTCATTTAGATCTAGGATGTCTTATTTTTATGTTCCCTTTATTTTTTTGAGCAGCGTATACATATTCTTAACTTACTGCACCTCTGTATGGTTTACCAATTGCACAGTGGCAGATAGGAAAGCACTCCAGAGGGTTAATGTCATTGCTCAGAGGATTACGGGTGTTGTATTTTATAATAATACTCCTAACACGTGAGTTCTCTGCACACAAACTTGGCCAGAAAACTGTGGGCCATAATTTCGCTCAGTTTTTGAAAGTGTCTTTGAAAAGTATGCAACAGGGGCTTCGTTACCATTAGGCAGTACATGGCTCAGAATGGCGCCCACTCCGAAAGGCGAAGCATCACATGTGATATTTAATGGCAAAGTCTCATTGTACTGCATGAGTACA
Source organism: Hydrophis major (assembly GCA_033807585.1). Classification (NCBI taxonomy): domain Eukaryota; kingdom Metazoa; phylum Chordata; class Lepidosauria; order Squamata; family Elapidae; genus Hydrophis; species Hydrophis major. Next base: position 3,743,554 of record CM066331.1, read on the forward strand.
GAGTCAGAAGTCAGTAGTTTTTTCACATTGCAGAACGCCTGTTCCTCTCTATGACCCCATAACCAATTTGCTTTCTTGTCTAACAAACGATGTAACGGCTCAGCGACCGTTGCCTTATGTGGTAGAAATACATTATAAAAGTTGATGAGGCCTAGGAACGCCTGGAGATCGGCCTTGTTCCGAGGCCTGGGAGCGTTTTTTATTGCTCTTAATTTACTGTCGGTGGGGTGAATACCCTGACTGTCAATTAGGTACCCTTAAAACTCAACGCTATCTGTACACAATTTACACTTATTCTTTTTCACCTGAAGACCGGCGTCTTGGAATTTTTGTAGGACCAACTTTAAACGATCCCGTAAGATTTTTTTTGTAGGTGCAGCAATTAATACATCGTCAAAGTAGGGGACCACGCCTTTAATTCCTTGTAGTAACCTCTCCATAAGGCTCTGAAAAATCCCCGGGGCTACACTGACTCTGAATTGGAGCCGGGTACATTTAAAGGCACCTCGGTGCATCACAATCGTTTGTGCCTGTGCCGTCTTTTCATCAACAGGTAATTGCTGATATGCCTGAGCTAAGTCTAATTTAGCGAAGACTTTTCCGCCCCCCAGGGAGTGGAGGAGATGCTGTACCACCAGCACTGGATATGCATTTTGCTGTAAGGCGTGGTTCAGGGTAGTCCCCACAAATTCGGATTGAACCATCTGGCTTAATGGGTGTTACGATTGGGGTTTCCCAGGGGGAGTGATCGGTAGGTTCTAGCACCCCCTGAGCTGTTAGTTTGTCAAGTTGTTCGTCGATTTTCGGCTTTAAGGCAAACGGAACTCAACGGGGCTTAAGGCGGATGGGAGCTATCTTTGGATCAAGGCTGAATGATATTGGGGTCCCCTTGTACTCGCCTAAACTTTCCGCAAAGATGTCCTCGAATTCATGGATGAGGTCCTCTTCCTAGTCACTTCCGCTGACTCAGTTTATGCCTGCCACTTCAATGCCAAGTGGAGTGAACCATTGAAGACCTAGCAGACTAGGCCGATCTTTGTTGATTACAGTTAGCGGTAAGTACGCTGTGTGCTTCTTGAATGAGACCTGGACTCGGCAGGAACCAATGACAGGGATTCGATTCCCTTGATAGTCCTTAAGAATAAGTTTTTGGAAACGGAGGTCTTGGCGCTGAATCATGGGGATGAGTTGTTTGAGGGACTTCCAGGACACCATCGAGAGAGACGATCCCGAGTCAACTTCCATGTGGCAAGGCTGGTTCTCGATGGCTACTGTAATTCGGATTTTCTTGGCATCCATGGCAGAGGCGTGACCGGTAGTGATAGTATGGTGAGCCTCTTCTCACTGTAAAGCTCGGTTTCTGTAGGAGTGGCTTACTGGTTCTCGCCTTACAGGACGGTTTCTTGTCGATTGGTGATAGTTAGCCCCTTTTGAGGCCTGGCTGGGTCCTTGTAAACTTCAGCAGACCCATCCAATGTGGCCTCTCTTCCCGCACTCATGGCAGAGCGCGTCGCGGAATTTGCATTCGGACCTGGCATGGTTGGCTCCACAGCCAGCGCAAGGGCATAGGGGCTTCGGGTGGTGGTCCTGGTCGGACCACAGTCGATGGACCTCTTCTTCGTCGCTGTCTGACGACAAAGAGAGGTCCTCGTGGTGCGTCGTTGACAGCTGCCCTTCTGACTTGGATAAAATTTTGCTTGTCGGTTGGTGTACCGGAGCGCGGTTGCGGCGTAATTGTGCAGCCGACTTCCTGGTTGCTTCTGCTGCAGTAGCATCAGCGATGGCATCGGCAAGGCTGATGTCGCCTTTCGCCATCAGCTTGCTTTGCACGCCTGGCGCATCTAATCCCAGAACTATTCGATCTCCCAGTGCCTCTTCCAAATCGGCAAATCCACAGAGGCCTCCCAGGTTTCAGAGGTCTGCTATGAAGTCGGTGATGCTTTCTCCTTTTCGCTGGCTTCTCTGATAGAACTCGTGCCGTCTCACGAGCGTGGGCATGGTTGGTGCATAATGATCTCTTAGTAGTGGTTTGAGGTCGTCCCAATCCATCGCCTTCACTTCTCTAGGTTTGGCTAGTGCTTTAGCCATCTTAAATACGGTTGGACCACAATGTGTTAGGAATACTGCCCATTTCTTCCCGGCTGTGGCATCCTTTAAATTGTTAGTTTCTAAGAACATTTGGAAACGATCCATGTAGGACTCCCAGTCTTCCTGCACTGGATCGAACAGAGCGGGTGGTACGACGACGCCGGACATGGTTCCGTCATGTAGCGCTGTCAGCCACGTGCTCAGTATTTCTTCTCAGTTCAGTCGGCTCAGACGTCTCCATATCCCACCTTCGTCGCCAGTGTTATATATGGAGCATGGGCGAGAAAGAATGGAGACAAGCCTCTGGAACGATGAACTTCAGCTCTTTATTTACATAGTGGCTTCTCAACTCAATGGCAGTTATAACCCTCCTTATATAGGCAACCTTAATAACTATTAACCAGTAACAATCGAGGAGCACTATTTCCCTTAACCAATAGGAACACTCCGTTAATGGCCAATCGGATTCCCCGGAATGGGCCAATCCGATCCTGCCATTAACAGCCAATCAGAAGTGCAGGGCCAGAACCCTGCACTTGACTCCAAGCTCAAGTTCTCTTTATTGAGTCTTATGCATTCACAACACTCAGTTTGTTCACACTAGAGGGCTCCTTAATAGATCTGATAGCCTCTGTTTTCCTTGAGTCAGGTCATATCCCTGCATCAGAGATGATGTGATCCAAAAAGACCACCTCACTCCTGGAGAGTTCACACTTATCCACTTTCAGAGTGATTCCCGCCTTTTCCAGTTTTTTTAGCACTACATGGAGTCGATTGTCATGTTCTTCTTGTCCCGTCCCCACACCAGTAGATCATCAATGTGGCAAACTATACCTTCCAGCCCCTGTGTAACTTCTGCCATCATACATTGGAAATGTTCAGGCACTGAGGCAATGCCAAATGGAAGACGGTTAAAGTGGAACTGCCCAAAGGGTATAATGAATGTGGTATACTTTGCTGGATCCTCAGTGAGGGGTATCTGCCAAAACCTCATGTTGGCATCTAATTTACTGAACATTTTAGCACCAGTCAGTGTTCCAAGACTCTGTTCTAGTGATGATAAAATGAATTTTTCATGACACACATACTTGTTCAAGCCAGTCAGGTCCACACACAAACACACCTTTTGGGCACCACTACCATGCCTGTGCACCAGTCTGTAGGCTCTTCCACACGAGTGATTACTCCCAAGTTTTCCATGCATTGAAGCTCATCTTTGACTTTCCCCATCAATGGTAGGGGAATCCTCCTTGGGGTTTTCAAAGAGAAAGGCACAGCATCGGGTTTGAGCTTAATACAATAAGGTTGTCGAACCTCCCCTAGGCCGCTGCATAACTTAGGGTAGCTTGACTTCAGCTTTTCCACGTCAATAGTGTCCACACAAACCAACAGACCAAGAGCCACAACAGCTGGCAGTCCCAGCAAAGGCATACTCAGGTTTTTGACCACATACACCTTCTCTGTAATTTGTTTTGCTCTTTTCTTTATCTATAGTTTGGCAAACCCCATCACTTCCAGTGGAATTCTCCCTGGACCCAGTAGAGGTCTCTCTGCTTTTTATAGCACCGGCACCTGTGTGTTGTGAAAAATGTTGGTGAAATTCTTCTGTGAAACAACAGTGACATCTGCTCCGGTATCCAACTTGAACGTGATGTCTTTATCCATCATTCTGATTTCTACAGTCCATGGATCAGCATGTGATGTCACAGAGCTGAAAAAGAAGCTTCTCTCCTCTTCCTCAATGCCATGCACAGCCTTGCTTGCAAAACATACATGTTGATCGTAGCCCTTTTTCCCACATGTATGGCAGTTAGCATCCTTAGCAGGACATTCCTGTCTAGGGTGAAGCATGCCACCGCATTTGTGACACTGGGGATCTTTAGTGTTTTTGTTCTGCCTGCTTTGAGGCTTTGCTCCATCATTCTTTGATCTGCTAATTTTTTGCTTTTCTTTCTGATTCCTGTCTTTAAACAGTCTGTCCAAAGAGTTCACATCCTTTAGGTTTACAGCACTAGCATCACTTCTCAATGTGGTTTGCTGTTTTTTAATCTCTGATTGTCTTGCCATATTAATAGCTTTATCCAGGTCTAGGTCTTTTTCCATTTGCATGCGTTCGGATAGCCATATATTGACCAAGCCTATTACAATCCTGTCTCCGATGAGCTTGTCATGTAGTGCTCCATAGTTACAGTGCTCCGCTAATGCATACAGCGCTGTGACAAATGCATCAACGGTCTCATTTGCTTCTTGTTTGCGCATATTAAATCTTACACGCTCAATCACAATGTTCTTTTTTACTACAAAGAATGACTGAAAGCCGTCTCTTACTTTAGTATGTTGACAGTTACTGTGTTACAGAACTTCTGACACCATGTCGTATTTTGTAATAATACTCCTAACATGTGAGTTCTCTGCACACAAACTGCTTTATTTTTCTTAACTCCTCCCTTCCGGTTCCTTCATACTGTGTCACCTCAAAATATGTCCCTCACTACTCTCTGTCTAACATTGGTTCCTCTTCACAGTTAAACATCAACAGGTTCCATTTACCCGACACCACAACGGTTTGCCCTCTCCCCTCTTTGGAAGAGCTTTATAGCTCCCGCTGCCTTAAGAAAGTTCAAAACATTCTCAAAGATCCATCTCATCCTGGGAACCCCCTTTTTTTAAACTATTACCATCTGGCAGATGGTTCAGAATAATAAAAACAAGGACAAACAGGCTGAAAAACAGCTTCTATCCCAGGGGAGTAGCTATGTTGAATTCTACTGTCTAGTGCAGTGTTGGTGTGGTGTCGGGGTTTTCAATTCAATGTGTGAAAGATGTGTGTTTGTGTTTATTTTCATGGTCATAATGTGCACTGAAAATGGTTTTGATTTTGTTGTATGAGGTGCAATGACAATAAAGTAAACTAACTAGTACAAGTAGTCCTCTGTTAACAACAGAGTTTGTTCAGCAACTACTTAAACTTACAGCAGTGCTGAAACAAGGACTTATGGCTGGTCCTCAAAGCTTTAACCATTACATTTCGCATAGGCTGCATTAACAGAGAGAGAATCAAGATCACGTGAAGTGTTAGTACCACTTTATAAAAGCCTTAGTAAGACCACATGTGGAATATTGTACCCAGTTTTGGTTGCCACAATATAAAAACAGATGTTGAGACTTTGGAATGAGTGCAGAGACAAGCAACAAAGATGATTAGGGGGCTGGAGGCTAAAACATATGAAGAACAGTTACTGGAATTAGATAAGTCTAGTTTAATGTAAAGAAGAACCAGGGATGACATGATAGCAGTCTTCCAATACAGTGGAACTTTGGGTCACGACCATAATCCGTTCCAGGATTTCAGCCACAACCCAATATGGTCGTGAACAGAAACAAGACCATCTGTACATGCAAAGGAATATTTCCATGCCGATCTTGTTCGCCATCCGATTTTTGAATCGTGACCCAATTCAAAAATTGGGTGGATTTTTTTGGTTGTCATCTGATTCAGTTGCAAATAGAACTGTCCACGACCTGAAGTTCCACTGTATTTGAGAGGCTGTCCCAATGAAGAGGGAGTCAAGCTATTCTCCAAAGCCCCTGAAGGCAGGACAAGAAGCTATGGATGGAAATTAGTCAAGGAGAGAAGCAATGTAGAACTAAGGAGGAATATCCTGATAGAACAATTAATCAGTGGAACGACTAATCCTGATTCATGTGTTTGACAACTGGCTCACAATTACGATGGTCGCATTGTCCTGCTGTTTGCCACCTTCATTGCTGGCTTCTGACAAGCAAAGTCCGTAGGAAAGTTGACAAGTCACAAATGTCAATCATGTGATATTGCACCTAATGAGCATAACAGGAATTGCCACTGTAAGTTGTTGCAGTTCTGTGATGCTGTGCTTAACAACAGAGTCCTCGGTCCAAATACCATCGTTAACCAATGACTTCCTATATTGCATGTGCTTCCTTCTAGCAATAAGGGGAAGAGAAGAAAAGAAGGTTCTAGATCAGGGGTCGCCAACCTTTTGTACCTCAGGGACTACCAAACTCATAATTTTAGATCGCAGGGACCACTAAACGGTTCTGTGGGCGTGGCCTAATTTGTGGGTGTAGCTTGGTGGTCATGTGACTGGCTGGGCATGGCTTGTATGTAAATATTATAAATATTGATATAAATATTGATTTTTTTATTAAAAAAAGAGCAACTTTTACCCAAATTTGCTAGCAAGCAAACTCACAAAATTAACTCACAACACACTCTTCTAGATGACAGGAAATCGGTTACCTTTCTAATGAGAAACTTCTGGATCTTTGTGTCTCTTAGGCAGTATCTGGGCAATCCAATCAAAACGATGTTGCTAAAGCGCTGGATTTCGTACAGCACAGCATTTGTGTATGGAAGTTTCTTGCGATCCTCATAACAGATTGACTGGCCCGGTGTTATGAGTATATCTATCTCCTGTTGAACTTTGGCTGTGGAGAAACAAAGATTTTGCACATTAACTCGAGATAAGATTGAATAAGCATCCAGCTGTCCATGATCTATTAATTGCAGAAGCTCAGCCTAGCATGAGAGAATTATCACGGGGGTGTCCAACCTTGGCACAACTTTAAGTTTAGTGGACTTCAACTCCCAGAATTCTCCCACCAGACATGATGGCTGAGGAATTCTGGGAGTTGAAGTCCACAAGTCTTAAAGTTGCCATGGGACCACTTTTTCGCAACCTTCTGTCAAACAATGTTAATGGGGAAGCCAGATTCACTTAACAACAGTGGTGGTGTCAACTCATAAAATATTTCTCTGGTCTTATAGAGTTGCCAGCAGAAAGGGAGGGGGGAGCAATGCAGTAGCTTGCAAAACCTAGAAACTATCTATGAAAACATTTATGGAATGCAGTTGCAAAACCGAAACTGCATTCCATAAATGTTTTCATAGATAGTTTCTAGGTGACTGAAGTTTCTGTCGCGCAAAATTCTAATGGAGAGTATGATTGATGACTCTTGGCTATGGATATGTCCCATTGGAGAATATGAATTACGATACACCCAGGGGTGGGAGAAAACCAGGGTCAAGGATGACAATGAATGATATGTCTCAGTGTCAGCTACACCCAGGTAGCACTGGCATGTTTATTCCTAATAAATCTTCTTTAAGCTTTGAAAATCTGGCTAGAGACTCATGATTTAAATGGGGGTAACTACCAGAGCCCTGACAGGTGGTATGCTACCAGTTTGGACTGGTTTGGCTGAACCGGTAGTAAAATAAAGCCTCCAATGATCATCTGAGAGGAGGGGAAAAAGCCTCCAATCAGCTGAGGGGAGAAGGAAGAGAAAAGTGCAGGATTGGTCCTCACATCTACCCCTCCACTTTTCTCTTCCTTTTTTTCCCGTTTTAAAATATTTTATTTACAAGAAAAAAATTAAAAACAAACATAAACATACAATTTTATAAAAGTAAAATAAAAAAATGTATAGTCAGAACAATAAACATATTGTTTATTGTTCTTTCCATTGCATTTGACAGTAGATTGGCTATTTCATAATAAACAATAGTAAATAATAATTGGCAAGTATTCCTTGTCACTTATAGATTACATATTAATTAATAAATAACACCTGTTACTCTATTATTCCTATTGGATTATAACTGTATCATTTAATCAATGAAATCTTCATAATGTTTATATAATAGAAGCTTGAGATCGCTATTATTATACAGTCAATATATACAACTATATACAATATATTTGTTAAATTCATTTATACTATATGCTCTTTTTCTTATGTTCTACCCAGCTGTACCATTTCAAGTCAGGTAATATTCTGATTCTTCCTTCCCATTTAATTTGAGCATGAGCCTCTCCATTTTGACATATTCACAGCTTTTTTGAATGATAACGTGTATCAATGGTACGCTAGGCCTTTTCTAATATTGCGCTAAAGAAATTCGCGCCACTGTTAATAGGTGGATGGCGCTTTTCTCTTCCTTATCCTCTCAGCGGATTGGTGCTGAAGGCCTCATCTGGTGTGGGGAAAGCTGCGCACACACGTTATGTGAGCGTGCACACACGTGCGATCACCAAATCTGTGATAAACAGGGAGTAAATAAACCGGTAGTGGAACAGTACAATCCCACTGCTGTTTAACAACCTTGCTGCAGTGATTCACTGAACAACTGTGGCAAGAAAAGTTGTAAAATGAGGTGAGTTAACACATTTCTCACTTAACAACAGAAATGTTGGGCTCAATTGTGGTTGTATATCGAAGGTTATCTGTACCTGTCAGGGCTCCAACAAATCCACCCCCATTCAAATCATAAGTCTCTAGTCACATCTCTCAGAGTAAAAAAAAAAAAAAAGATTTATAAGGAGTGGCCATGTTGGCATTAGCTGGGTGCAGCCGACACTAAAAGACATCATTCATTTCCCCCTTGACCAGGGTCTTCCCCCTACATCCTGGATGTGTATTCTCCAATGGATGCATCCATAGCCAAGAGTCATCAATCATACTCTCCAGTAATATTCTTTCATGCCGACAACTTTGGGCTGCTAAAGCGATTATCTAAGGCATTTAAGGAATGTGCTACTTTCCCTCCACTCCCTTTTTCTGGCAGCTAAAAAGATCAAAGGAGTATCATTATTATTATTTAGTTGACAGTACCATCCTTTCTGCATCATCTTTCCTGTCCATTCAAAGATTGCCAATTCTTTGCTATGTCTTTATTTATTTGTATCTCAATTCTATTTTTTTTTAATAAATAAAAAGGCAGCAAACATACCTACTGCAATACAAGTAGTCCTTGACTTACATTTGTTTACAACCCGTTTGAAATTACGGCAGTGCTGAAAAAGTGACTTATGATTAGCCTTCGCACTTATGACTGTTGCTGCATCTCTTGTGGTCACATGGTCAAAATTGGGGCGTTTCTTGGCAACCAATATTGATTTACCACTGGTGCAGCTTCCTGGGGTCTCATGTGATTTGCCATCTTCCCAGATGGCTTCCGACAGGCAAAGTCAGGAAGCCGATGTGCTTAACCACTGTGTGATTCACTTAATCACCTAGGATTCACTTAATGGCCATGGCAAAAAAAAAAAAAGTCTTGAAATCAACTCACCTAAAAGCCACCACGGAGAGAAGAGTTGAAATCCCATTTGTGTTCACATGTCAAGGACTACAATTCATTCAACAGGCTTAAACTGGTGACTGAATTAACTATTTTTTAATTCCACCTTTTTTCATGTACAACCCAAAGCTGTGAACATACCCTAATACTCCTTTCTCCTCTTTGGAGGTTTTTAAGAACTGAAGGTTTTAAGAAGAGATTAGACAGCCACTTATCTGAAATTGTATAGGTTCTCCTGCTTGAGCAAGGGGCTGGACTAGAAGACCTCCAAAGTCCCTTCCAGCTCTATTCTATTCTATTCTATTCTATTCTATTCTATTCTATTCTATTCTATTCTATTCTATTGTTCCTTATTCCTCATTCTATTCTATTCTATTCTATTCTATTCTTTCTTATTCCTCATTCTATTCTATTCTATTCTATTCTATTCTATTCTATTCTATTGTTCCTTATTTCTCATTCTATTCTATTCTATTCTATTCTATTCTATTCTATTCTATTCTGTTCTGTTCTGTTCTGTTCTGTTCTGTTCTATTCTATTCTATTCTACCATGTTTCTCATAAGGCCAAGTCTTATTTTTTTTTGAGCCCCGAAAAAAATGGTTAGGCTGTCTTTTCAGGGGTGACTTAATTCCCCCCCCTGGCATCCTCGCCTAGAGCACCCCACGGGCAGCCATGCCTTGCCACCAGCCACTCCTAACGGGCGATCATGGCAGAGCACAGAGAGCTCCCTACTCCCGCCAAGCACCTTTGCTGCAGACCCGAGACCTTCAGCGCCCGCCACTGTTGCTTTCTGTTCTGCCCATGCCACTACCGTGTTTGGAGCTGCCACTTCTGCGTTTGGGGCTGTCACCACATTTGGCACACCACCGCCATTTGGAGCACCACTGCTGCTCCAAATGCACTCCGAACAGCAGTGGCGCTTCAAATGCAGAAATGGCAGCTCCAAACACAGCGGCAGCATGGGCAGAAGGGAAAGCAACAGCGGTGGGCAAGGTCTTGGGTCTGCAGCAAAGGTGCTTGGCAGGAGTAGGGAGTTCTCTGTGCTCCACCATGATCGCCCAGGAAGGGCTGATGGCGAGGCATAGCTGCTTGTGGGGCGCTCCTCACCGTTCCCCCCCCCATTTCGCATGTTTTAAAATAGGCCTAATTTGGGGGGGAGGGGCTTAATTTCATTTGATGCCTAGAAAACATGCTGGGTCTTCCTATGGGGAGGCATATTGTTGGAGAAACATGGTATTCTATTCCATTCCATTCTTCATCCAATATCTATTCTATTCTATTCTATTCTATTCCATTCCATTCCATTCGTATTTTCCCTACAACTACAACCCTGGGATTTGGGCTGAGAGAGTGACTGCCCCAGAGTCACCCAATCAGTTTTGATGCCTAAAGCAGAAGTAGGAATACTCGTCTCCTTGTTTTACACCTGTTGTCTTAACTACTAAAAGATAAAGGTTTCCCAGTGAGTCATGTCTGATTCTAGGGCACAGTGCTCACCTCCATTTCTTGGCCAAAGGAGCTAGCATTGTCCAAAGACAATTTCCATGGTCATGTGGCCAGCATGATTTTATGCCAAAGGCACACAAAACACAGTTACCTTCCCAATTGAAGTGGTACCTATTTATCTACTCGCACTTGCATGCTTTGGAACTGCTATCTGGGCCAGAAGCTGAGGCAAAGGACAGGAACTCACCCATCCCACAGAACTCGGCCTCGAACCTCTCCAGCTGACAAGCACAACAACTTTAACCACTGACCCATTCATTAGTTTGGTCTTACCCACCACACAAAACTAAATAAGAGTTAGTTTTGGGCCATGATATTCCAAAGTCTGTTCCCTTCAACTAAGCTCTCCACAATCCTTCAATCAGCAGAAAATTTTATCAACATATAATTTGCTACTGCTGGTTCTTATCCAACCACAGACGCAACACAGCGAATATGCCCTATTAAGTTCAGGGCATATTAAAGATAAGAGTTAGATAATTATCTGGCACTTTCTCACTCTCCATCTACCAAATGACATGTTTTAGTAGGAGAACACCCAGCAATCAATCACCTTAAGGTAAGGTGAGGCTGGGAAGCAGACAAATTTTGATAGGTGTCTTGTTCAGCCCATTAAGCAATCTTTCGAAATGTGCTCTGGACTTGCCCATGCATTTTACCCAACTGAAATCTCCATTAGAATCTTGATTTAGTGTTCCTGTGGTAGAGCACTAAACTCTTTGTGCTTTTTTTTTTTTTTTAAATCAATTTCCATGAGTGTCAGCTTATCTTTCGGTTGGGGGCCTCCTTTCCATGCTTCAAGGAAGTTTTTTCTTAAATTGTATTGTGTCAGGAGCTCTTCCCACTTCTAAAAAAAGTGTGGTAAAGGGTTAAGAAGAGATTGGACAGCCACTTGTCTGAAATAGTATAGGGTTCCCTGCTTGAGAAGGGGGTTGGACTAGAGAACCTCCAAGGTCCCTTTGTCATGCCCCTGGTGGAGACTGACTCTGAAGGAGAGGAGGAGCAGCCGACAGGGAGTGGAAGTGTGACTCCAGAGGTTGTGGAGGAGGCTGGGGAAGGGCAGAGGCCAGCTGGGCAGTCAGAGGAGGACCCAGGCCCATCCTCTCTCCATCTTAGGGCATGCAGGGAGGAGAGGATAAGGGAGAGACGTGGTCTACTCAGGAGGAGAGGGCCTTGATCCTCTTCATGGGCTGCAGTCATGACAACTGGAATCAGAGGATGAACCTGTGTACTGGCGAGTGCTGGAAATAAAGCGTGGAAATATCTCTAGTTTATGGTTCCTCTCTGAGTTTGGCATCCATCCCAGTGTGTGTTCTGTTATCTGTGGATGTCCTCCAGCCCTTATCTTGCCTGTTTTGTGTTGTTTTTTACTCTTTTTAATTTAAACGGCATTTTCCTCCTTCTGATAACTGCTTGTGTGGGAGTTTTTTGTCTCCAGTCAAGGATATTTGGAGCTTGGAAGCAAAGGGGAGGAATAAAATAGGCTTCACCTGTTTTTTGTGACTGTGTTTATTTTGTATCCCACCGTGGGTCATCACACCCTTCCAACTGCTATTCTTTCCCCTGTCAAGTTATTCCTGACTCCATCTCCATTTCTTAGCCAAGGAAGTCAGCGTTGTCCAAAGATACTTCCATGGTCATCTGGCTGGCATGACTACACCCCAACACATATGGAGCACTATTATCCTCCCATTGAAGTGGTACCTATTTATCTACTTGCATTTGCATGTTTTCAAATTGTTCGGTGAGCAGGAGCTGAGGGGAGGGTGGGAGCTCACCCCGTTGTGCATTGTTTGGGTCTCAGACCCAACTTGTCAGTTTTCTCGTTGATGGGCTCAGTATCTTTAGCCGCTGAACCATCTCTCCCCCCCACACACACACAACATCTAAAGGACTCCCTGAAACCTTTTGTTGTATGAGTTATCTGTTTATTGCTATGTACCATATTGAAAATAAAAATTGGGGCATTGGATGCCTTGCCTGCTTCTCACAATTGTTTGGTGGGGTTTTAGATTTGTATTCATTTTCAACTTTAAGTTGAAAAGCTGGATTTCAATTTGTAATGTGGATTTCACAGACCTCTGATAGAGTCTTGGAGGATCCCAGATAGTCCTAACACCATAATTTTAAGAAATAGGTTTATTTGTTACAACTGAAGTTGACTATGTTTACACTCCCCTAAGTTGCAAGCCATTTCTAAACAATTTTTGAAGCATGCATAACTTGCTTTCAGAAGTTGTGGGCGCTCCAACATGGGAAGCTTTTAAGAAGGGACTGGACAGCTATTAGTCTGATATGGGTGGGATCTCCTGCTTGACCAGAGGGTTGGACTAGATGACTTTCAAGGTCTCTTCCAATTCTGTAATATTGCATATGTGTAATATTCCATAAGATCATTTATATTGCATGAAACTCAGGCTATATTGCATTCAAAAGCAACAGATAAGCAATCAGCTTTCCAGAAGACATCAACAGCCATTAATCAAAACATACTCTGCCATTGATCTAGGATGCTAAAAGCAGGTTATCTTGGGCGTGCTTGGAACATCCTGGACATTTACTGAGTTTACTCAAGTGTAAACAGGTAGCCTTCCCAATACATCACATGTCCCTCACCCTCTGGATTACTGGTATATGTTCTTATAGAGCCGTAGTGGCGCAGTATTGCAGGCTACTTCTGCTGATCACCGGCTGCCAGCAGTTCAGCAGACCGAATCTCACTAGGTTCAAGGTTAGCTCAATCTTCCATTCTTCCGAGGTGGGTAAAATGAGGGCCCAAATTGTTGGGGGCAAGAGGCTGACTCTGTAAACCTCTTAGAGAGGGCTGTAAAGCAATGTGAAGCGTTATATAAGTATATAAGACTAAGTGCTATCGCTAGTGCTAGTGCTATTACCATGCCAGTGGCCTGAACAGACAGAGTCGAACCTTGATTGGGCCATCTGATACTTTGAGTGAGAAATAACATCTTGACATTTGGATAATGTTGACTATAGGTAGCTCTTGACTTATGACCATTTGTTCAGTGACTGTCGGATATTACAATGGTGCTGAAGAAAGCAACTCATGATCCCTGCCTGAAGTTACACTTGTGGTAGTGCTTCTGGGATCACCTGATCAAAACTTGGGTGTGCAGCAATCCACCTGCCCTTATGACTGACTTTAAGACCAACTCCTCCACTCCTGAGCCATCCTATGCTGCACTTAATAACCCAGATGGTCATTTAACAACCGCAATGAGGAGAGGAGGGATTGGAGTCCTTAAACGAGGAGATCACATGGGCACATCACATTAACAAATGTCATGACTCGAGACCATAAGGACGAGCCTGCATTATGATTGTAAGTTGAGGACTACCTATCACTAAATAATTCTTCCAATAATAATTGTCAGTTACAGATGAAGATGCTACAAGCAGCTTCAGGCCTCAAGCTTAGATAGGTTATAAGGGTCCCTTCTATCTCATCCATCCTATGATCAGGAGTGCAGTTCAAAAATCCCAGCAACCGGTTCACTATCTGGTTGCTAGGTAGGCATGGCCATTGTGGGCGTGGCCTACTAGAACTTCCAGGAGGGCCGTTTTTCACCTTTCCCAGAGTCTGGAGGCTTCCCTCGGGCCTCTGGGAGTGGGAAAACAGGCTCCCACCGGAAGCCAGTAACAGGCCCATTTCCAGACTTCCAGAACTTTCCAGGAGGACCATTTTTCGCCCTCCCAGAGCCTCCGCGCAGATCCTGCACTTACCTGCATCCAAAACTGGCCATGTGGAGACTCCTGGGAGGGGAGGGGCAGGATGGGTGGGGCCAGCCGGTTGGTTCAACTACTGGTTTGGCGAACCAATTTAACATCCGGTTCACCCAAACCAGTCCGAACCAGTAGAATGCCTCTGATGCTTCTCTCACCTTGAATGTCAGGATAAAGCACCATATATAACAATCCCCAGAAGAGAGTGGTGCCTGCTGTCTCTGTTCCCCCCACGAAGAGATCAAAGATGCTCTGAACCATGTTCTTTTCATCATAGGGTGACTTGGGTTGGTTTTTTGTCTGCAGAACAAAAATGGAGAAATGAACACCTGAGAAATCTTGAAGGTCATCTCTTCTTCCAAGTCCTTGCCTGTTGGAATATGTGTTAGAATCTATTTTGTATTGCAACAATTACAGAATCATTCAGCTAAGAGATGGCAGTGTTTAGTTTGCATCTATGGTTGTAATCTATGGTTCTATTTGTTCTGAGGAGAGTTTCTTGTTTCCTGTTACAGCTTAAAACAGTTGAGCAGTAAAGCACATGATGACAGTACTCCTTGTTTGCTCTGGGTGTCTTATTTTTTTCCCATGTACAGGAGGCCCACTTCTTCTTACTTGCTGTGGGACAGGAAGTTGCGTGGTGTACCAGTACTGCCACCATCGTGAGGCAGGGGTGGAGCTGGCCCACAAACCCTGCACCAGCTTACCTCAGGGCCCCCGCAGCCAGGCCATCTATGGCCCGACATATGGGGCAGCTTCACCCCCCACCTCATCTCATGGCCATCATACTGCAAGCAACCAGATGGAATGGGCGAGCAGCCAGCTGTGCAAGCTCTTAAGTAGGGCTTATTTGTGTGGTTGGGCTTATATCAGGTGCACACATTAAAAATCACGCTAGGGCTTATTTTGGGGATAGGTCTTATTTTCAGGGAAACAGGGTCTATATATAAAAATAGA
Source organism: Hydrophis major (assembly GCA_033807585.1). Classification (NCBI taxonomy): domain Eukaryota; kingdom Metazoa; phylum Chordata; class Lepidosauria; order Squamata; family Elapidae; genus Hydrophis; species Hydrophis major. The sequence goes on from CM066331.1 coordinate 3,758,969, forward strand.
GTTTCTAACATTGACAATTTCAACAGTTGTAACCTTCTCTCTTTGGGGAAGGCAGGGACAAAAAAGGTAGGCATTTGCTCCTATTGGTCTCAGAGCCCTGGCATCTGCTCCGATGATGCATTGTCACAATCCCCAGAGAAGACAGTATTCAAGGCTACTATACAGCTGGCTGGTTGGGCAATTCTGGGAGTAGAAGTCCACCCATTTTGAAGTCGCCAAGGTTGGGAAGACTTTATGTTATAAGCTGCTTAAAACAGTCACACAAAAGAGTTTCCACTTACTTTCTCTATTTCAGCCAGATAAAAATGAATGAAATCTTGTTCTTTTTCTTGATGCTCTGCTTCTTGGTGCTTCTTGATCTCCTCTCTTATAAATGACCGAACAAAGTCACATGAGGAAAATGCCTTCTGATGAGATCCCGGAACATGGTGCATAATCCAGGGGAAAATATTGTACAGCTGGTGGAAGAGAAGTAACATCACCTGAGTTAGGAAGCCATATTGATAAAATAAAGAAATAAGGATTAAACAGAGGCAAAAAGAACTGAGAGCCGTGGTGGCGTAGTGGTTAGAATGCAGTACTGCAGACTACTTCTGCTGCCTGCCAGCTGCCTGCAATTTGGCAATTGAAATCTCACCAGGCTCAAGGTTGACTCAGCCTTCCATCTTTCCATCTTTCTTAGTTGGGTAAAATGAGGACCTAGATTGGACTTCCGGTTTGAGTTTCTTCGGTGACAGACCGAAGCCTTATCTCTGTGAGGGTTCGATTCGTGCTCGCCGCTGGAGCACCCCAAGCCAGCTGGTTTCAGGGCTAAGCCATTCCGTAGAGGTGGTGAAGAAGGGGGAGACTGCCTGCAGGGTTGAGGAGAGCCACATCTCTCCTCCCCAGCTGGCCATTACTCCCTTTCCCAAAGACGGTTGTAGCGGTGGTCAGAAATGGCCACCACAAAGAAGAACTTGACCGGAAAAGAATGTGCAGGAGGAAGATAAGAAGAAAAAGTTTTAGTTGACCGGGTCAAATAGCAAAAGCAACAAATAAGGTACCCTGGAATTGAAACTATTAAAAAACATTGTTCCCTAAGAAGATTTTTAAGCTGCAAAGGAGAGAGAAAAGAGAAAAGATCTGGGGGGGGGGGGGTTCTCCTTTTCCTATACTGACAGCTAAGAGACTTAAGCAAGAAATTGGGAAAAAATCCACTTTGACATTAATAGGCATTTAATGCTGAAAATAAAAAGTCAAAGGGATAATAAAGATTTCTGGATAACCCAAAGCTTTTGAAAACAGGAAAGGAGAGAAAAAGAATAAAAGGGCAGGATCTGGAAGGGAGGAAACTGCCTGGAATTAAAAAGAACTTACAGCAAAATCTCAACAAGACTTCCAAAAGATACATTTTAACTGAAATATCACAACAAAAACCCCAGGAAGAGAAAGTGGAAAAGAAATAAGAAAATATAACTTGGGACTATTTGGATTACTTGATGATTTCTGGATTTTTGGTTATTGTATTTGAATGACTAAAATCAATTGGGTGGTTGTTTAAACTGTTTAAAATGGCTCCACTTTTAGAAGAACTGAAAATGGAACTTTAAAAGTACAAAGAAGATGCACAAGAAGGGAGAGGTTCTTTTGGCTTCATATTTCAGTTTTTAGAAATGGAAATTTGGAATTATGAGAAACAACAAGAAATGCCTGCAGAACAAGAAGATTGCGACAAAGAAGAAGTCATCTTTAATGAACAGGTAATCTTAGGTGGGGGAAAAAAGGAAAGGGGGGAAAGAGAATGGAAAGTTTAAGATTGGGAAAAACAACTCCAAAAAAAAAAAAAATAGAGTGAAAAATAAGTATAAAATCAGAAAGCAACAGAAGAGGGAAATGCAGAAGAGAGAATTAGAAGTAGAGAGACAAGGGGGTAAAAAGGGGAGGGAGAAGATGAGAGGGAAGAAAGAAAGGAAAAGAAGTTATAAAGGACAGAAACAAAATATAGAGAAACAGGGCCTATTTAGAGATAATGGGTGAAAATTTAATGGAAAAGGGGATTCTGCAAAGGTACATAAGATAGTATTGTTATATTAGAAATAGAAATAACTTTAGAAAATATGAAACAATGTATGATTAAAATGTTTGATAAAATAGCTATCGTAATTCAGTGGAATGCTTGTCAATAAATAATTGTAAAAAAACATATGTGAAGAGAAATGGGAAAAATTAATTATGGAGATTATATGTGTCTTTAAGGAAGTATGATATTTAATTGAAAAGAAGTGTTAAAAATGTTAAGATTTTAATGATTATTAATGATAGAACTGAATTGGAATGGAATGAGGGTTTATAATTACATATATTTATAATGTACCAGCAGAATTCGATTGGAAGTTATGTATTATATTGAAGGTCATAACCTTAAGGTATATATATTGAAGTTTAAATAAGAGTTGAATGGATGTAATTAAAAGATATAAAGGTGTCATTCTCCAATTAGTAACTATGGGAAAAAATTTGTTTAATGAGAAAAGATTGAAACAGAACAGACAAAAGTATAAATGTAATGATTTGAATTGAGATGAGATAATCAAAATAAAATTTGAGAAAATTAAAAGAGGGGAAAAACTATATAGAAAATGTAGAATAGTATAAGACATGGAATAAAACACAAAAAGGAGTATGAAATTGAATTTTGTATCTGTATAAAGAAGTTCAACCTGGGACCATGCTATTTTCAAAAAAGCTGTTTTACTTGTATTTTGTATTTGTGAAAACCCAAATAAAACTTTATTTTAAAAAATGAGGACCCAGATTGTTGGGGGCAATAGGCTGACTCTGTAAACCACTTAGAGAGGGCTATAAAGCACTGTGAAACGGTATACAAATCTAAGTGCTATTGCTATTTGAGAGCAAAATTGTTGAGAACAATCTTTGAGAATATTCTTGGCAGAAATTATCGAGACTTTGATGTGACTCAGAACATTCTATCCTACTTCCTTTAACCAAAGAATGAATTAAATTCTTGTTGTTTTGAACACCCTTGGAGGAAGAGGCATAAGAAAGAAAGTGTCAGTGAATAGTTATTTCCTTATTTTTATTTATTTATTTTTTCTTATTTTTATTGCTCTTATCTTTTGGTTTTACTGTTTGTATTTGGAAATATCTTAGCATTGTATTCTCTTTTTCAAGGTTTCTGAGAATATCCAGGCAATTTTTTCCTTTTATTTTAGTAGAACACAATACTGAGGCAGTATTCCAGGTCCCTCGTTAAATCCATCCATCCATCCATCCATCCATCAATCAGAATAGAGCTGGAAGGGACCTTGAAGGTCTTCTTGTCCAACCCCTTACTCAAGTAGGAGACCCTATACCGTTTCAAGCGTGTGACTGTCCAATCTCTTCTTAAATACTGATGGAGCATCCCACAACCTCTTGTGGCAAGCTGTTCTACTGGCTAATTGTTCTAACTGTCAAGAAATTTCTCCTTAATTCCAGGTTGCTTTTCTCCTCGTTTAGTTTTCATCCATCCAAATAAAACTACATGCAAAAATCATTAAGTCTAAAGTTTCAAAATTGATCAGAGGTGGTATTCAGCAGGTTCTGACCAGTTCTGGAGAGATGAGAGCAGACATTTTGAGTAGTTCAGAGAATCGGTAGAATAAATTTTGAGTAGTTTAGAATACCACCTCTGACTAGTCCCCACCCCGTCTATTCTCTGCCTCCTTCCCCCTGGAGTGGGGTGGTAATGGAGATTTTACAGTATCCTTCCCTTACCATGCCCACCAAGCCATGCCCACAGAACCGGTAGTAAATTGTTTTGAATCCTACCACTGAAATTGATGTAACTGTCCCTTAGATTAAAGTCCAAGATAATCATTTCCCCTTAGAAGGGAACATCAGACAGTATCATTAGCAGGGATTTTTCATCTTAAAAATGTAGCTGTCCTTGTCCCAAAAAGGCAACAGGATTTTCCTTGAAGACATTTTGCTTCTCATCCAAGAAGCTTCTTCAGCTCTCACTGGATAGTTGGGGGGGATGGAAGGATTAGTATTCCTTGCAGACAGCTGGTCATTTGCATCCTTTTGAGGGTCATTGAAGCACTTGGAGGTTTATCTGTGTCCTCAGCATGAGAAGCAATATGTGTTCAAAGAAAAAACAAGAAAGTCCAGTTGCCTCCTGAACAAGCACCTCTGAGACAACCATGACCTGGATGACTGAGAATCTCTGCAGATGATTGGTTACACAATTTTATAAACAACGTGAAAAGTTTTACGACCAACACAAGTGACAACAATGATGGGCTGGCTCCATTATGGTCGTAATTCAAGGACGATCTGTACGGGAAACCCAACCAATCTCACTCGGCAAGGATAGGATGAGAAATATGGCTACCACCACAATTTAATCCCTTTCACATCTGTGTGACTCACAAAACAGCGGGCTGGGTTTTTCATTGCACCGTCATGGCTGCCATTTTGATTTTGGGGGGGACTCCTCTCGCTGCAGATAGGCCTGCTTCCCGGCTAGCCTTTAGTACCCATTGCAGGGGTTTTTTTTGACCCACAACCTCTAAGCCTCTTCAGTGACCATAACATTTTGATTCTTTTAAGAAAAAGAAAAGAAAGGATCAGCTCACGTTACTCGCGACACTGTCAGGGGCATTGAAAAACATCTCAATGGCTTCTAGCAGGTGATGAAAAGTCTCGTCTTCTGTGGAGAAACGATGGCCAAAGACGAGCGCACAAATCACATTGGAAACTGCAAGGTTCAGGGAGAAAGAAGGATTCATGGGTTTTCCTGCAAAGAGAAAGAGGGACTTGGTGACCGGCATGCCTCTTGCAAAGATTGCATAGGGCCTGTGGAGAAAGACTAAGGATGACACAATAGCATCTTCTAGTCCTTAATGGGTTGCCACAAAGAAGAGGCGGTCAACCCTGAAGACAGGACAAGAAGCAATGGATGGAAATCAGGGGTGGGATTCAAATAATTTAATAACTTGTTCTCTGCCCTAATGACCAGCTGGATAGGCAAGTACCAATAATTAGATTTAAAAGACCTGCAACCCGGAGTTACAAATCAGGCAGGGTGCAAGAGCATCTTAAAAAATTAAAATAGTTAAAATGCAATAATAACTATCAACAGCCAACTCTTGCTCATAAAGTGAAACCCTTTAGCAGAGAGATCATTTAAGCTTATCAGAAAGGGCACATCCAGGAGAAGCAATCCTTAGATCCATTTGCACCACTTAAAGATACCAGCTGGTTTCACTCATCTCACAAGATATCCTAAGGAAATCATCTAGATTCAAGGAAAGGTCACATGCCCCCCTGAAAGGCAGTAAAAAAAATCAGTGCCAAGCATCCTGCCTCTTGGAAGTACACCCCAAAAGGACAGTACCAGAAACCACTAAAGCAGTGAAGGAAGACCCCCTCCCCAGATAGAAAAAGAAACCATGAGGCAGGAAAAAATTCAAACACAATACAAATAATTAAATCACATTAGCTGTTTGTTGAAGTATTCCCCGTTAGGAGAATGAGTGCTCTCAGAGAAGCGTAGTGAGAGTGATGTTGAATAACACACAACCAGCATACAGATACACTGAATAGTAAAATGTAGGTTTTACTTCCAGTAAACGGTTAATCAAAACAAAGTCCAACAAACAGTCCAAGTCATACATGGTTAAAGCAGTCAGTTTTCAGTCCAGTGATAATCCAAATAACAAGTTAACTTAAACAGTTCAGTATCATAAACAGTTCAGTAAACAGACTCACAGCAATCCAAGAAGAATGACGATCAGCAACAGGCAATAGGAAAAAATGCAAACCAACCAACATCGAACATCAGAACATCTAGCAACGTCTAGCAACTAGGAAACCGTGTTTCTGGCATTACCCAGGTCAATACAACACAGGAGGCTGATAGACACATAGCCAATACCTAAGCCACACATGTTCTTAAGAAAAAGCCAGCCAACCTGCAAACATCAACTCCATCAACCAATCAAGAAATAACAACACAGCCAACCTCCCTACCAGTATATATAGGAAGACGGCAGCACCGATCACGCTTTGCTTGCACAAACACAAACACAAAGCCAAAAGCACCAGCCTGAAGATGGTGTATGGGACCTCATTGAAATGTTGCCAAGATACTCTCAATCTTACATGGGAAAAGACCCGAACACACCAAGATCTGCTTACCTGTACCTGTGAAAATCTACGAAAACAAATATGTATGTGTATACGTATGTATACGTATCTTCAAGCTTGAAGATGATGAATGAGACTTCATCGAAACGTTGCATAGATACTTCCAATCTTACGCGGGAGAAAACCCGAATAACCAAAGATCCACATACAAATACCCGCGAGAACCTCAGAAAATATATATATATATATATATATATATATATATATATATATATATATATATATATATATATATATATATATATATATATATATATATGTCTGGCATTCAGCTTTGTTCGGGTATTTTCCCACGTCATAATAGTGGTGCTTTTAAAGTTGTAGCAACGTTTCAGCAGAATCTCATCTGCCATCATCAGGCTTCTGTATGGTGTTTGTCTGTGAGTCAGACTTTTACAGTGGTTTCAGATTTAAATTTGGGGCAGCCTATTGCTGTGTCAGAATGGTTTTTTCTTCCTCCTGATTGGTTAAGAATCTTGGTCTGTGTTTATTGGTCTTGGAGTTTGCTGTGTTCTGCTACTAATATCTTCTGTCTGTTTTTTTGTTTTTTGGGGGGGGGGCTCTTTTTGTATCTTGATTGGCTGGCAACATTGTGTTACTTTATTGGAGGCCTTTAGTGCAGCTTGGCTTCGGGTAAATGGACGGCTATCATTAGTTAGGAAGCTGGGTTTCATCTGGGTGCCTGGTTGGGGTGTATTTGAGCTGGAGGTATCAGGGGGGATCTGTTTGTGCCCAGGTGTTTGCCTGGCTTGTGGTGTGGAGATTTTTTTGTTTGTGAGTGCAGGTTTTCAAATGATTGACAGCCTGGTGGAATCATCTCTTCTGTTCATGCTTTCTGGTCTTTTTTCAATCTCTATTTAAAGTTGTAGCAACGTTTCAGCAGAATCTCATCTGCCATCATCAGGCTTCTGTATGGTGTTTGTCTGTGAGTCAGACTTTTACAATGGTTTCAGATTTAAATTAGGGGCAGCCTATTGCTGTGTCAGAATGGTTTTTTCTTCCTCCTGATTGGTTGAGAATCTTGGTCTGTGTTTATTGGTCTTGGAGTTTGCTGTGTTCTGCTACTAATATCCAGAAAGCATGAACAGAAGAGATGATTCCACATATGTTTTCTTAAGTTTTCGCGGGTACTTACATGTATGGCATTCAGCTTTGTTCGGGTATTTTCCCACGTCATAGTAGTGGTGCTTTTAAAGTTGTAGCAACGTTTCAGCAGAATCTCATCTACCATCATCAGGCTTCTGCATAGTGTTCGTCTGTGAGTTAGACTTTTACAGTGGTTTCAGATTTAAATTTGGGGCAGCCCATTGCTGTGCCAGAATGGTTTTTTCTTCATCTTGATTGGTTGAAAGTCTTGGTCTGTGTTTATTGGTCTTGGAGTTTGCTGTGTTCTGCTTCTAATATCTTCTGTCTGTTTTTTTGGCTCTTTTTGTATCTTGATTGGCTGGTAACATTGTGTTACTTTATTGGAGGCCTTTAGTGCAGCTTGGCTTTGGGTAAATGGATGGCTATCATTAGTTAGGAAGCTGGGTTTCATCTGGGTGCCTGGTTGGGGTGTGTTTGAGCTGGAGGTATCAGGGGGGATCTGTTTGTGCCCAGGTGTTTGCCTGGCTTGTGGTGTGGAGATTTTTTTGTTTGTGAGTGCAGGCTTCCAAATGATTGACAGCCTGGTGGAATCATCTCTTCTGTTCATGCTTTCTGGTCTTTTTTCAATCTCTATAGCTTCTCTGATGATTCTGTGGCTGGGATTTTCTATAGTGGCTAAGGTTTTGGTGCCATTGAAGTTGATGCTATGACCTGTGGCTTCCATGTGTTGGACTAGTGAGGAAGTGTGTTCCAGCTTTTTGACTGCATTTTTGTGTTCATCCAGGCAGGTGCTTATTCTTCTATTGGTCTGTCCAATGTATGTGGCCAGGCATGATGCACAGGGGACTTCGTATACGCCTTGGTTTTCCAGATCAATTTTGTCTTTGGGGTTTCTGAGGATAGCTGCTATTTTTCTGTCTGTTTTGAAGGCAGTCTTGATGTGGTGTCTGTATAGTATCTTACTAATTTTGTCTGTAGTGCCTCTTATGTAGGGCAGGACAGCTGTTCCATGGGTCTGTTCATCTTCTGGGTCTCTATTATCTCTCAGTGTGTTTTTGTGGATCAAGTTGGTGATTTTGCTTTTGTGGAAGCCGTTGGCTGTCAATATTTTAGTCAGGGTGCATAGTTCAGTCTTAATGTGTGTCTTGTCTGCCAGGCGTTTGGTTCTAGTGATTAGTGTTTTAGCAACGGAGTTTATCTGTGCTGGGTGGTGGTGGGATTTGGCGTTGAGGTAGCGGTTGGTGTGTGTTTTCTTCTGGTATATGGTGTGTCTAGTGTGCCATCTGTTTTTTTGTAGATTAGTACATCTAGGAATGGTAGTTGTTTGTTTGTTTCTGTTTCCATGGTGAACTTGATTTTGGGGTGTGAGCTGTTTAAGTGTGTTAGGAAATTGTTTAGGTTTTCTTGTCCATGAGGCCAAATCATGAATGTGTCATCGATATATCTTAACCATAGTTTGGGTTTGAGGATGGCATTGGCCAGGGCTCTGGATTCGAATGCTTACATGAACAGGTTTGCAATGACAGGTGACAGTGGTGATCCCATGGGGGCTCCTTCAATTTGCTTGTATCTTTGTCCTTTGTATATGAAATATGTGTTGGTTAAGCAGTGTTCTGTTAGTTCCATGAGGTGTTTAGCTGGTTGGTATTTATTTTTGATGATTTCAAGGGTCTCTTTTATTGGGATTTGAGTGAATAGTGAAACCATGTCAAAACTTACAAGCAGATCTTCTTGCTCCACGTGTAGATCTTTGATCATTTCCAAGAAGTGGTATGAGTTTTGTACATGAGAAGCTGCTGTTTCAGCATGGGCCTGTAGCTCTTTTGCTAGGTGTTTAGCTAGGTTTTGTAGTGGTGCTCCTCTGGAGCTGACTATGGGTCTGAGAGGTATGCCTTCTTTGTGTATTTTTGGGAGGCCGTATAGTTTGGGGCATCTGGAAGATTTCTCTCTGGGTATGATCGTGTGTTGGATCTCTTTGCTTATGTGGCTGGTTATAATTTTCTTCTTGGTTAATTTTTCCAGATATGTGGTTGGGTCCGTGTTTATGGGTTTGTATGTGGAGTCTTGGAGTAGGTCTGTCAATTTTGTTTCATAGTCTTTTCTGTCCATTACTACAGTGGCATTCCCTTTATCTGCTGGGAGGATGATTATGCTGCTGTCTCTTTTCAGGGTTTGTAGCGCTTTAATTTCATTTTGCTGCAAGTTGCTTTTGGGTGGTTTGCTTGTGCATAGTATGTTGGTAACTTGGTGTCTTATTTTATCAGCTTCATCTGTATTTAATTTAGTTAGGCTGGATTCTACTGCACATATGATGGATTCTGTGGAGATTTTTTGGGGTGCTATAGCATAATTGAATCCTTGATTGAATTGAATTTGAAATTTGAATTTGAAATTGAATCCTAATTGAAGCAAAATCACCAACTTGATCCACAAAAACACACTGAGACATAATAGAGACCCAGAAGATGAACAGACCCATGGAACAGCTACACTACAGACAAAATTAGTAAGATACTATACAGACACCACATCAAGACTGCCTTCAAAACAGACAGAAAAATAGCAGCTATCCTCAGAAACCCCAAAGACAAAATTGACCTGGAAAATCAAGGCATATACGAAGTCCCCTGTGCATCATGCCGGCCACATACATTGGACAGACCAACAGAAGAATAAGCACCCGCCTGGATAAACACAAAAATGCAATCAAAAAGCTGGAACACACTTCCTCACTAGTCCAACACATGGAAGCCACAGGTCATAGCATCAACTTCAATGGCACCAAAACCTTAGCCACTATAGAAAATTCCAGCCACAGAATCATCAGAGAAGCCATAGAGATTGAAAAAAGACCAGAAAGCATGAACAGAAGAGATGATTCCACCAGGCTGTCAATTATTTGGAAGCCTGCACTCACAAAAAAAAAAAATCTCCACACCACAAGCCAGGCAAACACCTGGGCACAAACAGATCCCCCCTGATACCTCCAGCTCAAACACACCCCAACCAGGCACCCAGATGAAACCCAGCTTCCTAACTAATGATAGCTGTCCATTTACCCGAAGCCAAGCTGCACTAAAGGCCTCCAATAAAGTAACACAATGTTGCCAGCCAATCAAGATACAAAAAGAGCCAAAAAACAGACAGAAGATATCAGAAGCAGAACACAGCAAACTCCAAGACCAATAAACACAGACCAAGACTCTCAACCAATCAGGATGAAGAAAAAACCATTCTGGCACAGCAATAGGCTGCCCCAAATTTAAATCTGAAACCACTATAAAAGTCTAACTCACAGACGAACACTATACAGAAGCCTGATGATGGCAGATGAGATTCTGCTGAAATGTTGCTACAACTTTAAAAGCACCACTACTATGACGTGGGAAAATACCTGAACAAAGCTGAATGCCATACATGTAAGTACCCGCGAAAACTTAAGAATATATATATGTGTGTGTGTGTGTGTGTGTGTGTGTGTGGTGTCTGAAAGGATCGATCCTTCTGTGACTTTTGACTCTGATGACTCTGATGATGAAAGACGAGCCTGCTGAGATTTTGGAGTCTGAATTGTTAGAGAGATTGTCACGTCCATCTAGGTGGTTTATGGAAACAAACTCAGTTAGAAGGGAGGGCGAGCCTAATTAGTAATTAGCACGTTGCCTCAAGGATTATAAAAGGACACAGCTGTGTGGGAGAAGTTTGTCAGGAGCAAAGTGATTGATTACGTGCAGAGGTTTTCGGCAGAGGCTCAGAGCTTTGAGAATTTGTGGCTGAACTGTTGTGATAAACAGGGCGTGTGGAATATAACCTTGTAAGACTCCTTTCTGTTGGATTTGAATTTTGGAGTGGCTGCCTTTGGTTTGGTTTTGTTGGAACTTTGAAGGGGGAGCCATAACATATATGTATATGTATATGTATATGTATATGTATATGTATATGTATATGTATATGTATATGTATATGTATATGTATATGTATATGTATATGTATATGTATAGATGTCTAGCATTCAGCTTTGTTCGGGTATTTTCCCACGTCATAATAGTGGTGCTTTTAAAGTTGTAGCAACGTTTCGGCAGAATCTCATCTGCCATCATCAGGCTTCTGTATAGTGTTGGGCTGTGAGTCAGCCTTTCACAGCCGTTTCTGTTTTTATTTATTTTATTAAACTTTTTTTTTATTATTAAACGTTGCTACAACTTTACACTGTAAAAACATATGGACTACTTTACTCGACCAGGGTAAAGCAATAGATACAGCTTACCTAGACTTCTGCAAAGCCTTTGATTCAGTGTTACACGACAAACTACTGTTAAAACTCTTTGGGCATTTCTGGTTCCCTTAATAAGTGTATAACTGCGTTCCTGTCAAATAGCCAACTAATTGTAAAAATTGGGAGCGCAATATCAAACCCTGATCCAGTTAACAGAGGTGTTCCCCAAGGCAGAGTTCTAGGACCCACATTCTTTATACTCTTCATAAATCACCTTTTACAATCACCTTATAAGCAACTGCATCCTCTTTGCGGATGACATAAAACTATTCAACACCACCGGTGATGCTACTGTCCTTCAAAGTGACCTTGATTATGTGTCTGAATGGCCAAACAATTGGCAACTCCAAATATCGACCAACAAATGCTCTGTCCTATACATAGGTTAAAAAAAAAAAATCAACACACCAAATACAAGCTTGGCGGATATGACCTCGTTGACGACCCTCACTCTGGAGTACTCATATCAAACAACTTAAGTCGCCAGAGCTCACTGTAACAGCATTGCCAAAAAGGCATTAAGAGTTGTAAATCTAATCTTATGAAGCTTCTCCTCCAATTATTTAACAGTAACTAGGGCATACAAAACTTTTGCTAGACCAATACTTGAATACAGCTCATCTGTCTGGAATCCTCAGTGTATATTGGACATTAATAGAATTGAGCGAGTCCAGAAGTATTTCACGAGAAGAGTACTACACTCCTCTGCTCGCCATAGAATACCTTATCCCACCAGGCTTGAAATTTGGGGCTTGGACAACCTAGAACTATGCCTCCTATGATTGGACTTAAGCATAGTACACAAAATTATCTGCTACAATGTCCTACCAGTCAATGACTACTTCAGCTTCAACCACAACAATACAAGAGCACACAACAGATACAAACTCAGTGTAAACAGCTCCAAACTTGCAGAAAGTACGACTTCAGCAACAGAGTGGTCAATGCCTGGAATGCACTACCTGACTCTGTTGTTACATCCTCTAACCCCTACTCCTTTAACCTCAAACTATCCACTATTGCCCTCACCCCATCCCTAAGAGATATGTAAGGGGCGTGCATAAGGGCACCATCATGCCTACCGTCCCTGTCCTATTGTCCCCATTTATTCGTACCTTTTTCCTGTATTCTTACTCATGTTTATACTTATTCCTATTATCTTGTAAGCAACTGACAAATAAATAAAATAAAAAATAAAATAAAATAAAATAAAATAAAATAAAATAAAATAAAATAAAATAAAATAAAATAAAATAAAATAAAATAAAATAAAATAAAATAAAATAAAATAAAATAAAATAAATAAAATAAAATAAAATAAAATAAAATAAAATAAAATAAAATAAAATAAAATAAAATAAAATAAAATAAAATAAAATAAAATAAAATAAAATAAAATAAAATAAAATAAAATAAAATAAAATAAAATAAAATAAAATAAAATAAAATAATAAAATAAAATAGACTTCAGCCTGTCTTCTTTGTCATAGCTTTAAAATTTTGGAAAATTAAAACAAATAAGAAAATACAGGTTTCCAGCCAAAAGATAAAGGCACTCGCCTCCATAGCAGTACCTTCAGTTTTTCTGAACACTTCCACCAAACTCTGGGCTTCCTCTTCGATCTGATACACCAGAGCGCTCTTTCCCATGCCCAGGGTCTTCAGAGTCGCCACTGAAAATCGTCTTTGATGCTTCCAGTTCTGGCCTGAGGAAAGTGTGATTCCTGATGACACAGAACCACCGGACAAAAGATTATTGGCCTTATTCAAATCTTTGGAACTGACAGAAGGGCAAAATACAGTACCTTTCTCAGAATATTGTGATCGAAACAGCAATAGCACTTAGATTTATATACCACTTCACCATGCTTTACTCTGAGCAGTTTTACAGAGCCAGCATATTTGCCCCCAACAATCTAGATCCTCATTTTACCGACCTCAGAAGGATGTATGGCTGAGTCAACCTGGAGCTGGCCAGGATCGAACTGCTAACAGTCAACAGAATTAACCTGCCATACTGCATTCTAAAGACTGCGCTACCGTGGCTGATCACATCTGTAATGTAAAACTGCCTCTGAAACTGGAAGTCCAGTTCTGCCAAGTGGGCAGCATGGGCTTTGGAGTTACTAGGAAACAGTATCATAAAACAGGAAGGCTAAATAAACTAGGAATAACTAAAAGGGGACAAGAGAATTATAGCAGGTCAATTTCCTTAACATTAAATTTGCAACTCTACATCTTCTTCCATGGAGGTTCAAACTCCTGGAAGATTTATACATATGCTGGGTATGTCAATATTTAAAGATGTAAATTCTTATTAAACCAAAGAAAGGAACATTAACATTCTAATTTTTGTGAATTATCCCAATGAAACAATTATTCCAGTTCAACATCGTTGTTTTGAAAAGGGGGCCAATAATTTTCCAGGAGGGAAAATGGCAATTTTCTTATGGATAAAGTTGAGAGTTATTGAAGTTACAGACTGAAGTTACTTTGTATATTGCCACTGTACAGGTAGTTCCCGATTTATGACAATTCCTTTAATAACCATTTGAAATTATGACAATGCTGAGAAAAGTGACTTAGTTAGGACCACTCCTCAGTGTCATGCTAACATGAGCAAAATTTGGGTGCTTGGCAACTGGCATGTATTTACAATGGTTTGCAGCATCCTGAGGTCACGTGATGAACATCTGTGACTTTCCCAGCCAGCTTCTGACAAGCAAAGCCAATAGGGGAAGCTGGATTCACTTCATGACCGTGGCAAAAAAGGGCGACAAAGTCAGGTGTAACTCACTAGACAACCTCCTTGCTTTGCAACAAAAGTTCCAGTCCCAAATGTGGTTGTATAAGTAGAGGACTAGCAGAACCACGACAAAGGTGACACCAAAGAAATGAACATTGTCCTGCCTCCTGTGCCCACATCTGAAGAAAGTTGATCGTTCTTACCTTTGTTGTTTCCCACTACTTTGAAAATGGGGATCAGAGGCCGGCCAGAAACATCTTCAGAGTGGGTGGTGAGACCGTCCTTCACAGCTTGGAAGCCATGTAAAAAAATCACAGGGAAGGGCCCGAACCACAATGTGAAGATATTCCCGTAGATCTTCGACATCTGTTAGAAAAACGATCCCACACGGTCATATATTTTAGCAAAAGGGTTCTCTGCCCTGTTTCTGGGTGGGCGTGGCCATGGTGGGCGTGGCCTAGTCGGCCTCCTGCACCATGATTGGTGGGGGGGTGTTTTTACCCTCCCCGGGCTCCGGAGGCTCTCTGGAAGCCAGAAATGGACTCATTTCCGGCCTTCCTCAACTTCCAGGAAGCCTGTTTTTTGCCCTCCCTGAGCCTCTATGTGCGCCCTGCATTTACCTGCATCCAAAACAGGCCACGTGAAGACTCCGGGGAGGGGAGGAGAGAGGAGGGGTGGAGCCAGCCAGGAGTGGGGATTTGAGGGTTCTCCAAACTTCACAAAATCTTACTGAGGGGCTCTCTCAAACCCCTGTGAACCCCAGCAGCCCAACCCCTGTGACACGGTCTTTAAGATTCTTGGTGACTATATAATTTATTTTCATTTGAATAAAAGCTTAAATTAAAATATTATTGCATGATCAAAAAAGATCAAGATTTGTCCAATTAGAAAACACGTTGAGTCCAAAGAGTAGCTCTTACAAAAAAGAAAAATAGATTTGATCCTCCCACTCTTTTGGCTACAACACAAAAGCCACAATGCCACTTAGCAATAAATGTCAGGGCCTCGACTTATGATCACAACTGAGCCCGACAATTCTGTTGCGAAGTGAGACATCTTTTTAAATGGCCTTTTGGCCTCTTTCATCACTTTTCTGGCCACGGTTGTTAAAAGAGTCGCTGCCGTTGATAAGTTAGACCCACGGTTGTTAATTGAACCTGGCTTCCCCCATGGACTTGGCATGTCGGAAGGTCGCAAAAGAGGATCACATAACCTTGGGGACATGGCAACGGTCGTAAATACGAACCAGTTGCCAAACATCTGGATTTTGATCATGTGATCATGGGGATGCTGCAAAAGTCGTAACTGTGAAAAATGGTCATACACCACATTTTTTCAATACCATCTTAATTTTGAACAGTCACTAAATGAACTCTTGTAAGTCAAGGACAAACTTGTATTGTTCTGTTCTGTTGTTATCTGTATTGTTCTGTTCTGTTGTTATCTGTATTGTTCTGTTTTGTTGTTACCTGTATTATTCTGTTATGTTGTTTGTTACGAACTAAGCAAACACGTTAGTTTAAAATCCTAATAGTTTTACTTCCACAGCAGGCTCGTAATCCTGCACTTCTGATTGGCCCGCGAACAGCGGATCGTGATTGGTCATTTCTGGCTGATCTGATTGGCTGACAACGGGTCGCCGCTGATTGGACGTTCCCAGCATGGCAAACTCAAATCATTGGTTATTGTGACAGCAGCCAGCCCTATAAAAGGAGCTGCTGCTGCCCCAGTATTTTCGCTCTGTTCTGAAGTCACTAATAAAGAGTTGGAGTCACTATTCGATGCCTTGTCTCTGTTCTTTGCACCCACGCTCCAGATATAACACTGGCGATGAAGGTGGGATGCGGAGACGATAGAGCTGACTGAACACTCACCGAACGCTAACAGAGCACATGGCTGAGAGCGCACCAAGAAGCGGCAGAATGACCAGCAGCGCTATACCACCCGCTCCATATGACCCGGCTAATGAAGACTGGGACTCGTATATGGACAGGTTCCAGATGTTCCTGGAGACCAACAATTTGAAAGATGCTATGCCTGGCAAGAAACGAGCTGTATTCCTGACCCATTGCGGGCCCGCCATTTTTAAAATGGCAAAGACACTTGCGAAACCAGCAGAAATCAAGACAATGGACTGGGACAACCTCGCCCCAATCCTACGGGCCCATTATGCACCTGCGGTGCCAACACTCATCAGGAGACACGAGTTTTACCAGAGGGACCAACAGGAAGGCGAGAGTGTTGGAGACTTCATCGCTGACCTCAGAAACCTAGGGGGACTCTGTGGCTTCGCAAACCTCGAGGAAGCCATGAGAGATCGAATTGTTCTGGGCCTAAAAGACCCTACGACCCAGAGCAAGATTATGGCGAAGGGAGACATTGGCCTCGCAGATGTCATCACTGATGCTACTGCAGCAGAAGCAACCAGGAAGTCAGCCGCTCGAATGCGCCAAGCAAACGCACCGCACCGCCAACTCGCCGGTAACCCTACGCCTTTATCCGAGAGGCACATAACGATCACCCACCATGAAGACCTCAAATCCTCATCAGAAAGCGAGGAAGAAGAGGTCAACAGACTCAGGTCAGAACATGACCAGCGAGACCAGCGGAATCGTAAGCCTTTGCATCCAATGTGCTGGATGCGGGGGAAATCACCTGTGATCAGACTGCAAATTCCTAGACGTACTCTGCCGTTCCTGTGGAAAGTGGGGCCACATCGCAAAGGTCTGCAGAGGCAAGCAAGGGTCCAGCCCAACCCAAAGGGAAAATAATTTCTGCCATACAACAGGCACCCCACCAGTAAATCAGGACCGCCTAAACAATCAATGGAACCACTACTACAGAAATCGAGCACCCGCCACTTCAACCAGACGGGAAGAGACCCATCAAACCATCACCATTGGCCACGCTTCATCCCTTGATGCAGGAAAAATCCGAGTGAAGGTCACAATTGAGAATCGACCATGTGTTATGGAAGTCGACTCTGGGTCGTCCCTATCGAGGATCTCCTGGAAAACCTTAAAACAGCTGATCCTTGACATCCGTCGCCAGGACCTCAGCACTCAAAAAATCATATTAAAAGACTACCAGGGAAACAGAATTCCAGTTGCCGGTTCCTGCCACGCCCGAGTATCCTACAAAGACCACACCGCAACCCTACCACTTACCGTCATCGATCGAGATCAGCCCAGCTTGTTGGGTTTGCAGTGGTTTGCGCCACTAGGAATTGAACTAGCGGGCATCAACCAGACCGGAAGCGATGACTGGGAAGCGGCCCTCATCCAGGAATTCCAGGACGTTTTTACCGAGAAGCTAGGCAAGTACAAGGGATCCCCCATATCATTTAATCTCAGCCCTGATGTTGCGCCCATTCGCCTTAAGCCTCGTTGAGTGCCCTTTGCACTCAAGCCAAAGATTGATGAACAATTGGACAAATTAATAGCCCAGGGCATGTTGGAACCAATCGATCACGCCCGGTGGGAGACCACAATTGTAACCCCCATAAAACCTGACGGATCTTTGAGAATTTGTGGGGATTACCGGGCCACCCTAAATCATGCACTTCAGCAGAGTGCTTACCCTGTACCTGTGGTCCAACACCTTCTTCATTCCCTGGGAGGTGGGAAAATATTCGCAAAATTGGACCTAGCTCAGGCATACCAGCAGCTGCCCGTAGATGCAGAGACTGCAGAAGCCCAAACTATAGTCATGCACAGAGGTGCATTCAAGTGTAATAGACTCCAATTCGGAGTGAGTGTAGCACCTGGCATCTTCCAAAGTTTGATGGAAAGATTGCTTCAAGGCATAAAAGGAGTCGTGCCCTACTTCGATGATGTCTTAATAGCTGCCCCCACTAGAAGCCTGCTAGAAAAACGACTCAGAATGGTCCTCCAGAAATTTAAAGATGCTGGCCTGAAGGTCAAGAAAGACAAATGTCAACTATGTACTGAGTGGGTTGAGTTCCTGTGGTACCTTCTGGACAAACAGGGAATTCATCCTACGGAGAAAAAACTGACTGCAATAAAAAACGCCCCAAGACCTAGAAATAAAACAGATCTCCAAGCCTTCCTGGGACTCATTAACTTTTATAACATCTTCTTGCCCCAGAAGGCGACTGTTGCTGAACCCCTGCATAGACTCCTCGATAAGAAGGCTTCCTGGGTCTGGGGACATCGCGAAGAGCGAGCCTTTCAGCAAGTAAAAGACCTGTTAACTTCAGATGCTGTATTGATACAATATAACAAGACTTTGCCTTTAACTGTCACCTGCAACGCCTCACCGTTTGGAGTAGGAGCCATCCTGAGCCACGTCCTACCAAATGGTACTGAGGCACCTATTGCATTTTTTTCAAGAACTTTGTCTAAAACTGAGAGAAACTATAGCCAACTTGATAAAGAGGCTCTCACTATTGTGTCTGCGATCAAACAATTCCATGAGTATGTATATGGAAGATCCTTCTCCATAATTACCAACCACAAACCATTACTTGGCATTTTAGCGGGAGACAAACCCACTCCCCACATTTTATCACCAAGAATGACACGTTGGTCAGAGTTTCTAGCCGCATACGATTACCAACTGCTACACCGCCTGGGAAAAGCCATTCCCCACGCTGATGCTTTGAGCCGCTCTCCACTACCAGAAGTCATAGACGACCCAGCTCCAACCCTGGCTATACTACAAATCGAAACTCTTCCTTCACAACCGCTGACTGCACAAGACATCGCCTCAGAAACAAGGAAGGATCCTTGTTTGGCACGAGTCCTCAGCTGGGTGGAAAGAGGTTGGCCTGACAACAAACCAAGCGACACTTTTAAGCCCTTCAAAAACTGGCAGACAGAACTTTTCTCCCAAAAAGGATGCCTCTTGTGGGGAGACAGAGTCATCATCCCAGAGAGACTACAGCATAAAGTTCTAAAACTATTGCACAATGGACATCCGGACATCGTGCGAATGAAGGCACTAGCAAGGAGCTACACTTGGTGGCCAGATATAGATAAGCAAATAGAAACCTGGGTGGCCACTTGCAGCAAGTGTCAGGAAACTCGTTCAGCTCCACCAAAAGCATGGGAAGCACCCCGAGGTCCCTGGTCCCATATTCACATCGATTTTGTGGGACCTACCAAGGGGCATACATTTCTTATAACAGTGGATGCCTACTCCAATTGCCTGGAGGTCCACAAAATGAAGAGCACCACCACAGAAGCCATCATTAAAAAACTAAATAGACTATTCACTACGCACGGGTTGCCAGATGTCCGGGTCTCAGATAATGGCCCCCAATTCACCACTCTAGCATTTGAACAGTACCTAGCAGATCAGGGGATACGCCATGCCTTGACATCGCCAGCGCACCCTGCGGCCAATGACAGGGCTGAGCGAATGGTCCAATTCATAAAGAAAACTTTACACAAGATGGAGCAAGGGGACATCGACAACAAGGTGACCAGGATGCTTCTCCTCCAACATGTTACCCCAAACAGCACCACAAACAGAACCCCAGCCGAACTCCTGATGGGCCGGAAATTTCACTCACATCTTGACCGCCTGCACCCTGCCTACACACCAGAAAAGCCTTTGGGATCCAGCAGCAGGTATTGCACCTTCAAGATAGGCGACCCAGTGTTTGCAAAAAACTTTTCCGGTGACCTATTGTGGGTCCCCGCCACCATAACTCAACTTACGGGTCCACGTTCCTACCGTTTACAAACTACTGATGGGAAAATGTGGAAGCGCCACATCGACCAACTGCGCTCCAGGCTGGCACCTACCCCCGTTACAAACCCCGAACCTCAAACCTGGGGGGGAAGGGAAATCGGGGGGCCCAGAAAAGAATTAGCATACGACCCAGTACTTGAAAACCAGCAATCAGCACAACCAACCCTGGAAAATTCACCTTCCGAAGGAGAGCCGGGCCAGACGATCGCCTCACCACAGAGCAACACTGCGACAGCAGCAAATCCAAGGGATCCGGATGACAGCCTTGATGGAAGCAGAGAGGGCAACCCTGAGTCACCTAATGGAGAGGTTGGACCATCTGTTCTGCCAAGCTCATCGAGCAGCCCACCAGAACCAGAGTCAGGGCAAGGACTGATTGGCTGACAGCGGGTCGCTGCTGATTGGACGTTCCCAGCGCGGCAAACTCAAATCATTGGTTATTGTGACAGCAGCCAGCCCTATAAAAGGAGCTGCTGCTGCCCCAGTATTTTGCTCTGTTCTGAAGTCACTAATAAAGAGTTGGAGTCACTATTCGATGCCTCGTCTCCGTTCTTTGCGCCCATGCTCCAGACATAACATTGTTTTCTGTATTATTCTGTTCTGTTGTTATCTGTATTGTTCTGTTCTGTTGTTACCTATATTGTTCTGTTCTGTTGTTACCTGTATTGTTCTGTTTTGCTGTTATCTGTATTGTTCTGTTTTGTTGTTACCTGTATTATTCTGTTCTGTTGTTATCTGTATTGTTCTGTTCTATTGTTACCTGTATTGTTGCCAAACATCTGAATTTTGATCATGACTTTGAACAGTCACTAAATGAACTGTTGTAAGTAAAGGACTACCTGTATCTACTTCTAAAGGGCCATCTTCCATACCTTCATTTCTTTGCTTCTAAATATGTATCAGTACATCTCTCCCCTAACAATAACAGATTAACAGAGTTGGAGGGAGACCTTGTAGGTCATCTAGTCCAACCCCTCACCCAAGCAAGAGACCCTACACCATTTCTGACAAATGGCAGTCCAATACTTCATTTTTTTGACCCAAGTTTATCAGCTGGTGAAAGGGATAGAAAATGCTTACCTCTGTCAAAAGTTCCCGGCTAATTTGAAAAAATTTGGGGTGCCATAAGCATCCGATAAAAGGCAGAGGGGTCGGTCCAGGTGGGTAGTCCCTTCTCCGAACCTGGAGCCTCACCAGTTGGACAACCAGGAGGCAGAGGAGGAGGAGGAGGAAAATCGAGCTTAGTGTCAGCATTCTGTGCAGCTTCTCCAAGGAGTCTGTCTGCTCTGTGGTAAGACTTTGTCTGCAGAATCCTTTTGTCCTTCTAATTTTGTTCCCACGGGCAGGATCTTACCCAGAGAATTTAAATTTGCCCTGCCTTTTTTGGCAAATCTGCTTCCCATTCTGCAACTCAGGGCATTTTCTTCTTGGGATCCAGTTCAGCAAATTATGTTGTAAGGTTAAATGGAATAAACGGTGGGCCTACCCTGGATAACTTCTCTTACACTTCTGTGGCTTCTGCAGAAATTTAAGCTGGTGGAAAGATTAAACTGTCAGAAAAAGTCTCCTTATTTCTAGCTGGAATCTCTCTGCTTGATCAGTTTCCATCCATTATTCCTTGTCTGGCCTTTCAGGTGCTTTGGAAAATAGCTTGATCCCCCTCTCCCCCTCTCTCCAACAGCCCCTCAAGGATTGGACCTGGGGCTATCTTGTCACTGTTGGAAGTTATAACCCGCCCTAGAAAAAGGAAACATTTTATGATATACTAAAAAGGCAGAATATTTCCCCTAAAAGAGAAGTAGAAACTCAGAGAGGCAGAAACTCAGCGCCTCCACCATCAATGGGCCATGAAGGCCTAAGCTAACGACACGCCACATTTTCAGTCTCCGCATCTCATTTTCGGCCTCTGCACACCCCATTTTCCACCCATTCCAGGTGGTAGGGATCAAAATGCGCGGAAAATGGGGCGCGCAGAGACTGAAAATGGGATGGGAGAGCCTTGTTTGTATTTATTCCAAATTTTAGCAGGCCACGTCTAACAAAATGGTTATTAAAATCAACATTCGATTCATTTTTATCGTACCATAAGTAGCCGTGCCATCCACATCTCAATTCATGGCCCTCTAATTTAAGTAACCTCTTATTGGGAATACAGGTAGTTTTAGTGATGGTTCAAAGCAGTGGTGGGATTCAAATATTTTTACCACCAGTTTGGTGGGTATGGCTTGGTGAACGTGCTTTGCATGCGTGCTCACACTTTACGTGTGCACGCCAAGCATGCACTTTGCAGAGGCATTCTAACTCACTTCCGGCAAGCCTGCACTCTCCCAGTCGCTTCAGCAGCTGCTGCACGGCACTCTGTTGTTCCACGCAAAGCAGCTACGCTTCAAATTCAGAGGATAAAGGTGAGTAGGGGTGCCTGGGTGGGCAGGTGGGCCCAACAGCAGAGCGGTGGAAAGAACTGGTTTAATCTCTGCTGCTTATCGCTACTACCAGCCAGGGTTGCCAGATCACAGTTTGACTCTGCGTCCAAATTCAAGTCAAAATACGGCCAAATTCGACCAAATTATTTTTTGCTCATGGTGACGCGCATACGCGAGGGAAAGAGAGCGGCTGGGTTGCCATCTGGCTGATTTCACGACCAAGCAACTCTCGTATGGCCAAATTTATTTGGCCGGAGACATCATTTTTTTCACGGCCAAGCAGATAGAAATACGGCCAGATTTCTTGAATTGGGCCGGAAAAACAGCCAGATGGCAACCCTGCTACCGGCTCAGCAGAACCGGGCCAAACTGGTAGAATACCACCACTGGTTCAAAATTACAATGGCACTGTAATGTACATGAACCTTTTTTCACACTTACGACCTTTGTAGCATCCTCCTGCTGAGGCGATCAAAATCCAGATGCTTGTAGCTAGTTCCTACTTATGACCGTCGCAGTGTCCCAAGATCACGTGATCCCCTTTTGCACTTTTTTTTGGCAAGCAAAATCCAGAGGGAAGCCAGATTCACTTAAACAACCATGTTGCTCCCTTATCAACTGCAAACAGTGTTTCACAACAACCGTGGTGAGAAAGGTCGTAAAAGTGGGACAAAACTCACTTCACAAATGTCTCATTTCACAGCCAAAATTTTGGGCTCCGTTGTGGTCATAAGTCTACCTGTCCACACACACACACCCAAAACCAAGGAAAGATTTGATCACACTGTTGCAGCATCCACAATGATTTTAATAATTACCCTATAGACATTCTTGGCAATGGCTTGGACCTACCTTGAATATCTGGGATATCAAGGGCTCAAACAGGAATGGGAAGGAAGGGAGAAAATAGGACAATGCTTTCTTCAGAAATGGTTGAGAGACGATTCTTGGAGCTTGCACAGCCAAACGCAGCCCCCTCTCCGCTCTTCATTAAAGCAATCCCATTTTTTTTTCAGCCTCCCACATAAACCTGAAATGTGGATGCTTGGAAAAACAATCAATGATTGTTGGCTGTGACATGAAGATGCCTTGAGGGACCCATCCTAGTGAATGAGCTCCATCTCTTTCCTAGCCCACTGCTATGGCAGCTGAAGGCCATCCTTAAATATCCAGGTTTGGGAATGGTCATTTTTTTTCTTCTTGGCCGTACTCAAGGCTGGCCATCCCAACAGTGAAAGAAGCTGAGGAACCTGGTGTGGATCACTATCTGGTTTGAAAAATGGTCCTAAGTCACTTTTTTCAGTGCCATTCTAACTTTCAACGGTCACTAAACGAACTATTGTAATTCAAAGTCTCCTTTGAAACGTCAGTAAAGAATACAGGTTTAAAAAGATGCTTTATTTCTGATTGGCTTCTACAAAATCTTTTGCTTCAAAATGTCACTTCGTCTTCAAGGTTGGTGCAAGTTACTTTTCAAAGGTGTGCCTGTGTGTTTTTAATTCCATATTCATGGCCAATTGCTCAAAAAACGCGCTGCCAGAGCAGTTTGTAAGATTGCACAATCAGCTGAGCATGAGTAAAGCTGCAGTGTGATGACACTAATCCATGGAGCAGAGATAGTACGAAATTCCCCCAGCTTTACTTATTATTGACTCATAGCACTATGAACCATTATGCAATAAAGATCTGATTCTGAATGCTTTATTCCTTAGACTTCTTTTTAAGTCCCTATATTCTAATGTGACAGATAAAATCTTGCAAAGAGTTGCAAAGTCAAAACTGACTTGGAGTCTTAGTGGACAACCAGCTAAATAGGAGCCAGCAAATGTGCAGCAGCAGCCAAAAAAGCTAATACAATCCTAAGGAATTAACAAAGGGATACAATCAAGATCAAGGGAAGTACTAATACCACTCTATAAAGTCTTAGTAAGACCACACCTAGAGTACTGCATCCAGTTTTGTTCACCACATTATAAAAAAGATGTTGAGACTCTAGAAAAAGTACAGAGAAGAGCAACCAGGAGGATTAGGGGACTGGAGGCTAAAACATACAACGAACGGTTGCAGGAACTGGGCCTGGCTAGTCTAGTAAAGGGAAGGACCAGGGGAGACATGATAGAAGTCCTCCAATATTTGAGGGGCTGCCACAGGGAGGAGGAAGGGGGTCAAGCTATTTTCTAAAGCGCCTGTAGGCCAGATAAGGAATAATGGATGGAAACTGAACAAGGAGAGATTCAACCTAGAAATAAGGAGAAATTTTCTGAGAATAGTGAGAATGATCAACCCATGGAACAGAAGTTGACTTCGGAAGTTGTGGGAGCGTCATCACTGGAGGCTTTCAAGAAGAGATTGGACTCCTATCTGTCAGAAATGATGTAAGGTCTCCCGCTTGGGCGGGGTGTTGGACAAGATGACCTACAAGGTCCCTTCCAACTCTGATTAACTGTTAAGGACATCGGTTAGGGGCCGATGGCACATACATAAATATATAAATAACAGAGTTAGAAAGGACTTTGGAGGCCTAGACCAAACCTCTACTCAAGCAGGAAACATGAGGTACCAATACCACTCTGCAAAGCCTTAGTAGTAAGACCACATCTAGAAAACTGCATCCAGTTTGGATCACTGCACTATAAACAAGATGTTAAGATGCTGGAAAGAGTGCAGAGAACAGCAACCAAAATGATTAGGGGACTGGAGGTTAAAACACATGAAGAATGGTTGTAGGAACCAGGTATGTCTAGTCTAGTGAAGAGAAGGACATGATAGCAATGTCCAATATTTGTCACAGAGAGGAGGAAGGGGTCAACCTATTTTCCAAAGCACCGGAAGGCCAGACAAGGTATAATGGATGGAAAATGAACAAGGAGAGATTCAACCTGGAAATAAGGAGAAACTTTCTGACAGGGAGAACAATCAACCCATGGAACAGAAGTTGTTGCCTTCAGAGGTTGTGGGAACTTCATCACTGGAAGCTTTCAAGAAGAGATTGGAGTGTCATTTGTCAGAAATGGTGTAGGGTCTCCTGCTTGGATAGGGGGGTTGGACTAGATGACCTACAAGGTCCCTTCCAACTCCATTATTCTATTTTATTCTAAACCATATACCATTTCAGACAAATAGTTGTCCAATCCCTTCTTTAAAACTTCCAAAGTAGGAGAATTCACAACTTCTGAAGGCGAGTTGTACCACTGATTAATTGTCAGGAAATCTCTCCTTAGTTGCTTCTCTCCTTAATGAGTTTCCATCCGTTGCTTCTTCTCCTGCCTTCAGCTGCTTTGGAGGATAGCTTGACTCCCTCTTCTTTGGGGCCACCCCTAATCCTTCTTTTCATCAAACTAGACATAACCAATTCCAGCAAATGTTCTTCATGCGCTTTAGCTGGGGGGGGGGCTTCGAAAATTTTAGCAAAGGGTTCTCTGCCTGGTTGCTGGGTGGGCGTGGCTATGGTGGGCGTGGCCTAATCGGCCTCCTGTACCACGGAGGTGGGGGGGCATTTTTGCCCTCCCCCGGACTCCAGAACTGGTCAGAAACTGGCTGAAGACCACCTTTGCAGCTGAGGTTGAAAAGCAGGAAATAAAGGTCAGAAAAGAGGTGGAGCAGGTGGGAGGGCCCAGCAGCTGATCATTGGTCAAGCCGGTCCAAACTGGTAGAATACCACCACTGATGCGGGTCATGGTTGTCCCAAAGGTGCTTTTTCAGGAGGCAACTTGACTTTCTTGTTTTCTTCTTTGTCTTTTTCTTCAAAGCAAAAAAAAATCAAGAAAGTCCTGTTTCCTCCCTAAAAAGCACCTTTGGGTTGGACCCCGATGGGATTTCTCCATCTCCCCAAAACTCCAAGTCAATTTAGGATGGACAAGAGTTTTAATAAGGCTATGACCGGAGTTCAGAGAGATCATTTTTCGTGCCGTACAGCGCAGTCAAAGTTACCATTGATCTAGAAACACTTGCTCCCTAGTTATTCTGCATTATAATACAGGTAGTCCTTGACATACGACAGTTCATTTGGTGACCATTCCAAGTTACAATGGCACAGTGACTTATGACCATTTTTCACACGGATGACCCTTGCCACGGATGACCCTTGTCACATGATTTACATTGGGATGATTGACGACTGACTCACGTTTATGAGGGTTTCCCAGGGTCATATGATCTCATTTTTGCGATCATCTGCCATGCAAAGACAATGGGGAAGTGGAAACCAGGTTCACTGAATAATCTTGTTACTAATTTAAAAAAAAAAAAATTAAAAATAAACTTTGTTGAACATTAAAAAATATTTACACATTACAAAACATTTAGTTAAAAACAAGACTAACTATTTGAACTATTACCATCTGGTAAATGGTACAGAATAATAAAAACAAGCACAAATAAGCTGAAAAACAGCTTCTATCCCAGGGCAGTAGCTCTCTTGAATTCTGCTATATAGTGCAGTGTTGGTGTGGTGTTGGGGGTTTCCGGTTCAATGTGTGGAGGGTGAAGGATGGGGTGGGATTCTACCAGTTGGCACCTATTTGCTAGAACCAGTTGTTAACATTCTAAGCAGTTCGGAGAACCAGTTTTTAGAAGAAATTACTGGCCTAATCCTGTAAGGAAGCCAGGAAGGAAACATTCTGGTGTTGCTTATAGAAACTGCCTCTCTGTTAACCCTTATTACGTTCTTGGCAGGACTAGACTTCCTGTCTCAGAAACTCCTCTGGAGTTTTTTTTCCCCTCCCTTGCTGGTACTTTACTTGTGTGGAGTGACCATTCAAAGTTACAATGGCACTGAAAAAAACATTTTTCACACTTACGACTGTTGCAGCATCCCCACAGTCGTGAGAGGCCAGGCGAGGAGATGCATGCCTCGACGTGAGTGATATTGAGTTGGCCACACCCAGCCAGTCACATGACCACCAAGCCATGTCCACCCAGTCACATGACCATCAAGCTACGCCCATCACCTAAGCCACGTCCACAGAACTGGTTGTTAAAAAATTTGAATCCCACCCCGGTGAAGGATGTGTGTTTGTGTTTATTTTCATGGTCATGATGTGTACTAAAGATGGTGTTTGATTTCATTGTACAAGGTGCAATGACAATAAACTAAACTAAACTAAACTAAAACCAAGACAAAAAAAAACATATCCAATAAACGCAAAACATGTACATATACATTTCTAATTGCTTAAATGGTGTATCCTTATCAGACTATTTTCTAATGCTTATTTCCTCTATCTAGTTAATACTCCTAGTATAACCTCTATGTATTTTCTCTTTCCTATCTATTCATTTGCTTGTTTCTATTTTTTATCCAATTAAACCAGTTTTCCCAAACTGTAAAATATTTTGAGTCTTCCTTATCCTTTAACTTTTGAGTGAGTTTGTCCATTTCTGCGCAGTCGTAGATCTTCTGAATTATCAAAATATCCATTGGCATTTGATCACTCTTCCAAAGTTGTGCTAGTGCTATCCTTGCTGCAGTGATTATATGTAAAATTAAGTATTTTATTTCTTTTGCAAATTCACTTTTTATTATTCCCAACAACCGTGTTACTAATTGGAGAACTGCAGTGATTCACTGAACAAGTGAGGCGAGGAACACTGTAAAATGGGGTGAACTCACTTAGCAAATTTAAAATCACTTAACAACATAAATGTAGGGGTTCAATTGTGATCGTAAGTTGAGGACTAGCTGTACACGCTACGTAGTTCAGATATTATTAGCTCACACACATACCAACACATCTTATCCTGAAATTCAAGATTTGCAATTAACCTCACAAAGCAGATTGGTGAGATTATGGCTGCTTACAAGCACTTAAGAAATTAATTCAGGGAAGCCAACATGGGCATGAGGAGAAAAATCCGGGATTAAAAGCTTCAGATTTGTGTCTTTATCTCTGGGAATGGAAACTAGCTCATCAGTTTAGCAAAAAGTTTCTTAGGAAGATGCATTAAGTTCCGTTTCCAGTGTCTCCAGAAAGTTTTTGGAAATTCCGTGAACATTGCTACCAGCAAGCACACAGATTGTCAAAAGATTTGACAATGGAGACTGGCAGGAGAGAAGATCTTTTGTACGGGTAGCCCTCAGCTTATAACAATTCATACTAGTGACCATTCGAAGCTACAAAAGCACTGAAAAATTGACATGACCATTTTTCACACTTACAACCATTGGAGCATCCCCGGAGTCAGATGCTTGTCAACTGGCTCATATTTATGATGTCTTGGGGTCACATGATCTCCTTTTACGACTTTCTGACAAGCAATGGGGCAATGGGGAAGCCAGATTCATCTCACAGTTATGTTGCTAACTTAACAACTGCAGTGATTCACTTCACAACCGTGTCAAGAAAGGTCGGGCTGTTTGCACCAGCAAAGAGGCAGTAGCTGCAAGGCCGTTTGCCACGGCCAAAGAGGCAGCGGAGACAGGACATTGATGCCGGCAAAAAGGCAGCAGTTGCAGGCCATTTGCACTGGCAAAGAGGCACAGGAAGGCTCACCAGGCAAGCAGGTAGCTGGGCCACGTGGGAGGCAGTGGAGAATGGCAAAGCAAGCTTGGCAGGAAGCTGGGCTATATAGGAGGCTTGAGCGAAGGCTGGGCCACAGGGGCTACGTGGTTGAAGCAAGTGAGCTAGCGAGCGAGGGAGCCAGAGAGCAGCAGCCGTTAGGCCACAACCAAGGCAGGCAGGGTGAGATAAGGAGTGACTGGGAAGGATGGAACAGGACGGGTGGGCGGGGTCAGCCAGTGGTGCAATTAGCCAGTTCTCTGAACTGCACAAAAAATTGACAACTGGTTCAGTTGAACCGGTCTGAACTGGCTGAATCACACCTCTGGTTGTAAGTCAAGAACTACCTGCAAAAAAACATTGAATTTGCCATTTTTATTTCTTCTATTTCTTATCTCATCTTTGACAGCTTCCCAGCTGTGAATTTGTTCACTGCAATCTTGAAGCAAAGTGATAAAATGTAAGAAAAATGGCTTTTATTTCTGGGAAAGTAAGCTTTAGAGACAGGCAGTCCATCAACTGAAGAGAAATCCTTGAGAAGTGTCCCACTTCATGTAAGCAGCAATATAAACAAACTAAATAAACATTAAACAGAAGTACTTGCCATTATTATTTTAACAGTTGTTATTATTATTGCTAATGTCAACGCATTTGGATTTAACAGATTTAACAGATTAACTGTCAGGGTTCCTATGAATGCCCTAATCAAATCATGAGCCTCGAGCCAAACTTCAAAAGAAATCCAATTATTTATTAGGAGAAACATGTCGGCACTTATCCTAACAAAGCCAGCTCTGCCTCACGTAATTTACTGTGCATATATGACCCTGTTTCCCCCTGGATGTGTCATAAATCACATTCTCCAACTGGAACACCTTCACGACTGCTGTGTGATAAATCGCATTCTCGGGCTCTAGAGATCACATCCCTCCAGCTGGATCGGTAAGTTTCCCCCCGCCCCTTCTTATGGAAATTCAAAAGGAGACCAGGAATGCTTTATGAGTTGACATTAACAGAGTTGGAAGGGACCTTGTAGGTCATCTAGTCCAAACCCTGCTTGGCCAAGCAAGAGACCCTATGCCATTTAGACAGATGGCAGTCCAGTCTCTTCTTGAAAACTTCCAGGGATGAAGGTCCCACAACTTTTGAAAGTAAATTCTGTTCCATGGGTTGGTCGTCGCAGGAGGCTCATCCTTAATTGTGGTGGACCTAGAGGACAGGGAGGGTCCACGCCTCCCATGACACCCAACCTCCCATGACACCCAACAACCGAACCGGTTGTTAAATTATTTAAATCTCACCACTCAACATAGTCGTTAAGTGAATTCAGCTTCCCCATTGATCTTGCTTGTCAGAAGGTCGCAAAAGATTATCATATGACCCCGGGACACTGCAACCGTCTTAAATACGAGTCAGTTGCCAAGTGTCTGAATTTTGATTGTGTGATCACGGGAATGCTGCAATTCTTGTGTGGAAAACAGTCACAAATCCCATTTTTCAGTGGCGTTGTAACTCCAAATGGTCACTAAATGAACAGTTGTTAAGTTGAGGGCTACCTTTATTACACTAAATATTATTCCTGAGCACGATGTCTTCGTTTATTTTTATTTCCACAGGGGTGTGATCAAAATGGGTTAATATTAATATTAATAAGAGTGATTCATATATATATATATACGTTGATGGTTCAAACAAGAAGAAAAAACATCATATTAACACTAAGTACACACACACGTGTGTGTGTGTGTACTTAGTGTTAATATGTTTTTTCTTCTTGTTTGAACCATCAACGTGATACATGTAATATGATACACATGTGTGTGTATGTGTGTGTGTGTGTGTGTGTATATGTATATATATATACATATAAATATATGTTTTCTGAGGTTCTCGCGGGTATTTGTATGTGGATCTTTGGTTATTCGGGTTTTCTTACGCGGGAGAAAACCCGAATAACCAAAGATCCATATAAATATATATATAAATATAATATATATTATATAATATATATAATATATATAATATATATATATAATATATAATATTTGTTTTCTTAAGTTTTCGCGGGTACTTACATGTCTGGCATTCAGCTTTGTTCGGGTATTTTCCCACGTGGGAAAAGCACCACGTGGCAAAATACCCGAACAAAGCTGAATGCCAGACAATATATAATATATATATATATATAAATATATATATATATATATATATATATATATATATAATATAAATATATATATATATATAAATATATAAATATAAGAAAACAAATATATATATATATATATATATATATATATATATATATATATTTGTTTTCTTAAGTTTTTGTGGGTACTTACATCTCTGGCATTCAGTTTTGTTCGGGTATTTTCCCACGTCATAATAGTGGTGCTTTTAAAGTTGTAGCAACGTTTCAGCAGAATCTCATCTGCCATCATCAGGCTTCTGTATGGTGTTTGTCTGTGAGTCAGACTTTTACAGTGGTTTCAGATTTAAATTTGGGGCAGCCTATTGCTGTGTCAGAATGGTTTTTTCTTCCTCCTGATTGGATGAGAGTCTTGGTCTGTGTTTATTGGTCTTGGAGAACACAGCAAACTCCAAGACCAATAAACACAGACCAAGACTCTCAACCAATCAAGAGGAAGAAAAAACCATTCTGACACAGCAATAGGCTGCCCCAAATTTAAATCTGAAACCACTGTAAAAGTCTGACTCACAGACAAACACCATACAGAAGCCTGATGATGGCAGATGAGATTCTGCTGAAACGTTGCTACAACTTTAAAAGCACCACTATTATGATGTGGGAAAATACCCGAACAAAGCTGAATGCCAGACATATATACATATATATATGTGTGTGTGTGTGTCTGTGTGTGTGTCTGTGTCTGTGTGTCTGTGTGTGTCTGTGTCTATACATATATATTCTTTGGTTATTCGGGTTTTCTCCTGCGTAAGATTGGAAGTATCTAGGCAACGTTTCGATGAAGTCTCATTCATCATCTTCAGGCTTGGTCTTCAGCTCTGTGCTTCTCAGAATGATGTGAGCTTGCAGCTGCTTCTTCCTTTTAACTGCTAGTGGGGGTGTGACTTGATTGGGTGGGGGCTTGGCTATGTTCTGATTGGGTGGGGGTGTGTTCTCATTGATTGGGGGTTTGGCTGTGTTCTGATTGGTTGGGGGGTTAGCTGTGTTCTGATTGGCTGGAGGCGTGTTCTGTTCAGGTGGGGGCTTGGTTGTGCTCAGGTTAGTCTTACAAAACTTACAACCCAGTGACCTACTAGTGAGCTTCGATGTCATATCCCTCTTCACCCAAGTGCCAATAAAAGAAGCCTTGACAGCCATCCAAAACAAATACAACCCCTGCAAGCACATCCTAGATCTGACCAACCACTGCCTATCCAATACATACTTCACCTACAATGGACAAAAATACAAACAAATAGAAGGAGCACATATACCTGTCATCGCTAACCTCTACATGGAACACTTTGAAACACAAGCTCTAGAAAAATATGATCACAAACCCAAACTCTGGCTGAGATACGTAGATGACACCTTCATAATCTGGCCACATGGGAAAGAAAAACTGAACAACTTCCTCACACACCTCAACAACCTACACCCCAAAATACAATTCACCATGGAAACAGAAGCTAACAACCAACTTCCCTTCCTAGATGTCTTGGTATACAAAAAATCCAATGGCTCCCTAGGACACACCATCTACCAGAAGAAAACACATACAAACCACTATCTAAACACACTCTCACACCACCACCCAGCACAGATCAATTCCGTAGCCGAGACACTCATCTCCAGAACAAAATGCTTAGCCGACGAACAACACCTAGAGTTCGAACTACACATTCTCACCGGCGTGCTGACAGCCAATGGATTCCAAAGAAAGAAGATCACCCACCTAATCCAAAAAGAAACCCCAACCAAAATCCAAGACAGAGAACAAGAGAATGGCAAAGCCCTCCTCCCATATATAAAAGGCACTACAGACAAAATCAGCAAGATCCTCCAAAAACACAACATTAAGACAGCATTCTGCACAAACAGAAAGATATCCACCATCCTAAGAAACCCTAAGGACAAAATCGAATTAGAAAATCAAGGAGTATACGAAATCCCTTGCACTGCCTGCCCAACCACATACATTGGACAAACTAACAGAAGAATAAGTGCACGCATTGAAGAACATAAGAACTCAATCAAAAAGGAAGAACCGACCTCTTCCCTGGTCCAACACCTCAAAGCCACAGGACATGAGATTGACTTTAAAAATACCAGAACTATCACCAAAACCGAACACTTCAGCAGCAGAATAATCAGAGAAGCCATAGAGATAGAAAAACGCCTACACAGCATGAATAAACGAGATGATACCTCCCGCCTACCAGCCATTTGGAAACCCGCCCTCATGAACAGACGAGTACCTAACATGAAGAATGACACCAGACCCACACCCCTGAGAGCCACACAAGATGCCACCACCACACTTCCACGTAGAAAGCAGACTCACACCCACACAGAAGATGAGATACGACCACGGACCAGAAGCCGCACTGAAGCTGCATCACTACCCACTTCAAACCCCTCTGAGCCATACATGAAGCGAACTGCCCCCCACCATGAAGATGCAGCACGACCACGAACTCGAAGCCAAACGGCAAGATCACAGCTCACCAGCTCAAATCCCCCAGCAACTAAGATTAACCTGAGCACAACCAAGCCCCCACCTGAACAGAACACGCCTCCAGCCAATCAGAACATAGCCAACCCCCCAACCAATCAGAACACAGCCAAATCCCCAACCAATGAGAACACATCCCCACCCAATCAGAACACAGCCAAGCCCCCACCCAATCAAGTCACACCCCCATTAGCAGTTAAAAGGAAGAAGCAGCTGCAAGCTCACATCACTCTGAGAAGCGCAGAGCTGAAGACCAAGCCTGAAGATGATGAATGAGACTTCATCGAAATGTTGCCTAGATACTTCCAATCTTACGCGGGAGAAAACCCGAATAACCAAAGATCCACATACAATACCCGCGAGAACCTCAGAAAACAAATATGTATGTATGTATGTATGTATGTATGTATATATATATGAAAAGCATGAACAGAAGAGATGATTCCACCAGGCTGTCAATCATTTGGAAGCCTGCACTCACAAACAAAAAAATCTCCACACCACAAGCCAGGCAAACACCTGGGCACAAACAGATCCCCCCTGATACCTCCAGCTCAAACACACCCCAACCAGGCACCCAGATGAAACCCAGCTTCCTAACTAATGATAGCCATCCATTTACCCGAAGCCAAGCTGCACTGAAGGCCTCCAATAAAGTAACACAACGTTGCCAGCCAATCAAGATACAAAAAGAGCCAAAAAAACAGACAGAAGATATTAGAAGCAGAACACAGCAAACTCCAAGACCAATAAACACAGACCAAGACTCTCAACCAAACAGGATGAAGAAAAAACCATTCTGGCACAGCAATAGGCTGCCCCAAATTTAAATCTGAAACCACTGTAAAAGTCTAACTCACAGACGAACACTATACAGAAGCCTGATGATGGCAGATGAGATTCTGCTGAAACGTTGCTACAACTTTAAAAGCACCACTACTATGACGTGGGAAAATACCCGAACAAAGCTGAATGCCAGACATGTAAGTACCCACGAAAACTTAAGAAAATATATATATATAAGATTAGAAATAAATTTATATAAATATAGCCTCTGTACTGTGCTCTATATTCCACAGCCTTAAGAGGAGATAAGTTATACATTTTTAAGTATACAATATAAGTATAGCTACATAAATATTATAAATTGTATGAATATTTATATAAATCTCCATTTTCTGACAGTTTCTCAATTTCAATGGCTTCTCATTAGTCCTACCCAGAGCTGGGATTCACAGGTTCTGACAGTTCTGGAGAACCAATGGTGGAAATTTTGAGTAATTTGGAGAAATGGCAAATGCCCCTTCCGACTGCCCCCCTCCCATCCATTGTCTGGCCTCCCAAGTCCCAGCTGATTGGCTGGGTCTTCTTTTGTTGCCCTTTACAGGAGAACGGAGCTGGAAAGCAGGTTAGTAGGGTAGAGAGGGAATGGGTTTTTGCAGAATGGAGATTTTACATTATCCTTCCCTTGCCACACCCACCAAGCCACGCCCACAGAACCAGTAGTAAAAAAAATTGAATCCCACCACTGGTCCTACCTATATATCAATATGCCGATTTTATTTTCTCTTTTTACCTATATTTATCATGTTTTATTGTCTACCCATTGATACCAAATATTCCAGATTGAGTAGTAACCTGATCCTTCTCTATCATTTAATTTCATCGTGAGTCTATCCATCTCCACATAGTCCATAGATCCACTTAGAAATTTTAGCTGCTATAATTAAAGATAAATCAGCCAAATACTGGAGGTGTCATCATGAACCTGAAGCATATTACCATATGGGTGGACATGCACAGAAGCTAAAACATATTGGACAAAAATACAAACATGGTTGGAAAAAAATGCTAAAGAAACATATATGTTTGAAACCCAAAATTGTTGTGTCCGCGAAATGATGCCAGGAGTCGGTGACTTCAAATCATGCTCTTTTATTTAAAGTTGGAACCGAACTGGCTCAAAGGAAAAAGCCCGTGGCTTTTATTCCTTTAGCCGCCGCGGCCGCGGCCAATGACACCACTTTGAATCTCCCGCGATTCGAATGGACCAATCGCGGGAGATTCTCAGCGAGCCAATCGGCGCGGCTCGCCTGACCAATCAGAGAGCCCCGCGCTTTGGCCAATCAAAGCGCGGGGATCTCAAGAATGCTAATTAAGGACAGAACAAAAATATTTTTATTAGAGATGATACCTGAATGTTATAGCAAAGAAGAAACATATATTAACAGCAGCTAGGATTGTATTTGTGCAGAATTGGAAAAAGGAGAAAATACCAGCAGAAGGAAAAGGGATTAAGAAAATATTTGAATATGTAGAGATGAATAGATTAACACTGGAAATTAAAGAAAAAGAAGAAACTGAATATTATATGATATGGGATTTATTTTATAAATGGTTAGAAAATAAAACAAGTTAAATTTGAATAGACGAATATATAAAGAAATTAATCAAGATGGTTATAAAGATAACAAATATAAGAGGAAGTGATTTATGATTTATAAAGAAAGTGTGATTATTGTTACATTGTTAAAAAATATTAATTATGATAGCACAAGATCTATGTATCCAGTTGACATTCTGTATGAATGAAAGATGGAATTATTAGTGTTGTGAATGAATAAATGTGTTAATAAAGTTATCAAGAGCTTGAAGTCAAGTGCAGGGTTCTGGCCCTGCACTTCTGATTGGCCGTTAATGGCGATATCAGATTGGTCCATTCAGGTGAATCTGATTGGCCATTAACGAGCCTCTCTCATTGGTTAATGGAGCTAGCGCTCCCTGGTTTTCATTGGTTGAATATCTAATAAGTTGCCTATATAAGGAAGGCTGTAGCAGCCATAGTTTTAGAGCTGTCACACCATGTAAATAAAGAGTTCTGAAGTTCACTGTTTCACCGGCTCGTCTCCATTATTGCGCCCACACTCAGTACTTAACAATTAGTGTAACTATTAAAAAATAAATAACATTTGGAGAAAAAAAAAAATTAGCTGCCGGCAGGCAAGGGTTGAAGAAAACAGGATGGACTTGTCTGACTTGTTCAGACAGTCTGAGGACAAGAAAGCTGATAGGAAGGATAGCTTTTATATTTAGCCCCAAAGACAAAAAGTGTTGCACAGTTCAAGATGGCAAAATAGTCATCCTACCAGGGTGCTTTGTTAAAAAAAAGAAAAGAAAAGTGTCCTCTCCCAAAATTTTACAAAGTGTAAAGGGGCTCTTGCAAAACAGATGGCAGTTTTTCTGCATAGCAGATGTTAGGCGTGCCTTTGAATTATATACTAATATTGCTGGGAATCTCAGAGGTGGGGGATGAATACACCCGTAAAACTAGTTTAAATGATTAAATCAAAAGCATGTTTGTTTATTTGATGCCTCATGTTCAGAGTTTCATGGGACTTGTCAGATTCTGAGCTGCAAATTAAAAACCTTACAGCGGCTTTCCTAAACCTCTAAGAGCCTGTTTTTTGCCCAACCTAAGCTCCTGAGGATTTTCTCCAGCCTCCAGAAGGGCGAAAACGGCCTCCTCAGATTCTGGAGGCCCTCTGGAAGCCGGAAACAGGCCCGTTTCCAGCCTTCCGGAACCTCCAGGTGGCTCGTTTTTGGGGCCTTCCCGAGCCTCTACGCAGACCCCGCATTTACCTGGCATCCAAAATGGGCCATGTGGGGATTCCTGAAAGGTGGGCAGGGCCAGCCAGGGATGAGATTTGCCGGTTCACTGAACTGGCCATAAAATTAGCTACTGGTTAGCTACGGGTTCACCTGAACTGGGGCAAACCTGTAGCAGCTCACCTCTGAGACTGGCCCAAAGTCATCCTGCTGGCTTTTGTGCCTAGGGTGAGACTAGATGTCCCAGTCCCCTGGTAATTGGCCCCAAATCACCCAGCTAGCTTTCAGTGGTTAAGGCAGGACTAGAACTCCTGATCTCCTGGTGATTGGTTCAATGTCACCCAGCTGGCTTTCATGGCAAAGATGGGACTAGAACTGCCAATTGTCTGACGATTGGCTCAAAATCTTTCATCCGGGTTTCATAGATAAAGCAGGACTTGAATTCATAAGCTTTCTACCCTGGTGCTTTAACCCCCTAGACCAATCTGATTTTCTTTCTTTCTTTCTTTCTTTCTTTCTTTCTTTCTTTCTTTCTTTCTTTCTTTCTTTCTTTCTTTCTTTCTTTTTTTCTTTCTTTCTTTCTTTCTTTCTTTCTTTCTTTCTTTCTTTCTTTCTTTCTTTCTTTCTCTCTCTCTCTCTCTCTCTCTCTTTCCTTCCTTCCTTCCTTCCTTCCTTCCTTCCTTCTTTCTTTCTTTCTTTCTTTCTTTCTTTCTTTCTTTCAGTCATAAGTCACATTTTCCAATGCCATCATAAATTTGACCGGTCACTAAATATTGTAAGACGAAGACTACCTGTTCTGTTCTGTTCTTACCTGCATTATTCTGTTCTTTCTGTTCTTCCTTCCTTCCTTCCTTCCCTGGCTCCCTCCCTCCCTCTTTCTTTTCTTTTCTTTTCTTTTCTTTTCTTTTCTTTTCTTTTCTTTTCTTTTCTTTTCTTTTCTTTTCTTTCTTTCTTTCTTTCTTTCTTTCTTTCTTTCTTTTTTTCTTTTTCTTTCCTTCATTCTTTCCTTTCCCCCCTCTTTTTTTTCTTTCCTTTCTTTCCTTTTTTTTCTTTTTCCTTCCTTCCTTCTTTCCCTCCCTCTCTTTCTTTGTTTTTTCTTTCCTTCCTTTCACTTTACTGTCTTGTGCACCACACATCCCTTGGCAACCAAATTTACCTGCTCTGTGAATTTTATTCAACAGTGACACATCAGAAAAACAACGCAGCTGAAAAAACCTCAAAAATCAAACCCACAACATTGCAACATTGCAATTCATACTAACCATACTAACTGCAATGCCTCCATCCAGCTTTTAACTGGCTAACCAAGTATATCGCCTGACACACCTATGTGACTGCAGAAACGCAACTTTCGACACAAAGGCCCCAGTCTCATAGATTTTTCTACTGTGTGTGTATGTGAAATGTCTCCATTTCACAACATTTGACTCGCAGAAACCCTCTTTTACCGCAACTGTTTACAAAAAAGAAAAGACGGCTTATCGCATCGTCTTACATCTGGAACAGGGGCAGAATTTGGAGCCAGGAAAAGCAGTAGAAGCTAAAAACATTTCAAGCGGAAAGGGAGATCTTTTAAAAGCAGGGGTGGGGGGAATTCAAGACCACCAGGTGAATATCTGTTGGGAGGAGAGAAAAGACATTTAATAGCCTTCAGGGATCATTCATCCAACAGTTGTTTTATTAGTGGACATTCAATACCACTTTGGAGAAAAGCAGCATTAAATATATTTTAGTAGCGCTGTATTAAATATCCGCCTTTGGGGAGGCGTAAGATTAAAGACTACTCGGAGGAAATGTAGAATTTTAAACAAGAAACAGTTCCAGAAAGAAGTTCTGTATAAGTTTTAAATTTATGCAATGGCTTTCCTTTTTTTTTTAAACAATACTAGCATCTTCTCTGTGATGTTACAGGCAAGGGTGGGCCACTGGGGGTTCAGGAGAGCCCCTAGCTAATATTCTGCACAGTTCAGAGAACCCCCAAATCCCACTCCTGGACCCCGCCCACCCCTCCCCTCCCAGGAGTCTCCACGCAGCTCGTTTTGGATGCCGGTAAATGCAAGGCGCACACAGAGGCTCAGGGAGGGCGAAAAACAGGCCTCCTGGCAGTTCAGGAAGGCCAGAAATAGGCCTGTTTCTGGCTTCCAGAGAGCCTCCAGAGCCCGGGGAGGGCATTTTTGCCCTCCCAGAGGCTTGAGGAAAACCTCTGGAGCACGGGGAGGGCAAAAATGCCACACTCCCGCTGTGGTGCAGGAGGCCACGCCCACCAATTTTAAGCATAAAAACATACCTTACTATCAGCACTGGTGAGTAAAACAGCTGAGGTGCAAACAAAAAAAATATAGACCGGAAGGGACAGGGGCAGGTGGGTGGGGCCAACTGCCGGCCGTTGCTACCGGATCGCTAAAACCGGTGCGAACCAGCAGCATACAATCACTGGTCCCTGGGTCATATGATGACAAGCAAAGTCAATGGGGAAGTCGGATTCACTTAACAACTGTGTTATTAATTTACCAAATGCAGTGATTCACAACAGTGGAAAGAAATGGGGCAAAAACTCACTTACCGAATGTTTCACTTAGCAACATAAATTTTGGGCTCGGTTGTGATCATAAATCGAGGACTACCTGTAATCAGATAGACCACAAAGGAAGAAAATTGATATTTTTTTTAAAAAAATGCATTAATATAAGAAAAGGCCCAAGACAAGGATGCCCATTATCATCTTTGCTATTTGTACTGACTTTGGAAGTGTTGAATAGAAATATTAGAGAGGACCAAAATATAAAAGGCATGAAAATTAAAAAGGAGGAATTTAAATTGCAAGCCTTTGTGGATGACTTGGTTTTCATTCTGGAAGATCCTCTAGAGACAGCTTTAAAACTATTGGAAAAGATAGAGAAGTATGGTGAGATGGCTGGTCTGAAAATAAATAAAGATAAAACAAAGATTCTGATAAAGAACATGTTATTAAGGCAAAGAGAAGAACTGGCAGACTTATTGAAAATCCAAGTTACGAACAAGGTTAAATATTTGGGGATACATTTGACATCAAGATGTACTACATTGAAAGAGAATAACTATATTAAGCTTAAGCAGCAGATAGCATCTGATTTGAAGGAATGGGAAAATCTACCATTGTCATTTTACCTATAATATTTTACCTATAATTTAATATTTGTTCCAAACAATGCCAATTAGGCTTGGCAAAGATTATTTTGAAGAATTAAATAAAATTGTGTTGAAGTATATATGGCAAGGTAAGAAGGCGAGAATAAAATTAAAACTTTTACAAGACGCTAGAACTAGGATTTGGCCTTCCTAATTGGGAGTTATACTACCAAGCTGCAAATTTAATGTGGGTCAAAGAATGGATAACATTAAGAAAGTCTAGATTGTTGACATTAGAAGGACATGATTTATTATTGGGCTGTCATGCTTTTCTGTGGTATAAGGGAACTAAATCGCAGGGCTATTTTAGAAGACATTATATACGGGAGTCTTTATGGTTGAACTGGGAGAAAATTAAGAGACAATGCTATTTGAAAATCCCAGTTTGGTTATCAACTATTGAAGCTTTTTCTTATCCTATAACTTATAAGAAGGAACAAACAGTTAGATATGGGGAAATATTGGATGAAAAGGATGAACTTAAATCGATACAAAATTTAGAGGAACAAGGTATAAAGATGAATTGGTTTTCATATGCACAAATACAATCAAGGTATCTTAAAGATTCTAAAACAGAGGGATTTTATGATAAATTGACTGACCTAGATAGGATTTTGACAGGTACTGATGAAAAAGTGATTAAAAAATTATGTAGTTATTTGCTGGAAATTAAATTAGAGGAAGAACAAGTTAAAGAAACAATGATTGCTTGGGGGAAGAATTTTGGATATGGGATTGATTTAGAGAAATGGCAAAAATTGTGGTCTCAAAATTATAAAATGACAATGTCAACAGCATATAAAGAAAATTTGTATAAGATGTTTTACAGGTGACATTTCCCCCCCGACAAGAATAGCAAGAATGTTCAAGAATAAATCTGAAAAGTGCTGGAAATGTCATCAGATACCTGGCTCATATTATCATATGTGGTGGACTTGTGAGGATGCTAGAAAATATTGGACTAGAATCCGCATATGGTTGGAAAAAATGACAAAGAAACATATAGATTTAAAACCAGAGATTTTTTTATTGGGAATCTTACCTGATACATATAATAAAACCTTGAAGTATTTGATTGTAAATTTATTAACAGCGGCTAGGATTGTATTTGCTAAAAATTGGAAGAGTGAGAAAATACCATCAGAGGAAGAAATTATTAAGAAAATATTGGAATGTGCTGAAATGAGTAGATTGACATTTGAAATTAGAGAACAAGAAGATTAACAATTCTATGAAGTTTGGGACCTTTTTTATCAATGGCTAGATAATAAAACATAATAATAGAATATTTAGAAACTAAGGAAATAAACCATTTAAACCTTTTTTTTTCTTTGATAGTATCCTTATAAAATTTTATTAAGATAGACTTGGTATGACTTTATGATTGGTTATAAAATAAACTAAGTAAGCTATAGTTATCTCGTTAAAGCATGAATTAATAAAATTGTAGTCAAATGATTGTTTAATAATGATATCAGGTTATATAATTGTTGTTGGATAATATGAGCTATTATGTAATACAATTACAATGGAGACTATGAAATGGATGCACAAAAAGGAGTGGCAAACCAACCGATACACTGTCTGTAAATTTATGAAGGAGGATGATGTTTTTATGTCTTATGTCTTATGTTTTATGTGTTTTTGTTCATTGTTAAAATCAATAAAACTTTTTTTCAAAATATATATATATATATATATATAGACCGGAAGGGGCAGGGGCAGGTGGGTGGGACCAACTGCCGGCTGCTGCTACCGGATCGCTAAAACCGGTGCGAACCAGCAGCATACAATCACTGGTCCCGGGGTCATATGATGACAAGCAAAGTCAATGGGGAAGTCGGATTCGCTTAAAACTGTGTTATTAATTTACCAAATGCAGTGATTCACAACAGTGGAAAGAAATGGGGCAAAAACTAACTTACCGAATGTTTCACTAAGCAACATAAATTTTGGGCTTGGTTGTGATCATAAATCGAGGACTACCTGTAATCAGATAGACCACAAAGGAAGAAAAATGATATTTTTTTAAAAAAAATGTAGGATAAAACAAATTCTATCCAATCTTTTTTCTTTTCTTTTCTTTTTTAAATTTATT
Source organism: Hydrophis major (assembly GCA_033807585.1). Lineage (NCBI taxonomy): Eukaryota > Metazoa > Chordata > Lepidosauria > Squamata > Elapidae > Hydrophis > Hydrophis major. The sequence continues at coordinate 3,801,482 of CM066331.1, forward strand.
TATACAACATTTCAACTTAAAAAAAATAATTTCTACTTTTTACAATAATTCTGTAACAGTGTTGACACTAATTGTTCCCATGTCATAGTAGTGGTGCTTTTAAAGTTGTAGCAACGTTTCAGCAGAATCTCATCTGTGAGTTAGACTTTTACAGTGGTTTCAGATTTAAATTTGGGGCAGCCTATTGCTGTGACAGAATGGTTTTTTTCTTCATCCTGATTGGTTGAGAGTCTTGGTCTGTGTTTATTGGTCTTGGAGTTTGCTGTGTTCTGCTTCTAATATCTTCTGTCTGTTTTTTTGGCTCTTTTTGTATCTTGATTGGCTGGCAACATTGTGTTACTTTATTGGAGGCCTTTAGTATAGCTTGGCTTCAGGTAAATGGACGGCTATCATTAGTTAGGAAGCTGGGTTTCATCTGAGTGCCTGGTTGGGGTGTGTTTGAGCTGGAGGTATCAGGGGGGATCTGTTTGTGCCCAGGTGTTTGCCTGGCTTGTGGTGTGAAGATTTGTTTGTTTGTAAGTGCAGGCTTCCAAATGATTGACAGCCTGGTGGAATCATCTCTTCTGTTCATGCTTTCTGGTCTTTTTTCAATCTCTATGGCTTCTCTGATGATTCTGTGGCTGGGATTTTCTATAGTGGCTAGGGTTTTGGTGCCATTGAAGTCGATGCTATGACCTGTGGCTTTCATGTGTTGGACTAGTGAGGAAGTGTGTTCCAGCTTTTTTACTGCATTTTTGTGTTCATCCAGGCGGGTGCTTATTCTTCTATTGTTCTGTCCAATGCATGTGGCCGGGCATGATGCACAGGGGACTTCATATATGCCTTGGTTTTCCAGGTCAATTTTATCTTTGGGGTTTCTTAAGATGGCTGCTATTTTTCTGTCTGTTTTGAAGGCAGTCTTGATGTGACGCCTGCGTAGTATCTTACTGATTTTGTCTGTAGTACTTCTTATGTAGGGCAGGACAGCTGTTCCCAGTGTCTGTTTACAGACCTGACTCAGTGATAGTCTGACTCACAGATGAACACAATATAGAAGCCTGATGATGGCAGAAAAGATTCTGCCAAAACATTGTTACAACTTTAAAAGCACAACTATAATGATGTGGAAAAATACCCGAACAAAGCTGAATACCATACATGTAAGTACCCGCAAAAACTTATATATATATGTATACATACACATACATACACACACACACACACACACACACACACACATATATACAATCTTTTTTTTTCTGAATGGTGGAACGTAGGGTTGCATTGAAGACACCTTACCTGCTCTGTGAAAAAATGGCTTCTGCTCTGGAACAATCCAGAAGTCTAGATTTGAAAGGAATGACTGAGCATTTCCCAGGCCTGTCAATGATTGGTTGTGGCCAACAGCCACCACACAATAAGATCAAAGTCTATGGAGCTTGTCAGTCATCCAGGTCCTGGTTGTCCAAAAAGTGCTTTTCCAGAGGCAATTGAACTTTATGGTTTTCATTTGAAGACGTTTTGTTTCTCATCTTAGAAGCTTCTTCAGCTCTTCCATTCCCCACCATCCAGTCAGAGCTGAAGAAGCTTCTTGAAGGAGAAGTGAAATGTCTTTGAAGACAAACCATAAAGTCCAGTTGCCTCTTGAAAAAAGCATCTTTGGGATTCCAAGTGGCCTCAACAACTCTCTAAAAGGATGCAAATGACCAGCTGTCCGCAAGGAGTATAAATCCTTCTGTTCCCCACCATCCAGTCAGAGCTGAAGAAGCTTCTTGGAGGAGAAGTGAAACATCTTCAAAGAAAAAAAAACAGACAGTCCAGTTGCCTCTTGAAAAAGCACCTTTGGGACAATAAGATCAAAGGTTCAATTACCAGTTTTTAGTTGGAGAAAATTGTTCGACAAGGTCCCTCTTTGATCATTTTTTTTAAAATGACTTTGTCAAAAATGAAACTTCCATCAAGGTCCTCCAACTTAGATGTCCATGGATGATCTCAGAAGCCAAGCTGGGTCAGCCTTGGTTAGTCCTTAGATAAGAGACCACAAGGAGATCCGAGGACTGGAACCTAAACTGGGAATGCAAAAAACAAAACGAAAAACCCCCATGCTAGAAGATCACCATCTGTTTTGGTGATGCTATATAGATACAGGCCTCACCACATCAATTCCATGACTTAATTTTTCTGTTTGACTGCCTTATATGTTGCATTTTATACCCAATATAAGAAAATATAAGAAAAGGAGGCTTTCTGTTCTGACCCAGGATTCGTCAAACGTAATTAAACACAAACTTGCTGTAAAAGCAAAACCTATTTTAATGCAATGCTGGATATTATTTTAATTCACAGCCAAAACTAATCTTAAACAGTTCCCCAAGATAAGCACACAACTTTCAGTGCTGTGGAATGCTGCCAGAAAACAAAAGTATTCAAATTAATTATAACAGTACCAGAAAAAAAAATGACCAGAATACACAAAGCTTCAAGAAGGATTCAGAATCTATTGAACTGCTTTGCTTCCTGCAAAGCGTTCGTCATCTTGGCCTGACTTTTATCCCTTATGGGAGGGGCAATCACCTCCCAGCCTTACTCCTGAGTCACCCCTTCTGCTTCCGCTGCTCTCGCCTTCTAGCAGCTCTGCGCACACACGCACTGGGAACAGGCTCCACTGAGTCCTCTGCCTTGCTGCTGCCAGACTCCAGGCTCCGAAGGCAGCACGCCACTCCCAAATTGTCCCGGCCCCATCTCTGCATCAGATGCAGAACTCTCATCCAAGTCCTCTCCAGAATCCTAGACTGGTTCCCTTTCTTCCTCACTGTCCGATACTGCTGCCAGCTGCACCAGCTGCCAATGAACCACAACAGCTTTCCTTGAGACTCCAGGAAGGCAAAAACAGCCTCTCCAGGTGGTATTCAGCAGGTTCTGACCAATTCTGGAGAAATTTTGAGTAGTTCGGAGAGCCAGCAAATACCGCCTCTGACTGGCCCCGCCCCCATCTATTCTCTGCCTCTCTGCTGATCGGCTGGGTCTTTTTTTGTTGCCCTGCCCAGGAGAGCGGAGCTGGAAAGCAGGCTAGGGGGGTGGGGAGGGAATGGGAATTTTGCAGTAACCTCCCCTTGCCACACCCACCAAGTCATGTCCACAGAACTGGTAGTAAAAAAAAATTGAATCCCACCACTGCTCTGGAGGTTCTCTGGAAGCAGAAATGGGCCCATTTCCAGCCTTCCCGAACTTCTGGGAGGCCCGTTTTTTTTACCCTGACCAGGCAATCAAATAACCCCAGAATCCTACAACCATCATAAGTACATGCCAGTTGCCAAGCCTCCAAATTTTGATCACATGGTCACAGGGATGCTGGAAGGACCAAGGGAGACATGATAGGAATGTTCCAATATTTGAAGGCCTGCCACAGAGTGGAGGGAGTCAAACTATTCTCCAAGGCACCTGTAGGCCAGACAAGGAATAATGGATGGAAACTGATCAAGGAGAGATTCAACCTGGAAATAAGGAGGAATATGTAGAACAATCAATCAATGGAACGGAAGTTGTGTTCAGAAGTTGTGGGAGCTTCATCTCTGGAAGCTTTGAAGAAGAGACCGGACAGCCATCTGTCAGAAATGGTGTTAGGGTCTCCTGCTTGGGCAGGGGGTTGGACTAGATGACCTATAAAGTCCCTTCCAACTCTGTTAATCTGTAAAGTTATAAGTGCAAGTCTTACTGTGAGGATCGGATTTTTTTTTTCATCTCTGTCATAACTTTGAGCAGTTGCAAAACAAATGGTCCTAAATTAAGGACTCCCTATATAAACTGCCCAATCAGCCCTTATTGCGAAGGTGCGACATCGCACGCATGCCCAACATCGCTGACTGCATTCTCCTCCACCCAGTCATTCCTTAAGGTATTTCTTTCTCTTTTTCCCCCTCCTAATGATCAGCTGTGCCAGCAATAGCAATTGCACTTAGACTTATATACCGCTTTACAGTGCTTTACAGCCCTCTCTAAGTGGTTTACAGAGTCAGCCTCTTGCCCCCAACAATCTGGGTCCTCATTTTACCCACCTTGGAAGGACGGAAAGCTGAGTCAACCTTGAATCAGTCAGGATCAAACTCCAGACTGTGGGCAGAGTCAGCCTGCAATACCATATTCTAACCACTGCACCACCAGGGCTTCTAATGCAACATCCAATCAACTGGAGCATTACCAATAGCACTTAGACTTAGATACAGCTTCACAGTGCTTTCTAGCCCTCTCTACGTGGTTTACAGAGTCAGCCTCTTGCTCCCAACAATGTGGGTCCTCATTTTACCCACCTCGGAAGGAGGGAAGGCTGAGTCAACCTGGAGCCTGGTGGGATTTGAACTGCCAAATTGTAGGCAGCCAGCAGCCAGCAGAAGTAGCTTGCAATACTGCACTCTAACCACTGATCCACAGAGGATCCTCTTCCTCCAGAGGGATCCCCCTTTCTGTCTTACTGCTTCTCCCAGGAGGCTTCCCTGAGGTCCAGGAAGGCAAGACGGGGTACACAGGGTTGGTGGTGGTGCTGCGGGGGTCGGGCGCTCCATCTTTTGTCTTCAAAAACACAGCAAAAACACACCCTAGGAGGCTTCCCTGAGGCCCAGGAGGCCAATAAATGGAGCGTGGGGGGGAGATTGCTGCAAAAAAAGAAGTAGAAGCCATGCCCACCCTGTCACATGGCCACACCCACCTAGCCATACCTGCCTAGCCACGCCCACAGAACCGGTTGTTAAACAATTTGAATCCCACCCCTGTTAGTGTCCCAAGTGAAACACACAAGAGGTTGAAAAGCGATGATGGTTATGCCATTCTTTACCAAGCGCATCTCAATTCTATTCAAGTAGAACCCCAAATGTCTCTACCATCCTCAAGGCAGGAGACAACTTTTGAGCACCCCTAGACCAATGTTTGGAAATCGAAAGTCGACAAATTTAACCTGGGAGTCACCTGATCCGCTTTCGCGACCTTCTGATGAGCAAAGTCAACAGGGAAGCCAGATTCACTTGACTGTGCCACTAAGTGAACAGCTGATTCACTTAACAATGGAGGCAAGAAAAGTGGCAAAGCGGGACATTAACGCAATTGAGCAGGCCCAAAGGTATTTCTCTACGCACAATAGAATTCCTTATGCCTCCAGGCTTGAAATTTTGGGCTTGGACAATCTGGAAACTGTGCTGCCTGCACTCCGATCTAAGCATAGTGTATAAAATGGTCTGCTATAACATCTTGCCTGTCAACGACTTCTTCAGCTTCAACCACAACAATACATGGGCAAACAACCACTACAAACTCAAGGTAAACTGCTACAAACTCGATTGCAGAAAATACGACTTCAGTAACAGAGTAGTCAATGCCTTGGAATCGGGTGGGATTCTACTGGTTCAGACCGGTTCTATAGAACCGGTTGTGATGATTCTGCGCAGTTCGTACAACTGGCAAATTGTGCCTCTCGCTGGCCCCACCCATCTCCACCTGCCCTCCCCTTCCCGCCCAGTCAGTCCTTATCGCACATGTGCAATGTTGTCCACATGACTTCACTGACTGCATTCCTTCCTGTTGAGTCACTCCGCAAATTATTTATTTTTTCCCCTCCCGATGATCAGCTGTTCCTGTAAAGCCTGTGTTCCCCAACCAGGGTTAAGGAGACAAGCTAAACAGAATATGCAGCGTTAGTCAGATAGGCACACAGATAAATGTGTGAGATAAGCTTGTATGTTTGTTAACATGCAGTAAAAATAACAGATACGCTTGTGCTATCAAAAATATAGTTTATTCCATTTAGAGTTTATAGCATAGTCAAAATAACAGTCCATTAGTCATGTATCGTTTTAGTCAGTCCATTCAAGGATATTCAATTAGCAAAGTCCGTGTAGAATATCCAATGTCAGTTCACTTACAAATAAATCAGTCCTTTCTCTCTCCCGTTCCAGTAGGGAAAAATGCAGTCTTCAATTCATCCAGTAATTAGGGATCATAAAGCCAGAGAGAGCAAGCTGCCGTGCCTTGCTTCTTTTATGGTGCTTTTACAACCACTCCCTTAATTACATTCTTACGTTAAAGTTACAGACACTATAACTAACAAACCATGATAACATTTATTATTTTACCTAAACCAGTTAGGGTAAACAATGTTATCCCTAACAGTTCCTATGATCAGTTGTGCTGGGATTCTCCTCACTTACTTACTGCTTCTCCCAGGAGGCTTCCCTGAGGCCCAGGAAGGCAAAAAAAAATGGATGGGGGAGCTGCCCCCTCCTCTGTTTTTTGCCTTCCTGAACCCCAATGCCTCCCCAGGAGGCTCCCCTGAGGCCCATGAGGCCCCAAAATGGGAGGGGGTGCTGCCAAAAAGAAGAAGAAGCCACGCCTATCCAGTCACATGGCCATGCCAACCTAGCCATGCCCACAGAACTGGTTGTTACAAAATTTGAATCCCACCCCTGACAGAAACGCCCTACCCAACTCCGTTGTTACAGCCTCAACCCCTCACAGCTTCAAACCTCAAACTGCCTACCATGGACCTCACCCCATTCCTCAGAGGTCCTTAAAGGGGGCGTGCATAAGTGCACCAGCATGCCTACTGACTCTGTCTTACTGTCCCCGTTTATCTGTATTTACTTCCTTGGTTCTGCTTATGTTTATACCTATCCTTGTTAACTTGTACATGTCAGGGTTCCGGCAGTTATGGCAATTAAATAACGAGTCTTGAGCCAAACTTCTAAAACTTGACAAACAAGCAAACAGGTAAATAAATAAACTCACTTCATAAATGTTTGGCCCTCCGTTGAGTTAATTGCTGATTATCGATTAAATTGCAAAGGAACATTTTACATTGTGTTCTGGATTGTCACATTTTTAATGCAAGCATAATGTTTCGGACAGTGCCCTTAAATGCCTTGGATGTACTTCAGGCTCCATCTTTCAGGATCCAAAATTTTTCCTACTGGGTGACCAGGTAATGGTGTCATCTATCCTGCAAGATCTGTTGCAACCAGTTTTCATCGGAAAGAGCCAAATGATTGGAAGTCACCGCCAGAGAAGGAGTGGCTTGGCAAAATGCAAAAAAAAAAAAAAAAGCTTATTTCTAAGCCATAAAATAAATAGAAGGGAGAGGGGAATAAAAGAGGGAGTGAGAGAATGGGGAGGGAAAGGAGGTGAAACAAAGGAAGAAGACTGCTCCTTTCCAATAATTTTTAGAAAAGAAGATTTGCCGTGAAGAGGACGTATCCAAGATGCTGATCGAAGGATTCCTGCTTTTTGCCCTCTTGGTCTTCGCTTTCCAATTTCTACAGTTGCAAAGGGCAAAAGGTCGTTTTCCTCCTGGCCCGTTTCCTCTTCCCATCTTTGGCAATTTATGGCTGCTGAATTTTGCTCTGAAACGAGAGACGTTGGTGAAGGTAATTTTGGAATTCCCCCCTCCCCCCATCAAATTTATTTATTTTTGCAGGATGGGAGAGAGAGGGGTGGAGGGGGAGAAAGGGAGAGGAGGGAGAAAGAGGTTACGTTAGCAATGTTCAAACACCCATCCCCGATGCTACATTAAAGACGATTGTAAAAGGATGCAGGAACCCCCTCCAGTGGGGCTAAATTGATTTTAGCCTTTTCATGTTCTGTTTTGGGAAAAAAAATCAATCAAGTTATGAGAATAAGAGGAGAGCCTCGTTTGTTTGGAACAAAACAGCAAAGTTGGTGGACTTCAGAGTGGGAAAAGCAAACACTGGAATGGCCTCCCAAATATTTTGCCAATTGAAAGGCATAGACCATTTCTGACTGTAAACAATGAAGGTGCAACAAGAGTTTACTCTGGCCAGGTAAATCCAGACGGTTAAGTCAGGGGTTCAATGGCCTTGTCTGATCTCAGGTCCACTGAATCGTCAACGAACCCAAACGGCTGGATTCGCACAACATCCTGGTTTAACAGGGGTTGTGTCGAACGTAGCTTAGAACTGACTTAGGGGTTAGGGGTTGTGTGAACGCTGTCTCTTTGTGAGCCACCCACAAAGGGATACGCTGAGGGCTTTTGTGATTCTCTAGCTAGCAACTGCAGATTTTAGTTCTTGGTTTATTTTGGTATTGTATGTGTCCTTGTTTGCTTTTAAGGTTGCGAGCTTCCAAGAGTCATATGCTTAGAAATGGATGACCAGATAAAGCAAATGGACAAATAACCATTATGTAGGTAAAAATATGTTTAGAGTTTAAATAAGATAGAATGTTACTGGAAATCTAGAACTTTAACTTTCTGTAACAGCTTGGAGTTCATCTATATTTGGTGACAAGATGGGTTCTTTCCTCCCTTCCTTTCTTCTTTCCTCCCTTTCCCTCCTCCTCCTCCCTTCTCCCCCTCCTCCTTCCTTCCTTCTTTCTTTCTTTCCTCCCTTTCCCTTTTCCTCCTCCTCCTTCCTTCCTTCCTTCTTTCTTTCTTCCCTTTCCCTCCTCCTCCTCCCTCCTCCCTTCCTTCCTCCCTTCTCCTCCTTCTCCCTTCCCCTTCTGTTCCTTCTTCCTTCCTTCTTCCTTCCCTCTTTCCCTCCTCTCCTCTCTCCTTCCCTTCCTCTATCCCTCCATCCCTCCCTCTCTTTCTCTCATCCTCTCCCCTGCCTCCTTCCTAACCTCTCCCCTTCCCTTCTGCCTTCCTTCCTTCCTTTCTTCGCCATGGTGGTGCAGTACTGCAGGCTATTTCTGCTGACTGCTGGCTACTTGAAATTTGGCAAATTGAATCCCACCAGGCTCAAAGTTGACTCAGCCTTCTGTCTGTCTGAGGTGGTAAAATGAGGACCCAGATTATTGGGGGTCAAGAGGCTGCCTCTGTAAAGCGCTTAGAGAGGACCGTAAAAACACTGTGAAGTGGCATATAAGTCTAAGTGTTATTGCTATATTGCTATTCCTTTTTTCCCACCTCCTTCTCCTCCTCCTCTCCCTCCCTCCCTTCCTTTTTTCTTCCTTCTTCTCATCAATTTAAACTATTTTTATACATCCCTAACAATTTCTCTTCTGGTGATTTACACCAGAAGTATATCATTTTATAAAAATTCTCTTTTAGGTGGTAACCGTATAAACTTCAGTCCTGTCATTCGTACCTTTTCCGCTTGTTCCATCTGTTTGTTATCACCAAAAGAAAAAGAAATCCTTCGCCTCTTTTGTCTTACATGCGGTCGCTTCTTGTTCTCCTGTTTCAAATTTCAAGAAGTGCTTACCTATTTCATCAATGACAGGTTTATCATTGGTGCAGCATTCTATTGTGAAGTCAGTCTTACAAAGCCCCTTAAATTCTTTTCTCTACTTTAAATCTTCTGATAATTGTAAATAAGAGAACCCCTTGCAAATTAGATCCCTCTGCAACTTAGACCTCTTGATTTTAGTTTACATTTCAGAACATTTTTGCAGTCTGCTTTATATTTAGAAAAATAAACTCATGCTTACATCAATACCACTTTGGCTGAGCAAAACGTTTGGGCCTAGTGCAGGCAGTCCTTGACATACAACAGTTCATTTATTGACAGTTCAAAGTTGTGTCAGAGTGTATCCATGAACCGGAATACAGCATGGTAACAAGGTCAGCCAATGAATAGGCATATCAACTAAGTCAGCCAATGAGGACTGTTTGGAAACAGCTAGGTTGAGCTCTGAGTCTGTCTATTGAAAATGGAACTGCTTCTCTCCTCTGCTGTGTGTCTTGCTTGCCTGCTGAAATAAAGTGAAACTGATGCCTGTTTCTGAGCTCCTGAGTTGCTGCTCTGCTCTGAACCTGTAACATGTCTGCTTCTGTTTGAATTTGCTCCATGTTGGAGAGATCTACAACTGGTATTGTAAAATTTACTTTATGTGTTTATAAAGAAGTTAAATGAAGCCCCAGACATCCATGCTTACTTTTCTGGCACTGAATTTACGCTGCAATACTCTGAGCAAGTTACAACTGCCCTGAAAAAAGTGACATAGGAAGATTTTTCAGACTTACAACCATTGCAGCATCCTCACATGATCAGAATTCAGATGCTTGGCAACTGACTCGCATTTATGGTGGTTGCAGTGTTCCGGGGGGTCACACAATTCCCCTTTGGTGACCTTCTGACAAGCAAAGTCAGTGGGGAAGCCAGACTTGCTTAACAACTGAGTTACTCACTTAACAATTGCAAGGGATTCTCTTAACAACGGCGGCAAGGAAGGTCGTAAAAAATGCAATAAAGCTCACTTAACTGTCTCACTTAGCAACAGAAATGTTGGGCTCAATTATGGTCATAAATTGAGGACTAGCTGTATAGCCCATTTGGTGTGACCTGTGTTCAGACCAACACATGTGTGTTTGGTGCAGCATGTAACACAAATGCCATGTGCTGTATTTCTGGCAAGTTATTCTGAGAAGCCCTGAGAACCATTTCATGCCAGTAAAACCAGGCAGTATAGCAAGTTAGCAAAAACGGGTTCAAGTGGAATCCCATGATCCCCAGCAATTGAAACAGAGCTGAGAAATATGAGGGAAGGAGGCAGAACCAGAAGGCAAGCTGTCAGATGCAGTGTTTCTCAACCTTGACATGTGGGCTTCAATTCCCAGCAAAAACAAACAAACAGACAGACAAATAAATAAGTGATAAACGAACAGAACAGAACAATACAGGTAAGAACATACCAAACTGAACAATACAGATAAGAACAGAACAATACAGGTAAGAACAGAACAATACAGGTAAGAACATACCAAAGCTGAACAATACAGGTAAGAACAGAACAATACAGGTATGAACAGACCAAAACAGACCAATACAGGTAAGAACAGACCAGAATAGACCAAAACAGAACAATACAGGTAAGAATAGAACAGAACAATACAGGTAAGAACAGAACAGAACAACAAAGGTAAGGACAGAACAGAACAGTACAGGTAAAGACAGAACAGAACAATACAATACAGATAAGAACAGAACAGAACAAAACAAAACAGGTAAGAACAGAACATTACAGGAAAGAACAGGACAGAACAATTCAGGTAAGAACAGAATAGAACAAAACTGAACATTACAGGTAAGAACAGAATAATGCAGGTAAGAACAGGACAGAATAATACAGGTTAGAACAGAACAAAACAGAACAATACAGGTAAGAACAGAACAATACAAGTTAGACCTCGACTTACAACAGTTCATTTAATGACTGTTCAAAGTTACAATGGCATTGAAAAAAATGTGACTTATGACCAATTTTCACAGTTACAACTCTTGCAGCATCCCCAGGATCACGTGAACAAAATTCAAATGCTTGGCAATTGGTTCATACTTATGACCGTTGCTATGTGCCCCAGGTCATGTGATCCCCTTTTGCGACCTTCTGACAAGCAAAGTCAAATAGGGAAGCCAGATTCACTTAACAGCCAGGTTGCTAACTTATCAACTGCAATGATTCGCTTAAGAACTTTAGCTTAACCACAGAAATTTTGGGCTCAGTTGTGCTCGTAAGTCTGAGGACTACCTGTAGAGTTGGAAAGAGACCTTAGAGGTCTTCTACTCCAACCCCCTGTTCAAGCAGGAAACCTTCTGTGATGACCCAGGGTGGGATACAAAACATAGTCACAGAAAACAGATGAAGCCCCTTTTATTCCTTCACTTTGCTTCCAAGCTCCAAATATCCTTGACGGAAGCCAAAAAACAAACAGTTACAAGAAGAAGGGAAAAAGCAACACAAACCAGGCAAGATACGAGTTGGAGGACGTCCACAGATAACAGAACACACACTGGGAAGGATGCCAAACTCTGAGAGGAACCATAAACTAGAGATATTTCCAAGCTTTGTTTCCAGCGTTCTCCCATACGCAGGTCCGTCCTCTTATTCAGTTATCACAGTTGCAGCCCATGAAGAGGATGAAGGCTCTCTCCTCCTGAGTAGACCGTGTCTCTTCCTTATCCTCTCCTCCCTGCGTGCCCTAGGATGGAGAGGGGATGGGCCTGGGTCCTCCTCTGACTGGTCAGCCGGCCTCTGCCCTTCTCCAGCCTCCTCCACAACCTCCGGAGCCACATTTCCACTCCCTGTCGGCTGTTCCTCCTCTCCCTCAGAATCAGTCTCCACCAGGGGCATGACACCTTCTACCCTGTCAGACAAATAGTAGTCCAATCTCTTCTTAAAAAGCTTCAGTGTTGTAGGACCACAACTTCTGGTGACAAGCTGCTCCACTGGTTGCCTGTTCTCCATGTCGGGAAATCCCTCCTTTCATATTATCCTATGTGGTGGACGCAAAAGGATACTGGACAAAAATACACTTACAGTTGGGGAAAAATGATAAAACAACATATAGACTTAAAACACGAGACATTTCTATTGGGAATTTTACCTGATAACTATAGTAAAGAACAAAAATGTATTTGATTATTCATATTTTAACAGCAGCTAGAATTGTATTTGCTCAAAACTGGAAGAATAATAACATTCCTACAGAAGAAGAGGTGGTTCTGAAAATATTTGAATGTGCAGAAATGAATAGATTAACATTGGAAATTAAAGAACAAGAAGATTCAGAACATTATATGATATGGGATATATTTTACAGATGGTTAGAAAACAAAGAAATGGAATGAATATCTGATAAGAGGCAATGAGAATATTAAAATGATAAAGAGAAAAAAGGATGAAATTTTTAATATGGATGTAATTTTAATGATATGTATTATAGCATGAAATGTATATTAAATATGAATATGTGCACAAGATATATGTACCCAGTTAATACACCATTGAATTGAAAGATGATCATTTTGTAAAAGAAAAATGAAAAGAATTTAATAATAATAATAATAAAAAAGAAAATTCCTCCTTAATTCCAGGTTGATTCTCTCCTTGACTCGTTTCCATCTGTTGCTTCTTCTCCTGCTTTCAGGTGCTTTGGAAACAGATGACTAATCCTCACTCGCTCCCTCTCTTTCTCCAACCATTACCCTGTTTTTCCTCATTTACTCTCTCATTCCATCTTTTAGTTAACGAGCATCTATGGGAACATCTACACCATTTGGCTGGGGACAACACCGGTGGTTGTGCTGAATGGCTACAAGGCGGTGAAAGAAGGACTCGTCACTTACTCAGAGGAGACTTCTGGAAGGCCATTGATGCCTTTGTTTACGGAGCTGATGGGTGAGAAAGGTCCGTAGTGAACTTTTTGATAGGAATTGTACAACACCATTTTGGGGCACAGTTATTTCTATCTTATGTTGATGCTTGGCTGTCTGTCCTCTATGAAGTCACATATGAAGGTCTCCCTTAACTGATCCCAGAAAAACAGCAACCCCTTTGAAAAATGTTGGGCTAAGAGTATAGGTAGTCCTCAACTTACAACAGGTTGTGTGATAACCCAGGTCGTGGCACAAAGGCAACACAGTCAGATAATCAATAAGAGTCCCTTTATTAGCTGCAACTTTGCCCCCAATGTCCTGGTTATCTTCTGGGCTGGAGAAAAACTCTTCCAGGAACAGCCTTTGGCTGCAGAGAATCAAGTCAAAAATGTGGTCAACAAAAACTGTAATTTTAAGTCCAATCAAGCCAAACTCAGGTAATTGGTTTGGCAGGGCAGGAGCAAGAATTCCAAATGTGAAGGCACAGCAAAACTCACACGGTTGGGAAGATGCCAGGAACATAGATAAGCAACGACAATACAGGATAAAATCACATTTGCTCCTAGCAACTGCCGCAGTCAGCATTCAGTTCTTTTAAGTTTTCTTCCCAGGTGTGGCTAATGAAGGGAATCAGGGCCCTTTCCTCCCCCGTAAGCCATGCAACCCACGTTGCTCTCTTCTCCATTCCTCTCTGTGTGCACTCTCCCTTGGTCTACCTCTTCCCTGCTCTGCCCAGCCAGACGTTGTCCTTCCCCAGTTTCCTCCACAGCCAACGGAGCCACACTCCCACTCCCTGTCAGCTATTCATCTTCCTTCTCTGGTTCAGATTCGGACAGGGGCTTGACAGGTTGTTTAGTCTCCATTCAAAGTTACAACAGGACTATATGACTTATGACCATTTTGCAGTTACGACCTTTGCAACATCCCCATGGCCATGTGATCAAACTTCAGATGCTTGGCATCTGGCATGTATGTAGTGTCCCAGAGTCATGTGAACACCTTTTGTGACCATATGACAAGTAATGGCAATGGGGAGGCCAGTGTGATGACACAGAGCAAGGCATGGAGGCAACAAAGCCAGCTGATAGTTCAAACTCCCCTTTATTACTCCAACTTTCCCCCAAACGCTTCCATCTTTATGGCAAGTCCCAGAACAAAGCACTCTCTCTCACACACACACACACACACACCCCTCCAGCAGCCTCAGGCTGCGAATAGTCCAACAAAATGCTGTTAGCACAATGACTTCAAGGCAAGAAATCCAGGAAGGCAAAGAAAAAAAGCGGCAATAAGGCAAGATGTCCAGTGAAATCCAAATGTCAGCAACGGCACATAACACTCCATGAATTCAGTGTTTGTTCCCAACAACGTCCCTCCCCACAGCATCTCCTTAAGTCTCAGTCCCCAGGTATGCCTTGTGAAGAGGGGCGGGGCGCTCTCCTCCTGAGTTGTTGGGTCAGCCTGTGCTGCTCCCACCTCCTCTCCACTCTCTGTGCTCGGGGATCAGAAGGGGATACTCCTAGCTCCTCGCCTGAGCTCCGTTGCTCCTCATCTCCACTTCCTGCTCCCTCGGTCATTCTGCTCCAGTTCTTCCCTGCTAGCAAAATGTCTCAGGCCTGAGGGACTCGGGCAAAGGTGGGATTCAAATTTTTTAACAACCGGTTCTGTGGGCGTGGCTAAGTTGGTGGGCATGGCTTGGTGGTCATGTTATTGGCTAGGCATGGCCAACTCAACATCACTCACATCGAGGCACCTCTCCTCGCCTGGCCTTTCATGACTGTGGCGATGCTGCAATAGCTGTAACTGTGAAAAATGGTCATAAGTCACTTTTTTCAGTGCCATTGTAACTTTGAATGGTTCCTCCACACAAGCAAAGTGCCAGCAAAGGAGGGGGAAAAGCTCCAGAGACGTTCCTGAGACAGGAAGTCTTGTCCTGCCAAAAATGTAATAAGGGTTAACGGAGAGGCAGTTTCTGTAAGCAACACCAGAATGTTTCCTTCCTGCCTTCCTTACAGGATTAGGCCAGTAATTTCTTCTAACAACCGGTTCTCCGAACTGCTTAGAATGTTAAAAACTGATTCTTGCGAATAGGTGCGAACTGGTAGAATCCCACCCCTGGACTTGGGGCTGCCTCTTCCTGCTCCTTCTCATGTTCCTCTGGAGCCAACGAGGCTGTCCCCTTAACCTCCATTGGCCCCAGCTCCGGTTCGTCTTTCTCCACAGACTCAGGCTCCAATGGGGCCATTACAGCCAATTCACTTAACAATCATATTACTAACTTAATAGTTATTCACTTAACAACTGTGGCAAGAAAGGTCATAAAATGGGTCAAAACTCACTTAATAATGGAAATTTGGCTCTCAACTGTAGTCATAAATCAAGGACTACCTGTAATGGGTAAATAGCTATCTCAGAGTTAGGTCCACACAGTACATGCTTATTGAATTAACCTAGTTTCTGGGTGTACCCAATACACTGAAGAGATGGTAAATGAATTGGATCAAACTAAACCATGTTAATTTTTAAAAAAATAATAATTTATTTTCTCCTTAGAAAGTAAGCTTAATGAGAAAAATTGTGTTTTTAAAGTTATAATGTACACATTTTTTGCTAATATGTAATTGATGTTTTTATGCAAATTACGTCAATTGAGGCAAGCGATATTAAAAAAAATCAAAGTAAGTGTGCATACGATATCAATCAATTATAACTATTCGAGTGTCAGAGCATAACAGCGTGTGACTAAGAGTTCCAGTCCTTCCCTTTGGGTGATTAAATTCATCTCATAAAAGATAATCAAAATCAAACTTTCATTTTATTGAACATATCTCTACCCCAGCTTAATGAAACAATTCTAGGTAGTTCATATAGCATCTATAAACAGAATTACAGTTTGTTCGTAATTAGCCTGGGTTAAAGCACATAACATGTAACTCAGGTTATGGATTGCTTTATTACTGGCCCTTCTCTGCTCTCTCTGAAACATTTATGTGGCTGAAGAGAGCTTTGAAAATTATGTGGAAATACCTAAAGATGAAAGCAGGGAAGTGGATTAGAATTTCAGACAGAGCAAAGAAATTACAAGATAATAAGTTTCTACATCCACACTGTAAAGACATTAAATTGTTGTCGGTCTGCATGCCATATGTGGAATACACCGAGAATTATCAAAACTCTGTTATTGTTCTGACCCAGGCTAGTCAGTTAGGACAGATAGGCAGAAGACTACATAGCACATCCATGAACACTGTCTAGCTGTCAGAAGACATGATTAAAACTCCTTAATTGTACAACACATTGAATAGACTTAACCAGTTTCAACTGGGAAGGTGTGAGCACCTTGACCAAGCCAAAATTGCTAGAGAATTCCTGGAAGCTTGGCATGCAGTCAAATCAGCCATCGATGGACACATAGAGACAAACAACATCTAGATATCATTTAAAAGAGACGATCAAAAGCTAAAAAAAAAAAAAAAAACAACCCACAGCAATTTATTCAAGAGATCAGTGTTTCTCCACCTTGGAAACTTTAATTGGGTATTGGGCAACTCCCAGAATTCCCCAGTCACCTTGTTTAACGAATTGAAGTCCACTCATCTTAAAGTTGTCAAGCTTGAGAAACACTGCAATGGGGCATGGCTATAACAACTATAGTTAGTCACAGTTGAAACAAACCAAGATAAAAGAGCCCAATCTATGGAGATTCTCAGTCATCCAGTTCATGGTTGTCCCAAAGGTGCTTTTTCAAGAGGCATCTATCTATCATCTATCTATCTATCATCTACCTATCATCTATCATCTATCTATCTATCTATCTATCTATCTATCTATCTATCTATCTATCTATCTATCTATCTATCTATCTATCATCTATCATATCTAGCTATCATCTCTCTTTCTCCCCACCTACTACATCTATCTATCTATTTATCTATCTATCTATCTATCTATCTATCTATCTATCTATCTATCTATCATCTATCTATCTATCTATCTATCTATCTATCTATCTATCTATCTATCTATCTATCCATCTTTCCATCTACCTACCTACCTATCTACCTTTTACCTATCTTCCTATCCACCTATCTATCGTCTATCTCTATCTCTATCTATTTCTATCTATCTATCTATCCATCCATCCATCCATCCATCCATCCATCCATCCATCCATCCATCTACCTATTTACCTATTTACCTTCAACCTATCTTCTTATCCACCTATCTATCATCTATCTCTCTATCTATTTATCATTTATCTGTCTATCGCTATCTTTATTCCTCTATGTATCTATTATCTATCTATCCATCTACCTATTTACCTATGTACCTTCTATCTATCTATCTATCTATCTATCTATCTATCTATCTATCTATATCTTTATCTATTTATCATTTATCTGTCTGTCTATCTCTATCTTTATTCCTCTATGTATCTATTATCTATCTATCCATCTACCTATTTACCTATGTACCTTCTACCTATCTTCCTATCTATCTATCCATCTATCTATCTATCCTCTGTGTCGATCTATCCATCTGTCTGTCTGTCTATCAGTCTATCATCTATCTATCTATCTGAAAAAGAACTGAAGAAGTTTCTTGGATGAGAAATGAAGCATCTTCATGGAAAAACAAGGAAAGTCCACTTGCCTCTTGAAAAAAGCACCTTAGGGAACCCAGCTGTTGTACCAAGATTTTATATACTTATAAGATAAGATGTTCCAATTTTGGTCTGCAGGTGTTTTTATGACCACTGGCCCCATCTGGAAAAAGCAGAAGCGCTTTGTCATGATGGCCCTGCGAAATCTGGGTGTGGGAAAGAAGATCTTGGAGAACCGGATCCAGCAGGAGGCACATTATCTGCTGAAGGTGTTTAAGAGCAAGAAAGGTGACCTCTTTTCCCCCCCCCCTCACTGCACAATAAAGCAGCAATGAGCAACCCCGCAAAGGCCCAGGGTGACGTTGGGATCTCCCCCCTCCCCCCCATTGTTCTTTTTTAAAACTTTGTTATGTCTAATTTAAGGGACGTGGTGGCTCAGTGGCTAAGATGCTGAGCTCGTCGTTCAGAAAGGTTGGCAGTTTGGTGGTTCGAATCCCTAGCGCCTCGTGACGGAGTGAGCTCCCGTTCCTTGTCCCAGCTTCTGCCAACCTAGCAGTTTGAAAGCAGGTAAAAATGCAAGTAGAGAAATAGGGACCCCTTTGGTGCGAAGGGAGCAGCGTTCTGTGCGCCTTCAGCGGTTCGTCATGCCGGCCACATGACCATGGAGACGTCTTTGGACAGCACTGGCTCTTCGGTTTCATGAGAGAGATGAGCACCGACCCCTAGAGCCGGAAACGACCAGCATGTATGTGCGAGCGGAACCTTTATCTTTACTATGTCTGATTTATGCCCACTTGAGTGCCAGCAGGTAACCATAGCTTCTAGCATCTAAGCATATTTGAGCCTGATTAATATTTGGAAAGGAGACCACCAGGATATATCTGGCTTTCAAGGAGAGACTGGGACATTAGAAAACAGGAAGAATATGATGAACAAGGTAACATAAATGTTATTTTCCCCAAAGTGCTTGGAGATTAAATAGATGACAGATGATGAGTGAGAGACAGACAGAGGACATGACAGAGAGAGGTGATAGGCAGATGATGATAGATAAATGGATGGATGGATGGACATATAGACAGACAGATATAGACAGATGATAGAGAGAGAGAAGAGAGACAGAGAAGAGAGATCATACCATAGATAGATAGATAGATAGATAGATAGGTAGATAGATAGATAGATAGATAGATAGATAGATAGATAGATAGATAGATGATAGATAGATAGATAGATAGATAGATAGTTAGATAGATAGATAGATAGATGATAAATGGATAGATAGATAGATAGATAGATAGATAGATAGATAGAGATTGATAGTAGAGATAGATAGATAGATAGATAGATAGATAGATAGATAGATAGATAGATAGATAGATAGATGGATGGATGGATGGATGGATGGATGGATGGATAGATAGATAGATAGATAGATAGATAGATAGATAGATAGATAGATAGATAGATGATAAATGGATAGATAGATAGATAGATAGATAGATAGATAAATAGATAGATAGATAGATATCGTAGATAGATATAGATGAGAGGGAGAAAAGAAATGATAGTGAGATGATAGCTAGATGATAGATGATGGATGGATGGATATATAGATAGACAGACAAATAGACAGATATAGAATAAATAGATGATAGAGAGGGGGGGAGACAGAAAAGAAAAATCATTCCGTAGATGATAGATGATAGACAATAGATAGATAGATAGATAGATAGATAGATAGATAGATAGATAGACAGATAGAAAGATAAGAGAGACAGGGAGGAGAGATCATACTGTGTGTTTGTGTGTGTGTGTATATGGGAAAATACCCAAAGCTGAATAACATACATGTAAGTACCCGCAAAAACTTAAGACAACAAATATATATATATATGGATCTTTCGTTATTCAGGTTTTCTCCCACGTAAGATTGGAAGTATCTAGGCAATGTTTCGATGAAGTCTCATTCATCATCTTCAGGCTTGGTCTTCAGCTCTGTGCTTCTCAGAGTGATGTGAGCTTGCAGCTGCTTCTTCCTTTTAACTGCTAGTGGGGGTGTGACTTGATTGGGTGGGGGTTTGGCTGTGTTCTGATTGGCTAGAGGCGTGTTCTGTTCAAGGAGTATACGAAATCCCTTGCAATGCCTGCCCCACCACATACATTGGACAAACTAACAGAAGAATAAGTGCACGCATTGAAGAACATAAGAACTCAATCAAAAAGGAAGAACCGACCTCTTCCCTGGTCCAACACCTCAAAGCCACAGGACATGAGATTGACTTTAAAAATACCAGAACTATCGCCAAAACTGAACACTTCAGCAGCAGAATAATCAGAGAAGCCATAGAGATAGAAAAACGCCCACATAGCATGAATAAACGAGATGATTCTTCCTGCCTACCAGCCATTTGGAAACCCGCCCTCACAAACAGACGAGTACTGAACATGAAGAATGACACCAGACCCACACCCCTGAGAGCCACACAAGATGCCACCACCACACTTCCACATAGAAAGCAGACTCACACCCACACAGAAGATGAGACACGACCACGGACCAGAAGCCGCACTGCAGCTGCATCACTACCCACTTCAAACCCCTCTGAGCCATACATGAAACGAATTGACCCCCACCATAAAGATGCAGCACGACCACAAACTCAAAGCCAAACAGCAAGATCACAGCTCACCAGCTCAAATCCCCCGGCAACTAAGACTAACCTGAGAACAACCAAGCCCCCACCTGAACAGAACACTCCTCCAGCCAATCAGAACACAACCAACCCCCCAACCAATCAGAACACAGCCAAACCCCCAACCAATGAGAACACCCCCCCACCCAATCAGAACACAGCCAAGCCCCCAGCCAATCAAGTCACAGCCCCACTAGCAGTTAAAAGGAAGAAGCAGCTGCAAGCTCACATCACTCTGAGAAGCAGAGAGCTGAAGACCAGGCCTGAAGATGATGAATGAGACTTCATCGAAACGTTGCCTAGATACTTCCAATCTTACGCGGGAGAAAACCCGAATTTCCAAAGATCCACATACAAATACCCGCGAGAATCTCAGAAAATATGTATATATGTATATATATATACACACATATACATATACATATACATATACATATATATATACATATACATACACACACACACACACACACATATATATCATCATCTGCTGAAACGTTGCTACAACTTTAAAAGCACAGCTACTATGACGTGGGAAAATACCCGAACTAAGCTGAATGCCATACATACATACATACATACATACATACATACATACATACATACACACATACACACACACACACAGAGAGAGATATATAGGTTTTCGCGGGTATTTGTATGTGGATCTTTGGTTATTCGGGTTTTCTCCTGTGTAAAATTGAAAGTATCTTGGCAACGTTTCAATGAAATCTCATTCGTCATCTTCAGGCTTGTGTCTTTGGCTTTGTGTTTCTCAGAGTGATGTGAGCTTGCAGCTGCTGCTTCCATTTAACTGCTAGTGGGGGTGTGACTTGATTAGGTGGGGGCTTGGCTGTGTTTTGATTGGGTGGGGGGGTGTTCTCATTGGTTGGTGTTTGGGCTGTTTTCTGATTGGTTGGGGGGTTGGCTGTGTTCTGATTGGTGGGGGTGTGTTCTGTTCAGGTGGGGGCTTGGTTGTGCTCAGGTTAGTCTTAGTTGCCGGGGGATTTGAGCTGGTGAGCTGTGATCCTGTTGTTTGGCTTCACGTTCGTGGTCGTGCCACATCTTCATGGTGGGCGCCCATTCGCTTCATGTATGGGTTGAAGGGGTTTGAAGCAGGTAGTGATGCAGCTGCGATACAGCTTCTGGTCCGTGGTCGTGTCTCATCTTCTGTGTGGCTGTGAGTCTATTTTCTAATGGAGGTGTGGTGGTAGCATCTTCTGTGGCCCTTGTGAGTGTGGGTCTGGTGTCATTCTTCATGTTCAGTACTTGTCTGTTCATGAGGGCAGGTTTCCAAATGGCGGGTAGGCGGGAGGTATCATCTCGTTTATTCATGCTGTGTGGGCGTTTTTTTAATCTCTGTGGCTTCTCTGATTATTCTGTTGTTGAAGTGTTCGGTTTTGGCAATAGTTCTGGTATTTTTAAAGTCAATCTCATGTCCTGTGGCTTTGAAATGTTGGACCAGGGAAGAGGTCGGTTCTTCTTTTTTGATTGAGTTCTTGTGTTCTTCAATGCTTGCACTTATTCTTCTGTTGGTTTGTCCGATGTATGTGGTGGGGCAGGCGGTGCAAGGGATTTCGTATATTCCTTGGTTTTCTAACTCAATTTTGTCTTTAGGGTATCTTAAGATGGTGGATATTTTTCTGTTTGTGTAGAATGCTGTCTTAATGTGTTTTTGGAGGATCTTGCTGATTTTGTATGTAGTGCCTGTTATATATGGGAGGAGGGCTTTGCCGTTCTCTTGTTTTCTGTCTTGGATTTTGGTTGGGGTTTCTTTTTGGATTAGGTGGGTAATCTTCTTTCTTTGTAATCCATTGGCTATTAGTACGTTAGTGAGAGTGTGTAGTTCGGTTTTTAGGTGTTGTTCGTCGGCTAAGCATTTTGTTCTGGAGATGAGTGTCTCGGCTACGGAATTGATCTGTGTTGGTTTGAGAGTGCATGTAAATAGCGGTTTGTATGTGTTTTATTCTGGTAGATGGTGTGTCCTAGGGAGCCATTGGATTTTTTGTATACTAAGACATCTAGGAAGGGAAGTTGATTGTTAGCTTCTGTTTCCATGATGAATTGTATTTTGGGATGTAGGTTGTTGAGGTGTGTGAGGAAGTTATTCAGTTTTTCTTTCCTGTGTGGCCAGATTATGAAGGTGTCATCTACGTATCTGAGCCAGAGTTTGGGTTTGTTATCATATTTTTCTAGAGCTTGTGTTTCAAAGTGTTCCATGTAGAGGTTTGCGATGACAGGTGAGAGGGGTGATCCCATGGGTGTTCCTTCTATTTGTTTGTATTTTTGTACATTGTAGGTGAAGTATGTATTGGATAGGCAGTGATTGGTCAGATCTAGGATGTACTTGGGGGGGGGCATTGTATTTGTTTTGGATGGCTGTCAAGGCTTCCTTTATAGGCACTTGGGTGAAGACAGATATGACATCGAAGCTCACTAGTAGGTCGCTGGGCTTTAAGTTTCATTTCTTTATGATCTCAATGAACTGGAATGAGTTTCTTAGTTGTGAGTTGATGGATTCTGCATAGGGCTGTAGTTGTTTGGCGAGAAATTTGGCTAGGTTTTGTAGAGGTGAGCCTTTGGAGCTGGCTATTGGTCTAAGTGGGGTTCCTTCTTTGTGTATCTTGGGGAGACCATAAAGCTTAGGGCATCTGGATGATTTCTCTCTGGGTGTGATTCTTTGCTGGATTTCTTCGCTGATGGGGGAGGCTTTTATTTTGGATCTGGTGGTTTTTTCAAGGTAGGTGCTGGAGTCTGTGTTTAGGGGTTTGTATGTGGGGTCTTGGAGCAGGTTGGTTAACTTGGTTTGGTAATCAAATGTGTTCATAACCACTGTCACATTGCCCTTGTCTGCTGGTAGGATTATTATGCTGGTGTCTTCTTTCAGGTTAAGTAGTGCAGTTTGTTCTTCTTTGGATGTTGCCTTTGGGTGGTTTGCTGGTGCAGAGGATGTTGGTGATTTCGAGTCTGATTCTGTTAGCATCATCAGGGTTGGTTTTGGTCAGGCTGGTTTCAACTCCGCATATAATGGTTTCTGTGGGGATATGTTTGGGAGTGACAGCAAAGTTGAATCCTTTCGAAAGGACCTTGGTTTCGGCTTCAGTGAGGATCTTCTCTGAGATGTTGTGCACTGTTTATTTCATGTGTGGCTGTGAGGGGGGGGAAGTTTGTTTCTGGCGTTTTTGTAGTTTTCTGAGTTTGTTGGTGTGTGTGTCTGTCTTGAGGGTGGTCTGTGTTTCAGTTCTCCAGACAGCGAGTTGTTTGGATTTGTCCCAAAGTGCGGGGTGAATCTTGTTGCTGAGTCTGAGGTGAAGTGTGAGGAGATCTTTGTTGATTTGGTCTAGGAGGAATCATTTTGTGTGAAGTTCATTTCTAATTAGGGCCAATTCTGTTCTTTTTAAGATGCCTTTGGTGGCTGCTGTGTTGGTGTGGAATTTCAATTGGAAGCTTATGGGGATTAAATTTTGATCTCAGCAATTGTGTAGGAATGCGAGGTCACATAAAATGGAACCTCTTTGGACTTCAGGTTTTTCATAAGTCCTGGTCAGATGGTGGGTTTCCTCCCCGTAGAAGTGCAGTATTTTTTTTCTGAGGTTTTCACAGGTATTTATATGTGGATCTTTGGTTATTCGGGTTTTCTCCCACATAAAATTGGAAGTATCTTGGCAATGTTTCAACAAAATTTCATTCGTCATCTTCAGGCTTGTGTCTTTGGCTTTGTGCTTCTCAGAGTAATGTGAGCTTGTAGCTGCTGCTTCCTTTTAACTGCTAGTGGGGGTGTGACTTGATTGGGTGTGGGCTTGGCTGTGTTTTGATTGGGTGGGGGTGTGTTCTCATTAGTTGGGGGGTTGGCTGTGTTCTGATTGGTTGGGGGTGTGTTCTGTTCAGGTGGGGGTTTGGTTGTGCTCAGGTTAGTCTTAGTTGCCGGGGGATTTGAGCTGGTGAGCTGTGATCCTGTTGTTTGGCTTCGCGTTCGTGGTCGTGCCACATCTTCATGGTGGGCATCCATTCGCTTCATGTATGGGTCGAAGGGGTTTGAAGCAGGTAGTGATGCAGCTGTGGTACGGCTTCTGGTCCGTGGTCATGTCTCATCATCTGTGTGGGTGTGAGTCTGTTTTCTACGTAGAGGTGTGGTGGTAGCATCTTGTGTGGCCCTCGTGGGTGTGGGTCTGGTGTCATTGTTCATGTTAGGTACTCATTTGTTAGTGAGGGCGGGTTTTCAAAAGGCTGGTAGGTGGGAGGTATCATATCATTTGTTCATGCTGTGTGGGCATTTTTCTATCTCTATGGCTTCTCTGATTATTCTGCTGCTGAAGTGTTCGGTTTTGGTGATAGTTCTGGTATTTTTAAAGTCAATCTCATGTCCTGTGGCTTTGAGGTGTTGGACCAGGGAAGAGGTCGGTTCTTCTTTTTTGATTGAGTTCTTGTGTTCTTCAATGCTTGCACTTATTCTTCTGTTGGTTTGTCCGATGTATGTGGTGGGGCAGGCGGTGCAAGGGATTTTGTATACTCCTTGATTTTCTAACTCGATTTTGTCCTTAGGGTTTCTTAGGATGGTGGATATTTTTCTGTTTGTGCAGAATGCTGTCTTAATGTTGTGTTTTTGGAGGATCTTGCTGATTTTGTCTGTAGTGCCTTTTATATATGGGAGGAGGGCTTTGCCGTTCTCTTGTTCTCTGTCTTGGATTTTGGTTGGGGTTTCTTTTTGGATTAGGTGGGTGATCTTCTTTCTTTGGAATCCATTGGCTGTTAGTACATTAGGGTTAGGGTTAGTTTTTCTCTTCTTTCTCCTCTTTCTCCTCTCGAACTGGGCCGAACCGGTAGCAAACCACCACTGCATGCAAATGAGCGAAGCTTCATCTGTGCATGTGCAGGATCTGGGTAGTGCATGAAACCATCACCCTACTCACTGCCAGTCCATGGAAAATTGTCCTCCACATAACCGGTCCCTTTTTTCAAAAAAGGCTGGGGACCACTGCTATATTGATTCTATCCCTGGGTCTTCACTGCCTCTGATGAAGTCTCCTGTGTGAACACAACTCTCTTTTCTCCCTTCACAGAATTGCCCTTTGATCCCCGAACTCCTATAGTCAAAGCAGTCTCAAACATTATATTCAGTTTTGTGTTTGGTCATCGCTTTTCCAAAGAGGATGCCCATTTCAACAAATTATTAAAAACTATCCACATGATTGTTTACGTTCCTGGTAGCATCTGGGGCAGGGTAAGTGCTGCATTTCTCATTACTCCTTTGTGGATGTCTGTCTCTCAAGTGGAGTTGGCCCAATTCAGGGTTTGCAAGTCCAAGGAGCTGTGGGACTTGTGATCATATATATCAGGGGTGATCGAACTAAGTTTCATTGAGGTGGGTGTGGCTGGGGTAGGTGTGGGGTAGGCCATGGTGGGTGTGGCCAACTCAACATCACTTGTGTCAGGGGCACCTGTGGTGGCCAAATACTAAGGCAGGACTTCCATCAGACCCTCTCTCACTCGCATTGTGATCTCCTTCCTTCCTTCCTTCCTTCCTTCCTTCCTTCCTTCCTTCCTTCCTTCCTTCCTTCCTTGCTTCCTTCCTTCCTTCCCTTTTCATTCTCCTTTCTTCTTCCTTCCTCTCTTTCCTTCTTTTTCCTTCCTTGCTCTCTTCCTCTCTTCCCTTCTTTTTCTTTCCCTTTCCTCTTTCCCTTTCTCCTTTCCTGTCCCTTTTTGCATGCTCAAATGCAAAAGGGGAAACATTTTTCCTTTTGTTTTCTTTTTAGTTTGTTCTGCTAGCTCTCTGCCAGTGGAAATGAAATGAAATGTGTGTGTGTAGCCCCCCTGGGCCCTGTTTTTGGCTGCAATGGCCTCCTGCAGCCCTCTGG
Source organism: Hydrophis major (assembly GCA_033807585.1). Lineage (NCBI taxonomy): Eukaryota > Metazoa > Chordata > Lepidosauria > Squamata > Elapidae > Hydrophis > Hydrophis major. The sequence goes on from CM066331.1 coordinate 3,827,709, forward strand.
CAGCAAAAACAGACCTCGGGAGGGGACACAAGCCCTCCCAAGCTCCCCTTTTGCTGACAGAAGCACTGCAGGCTGGTCCTTTGCTGTCTCCAGGATGGCCCCCATGGGTCAGATCTAAGCACCCCACAGGCTGGATCTGGCCAGCTGTCAGCTGCTGCTCCGTTCAAAATCCAAGAAAGAAATACTTAGACTCCATTAATCAGAGAAAATATATCTTTTACTGGAAATCAAGTGGTAGCAACAAAAGAAGTCTGAATCTGAGAAAATGGGCGCGTAAATCACCTATACAACGTAATGGCAACGTTCCCCGCCCCCAATAGTTCAATTGGCTCCTCCAATTAAAAATGGTGTATATCATCATGGGGGCATCTCCAGGTGGTGATGAGGCCTCTGTCCGTTGACCTTGACAGAGTTTGATAAAGAGTTGCAGCTGCGCATAGCATAGGATAGAAGCCTAAGCAAGAATCTATGCCCCCCCCTCCAGCTTATACAGTTCTGTTTTGTAACACCTCCAGCTCACTTCCCATAACCATTCCCCCCTCCTCCCCCCTGTTACTTATGACAGCCGAAAGATGCAAAGCAAAGGGAGAAAATCTTGACGGCTGACACCCGCGGGCCTTGAGTTTGACACCCCTGATATAAATGGTTCTTTACCTCCATCCATGCTCCTTGCATTTCCTGATGCTCGGTATAAAAAGTAGTTTGGTTTTTTTTAAAAAAAGAGTCCAAATGCCGGTCATCCTCAACTTACAACAGTTCATGTAATGATGGTTCAACATTACAATGGTGTTGAAAATATTTTGCTTATGACCATGTTTCACACTTAAGACCATTGCAGCATCCCTATTGTTTAGGGATTTACATTCAAATGCTTGACAGCTGGTTCATGTTTATGATGGTTGCAGCATCCCTTGAGTCATGTGTTCCCCTTTTGCACCCTTCCCCGTTTGCAAAGTCCGTCGGGAAGCCGGATTCACTTAATAACCATGTTCCTAATTTAAGAACTGCAGGGATTCACTTAACAAAAGTGTCGAGAATAGTCTTTGGCTGCAGAAAATTCAGTCCAAAACAAGGTACACACATACCGTAACTTAAAATCCATACAGACCAAACTGAAGTGATTAGTTTGACAGGGCAAGAGCAGAAATTTCAAACTTGAGAGCACAGCAAACTCACACAGTTGGGAAGATGTCAGGAACACAGATAAGCCACGACGATACAAGGTAAAGTCACATTTGCTCCCAACAGCTTGCTGCACGCAGCTTGCCTTTTTTATACACTGTGTTCCCAGCTGCAGTTAATGAAGGGAATCAGGGCCCCTTCCTCCCTCGTAAGCCATGCAGCCCACGTTGCTCTCTTCTCTGTTCCTCCCTGAGTGCCCTAGGATGAAAAGGGGGTGGGCCTGTGTCTTCCTCTGAATTCCCTCTCCCTTGTTCTACCTCTCCCTTGTTCTACCTCTTCCCTGCTCTTCCCAGTAGGACTTTGCCCTGCCCCAGTTTCTTCCCCAGCCAATGGAGCCACACTCCCACTCCCTGTCAGCTGTTCAGCTTCCTCCTCCAAGTCAGATTCCAACAGGGGCATGACAAATACACACATGGCTGTAAAAAATGATAAAGCAACATATAGATTTGAAACCTGAAATATTTTTATTAGGGATGTTAGGGATGGTACCAGAAGATTGCAGCAAAGAAGAAATATACTTAATTATTAGTGTATTAACAGCAGCTAGGATTGTATTTACTCAGAATTGGAAATGTGATAAGGTACCAGCAGATGGAAAAGTAATTAAGAAAATATTTGAATGTGCAGCGATAGATTAACACTGGCAATTAAAGAAAAAGAAGAAACAACATATTATGGTATGGGATCTATTTTATCAATGACTGGGAAACAAAATAAGTTAAAATGGAGTAGGTGAATATGTAGAGAAATAAGTTAAGATTATTATAAAGATAATAGACATAAGAAATAGTGGTTATATAAAAAAATGTGATTATTGCTATATTGGTAAGAAAAGTATTAATGGTAATTGTTTGCACAAGATATATGTACTCAGTCGACACACTGTTGAAATGAAAAATGGATTTATTGTAAATATAAAATAAAAAAACATTACAAGAAAGAAAGAAAGAAAGAAAGAAAGAAAGAAAGAAAGAAAGAAAGAAAGAAAGAAAGAAAGAAAGAAAGAAAGGGTTTGAAAAGACTTTAGATAACTTCTAATCCAGTGAAAATCTCATCAACTTTAAGCTGTGTGGATTTCAACTCCCAGAATTCCTCAGCTAGATCTCCCACCTTGGCAATTTGTGGTGGCTGAGGAATTCTGGGAGCTGAAATCCACAAGTCGTAATATTGCCAAAATGGGAGTCTCCTGATTTAAATGAAATAAACTCCCCATGTGTGAAGAAGAAATTGCAGGATGAGGACATCACCCAGCCACCAGCCTGGTGATGAATTCTCACTTCGTGTCATTCTCCCTTGTCTCCCATTTTGCTGCCTTGCTATAGGCCTACGACTCTTTCCCTACAATTATGCAGATATTTCAGAAACCTTACCAGAAGTTGTTTGAACACAATGAATTCTTGCACAATTTCGTCAAGGACAAGATGCAGAGCCACAAGGAGAGATGGGAAGAAGGCAACGAACCACAAGATCTGCTGGACTTCTATCTGGAGTTCATATCCAAGGCAAGGAAATGGTTTTGGCGTAGCTTCTTGTTCTGCTCAGCCTCCCCGGTTCTCAGGGACCAGCCATCTTGGCTGGGAACAGGGTAGCCAGGGGCAGGTGGTGAAGGACCCAGGTCAAGATGGTGTTTGTAATCACAGAGTTGTGATTACACATCTTTACTATGGGATCTCATTGGTGTTCTTTGAGCTTGGTTTTTTTCTTGGCAGACATTTCATGACCAACTGGGTAACATCAGTATTCCTAGATGGGTAGTGAAATCTCTAGAAGAAAACAACCAAGCTCAGAGGGTACCAAGGATCCCACAGTTTCTTCCTCCTCCTCCTCCTCCTCCTCCTTCCTCCTCCTCCTCCTCCTCCTCCTCCATCTCCTCCTCCTCCTCCTCCCTACAAACCTCACTCCTTACTAGCACTGATAATGTTACCTAACTGGGTAATAAAATATCTGCAAGAAAAAAAGAAAAGCTCAGAGAAAGGATGAACCCACCACACTTTACATTGAGGGGGGCTGTGTGGAGAGAGTTTCCTCCTTTAAATTCCTGGGAGTCTTACCTCAGCGAAAATCTCACCAGGAAAATCAACACAATCCAGGTGGCCAGAAAGGCCCAACAGAGACTCCATTTCTTTAGGGTCTTGCGAAAGAATAAAGTGGAATGACGACTGATGGCCTCCTTTTATCGGTCCACAATAGAAGGCGTCCTCACATGTTGTGGTATGCTGGCTAGTTATTAGTGTATTATTACCAGAGAAGAAGCTACATAAGATTAGGTTAACAACTCTTAACGCCTTTTTGGCTATGTAGTTACAGTGGGCTCTAGCACTTAGGTCATTTGAGATGAGAACTCCAAGATCCTTGACAGAGTTTGGATCACCAACAAGGTCTTGACTATTCAGCCTGTATTTTATTTTCTGGGTTTTTTTGCCAATATGTAGGATAGAGCATTTATTTGTTGAGATTTGAAGTTGCCATTTGTTTGACCATTCTGTTACATAGTCAAGGTCTTTTTGAAGGGTAGCAGTATTGTCTGTGGTGTTGAATAGCTTTACATCATCAGCGAAGAGAATGCAGTTGCTCTTGATATGATCACAGAGGTCATTTATGTAGAGTATGAAAAGAGTTGGTCCTAGAACACTGCCCTGGGGGACACCACTGTTGACAGGTACAGAATTTAATAGGACACTCCCAATTTTGACCATTTGTTGTCTGTTTGACAGGAATGTTTCTCTCCAGTTATGCAGGTATCCAGAGATACCATAAGATTTTAGTTTTAGGAGTAGTTTGTTGTGTACCACTGAATCAAAGGCTTTACAGAAGTCTATGTAGATTGCATCTATTGCTTTGCCCTGATCGAGTTGTGTAGTCCATATGTTTCTGTAGTGTAAGAGTTGCAGATTACAGGATAGTTTTTTCCTAAAACCAAATTGTTTATTAGAGAGTAGGTTGTTTGTTTCTAAGTGGAGGATGATGGATTGGTTAATAATTGATTCCATGACTTTACAGGTGACGCAGCATAAAGAGATTGGTTTGTAATTTTCAACTAGGCTGGGATCTCCCTTTTTGAAGATGGGGATGACCGTGGCTTGTGACCATAGTTTTGGCAAGGAGTTGGTCTTGAAAGATTTTTCGAAGATTATGCTTAGAGGTTTGGCTATGGCAGTGGGTAGCTTTTTCAAGAAGTAGGCACATATTCCATCTGGTCCAATAGATAGAGATGGTTTTAGATTGCGTAGTGCTTTTTCAACATTGTCTTCTGCAAAATCAATATGTATTAGATCATTGTAGTTGTCTGTGGTTCGACTAGGAAATACTGGGCATGATCCATTGCTGTTTACAAATACTGAACCAAAGAATGTGTTCAAGAGGTTGGCTTTAATAATGACATCGTTGCAGTCTTTACCATTAGGTCCTTTCAGGGGTGGGATGGACCTTGAGTCTTTTAGTTTGTTGTTTACAAAATTGTAGAAAGTGCAGGTGGAATTGGTGTGTAGAAGGTTTTCCTCTTGTTTAATGTGATAATTGGTGCATTCAGTTTTTATCTGGTGGCATAAATTTTTGTATTAGCTTTTGAAGTTGGCGACATGACCAGATTTGTTTTTCCACCAAAGTGATTACTTTTGGATTGAAGCTTCCTTATTGTTTTGGGTAATTTGTTTTTTCTGATTTTGGGAGTTGTTAATGGTACATGTAGTTTGATTACTCTTTTGACTTCAAATAAAAATATGTTGTAATGGTCTTCTACAGTATTGCATCCAGAGAATAGAAATTGTCAATTAAGGAATGAGAGATTGTTGTTTGCAAGATCATATTTGCCTTTTTTGAAGTTATAATTGGGGATTCCATTGTTGTGATGATTTTTGTGTGGATATATGTTGAGTCAAAAGTCAATCATGTTGTGGTCACTATTGGAAAAGGTTCTTTAATTTGTATTCCGTAAATTGAATGCAAACTATTGCAGAAGATGAGATCAAGGCAGTTGTTAAATCTAGTGTTGTTGGTTACTAGTTGTTCTAGTCCCAGATTTGTTACTGCATTGTAGAAGGTTGCATGTGTGGGTTCAGTTGTACATTTGTTAAGGGTCCAGTTAATATGAGGTAGATTGAAGTCACCAAGATAAAAGTGTGTGGGCAGGATGCTGCCCATGTTAGTAGTGTATTTAGCTTGTTTGCATGTTCAATGTCATAATCAGGGGCTCTGTAATCATAGTAAGAACCAAAATGTGATATTTAAGGACAGTTCACAGACGGTCTCAGGAAGAGCAAGCTCCTAGATAACTTGGATGTTTTTTAGATGTAAGGACTTTTTATAGAAGATAGCAACACCACCTCCTCTATGGATTTCATGATCTGATCGGTAAACATGATAGTCTCTTACTGTGGTAATGGAATCAGAGAGAGATGCATTGAGCCATATTTCACAGACAAATCTGATGTCGAATTTAGCCATATTTAGTTAGAAGAGAAATTCAGGTATTTTATTTACAAGGCTTCTTGCATTGAGTAGCTTGCATTTAAGGCCAGTTGTGGTTGGAATAGAGGTAGTTAGGGGCGTGCATGCCTAGTTTTGAGTGATGTTGGATTGGATGGGGCGGGGTTGGATATGGAGTTGTGAGTTGTGTGACTTTCTTTTGATGCAATCAACTCTGTAGTCAATGCATAGGTCCTTTTCTCCATTGTCTAGACAGTTTTTGAGTTCTGTGCGTTCACAGGCACGGATTCTTTACAGTATGGATAAGTCTGGTCTTGAGCGAAGTTTTTTGCGGTTGGGATTAGTTTTTGCAATGGCATTTATTGTATGAATGAATATGTGTTTGCTGGACTCATTTTTGCATACAGCTCTACAAAATCTTGGGGCCACAGAGCTGTCATTGTATTTGTACCCATGGCCATCTCTGGTTATTTCAAAGATATCTTCAGGAGAGATGTTTGTTGTACTTGAGTTGCTTATGATATCACGAACTTTTGGGATGTCATCTGATTTGTTGGTGTCTTCGAGACCAAATAAGATGGCATTTGGATGTTTCTGTTCATGTTCCATGGTGTCTCTGATGAGTAAGGAGATATTATTTGTGGAATTATTTGAAGGGATAGTAATTGTTTGTGGCTATGGTTTGGTGGTTATTTTTGGTTGTAGTTGTGATTGTAGTTGAGGTAGTGGTTGTGGTTGCTGTGGGATTTGATTTTGAGCTGATAGGTACTCACTTATCTGTGCTGTATTTTCTTTTTCAAGAGAAATTAGGCTTGCTTGTATAGTTGTTTCAAAATGTGTTGCTAAGCATTCTTCTGTTGAGTAAATGAGTGATGATATGCTTTCAACTCTAGGGTACTGAGTTTGTTTAACTTAGGAAAACATGATGGACATAGATAAAAGAATGCATCTGTATTTTTAACCATATCAGCTAGGCTTTTGTTTGCTTTTAAGAAGGCAGGGTGGGCTAGATTATCGCATAGGCAGCATTTGATGTAAATTTCAATTTCATTGATGGTTTAAAGACATTTGAAACATGCGCAGGAGTCTGGGAGGTCATTGGTAGGGATATTTTTCTTTTGTTTGGGTTCTCCTCCTCCTCCTCCTCTCTACAACCCCACATTCTTCCAGCACTGGTGATGTTACCTTCTTGGGTAATGAACCATCTGCAAGAAAATAACCAAGCTCAGAGAGCACCAGGGGCTCCACACTTGAACCATGAACTGCAAAGGTTCTCTTCTATTGCTACCATCCTGAGTTTTGGGCACACACATATACACCCCTGCCATTCTCCAGACACCTTGTAGATAGCCAGTATCCAACTGATGACTCACTGTTCTTATGTCAATGTAGGACCAGCCTCTCATATGTAATACCATCCTCTTTCTTGACTTCGAAAGTTAGTGGGTATAATCGGGATGGGGCTGCTGGGGGGTTCGCAGGGGTTCGGGAGAGCCCCTAGCTAAGATTCTGTGTAGTTCGGAGAACCCCCAAATCCCACTCTTGCCTGGCCCTGCCCACTCTGCCCCTCCCCTCCCAGGAGTCTCCACATGGCCCATTTTGGAGGCAGGTAAGTGCAGGGCAGGCATGGAGGCTCGGAGAGGATGTAAAACAGGCCTCCCGGAACTTCGAGAAGGCCAGAAATGGGCCCGTTTCTGGCTTCCAGAGAGCTTCCGGAGCCCAGGGAAGCCATTTTTACCCTTCCAGAGGCTCGAGGAAAGCCTCCAGAGCCCGGGGAAGGCAAAAAACAACCCCCACTGTGGTGCAGGAGGCCGACTAGGCCATTCCCACCCAGCAACTGGGCAGACAATCCTTTGCTAAAACTTTTGAAGCCCACCCATGGGTGTAATGGCATAATCTATGATGGGTAGAGGTTGTGAGACGGGTGAAGAGATGCTGCCTAGGGAATTGTCAGATAAGAGGGAGCAGAGCCCTCCGCTGTACAGTTGATGGATCAAGAGGCTTAGACGGTCTGTAAAGATGAGGGCAGGAGAACTGTGTTTTCATATTTGCAAAAATCTGTTAATGTAACCTTACAATAAAGCAGAATCAGTTTACAAGTAGTCCTCATCTTACAACAGTTCATTTAGTGACTGTTCAAAGTTACAACGGCAGCAAAATCGGGATTTCATTTTTCACACGACCATTGCAGCATTGCCCTGGTCACAAAATTCAGATGCTTGGCAACTGACTCATATTTATGACGGTTGCAGGATCCTGGGGGTGTGTGTGTGTGTCATGTGATCCCCTTTTGCACTCTTCTGACAAGGGCAGTCAGAAGGGGAAGCTTGATTCACTTAACAACTGTGTTGCCAACTTAACATTGCCAGCGATCCCCTTATCAACTGTGTCAAGAAAGGTTATAAAAACGTAAAGGTTAAAGTTCCCCTTGCACATACGTGCTAGTCATTTCCGGCTCATCTCCGTCATGAAGCCGAAGAGCCAGCACTGTCCAAAAAGCCATGTCTCCGTGGTCATGTGGCCGGCATGACTAAACGCCTTCGAAGGCGCATGGAACGCTGTTCCCCTCCCACCAAAGGGGTGCCTATTTTTCTACTTGCATTTTTACATGTGTTCAAACTGCTTGGTGGTAGGATCTGGGACCAGTAACGGGAGCTCACTCCGTTACGCAGTGCTAGGGATTTGAACCACCGAACTGCTGACTTTTCTGATCGACAAGCTCAGCGTCTTAGCCACTGAGCCAAATTCGCTGAACCGTCTCACTTAGCAACAAAATTTTTGGCTCAATTAGGGTTGTACGTCGAGGTCTACCTGTATCTGGCCGTGCCTGGTGTACCTGAGAAGACAGAGAACCCAGAACGGAGAGTTTTTCTCTTTCAACAGAGATACTTGTATCCTTTCAAGGGGCAGCTCTAATGAAAAATTTCCCACTTATCGGCCTTTTTTCCTATTTTCCATCTCCAGAGCAAAAACGACCCCGATTCCATTTTCAGCGAGGAGAACATGGTTCAAATTGCTGTCGACCTGTTGATTGGAGGAGCAGAGACCAGCACGACCACTTTGTACTGGGGCCTCCTTTATTTGCTCAAATATCCAGATGTTCAAGGTAGGTGAATACAGCTGCCACAACTTTGGAAATGTGGGTATCCATTCACTGGGGGGGGGGTCAATGTGATATTCAGGTAACCCTCAACTTACAGTGATCCATTTAGTAACTGTTCAATGTTACCGTTGTGGCCCATTGTCTAGGTGCACTCACAGCCAGCCCTTGCCAACAAAAGAGCAGCCCACCTCTGCCTGTAATGCAGGGGTGTCAAACTTGGGGCATCACAACGGCGTCATGTGATGTATCGTGACTTTTCCCCACTTTGCTAAACCAGACATGGACATGGTCAGCGCATGGCACATCCAGCCCATGGGCCACGAGTTTGACAGCCCTGTTGTAATGTATTTTATGTGTAGAAAAAATCCACCATGAAATAGATGCCATTCTGGAGCCTTCTCAAATGATCACTTACGAGGATCGGAACAGATTACCCTACACGAACGCCGTGCTGCATGAAATTGTTCGCTACAGCAACGTCACAATCACAGGGCCCTTACGGAAATGCCTGAAGGACATTGTTATCATGGGGTTCCCCATTGGAAAGGTAAAGGTCTGTCTCTTTCTCTCCTTTTCTCTCTCTCTCTCTCTCTCTCCCACCCTCTGCTCACCCACAACAACTTGCTGTGGGGCACTTATTAGCACAAGATAATAAGAGCTAAGGACTTTCAAAATACGGGGCAAAATTGACATTCTGTCAGGGTTCCGACGGATGCCCTAATTAATTCTTGAGAGTTAACATATTTAGCTTAGTGATGCAAGAATTATTTTCTTTGTTGTTGCAATAGACGGAATCCTAAATAAGCCAAAGAGGCTGGGTTTGCAAATGCTAAATCAGAGAAATAGCTTAAAAGTAGGCAGTGTGTTCCGACCCAACTGGGTTCCCAAAGACCAAACACAGACAAAAGCAGCAGCCCCCACCTTTTAAGGTTTAATAACGAATTCTGTTCTGAAGGCTGCTTTCCACTAATTAGTTCCGACAAGAAAGAGCTTTGCCAAGTTGTTTTTCAAGGCTGCCAACAACCCAGAGATAAGAACTAATTTACAAGATTCTCCCAAACATAAACTAAGATGTCCACCAGTTGAGCTTAAGAGCTTCTTTGCTGTCTGCAAAGAACGCTTTTCTAAACCTGGCTTTTATCCTCTTGAGGGAGGGGCCATTCCCTTGCAGCCTTACTCCCAAGTCGCCTGTGCTGCTGTCATTGTTCTTTCCTCTGAGTAATCCTTCGTGCACGCACGCACTTGGCACAGGCTCCTCGGGAACCTCCTCATCACTGCTGCCAGCCCCCACAATCTCTGAAGGCAGCAGTCCACTCCCTGATGCTCCTGGCCCTCATCTGAGTCCTTGCTCTCCTCAATGTCAGTGTGTTGTGTAATGACAGATTGTCCTCGACTTACAATGGTTTGTAAGCTTGTAATGACCATTCAACGTTACGGCGGCACTGAAAAATGTGACTTAGGACCATTTGTCACACTTAAGAGCATTGCGGTATCTCTGTGGTCACCCGATCAAAAAGATGCTCTGCAATTGTAAGGCATTTGATAAAGTAGACCTCAACCAACTTCTTGGTCAGATTAAAAAATGTGGGTTAGATAGCATCACCACCACACTTCCAACCTAAGAATACATTAAAGCAGAAACTTCCTATCCCAAGGATAAAACACCCAGACACAAACTGAGCAAATCTAATTTTGCTAGGGAAATTGTGGGAGCCAAAGTCAACAGATTGTTCTCAGTCTGCAATCAGTTAATTAGCCATGATTCTAAGTTACAAGACATCCCTAAAAAGCTATGTATTGTTCTGGCCAAGGCTTCCTGGGACAGTAACAAACACACACTGTTCCCAAAAATATTTTGTTTTATTTCAACGGCAGTGAATTATGTGCATTCACAGCCCGTAATGAGTCCCAAACAGTTTATGCATAGTCCAACAGAAGTCTGCCACAGTCTTTTGAGATAAGGCTGATAAGCATCCACCTTTATCTCCCTTGAAATGTTGCCAATGACTAAATTGCCAATTAGCTGTACAAGGCCAAATGGAGCACAAGGTAACACAGAGTTGCAGATTTTAAACAGACCAGAATGAACAAAGTTGCTTCCTGCAAAGGCTCATGTCCCTTTGCTCCTCCTTTATGCCTTATGGGAGGGGCCAATCATCTCCAAGCCGAGTCACCTCTTTTGTCTTCACTGTTCTTGCCTTCTGGCAGCTCTGTGCAAGCGTGCACTGGTAACAGGCTCCCCCTGTTCCTCTGCCTCACTGATGTCAGATTCTGGAGGCTCTGGAGTCAGTACTTAACTCCCAGATGGCCCTGGCCCCATCTCTGTGTCGGACACAGATCCTTCGTCCCAGCCTTCCCCAGACTCCAGGACCAGCCCCTTTTCCTTCCCACGGTCTGACTCTACTGCCAGCTCCTCAGGCCACCAGTGGACCACAACATTTATGACCCAGTTTCAAAGTTCCAACTTTGGTCTCCCTGTGGTCACATGATTGAGTTTTGGTCACTCGGCAACTGGCCCACATTTACAATTGTTTGCAGCATCCTGTGGTCACATGACCATGATTTGTGAGTTTTTTTGTGAAAAAATGACATTTAATTCCAGTTTACAGCAAAAAAAAAAAAAATGGCTTATTAGTGAGCAATTCATGTTAAGACCACAGCATCTGCTTTTATCAGCTCATGTGTTCATAAAAACAGGCCTGGTTAAGTGGCGACTGCTTTATGACCATGACAACGTATAACCATAATTGCCGAGTGGAATTACAGTCCTACATTGAGGACTTACCTGTACACATGCTGGCTAGGGAATTCTGGGAATTGAAGTCCACCCACCTTAAAGATTCAGAGACTGGGAAACACTCTTCTAGCCTGTGTAAGTGAAGTTCAACATTCTTCACTGTTGGGAAGGAGAAAACCTGGAGAATTGTTGGCCTCCTTCTCAAGATGATTGAAAAGATCATTCACAAAACAAGAACTCATAATTCAGGGGTGGGCTTCGAAAATTTTAGCAACTGGTTCTCTGCCTGGTCACAGCTATTCTTAGCAGGTCTGGCAGACAATAGAACAAACAAAATGAATACAGATCAAACAAACGTTCCAGTAGTATCTTTACTCCATGCTACAACTTCAGCAAGCCCAATAAGCAGTGATCCATTCAAACTCAGCACTTATTCCTGGGATGTGTTGACAATATACACTAACCCCACCCCTTCTACTTCCCTTTCCCTGCCCTGGTAACCACCATGCGATAGTTAAAAACCCCTCACGATGTTTGTGCCTACATTCCGTAGCATCCATCAGCTGGAATCTGGAGCTGGCTCAGCTGCTTGCAGTCACCATAAGCATCCTGAGGGCTATGGATACTCACCCTTCTCACGCTGTCACATCAGCTAGGGTCCTCGTGCTGACGTGATCTGGCTGTGCCATCACCACTGGTCCCAGGACGCCATGACCACGAAAAGCGGTACAGCAGCCAATGTCCTGTTGGCTCCGCATCATTGTGAGCTGGCCGCGCCATTCTCACTGCACCCGGGAAGCCGGGGTCTGGATAGGTAGGCAGGCAACTGGCATTGTGGCGAGGACCTCGGGTGGTGGGACAGCCAAAAGCTGGAGCAGGGGAAGGTGTTTCTTGGTCAGCTTGGCGAGCTCCGAGCTGAAGCTCGACACCCAGTTGCTGGATGGGCATGCCATGGAAGGCGTGGCCTAGTCAGCCTCCTGCACCATGGCAGGGGGGCGTTTTCACCCTCCCAGGACTCCGGAGGCTTTCCTCGAGCCTCTGGGAGGGTGAAAACAGGCTCTCCGGGCTCTGGAGGTCCTCTGGAGGCTGGAAACGGGCCCACTTCCAGGAGGCCCACTTTTCGCCCTGCCCAAGCCTCCGTGCAGACCCTGTACTTACCTGGGATCCGAAATGGGCCGCATGGAGACTCCTGGGAGCAAAGGGTTGGGGTCGGTGGGGCCAGTCAGAGGTGGTGATTTTTCGGTTCACCGAACGAGCAATTAAAAATGAAAACAATTTAAATACCAGTTTGCCCGAACTGGAGCAAACCGAGAGCAGCCCATCCGTCATAATTTCTTCTGCTTTTTTTTCCCCACTTCCAGGGAACTCTTCTGCTGCCCAATGCTCATTCTGTGCTGTATGACCCAGAGCACTGGAAAACCCCTTGGAAATTCAATCCAGAACATTTCCTTGATTTTGAAGGCAATTTTGTGAACAATGAAGCTTACTTGCCATTCTCAACAGGTAAATGAATGGATCAATAGGAACCTTCTTTCCAGAACCTGGCTTGAATCGGCTTTTAGAAACCCGTAGAGGAGCGTTTCTCTCAACCTTGCCTATTTGAAGAAGTGTGGAGTTCAACCCCCAGAATTCCCCAGCCTGCATGTTGGCTGGACAATTCTGGGACTTGAAGTCCACACTTCTTCAAGTTTGCCAAGAATGAGAAATACAGCTACTCCTTGACTTTCAAAGCAAAAAAAAAATGAACCCCAAATTTCTGTCATTAAGCAATACAGTTGTAAAGTGAGTTTTTGGACCCATTTTATGACTTTTCTTGCCACAGTAGTGGAGTAAATCACTACCAAGTTTAAGTTAATAGCCCGGTTGCTAAGTGAATCTGGCTTCTCCATTGACTTTGCTTATCAGAAAGTCACATGACCTGGGAGACTACAACCGTCATAAATTTGAATCAGTTGCCAAGCAACTGAATTTTGATCATGTGCCCATGGAGATGCAGCAACAGTCATGTGAAAAACAGTCATCGATTACTTTTTTCCTGTGACATTGTTAACTTTGAATGATCACTAAAGATGTCATGCCCTTGTTAGAGTTGGTCTCTGAGGGAAAGGAGGAACAGCCAACAGGAAGTGGAGGTGTGGCTCTGGAGATTGTGGAGGGGGCTGGGGAAGGGCAGAGGCCGGCTAGGCAGTCAGAGGAGGACCCAGGCCCATCCCCTCTTCATCCTAGGACATGCAGGGAGGAATGGAGAAGGAAATAAACTTGGCTTACGAGAGAGGAAGTGGCCATGATCCCCCCCATTGGTTGTAGCTGGGGAGAATAGGATCTAAGAGACAGTTAAAACAGTGTTGCCAGAAGGAAGGTGTGTTTTATTTTGGGCTGAAGTTATCTTGGTTGGTATCCTTCCAATAGACTGTGCCTTGTTATCTCCTTGAAGTTGGTAATTACTTATGCTGGTCCGTTGTGGAATTTCCTTCATTGTAGTTTGTTTTAGGTTTTTATTTCGCCTCTATCTGTTCATTAAGTTCGGACTGTATTGCTTTCTTTTGAAGACTATTTTTGAATACGTTTAATCTCCAACTGAGAAATATTGAACAGTGAGGCCAAGTTGGAGGCATTAAAGGACATTTATTTACATTTTGGATTTTGCTACATTTGTGTACACTCTGGGTCATCACAAAACGAATGGATGCAAGTCAAGGACTACAAGTAAATACTGCAGGTGAGAAAGAAAGAAAGAAAGAAAGAAAGAAAGAAAGAAAGAAAGAAAGAAAGAAAGAAAGAAAGAAAGAAAAGAAGGAAGGAAGGAAGGAAGGAAGGAAGGAAGGAAGGAAGGAAGGAAGGAAGGAAGGAAGGAAGGAAGGAAGGAAGGAAGGAAGGAAGGAAGGAAGGAAGGAAGGAAAAGAGAAAAAAAGAAAGTCAACTCAAAAATATTTTTCTTATCTTTTAGAGTTGTCAGTAGAAAGGGAGTGAGGTAATTGCTAGGCGGCCAAAGCTTCTGGCGTGCAAGGTTATTACTTGGCTATGGATGTGTCCCATTGGAGAATATACATCCAGGGGAGTGGGGGAAGACTAGGGTCAAGGGTGAGATGTGTTAGGGATAACATTGTTTACCCTAACTGGTTTAGGTAAAATAATAAATATGTTATCATGGTTTATGAGTTAAAGTGTTTGTAACTTTAACTGTAGGAATGTAATTAAGGGAGTGGTTGTAAAAAGCACCATAAAAGAAGCAAGGCACGGCAGCTTGCTCTCTCTGGCTTGATGATCCCTAATTACTGGATAGACTGAAGACTGCGTTTTTCCTCTACTGGAACGGGAGAGAGAAAGGACTGATTTATTGTAAGTGAACTGACATTGGATATTCTACACGGACTTTGCTAACTGAATATCCTTGAATGGACTGACTAAAACGATACATGACTAATGGACTGTTATTTTGACTATGCTATAAACTCTAAATGGAATAAACTATATTTTTGATAGCACAAGCGTATCTGTTATTTTTACTGTATGTTAACAAACATACAAACTTATCTCACTCATTTATGAGTGCCTATCTGACTAACGCTGCACATTCTGTTTAGCTTGTCTTCCTTAACCCTGGTTGGGGAACACAGGCTTAACACTGGTTATGGGCCCAGACTTAACACTGGTTATGGGCCCAGAGGCTGCAAAGTCAGTTTAACTAGGATAAAACAGATTTATGTAAAAAGTGAGAGTTTGTGTTGTTACATGTTACAGTAAACAGACAGCTGTGTTTTATTAATTATAGTTTTATATCCATATAAAGAAAACATGGCACAAGTCAATCTACAAAGTTTGTCCCTTATATCCAAGCTGGATGGAACAAACTATGTTTCATGGTCTATGAAATGTAGTCTACTTCTACGAAGAGAAGGTCTGTGGAACATAATTGAAAATCCACCAAACGTAGAGGAATGGGATCCAGAGGTTGAGGAAGATAGACAAAAGATAAAAGAATTTAAACAGAAGAATGAACAAGCTCTTTGCATAATAGGACTAACACTGTCTGATCAGCAACTTGTTCATATCCATGGAGAGCAAACGGCTGTTGGGTGTTGGCAGAAGCTGAAGAGGATTTATGTCCGAGATAACGTTGGTGCTCACATAAATCTAACACGAAAGCTTTTCAGGACGCATCTCCAAATGAATGGTGATATGCTGAGTCATTTGAATTCTATAAAAAGCATTTTTCAAGAACTGCATGAGAAAGAGCTTATTTTCTCTGAACTACACCAAGTCTACATAATTCTATTATCACTAGATGTAAGTTATGATAACTACGTCACTTCCCTTGAAATTTTGCCTAAGGAAAGTCTAACTTTAACTGATATAACTGGTAGATTGATTGAAGAGGGAAGAAGAAGACTTGAAAGAGATGAGTTAAGGAGGGAGCAACCTCAAAAAGAAGATAATGAATCTCCTACTGCATATGCAATTAAAAAGTGTTTTAATTGTGGAGGAAGAGGACATTTGGCAAGATTTTGTAAAAAAGCAAAGCGCCAGAATGCTGACCAGAATACAATAAATTCCAGAATAGACTTAAGATGTTAGGTATTCAACATAAAAAGTCTGCACATATAGGCCACAACATAATGCCTTTATAGAGAGACGAGGCCAAACACTGCAGTCAATGGCACATACTATGTTGTCTGATTCAGGATTACCTGACAATTTATGGGGAGAAGCAATAATGTGTGGTAATCATATATTAAATAATGTTAATTCAACAACAGGTGAATTACCATTCACACTGTGGCATGGTACAAAACCTGATTTAAGTTACATGCACACATTTGGAGCACCAGCATGGGTGCATATCCCTTCACAACTTAGACAAAAAGGACAGCATAGAGCTAAAAGATTATTTTTTGTAGGATATGAATCTAATCATAGATCTTACAGATTCTGGGAACCAGGTACATCTAGAGTTTACACCAGTGCTAGTGCAAAATTCCTAGAACATGTAGGATGGAATAGATTAGAGCAAGATTTAAATAATGATGTAATTATTGAACCCTACAAAATGCAAAAAGAACAGACTAGTTATAAGAAAAGTCCAATTAAAGAAGAAGTCCACGAAGAACAAATAGGACCAGAACAAGAGGAAACAGTTGATCAGGAAGAGTTAGATAATCAAGAACAGTTAATAAATGAAAGTCCACCTGTAAGTCCTGTAATACCTAGACGTACTACACGTGTAACTAGACCACCTGATAGGTATCAAGCAAGTATAGTTTGCCAAGTAACTAAAGTTCCAACTAGTGTAGATGAACTTAGGATGTATCCTGCTAAGGATCAGGAGAATTGGCAAATGGCAATGGAAAAAGAACTAAATTCATTAAAGGTAATGAAAGTATATGAAGATGCCAAATTACCTCCAGGAGAAAAATCCATTGGGTGCAAATGGATATTTAAAGTAAAAACTGGAAATGATGGGACTGTTTCCCATAAATTACTGCATCTTTAAGAGGTGAATTATATGTTTTAAATGATAATGGTTTAGAGGTGGCTAACACGGTTTATGATCACAAGAAACCTCATGATGAATGTATTCATTTGTTACACCGAAGGCTAGGGCATTTAAATTTTAAAATGCTTAAGAGAACTGTTCAATTATCTAAAGGAAAAAGTTTGAAACCTTGTAATAAGTATTTGCAATATTTTGCCTGTAATCAAAACAAAAGCAGGGTCATACCGGCTAATAGAGTTGATGGATTTACTACCAAAGAGCCTTTAGAAGTAGTATTTGCTGATTTAATAGGTCCGAAAAAACCAAGTGTAGGAGGAGCTCGATACATACTAAGTATAATGGACCACTATTCTAGATATGGGTTTTGCTATTTAATGAAGAGCAAAACTGAAACGTATCTAAATCTCTTTAATTGGATAAAATTTGCAGAAAGAAAAACTAAAAAGAAATTAGTAACTCTTATAACAGATAATGGCGCGGAATTTACAAATGCTAGGTTGGTAGCTCAAGGATTTAATCAAACTGCATCTGATTATGATGAAGTTTTCGCACCAAGTCTTAAAGCAACATCTTTGAGAGCAGCATTAGTGTGGGCAGCTAAGAAAAACTATGTCATTAACCATTTAGATGTAGAAACTGCTTATTTGCATGCACCTTTGCAGCACACTATATATTTACAAAAGCCAGTTATTATAAAAGACAATAAAGTAAATAGTAATGATTGTTGAAAACTAAAAAAGAGTCTTTATGGGTTGAAACAATCTGGCTTTGAGTGGAACCAATATATTGTGAAAGAATTAAACAATATAGGTTTTAAATCTGGTTTAGCAGATCCATGTGTGTTTAAAAGAGAAAATAATGGAACGGTGTCATTATTGTTATTATTTGCAGATGATATTGCTTTGATAACTAAGACTAATAATGAAGCTAATGAGATTATATCATTATTAGCTAAAAAGATAAAATTAAAGCATTTAGCTGAAATTAAAAAGTATCTAGGATTGACAATTAACAAAACAAAAAATGGATTTAAGATATCTCAAGAAGATAAAATTTGCCAATTAATTAAAACATATAAAATGGAACTTTGTAAACCGGCAGACTCCAATGAGTCAGGAAGTTTACCAAACTGATGATCAAAGTCCCAAATTTGATAAGTCTATATATCAATCTTTGATTGGTAGCTTATCACATATCAGCAATTGGTCAAGGCCTGATATAGCTTATAGTGTTAATCAGCTGGCACATTTTAATTCAGATCCACATCAATGTCATTGGCAATCATTAAAAATAATTTTAAGATATCTTAAAGGAACAATGAACCATGCATTGTATATAGAACCAAAGGGTGATTTGAGTCTTAGTGCCTATGCAGATGCAAGTTTTTGCAACTGACATAAACACTAGAAAATCAACATCTGGGATGGCTATATTATTTGGTAAGACACTAATAGGGTGGAGGTCAATCAGACAACAGCATATCAGCTTGTCCACGATGGAAGCGGGATTTTCATGTCTGTCATTGCTATGCACTGACTTAATTTTGTACAAACAGTTATTATTAGACATGGGTGTAACTGTTAAAGATTCCATTATTGTGTACGAGGACAACCAGGCAGCCATAAAGTTAGCTGCTAATATTGCTGTAAAAACTAGATCAAAACATACTGACTTAAGATACTTAAATGTTAGAGAATCTGTAAAGAATGGGCTAATTAAATTGGAATACTGCATGATGGAAGAAAACATTGCAGACCAATTTACAAAAGCTCAAGGAGTAATTAAGTTTAAAGAGAGTTGTAACAAATATGATTTAAAGATGTAAATAGTTATAGTATTATTATTATTACCTAAAAGGGGAAAATGTTAGGGATAACATTGTTTACCCTAACTGGTTTAGGTAAAATAATAAATATGTTATCATGGTTTATGAGTTAAAGTGTCTGTAACTTTAACTGTAGGAATGTAATTAAGGGAGTGGTTGTAAAAAGCACTATAAAAGAAGCAAGGCACGGCAGCTTGCTCTCTCTGGCTTGATGATCCCTAATTACTGGATGGATTCAAGACTGCATTTTTCTCCTACTGGAACGGGAGAGAGAAAGGACTGATTTATTGTAAGTAAACTGACATTGGATATTCTACACGGACTTTGCTAACTGAATATCCTTGAATGGACTGACTAAAAACGATACATGACTAATGGACTGTTATTTTGACTATGCTATAAACTCTAAATGGAATAAACTATATTTTTGATAGCACAAGCGTATCTGTTATTTTTACTGTATGTTAACAAACATACAAATTTATCTCACTCATTTATCTCTGTGCCTATCTGACTAATGCTGCACATTCTGTTTAGCTTGTCTCCTTAACTCTGGTTGGGGAACACAGGCTTAACAAGATGAATGATGTGTCTCAGTGTTGGCTGCACCCAGGTAACGCCGATAAATTCACTCCTAATAAATGATTTTTTTTAAAAAAACTGAGAGATGCAGATAGAGGCTCATGATTCGAATGGAGGTGGATTCTTGGAGCCCTGACAAAAGAAAGAAAGGGAAGGGAAGGGAAGGGAAGGGAAGGGAAGGAAAGGAAAGGAAAGGAAAGGAAAGGAAAGGAAAGGAAAGGAAAGGAAAGGAAAGGAAAGGAAAATGAGAACAATTCTGACAGTGAGAACAATCAACCCATGGAACAGCTTGCACTCAGAAGTTGTGGGAGCTTCATCACTTGAGACTTTCAAAAAGAGATTGGACTGCCATCTGTCAGAAATGGTGTAGTTGCCCACTTGGGCAGGGGGTTGGACTAGATGACCTACAAGGTCCCTTCCAACTGATTATCTAATTTGAAAATGATAGATGACAGACAGACAGATGATAGATGAAAGACAGACAGATAAATAGATAGAAAGGAGAGAGGGAGGGAGGGAGGGGGGGAGGGAGAGAGGGAGGGAGATCCAGCTACCATTTTAAGTTACTAATTGTTCTCTAGAAATTTGTCTCTTGTCCCCTCATGTAAAGTGGCCATTCTTAATTCACAGTCATTATTCCTTGGTGATGATATTGCTAAGTAAGGCGGCAAATAGTTGGGTAGAGCAGGAGTCCACTTGAAACGTGCATCCTTTTGTTTTCAAACCCTCCCTTGGCACAAACATCTTGTGCAATCATATTTACGACTGATACAAATTCCTTACCATAACTACCATAATTGCATTCTTATTTTAAACTGCTATACATGATTGTACCCAGATGACACACTGTTTAAACTGGAAGATAGAGTGTTTGTAAAATTAAAATAAGTACATATATATATATATACTTATATATATACTTATTTTAATTTTATAAACACTCTATCTTCCATCAAAATATATATATCAAAAAAACCTCCCTTAAACCAATGGCTGTTGCTTCCTCCTCTCTTGTAGGGCGACGTGCCTGTGTCGGGGAGCCCTTGGCCAGAATTGAGCTCTTTATTTTCTTCACCAACCTTCTCCGTTCGTTCAAGTACCAGCTCCCACCCGAAGCAAAAGAGGTCAGCTTTGAGGAAATCACAGGGACAACCCGCCAGCCCCTCCCATATAACCTCTGTGCTTTTCCACGCGAAGCTGCCTAATGCCACTTTCCTTCCAGCAAGAGTGGATGGGAGCAAGATTTTTTTGAACCATTTCATGTCTTCTAACTTAAGTGTAGATGCCCTTAGCCTTCCTGGACCATTTTTGTCCATCTTGTTTGTCTTTGAAATGCATACAGCGAAGCTACTCGGGGTGTGTGTGTGTGTGTCAGACAAGATGACCTACAAAGTCCCTTCTGACTCTTATTATTCTGTGATACCCAGAAGCAAATGTCTATCGGTTCAAGCTTATCACAATACAGGTAGTCCTCACCTGAACAGCCATCAATTTAGTGGCGACTGAAGTTACGACATCCCTGAAAAACAGGGCTTATGGCCATTTCCCAAAGTTACGTCCGTTGCAGCATCCTCACGGTCACCTGATCAAAACTCAGATGCTTGGCAACTGCTTCATATATACGACAGTTGCATTGATCCCCTTTTGAGGCACTTCCGACAAGCAAAGTCAATGGGGAAGCCAGGATTCACGCAAGAACCATGTTACGAACTTAAC
This sequence comes from Hydrophis major, assembly GCA_033807585.1. Classification (NCBI taxonomy): domain Eukaryota; kingdom Metazoa; phylum Chordata; class Lepidosauria; order Squamata; family Elapidae; genus Hydrophis; species Hydrophis major. The sequence continues at coordinate 3,848,773 of CM066331.1, forward strand.
AACTGCAGCGATTCATTTAGCAAACGTGGCCAGAAAGGCCGTAAAATGGACAAAACTCCCTTAACAAATACATCTGGCTCAGTGGTGAGATTCAAATATTTTTTTGCCACCGGTTCAGTGGGTGTGGCTTGGTGGGCGTGCTTTGTACGTATGCACAGACTTTGTATGCAGGCATGCACCAAATCCACACTTTGTTCAGGCACAGAGGCGTTTCTAACTCCCCTCCTGCAAGCCTGCACGATCCCAGTCGCTTCAGCAGCTGCCACACGGCAATATTCTGTGTCACGAAAAGCAGCTGTGCTTCAAATTGAGCGGATAAAAGTTAGTCTGGAAGGCCGGGCGGGTGGGTGGGCCCAACCGCAGAGTGGCAGAGAGAACTGGTTCAGTCTCTGCTGCTCATTGCTGCTACCAGCTCATCAGAACCGGGCTGAACCGGTCAAATACCGCCACTGATCTTGCTTAGTAAGAGAAATTCCGGTGATCAGGACTACCAAAGGTGGTCTTCAGCAGGTTCTGACCAGTTCTGGAGAACCGGTAGCAGAAATTTTGAGTAGTTCGGAGAACCGGCAAATCCCACCTCTGACTGGCCCCATCCCCATCTCTTCCCTGCCTCCCATTGAGTCCCAGATGATCGGCTGGGTCTTCTTTGGTTGCCCTGCACAGAAGAATGGAGCTGGAAAGCAGGCTAGTGGGGTGGAGATTTTACAGTATCCTTCCTCTGTCACGCCCACCAAGCCACGCCCACAGAACTGGTAATTAAAAAAAAAAAACTGAATCCCACCACTGAGGACTACCGTATATTGTACAATTGAAGTTGGCTTGGGGGTTGCAAACATGTCAGTATTAACAGCCTCTGGGCTTAAGGGCATAAGTTGAATTTGTCACTGAACAGGTAGTAGTAGGATCCAGGAGGCAGGTGGGCCAACCCAGGAGGAAGATACAGTGGCTGTTATATTGCTCTCTACTTGCTTAGCTTAGGTTAGCATAACATAGGTTAACATAGGCTACTACAGAGAAGAAGGGGGTCAACCTATTGTCCAAAGGACAACAGGGAAGGCAGGACAACAAGAAACAATGGATTGGAAACTATTCCAGGAGCGAAGCCATCTGGAATTAAAGAGGAAATTTACTGACAGTGAGAACAATCGATCAGTGGAACTGCTTGCCTCCAGAAATTGTGGGTGTTTCCATCAGGGGAAGTTTTTAAGAAGAATGTCCATGGAGATTCTTTTTAAGAAGAGATTGGACAGCCATTCGTTTGAAATGGTATAGGGCAGGGGTCTCCAACCTTGGCTCCTGGAAGCCTGGCGGACTTCAACTCCCAGAGTTCCACAGGCTGTGGAATTCTGGGAGTTGAAGTCCGCCAGGCTTCCAGGAGCCAAGGTTGGAGACCCCTGGATAGGGTTTCCTGCTTGAGGAGAGGGTTGGACTAGAACAGGGAGTAGAACAGGGGTTGCCAACCTTTAGGACCTCAGGGACCACCAAACTCATCATTTTAAATCCCGCGGACCAGGGACCCTGGGAAAATCCCCCAAAAAGTCTGCAGGAAAATTCCCCACCCCGTTTTCCTACTGATCGATCATTCTTCATTTGGGATCGCAGGATACTGTCTCCAGCTCCGTTCTCAGGGAAAGAGAGAGAGAGAGAGACTTTTGGCTTCATGCAAGGAAAGCAGCAGAAGCCGCAGAAGTCTTTCTTTCTCTCCCCCAAACTCCACCAGAAATAAGTCTTTGTGAGGCTTGTTGTGTCGGCACAGTGTCTTGGAGCAGGATGCCTTGCAGGGTCCCAGAGACTCATTTCTGGAGAAGTTTGGGGGAGAGAAAGACTTTGGCTGCTTTCCTTGCATGCAGCCAAAAGCAGAAGCAGAAAGAAGCAGCCCAGTGGCCAGGCGAGGCGTGTGGGGCACGTTCCCCCTCCACCATTTCCCCCTTCCCCTCACTACGTGTTGTTCGCAATGCAAGTGATACAAGCCTTGTGTTCCCACAGGTCATGTGGGCGGTGCAGCCTTGTGTTCCCACGCAGTCTGGATTAATTGCTTTGGGGGGGGGGTGCTTTGGGGGTGACATTTCTCTGCGAACCACCAAAATTTTCTCACGGACCATCAGTGGTATCTGGCCCACTGGTTGGCGATCAGTGGACTGGAAGAGGTCCAAGCTCCAGGGTCCCTCCTTTCAGCTTGGTTATTCTATGTTGTATTGTAGAAACAATATTGTACATTTATTTCTGGTGTGTGCCTGCTTTTTGGTCCTGCTTCCCTGATTATACTGCTTAATAAATGCTCAGTGTTTCATTCTGATCTGCATTCACACGAGATGCTAAATTCGATCAGTAGCAACCTTGGTTGATTTTGGGTGGAGCCGAGCGTGATGGAAACCCACTTGTTTCACTACTCACTACTTCAAGGACTCCAAGTAGTGTGTAAATCTAGATAATGGATGCATTAAGTAATTAAACTCTCTCTCTGTGTGTGTGTGTGTGTGTGAATAGGTATAGCAACAGAGGCAAGTTCTGACCAGTTCTGGAGAACCGGTAGCGGAACCAGCTGAATGCCACCTCTGCTTACGACACCCCAGCACAAATTCCCTGTACAGCAGTGGTCCCCAACCACCAGGCCCTGGACCGGTACCGGTCCATGGATCATTTTCTACCGGGCCGCTGGTTTGCTGGGCGCCGCCATCTTGTTTTGACGAGAAAGTGCTTCTGGGTGAGCTTTTCCAGTTGGAAAGCGGCGTTCGAGTCCTGAAGGAATCCTCAACGCCTTCGTTTCATCGACGGGGGGTGGGGGGGGTGGGGCTTCAAATGAAGAGCCGTCCCGATGGCGGAGGAGATTAAGAAAGCACAAAAAAGCACAAAAAAGGTACAAAGGAGGAGTTGAAGGTGGCGGGGAGAAGCGGGGGATGGCTGGGCGGCTGGTCGCTCAGCTTGCCTTGCCTTGATCACCGGGCCGTGGATCATTTTGTGATGCCGGTACCGGGCCGTGGCACAAGAAAGATTGGAGGCCACTGCTGTACAGTCCCACCAAGCAGGGCAGATCAGGACATGGCCAGGTGCAGAGGTGATATTCAGCAGTTCTGACCAGTTCTGGAGAACCGGTCGCGGAAATTTTGAGTAGTTTGGAGAACCGGCATATCCCACCCCTGTCCGTCCCTGCCAACCCCATCTATTCACTGTCTCCTGAGTCCCAGTTGATCGTCTGAGTATTGTTGTGTTGCTCTGAAAGCAGTTAGGGGGATGGGGAGGGAATGGCGATTTTGCAGTATCCTTCCCCTGCCACGCCCACCAAGCCACACGCCCACCAGGCCATGCCCACAGAACCGGTAGTAAAAACAAATTGAATCCCACCACTGCATAGCAACCTGTTGTTTTTTTTCAGCAGGAGCAGCATCTCTGGCACCCCTGTCGTTATAATTATGCCTTCTACTTCCTTTTCATTCTTTGAAATCACTTAATTTGACCAGACATATCTGCAGGTTGTGCTTATAAAAAAAGGTCAGGAAGATGGCTACACTTTTATGTGGGTCACAACAGAGTTTCAAATGCACCATTGTGGCCATAGCCTTGACATTTTTTTTTGACTGCAACCTAATCACAACAGTACAATTTACCAATTTACGGACAGAAAACTGTCTAAGTCAAAAGACAGTGAATTGCCTAAGGTCTAGGTATGTCTAGTTTAATGAAAAGAAGGACTAGGGGTGACATGATAACAATCTTCCAATGTTTGGGGCAGAGGTGGTATTCAGCAGGTTCTGACCAGCTACTGGAGAACCAGTAGCAGAAATTTTGAGTAATTCGGAGAACTGGCAAATCCCACCTCTGACTGGCCCCGCCCCCAACTATTCTCCACCTCCCGAGTCCCAGCTGATTGGCTGGGGCTTCTTTGGTTGCCCTGCATAAGAGAACAGAGCTGGAAAGCAGGTTAGTGGGTGGAGAGAGAATGGGATTTTGCGGTATCCTTCCTCTGCCACACCCACTAAAGCACACCACGCCCACCAAGCCATGCCCACAGAACCGTTAGTAAAAGAATTTTTTGAATCCCACTACTGTTTGGGGGGCTGCCAAAAAGAAGAGGAGGGGGTCGATTATTTTCCAAAGCACCAGAAGGCAGGACAAGAAGCAACGGATAAAAAGTAATCAAGGAGAGAAGCAAGCTGGAACTAAGAAATGTCATGACAGTGAGAACAATAAACCAGTAGAACAACTTGCCTCCAGAAGCTGTGGGTTCTTCATCACTGGAGGTTTTTGAGAAGAGATTGGAAAGCCATTTGTCTGGAACGATATAGGATCTCAGGCTTGAGCAGGGGGTTAGACTAAATGACCACTATGGTCCCTTCCAGTCTGTTATACTTTCTTCTCTAAATGTTACCAACTTGCCATGCAAATGTTCCCAATTAATATAGGAAATCAGACAATTAAAAAACAAACAAACCCCACAACCCCTTGGGTTTTTTTCATATTGCTAGTCCACATTTTTAATTTTTTTTTATTTGAAAAGACATTTCAACACCACCTCACTTATTTAAAAACCAAATGAAACCAAAATACAGTTTTTCAAAATCTTAATTTAAAAAAAAAAAGCTCTCCAAGGATACTTAAGGAAATGAAATGAATACTGTGTGAGCTATTGGAAGGAAAGTTGGAATAGCAAAATAATCATCTGGATTTATATTTTGCCTGAAATTGCATTTTTTCCTATTGCTTTTATAAGATATTTCCAGCCCTCCGGATCTTTGTCTTCTGACAGAAACGCCATAAAAGATCTTTGCCACTGCATTGAGTATAATCTTTTCCACAAATCGCTTCCCTAAATGGTTATATTTTAACTCTGCCACAATCTCAATTACCTAGATAATAAAGGGGAAAATGGGACCATATATTTTGGCAGGGATGGGAAAAGGACAGCATTTTTTTTTCCAGATGTTCTTTGACAAGCAAATGTGGCTCTCTTTAAGTAATAAAAATGAGGAAAAGGTTGGACTGAAGAAAGGAAAGGGGAAGGAAATGGAGAGATGAAAGTTAAATAACAAAATAAGGAAAAGTTGGACTGATGAAAGGAAAGGGGAGGAAATGGAGATGAAATGAAATTTAAATAACAAAAATAAGGAAAAAGTTGGACTGAAGAAAGGGGGAGGAAATGGAGATAAAATTTAAATAACAAAGATAAGAAAAAAGTTGGACTGAAGAAAGGAAAGGGGAAGGAAATAGAGAGATAAAATTAAAGTAACAAAAATAAGGAAAAGTTGGACTGATGAAAGGAAAGGGGAAGGAAATGGAGAGATGAAATTTAAATAACAAAAACAAGGAAAAAGAGTGAAGAAACAAAAGGTGAAGAAAATGGAGAGATGAAATGTTTTGCAACTTTGGCAACTTGAAGACGGGTGGACTCCAACTCCCAGAATCCCATTTGCTGGCTGGGGAATTCTGGGAGTTGAAGTCCGCCCATCTTCAATTTGGCGAGGTCCTAAAGAAACCCATTAATAACTCTTTTCTTCCAACAGCCATCAGTTCAACTCATTTCTGTGCCATCTTTTCCTTGGGGAACATCCAAACATTTATTATTTGACAAGGGGTAGGCGGCAAATAAATTTCACAATAAATAAATAAATAAATAAAAGTTGAGCAGGGGACAGAAAAGCAGGGAGATTTCGTGGTATAAATCTCTTCTCTGCTGATTTGCCATGCTGTCTCCCGCTTCGGTCATGCTCTTGTGGGGAATTTAAGATGCTCCGTGTGCTGCTCTACAACACCTCATTAAGAGTTAAATATCATTGTTGAGGGATGTTTGTTTAGAACAGTGGTTGGGGAAGCATGGCTCCTTTAAGACTTGTGAACTACAAGTCCCAGAATTCCTGAGCCAGCTGACTCAGGAATTCTGGGAGTTGAAGTCCACAAGTCATAAAGGGTCCATGCTTCCCCCACCATTGGTTTAAAATTACAGTACGGGTTATACCCAAGAGGAAAACTGCAATATAAAACGACAAACGAATCCACAGTGGAGAAACAGTATGCCAGTTCAGAAGTATCTGGAGAGCTAGGATTTCTGGGCTGGCCTAAACCAAGTTTACACAGGCCTGAAACCTGGTTTAGAGCAGACTATCATGTGATAGAGTCCAGCACAAGCCATAACAATGTCTTGTGCAAATAACCCAACTGACGTTTTTGATAAATGATGTCATTTATGTACACTACAGAATTCACAAATTCACTTACCCTGTTTTGACCACGTCATGCAGACACTGATGTTCATAAGCCACAGAAACACTGAAAATCAAATTTACGCCCTAGTTTTATTGCTCTTGAGCCCTATGGAACAGAAGAACCCAGCACTGGTGGTGTGCAAAACCCATTCATTGCAAAATGTCTCTCTTTGAACACAAAATGGCCGACTTGAGTTTCAAAAGATCATCTTGATCATTTAGGAGATATTTCCAAGCTCAAAACATCTTCGATTCACGTTCAAAACCCCTCAGTTTTGAGCCCAAAACATTTTCATCAATAATCAAAATGTCTCATTTTTCAACTCGAGATGAGGCCAGGGAGTAAAAATTGGAATAGTTCAAATTCAAAAACTTTTGGACGGCCAAAGCTCCAATTGTTCCATATTCCAACTTTTTGCTGCTTCAACTTTCTGAAACGTTACAACCTCCTCTTCTTTTTCCACCACCATTCCTTCAAATTTTCATTGGCAAACTTATCTTTCTGCAGAAGTGCCGACCGCTATGGAAATACAAGCACTCACACCACACCAAGAGAATATTATTGCCATGGACCAAAAACCAATTTGAACACCATCACATGTACATAAATTTTCATCAAGATTTAGAGGTGGCCAGAATGAGAAAAGAAAGGAATAGAGATGCTGGCAAAACCAGAAACAAATTTCAACATCAGTTGAAGTTCCGATGTGTATTTTAAATAAATAAATTTTAAAAAATGGGAGGGAAACTTAAGCTGGGATGTCACTTAAGTTTGTTTCTACAGAAAAGTTGATTAAAAGTCACAGATGTTCCTCTAACCCAACAAGCTGAGAAATCCAACCTACATTTGGAATGATTTCAATTTAAATTAAAAAAAAGTTTGGTTTCCTTCGTAAAGGTCTCCGTTATGTCTTCCTGCAGCAAAAGCATCGATCCAAAATTACATTTTCATCACAGCCTTGAAAGAGACCTGCAGAAACCAAGAGGATGGGAAAGGAAGAGATTAGAAACAAACAACTTGGATAAGTCAAAAAGCAAAAAGAAAATAGGTTATCGGCTTCAGGATGTTGCTTTTACAGAACAGGAATTTGGACACAGAAGCTGGAGAAACTCATCCAAGAAAAATGAGAAACAAATGAATTCTTCACGATAGACAGATAGTTCTCAACTTACAATCACAACTGAGGCCAAAATTTCCACTGCCTACAAAGGAAGTTGTTCGCGAGTCGTGCCCCATTTTATGACCGGTTTCCCACAGTTGTTAAACCAATCATTGCAGTTGTAAAGCAAATCACCCAAATTTTAACCACATAGCCACAGGGAGGCTGCAAGATAAGTGTGAAAAATGACCGTAAGGAAGTGTTAAGTTTACCTCACCCACTTTGCCCCTCCCCTCCACGCAGTCTGTTTTGGATGCAGGTAAGTGCAGGGTCCCCGTGGAGACTCGGGTGTCTGTGTGTGTGTGTGTGTGTGTGTGTGCGTGTGTGAGAAAAACGGCCTTCCAAGAAGTTCCGGAAGTCCGGAAATGGGCCTGTTTCTGGCTTCCGGAGGGCCTCCGGAGCCTGGGAAAGCCCGTTTTCACCCTCCCAGAAGCCTTAGGGAAGCCTCCGGACTATGGGGAAGGTGAAAAATGGCCCTCCTGGAAGTTCTGATAGGCCACGCCGACCATGCAACTGGGCAGAGAACTGGTTGTTGGGATTTTTGAATCCCACCCCTGACTGTAAGTCACTTTTTTCAGTGCCGTTGTAACTTCAAACAGTCACTAAACGAATGGTTGTAAGTCAAGAACTACCTGTATTTGCTAATTAGAGAAAAGACTCATTGAGGGTTTTTGCAGTGGATCCAATTGGGATGCAGGAGGATATTTAAGTGTAGATTTTAATCTCTTAATTGAGATCAGCCTTTCTCAATTTTCACACTTGTGGACTTCAGCTCCCAGAATTCCTCAGCCAGCATGGAAGAGAAACTGGGGCTGGGAGGTCACTCAATTTACTTCTGTTAGAAAAATTGGCTGCAAGTCACAGGCATTCCTCTAACTCAGGCCTGTCAAACTGGCAGCCCACAGGATGGATGCATCACATGATGCAGGCCACGCCCAACCTGGCTCTGCAAAGGCAAAAAATGTCACAATACATCACATGACGCAATTGAGTTTGACACCCATGCTCAACTCAAAGGTGGGAAATGATGGCCCTTGTATAACTTGTGGACTTCAACTCCCATAATTCCTGTGCCAACAAAGCTCAGTATAGGTGATGCCTAAGAGGAAAACTGCAATATAAAATGACCAACGAATTCCCAGTGAAGAAACAATGCGCCAGCTCAGAAGTATCTAGAAATCTAGGATCTCTGGGCTGGCCTGAAAAGCTAAGACAGCCATGAGGGACTTCAACTCCCAGAATTCCTAGAGCAGCCATGCTGGCTCAGGAATTTTGGGAGTTGAAGTCCACAATTGTATAAGAGCCATCGTTCCCCATCTCTACCCTAACTCAAGAAGCTCCAAGATCCAGCATACATTTGAAACATTTTCAACATAAACTGAAACAAACTTCTTGTTAAGATATTGAAGATTTAATAGCTGACCAGCTGTTGTAAGGCTGCTGTAAATGCTGATACAATGAGAATGAGTCAGTAGGGTATTGCCGCTTTAAGATTGAGGTTGGGTCAGCAGGGTTATTGCCACTTTAAGAAGCTGTCTATATAAAGGCAGTCATGAGAGGGCGTCTTTCTCTCTCTCTTTCCTCGTGTTCTATCTCCATTGTAGTTATCCGTGTACAGTAATGAAGACTGATTGCTTGCCTGGTATGCACCTAACATGTATATTTATATATATAGCTGTCTTGTAGATAACCACTGTTATAAGACAAAATGTCATGCCCCTGGTGGAATCTGATTCTGAGGAAGAGGAGGAACAGCCAACAGGAGTGAGAGTGTGGCTCCAGAGGTGGTGGAGGAGTCTGGGGAAGGGCAGAGTCCAGTTGAGCAGTCAGAGGAGGATCCAGGCCCATCCCCTATCCATCCTAGGTCACACAGGGAGGAGAAGATCAGGGAAAAGCAAGGTCTACTCAAGAGGAGATTACCATGATCCTCCTCGTGGCTTGCAGGTGGGAGCTATGTATATAAGTTTTTCAGCGACATAGTTAGAATTGCTGGAGTCAATTAGTGTTTTCTCGGTTATTTGCCTGGAGTTTATGATTAGTTATCTCGGCTTGCTTCAGAACTCTCATCAATGCGGTTTGTTTTGGTGTATTTTGTCTCTATGTGCTGTATTGTGCTCCTGGGTTGTCTCACAATGGTAGTCACGCTGCAAACACTCTGACAACTTTGCCTCCTTCTATAAGTTTCCATGGCTGGCTGGGGAATCATCACAATTGTAAAAATCGGGTCCAGTCATACAGATGCCTCAACTTAAAACTGTTGTGACTTACGGCTGAAATTCCCATTCCAATTACGGTGCTAAGTTACCTGCATGGGTTTCAATTCCTCAGCCCGTTGGGGAAATTTTGAGAGCTGTACTGGTAGTCCTCGACTTACAACAGTTTGTTTAGTGACTGTTCAAAGCTACAATGGCACCGGGGAAAAAAGTAACTTATGAGCAGTTTTCACACTTATGACCGTTGTAGCATCTCCATGGTCATGTGATCAAAATTCAGACGCTTGGCAATGGACTCAAATTTATTTATTTATTTATTCATTAAAATTTATTTATAATTGACTCATATTTATGACAGTTGCAGTGTCCCATGGGTCACGTGATCCTCTTTGGTGGCCTTCTGACAAGGAAAGTCCTTGGGGAAGCCAGATTTGCTTAAACAACAGTTCGACTAATTTAACAACCGAGGCATGAAAGGTCATAAAATGGGGCAAAGCTCACTTAACCAATGTTTCACTTAGCAAAAGAAATTTGGGGCTCAATTGCGTGGGAGCTGAAACCCAGACAGGTTGAAATTGCAAAGGTTGAAAAATTCTTATTGTCCTCCGATCAAACAGTCAAGAAAGGAACTGATTAAGAATGCAACGGGAATCCAACCCTGTATCTTACCCAGTATATGTGGAGAAACAGAGCAGCACTTTTATTTAAAGCTATCATGTTTTCCCGAAAATAAGACCCTGTCTTATATTTTTTTGCCACCAAAAAAGGCACCAGGCCTTATTTTGGGAGGATATCATCCCGGCCTCCTTTTCACTATCAGAGGCCTTCAGGAATGTCTTCTTCTGCGGCTGACAAGGCTTTCCCAAAGGCCCCTGCAACTGATGGGATCGATCTAGAGCTTTGTAATCACCGACAGAGGCCTTTAGGAAAGCCTTGCCAGCTGCAGAAGAAATGGACTGGCAAGGCAGGTGTTGGGGTATGTGAGGCCTGGCTATAACTGTCCAAAGGTAAGTAGTAGGGGAGCTCCACCCTACCCCCACCCTAGCTTAAATTTTACCCATCCACTCCGAAGTAGGTGGGATCTTAATTAGGGCTTATTTTGGAGGGAAGGGCTCATATTGGCTGCACATGTAAAAATCAAGCTAGGACTTACTTTTGGGGTAGGTCATATTTTCAGGGAAACAGGGTAGTCCTTGACTTACCACCGTAGTTGAGGCCAATATTTCTGTTCCTGAGTGAGACAGCTGTTAAGGGAGTTTTACCCCATTTAAATGACTTTTTTGTCACAGTTGTTAAGTAATTAAGTTAGTAACACGATGTCATGCCCTTGTGGGAGTCCGATTCTGAGGGGGAGGTTGAGCAGCTGACAGGGAGTGGGAGTGTGGATCTGGTGGCTGTGGAAGAAATGGGGGAAGGGCACAGGCAAGCTGGGCATTCAGAGAAAGATCCAGGGCCATCCCCTCTTCATTCTAGAGCATGCAGGGAAGAACGGAGAAGGGAGCAACATGGCTTATGGGAGAGGAAACGGCCCTGATCCCCTTCATGGGCTGCAGCTGAGAAGACTTTTAAAAAGGGCAAACTGCTCATGGCAAAGTTGCTAGAAGTAAAGCATGCATTATCTTTGTTGAGGCTTATCTGGGTTTTGGTGTCCTCCCAACTGTGGGTGCTGCATTATCCTTTGGAAGTCTGCAATTTATCATCCTGGCTTGTCGTGTTAATTACTTCAGCATGGTTTGTGTTGTTGTTTTTATTTTTAATTATCTTTACTTTGGGTTCAGACTGCATTTCTTCCCTTCGTAGACTGTTTTTTGGAAGAGTTCGATCTTCAGCCAAGGATAACTGGACATCGGGGGCCAAGTTGGAGGCATTAAAGGGAATTTATTTACTTTGATGTCTTTGTTATTTTTGTGCCACGCCCTGGGTCATGACATATGGTTGTTAATCTGGCTTCTCCGCTTGACTTGGTTTGTCAGAAGGTCGCAAAAGCAGATTGCATGACACCGGGACGCTGCGACCGTCATAAATATGAGTCAGTTGCCAAGTGTCGGAATGCTGATCACGTGACCAAGGAGATGCTGCAAAGGTTGTAAGTATGAAAAATAAATCACTTTTTTTTCACCAACTTCAAATGGTCATTGAACGAATGGTTGTAAGTTCAAGGACTACTTGTATTGGGTCATGTTGTGTTGTATGAACATCTTGGCCAGGTTTGTGGGGAAGGGTAGTGGCAGGGACGATGTGAATGTGACCCCAAAGAGCAAGTCAAAAAGCAAAGCAAAACTTCTGCAGTAAATTCTTGCCCAGCGCAAGAAGCTGGACTAGATGATCTCAAGGCCCTTTTAATCTTTATTTGCTATGATTCTAAGAAAGAATTCAAAATCATCAGAAATGCTTTGTGCCTCCCTTTTCCCCCTCCTCTCCTCCCTTACCCCCCATTTCTTTGGAAGTTTTAGCAGGCCCAATAAAACAAACCTTTGGATCTGCCTCATAAACTCCTAAGCTCGTAAATTAAAAGGCCCATTTTGTAGCTTTTTAAATGAAGAAAAAAAAAAGAGATTGGAAAAGCAAAAGAGGAGCCAGAGGAATGTTTGGAAAGGAGGAGTAGAAAAGGGAACTTTTAAAAAAATGGGTTACTGTGACCATGGGGGAAATTAGTGGATTCCTATATCATGAGACACTGAACAGGCAGAATTGTTTGGAAAATATGCATCAGGGTCGTGGCCTCTTAGAAGTTACCATACATCACAATTTGCTCGTTCTATAGTTGGGGGTATTGTGGGAATCCAGCACATTATTAACTAATGGATCAAATGTATACATTGCCTGTCTCACTCTATAAGTGTTGTGGTTCGCCGACAGCAAGTGTGGATGGCTGAGGTCTCGGAGAGTGAGGACTGGGATGAGGGGCCTGCGTGGGATGGGGCCAGGACCATCAGGGAGTGGAATGCTGCCTTTGGAGATTGTGGAGGTTGGCAGCAGTAATGAAGAGGCCCGTGAGGTGCAGGGCTGCTTGAAGGAAAGAGTAGCTGCAGCAGCACGGCCACTCGGGAGTAAGGCTGTAAGGTCATGGCCCCTCCTCAAGAGATAAAAGCCAGCTGAGAAAACTGAGTTCTTTGCAGGAAGCAAAGAAGTTTTTGCATTCAAGACTTGTGGACATTAAAATATATCTGAGTTGGTAGTTTGGAGACTCTTTGATTTACTGTTTAGGAACGTTATCTGTTGTTCCTGGCAGCCTTGCAAAAACTTGGCAAGGCTCTTTCTTGTCGGAGCTAATTAGTTGGAAGCAGCCTTTTATCTGTGAAGAAACAGGATTTGTAAATGAAACAGTAAAAGATTGTCCTGTTACCTTTGTCTTATGCTTACTCTCTTGGAACCGGGTTTGGGTCGGAACAATAAGTGACTCTGAGTGATTTTAAAAAAATCCAAGTAGAAAAATATATAATGATAAAAAAGATGGAGAGAGCTAGCAAACACATACCCAGGTTTGCAAGCCAATCTCAGATCCCCATGCTTAGTTGGCTTATTAAGTGGGCTTAAGGTTCAGTAGTGTGAAAATGAGGCATATGAGACCTCCAGATGGATATAGTAGGGCTGGTGTAGACACCAGGAGACTATGAGTTCTAGTACCGCTTTTTAGGTAAGAAAGCCAGCTGGGTGACTTTGGCCAATCACCAGGAGATGGTGAGTTCTAATCCCACTTCAGGCATGGAAATCAGCTGGGTGACTTTGGGCCAACCACCAGGAGATGGTGAGTTCTAATCCCACCTCAGGCATGAAAATCAACTGGATGACTTTGCACCAACCACCAGGAGATGGTGAGTTCTAATCCCACCTCAGGCATGAAAGCCAGCTGGGTGACTTTGGCCAATCACCAGGAGATGGTGAGTTCTAATCCCACCTCAGGCATGAAAGCCAGCTGGGTGACTTTGGGCCAACCACCAGGAGATGGTGAGTTCTAATCCCACCTCAGGCATGAAAGCCAGCTGGGTGACTTTGGGCCAACCACCAGGAGATGGTGAGTTCTAATCCCACCTCAGGCACAAAAGCTATCTGGGTGACTTTGGGCCAACCACCAGGAGATGGTGAGTTCTAGTCAAGCCTTAGGCACGAAAGCCAACTGGATGACTTTGGGGAAAATCACCAGGAGATGGTGAATTCTAGTCCCACCTCAGGGATGAAAGCCAGCTGAGTGATTTTGGGCCAATCACCAGGAGACGGTGAGTTCTAGCCCCACCTTAAGTATGAAAATTGACTGGGTGACTTTGGGACAATTGCCAGGAGATGGTAAGTTCTCGTCCCACCTTAAGCATCAAACCCAGCTGGGTGACTTTGGGCCAATCGCCAGGAGACAGTGAGCACTAGTGTCTTGGGCATCGAAGCTGGCTGGGTGACTTTGGGCCAGTCCCTCTTTTTCAACCAACCCACCTTACAGGGTTGTTGTTGTGGGGAAAATAGGAGAAGGAAGGAGGTGTGTTCATTACCTTGGGTTGATACATAGAAAAATAAAAGTGGGATGAAACAAATAGTTAATCCAGTCACCAGTTTAAACCTGTTGAACGAATGCAGCCAGGGTGCATTTATTCCCTAGGCCAGGAGTGTCAAATTCGATTTCACTGAGAGCCACATCAGGGTTGTGTTTGACCTCGGGGGCCAGGGTAGGTGTGGCCAGCTTGATGTTACTCATGTCGGGGGCGCCTGTGGCGACCCGAGCACTCTGAGAGCGAAAATGGGCTCCTGATCTCAGTTTTCAGCTGTGACAGCCTCCTGCAGCACTCTGCCAGAGAAAATGGGTGCAGGAGGCCGTCACAGCCAAAAATGGGACCTGGGAGGGCCACAGGTGACTCTCCCTGGCTCTGTTTTCACTGGGAAAGGCTTCGTGGGCCCTGTGGGCCAGATCTAAGCACCCCGTGGGCTGGATTGGCTCTCAGGCTTTGAGTCTGACACCCGACCCCTGCCCTAGGAGATATGCTAAAAACTGTATCCAAATTCTTAAAAGCCATTCAGCCGCTTATGAGCCTTGGTGGCGCAGTGGTTAGAGTACAGTACTGCAGGCTACATTTGCTGGCTGCCGGCTGACTGCAATTTAGCAGTTCGAATCTCACCAGGCTCCCTCCCTTTCCCTCCTCCTCTTCTCTCTTTCCTTTCCCTTCTCCTCCTCCCTCCCTTCTTTCCTCCCTTTCCCTCCTCCTCTTTCTTTCCTCCTTTCCCTTCCTGCTTCCTCCTTCCCCTCCTCTTTCCTTCTGTCCTTCCTTCTCCTCCTCCTCCTTTTTGTCTTTCCTCCCTTTCCTTCCCCCTCCTCCCTTTCCTCCCCTTCCTTCCTTCCTTCCTTCCTTCCTCCTTCCCTCTCTCCCTCCTCCTTTCAGCCAATGGCAAAATTACAGAAAAAGCAGACCCTGAAGGCAGATTTAGCAAACAGATTTCTGATTAACTGGTTAGACGTGAGGCCTAAAGTATCTGAATATTTTTCTTGATCAATCACAATAGCTGGTCTTATCCACAGGACGTTCCAATTATCCTGCACCAGAGCAGGTTCTGACCAGTTCTGGAGAACCAGTGGCAGAAATTTTGAATAGTTCCGAGAACTGGCAAATCCCACCTCTGACTGGCCTCGCCAACCCCATCTATTCTCTGCCTCCCATTGAGTCCCAGCTGATCAGCTGGGTCTCCTTTGGTTGCCCTGCACAGGAGAACAGAGCTGGAAAGCAGGTTAGTGGGGTGGGGAGGGAATGGAGATTTTGCAGTATCCCTCCCCGCCAAGCTCACCAAGCTATACCCACCAAGTCATGCCACACCCACCAAGCCACACTCACGGAACCGGTAGTACAAAAATTTGAATCCCACCACTGTCCTGCACACTTTATAAAACTGAAAACAGAGAAAGAAAAGAAAGAAGAAGGCAGGTCCCTGCCTAACAACATGCAAACAGGAGGCTGAGATGACCGGTGTTTCCTAACCGTCTTTCTCTTCAGTGAATTCTGAACATGTGCAGAAAGAAAGGAGTTAAAAGAGATTTGGCTTTGTTCATTTAATGAGAGTCTTTTTTTTAAAAAAAAAAGCCTGCCTTATCTGCAACTTGACCTGGCTATTATTACGACCACTAATCCTCAATTTTTCGATCGCAATAGAGCCCTAGATTTCTCACTTGTTGAGTTTTGCCTCCCTGCTTGCCACAGTTATTAAGCGAATTACTGCAGCTGTTAAGTGAGCAACACGGACGTTAAGTGAATCTGGATTCCCCCACTGACTTTACTTATCAGAAGGTCGGAAAAGGGGATCGCCGGAGCCCCGGGACAGGGCAACCGTCGTAAATAAGAATCAATTGCCAAGTTATTTGAATTTTGATCACGTGACCCATGGGAATGGTCGTTAAGTGTGAAAAACAATCATAAGTCGCTTTTTCCCCCAGTGCTGTTGTAACTCAGAACGGTCACTAAATGAACTGTTGTAATTCGAGGACCCCCTGCAACCCGATATATTTCAGACTAGCAAAAAAAATGCACAGGATAAATTTTGTATTGCTGGATTTTTGAGCTAGATTTTTGAGCAGGAAGTCTTGTTTTCTATATTCCCCCCCTCCTCCCCCCAGGTTTGGGCTAAAAGGGAAAAGTCCTTAATAGAAAGCCAAAAAAAATAATAATCCCTAAATGGACAGACTCAAGTGTGCCAGAGTTTTAGCCTTGTGGAAATGTCCTTTTCTTGGGAGAGCCTTGAAAGAAGCACTGGCTAGAAACATTTAAATTATTCTTCTCTTACAGTTTTTAACACAGTTGGCAATAGAGCTGCACACTCCTTGATAAACTTGTGGTTTCCTTTTTTCAACTACTACTATTCTGTGCTTTTTTTTTTTTTTTTAAACTCAGGTGCTTTTTCAGGAGGCAACTGGACTTTCTCGTTTTGTTTTGAAGACATTTCACTTCTCCTCCAAGAGGCTTCTTCAGCGCCGACAGGATATTTGGGGAATGGAAGGATTTATACTCTTTGCAGACAGCTGGTCATTTGCATCCTTTTAGAGCAGGGGTCCCCAACTACTGGGCCCCGGACCGGTACCAGTCCATGGATCATTTTGTACCGGGCTGCAAAGAATGAAAGTAGGGCCTATTTTGCTTGGTTGCCGCCATCTTGTTTCGACGGCGCTTGAGAAAGTGCTTCCGGGTGAGCTTGTCGGTCGTCGGTTGGAAAGCGGCGTTTGGGTGCTAAAGGAATCCTCGCGCCTTAGTTTCGTCGAAGTGGGGGGGGGGCGGCTTCGAACAAAGAGCCGTCCCAATGGCGGTGGAGTCTCGCATTACTCAGGAGGAGATTAAGAGCCCAAAAAGCCCATCAACCACGAGAAGGTACAAAGGAGGAGTTGAAGGTGGCGGGGAGAAGCAGGGGATGGCTGGCCAGTCGCTTGGCTCGCCTTGCCTTGGTCGTGCGTACTGATGTCGGTACTGGTCCATGGATCATTTTGTACCGGGCCGCAAAGAATGAATAAACATGAAACTGGTCCTGGTACAAAAAAGGTTGGGGACCACTGTTTTAGAGGGTCTTTGAGGCCACTTGGAGGTTTATCTGTGTCCTCAGGATCAAATGGTTCGTGTGTCGTCTGCAATTTTTCCTCTGGAAATCCTTATTCCTACTCCCACACCATTGGAAGAGTGTTCATCCAAAACTGCATAGTTAAAAGTTTGTAAAGCAGGGCTGTCAAACTCCTGGCCTGCAGGCCAGATGAGTTACGTGCTGGCCAGCTCCACCCCTGGTGTAATGAAGGGAGGGAAAAAGTCCCAATAGGTCACGTGACGATGTGAGTTTGACACCCCTGCTGCAGAGATTCTCAATCATCCAGGCCATGGTTGTCCCACAGCTGTTTTGTTTTTTTCAGGAGCCAATTATTGGACTTTCTTGTTTTTCTTTTGAAGATGTTTTGCTTCTCATTCAAGGAGCTTCTTCAGCTCTGACAGGATGGTGGGGAAGGGTCATTTGCATCTTTTTAGATAGTCATTGAGGACACTTGGAGGTTTATCTGTGTCCACAGGATCACCCGAGTGGTGCAAATAGTTCCTGTAGTCTGCCATTTTTTCCTCTGGAAATCCATTCCACACCGTTCAAAGGGTACTCACCCCAAAATGTACAGCTAAAAGTCTGTAGAGATTCTCAGTCACCCAGGTCATGAAAAAGCACCTTTGGGACAAGAATGACTGAGTATGTCTTCAGACCTCTGATCTTGGCTGTTTTTCAATTTTTCTCCTTGGTCAATGACTTTTTGTTACTTATTGCTGTGCTGTTTTCTTTGGAAGGACAAAATGGACTGAGTGGAACCATACGTTACCAAATCCCAAACAAAGAAAGAGCTCACCTCTTGCAGCCTTTGTCCCAAAGTCTCCTTGCTCCAAATGCTCTTCCTGTAAAAAAGTAAACACAACCTTATTAGAAGAGAGCAAAGTGCAGAAGGGGGCCTTTCACGGGCTTCCCTGGAAAAATTCCTCGGAGTTTCCATCTTTTTCTTCATTATTAGCAGCAGAAAAATAACCTCGGATCATCATACAACAGAATGCTGCGTAAAATCTCCCATGTTCCGAAATCAAATGCAGGAAGTGGCGATGTTTTAGGAGTACCAAAGATGATCTCTTAGGATGTCATTGCCTGTGGTCTGTATTCCTTCCCTCCCTCTCCTTCCTTCCTTTTCCTCCCTCCCTTCTTTCCATCCATCCATCCATCCATCCTTCCTTCCTTCCATCCATCCATCCTTTCTCCATCCATTTCGTTCCTTGTTTCCTCCCATGCATCCAACCATCCATCCTTCGACTCCCTCTTTCTTTCTTTCTTTCCTTCCCTCCCTCTCTTTTTTCCTTCCCTCCCTCTCCGTTGTTCTTTCCCTCCCTCCCTCCCTCCCTTTCCTCCATCTCTTCCTTTCCTCCATCTCCTCCTTTCCATTTTAGTGGACAACCAGCTAACTATGAGTCAGCAGTGTGCAGTGGCAGCCAAAAATGCAATCCTAAATTGCATTAACAGAGGGATACAATCCAGATCAAGGGAGGTGCTAATACCACTCTGTAAAGCCTTAGTAAGGCCACACCTAGAGTACTGCATCCAGTTTGGGTCACCACACTATAAAAAAAGATGTTGAGACTTTAAAAAAAGTGCAGAGAAGAGCAACCAGGAGGATTAGGGGAAACATATGAAGAACGGTTGCAGGAACTGGGCCTGGCTAGTCTAGGGAAGAGAAAGACCTGGGGAGACATGATATTGGTGCTCCAATATTTGAGGGGCTGCCACAGAGAGAAGGGGATCAAGCTATTCTCCAAAGCCCCCGAAGGTCAGACAAGGAATAATGGATGGAAACTGATCCAGGAGAGATTCAACCCGGAAATAAGGAGAAATTTTCTGAGAATAGTGAGAACGATCAACCAATGGAACCGAAGTTGCCTTCAGAAGTTGTGGGAGCTTCATCATTGGAGGCTTTCAAGAAGAGACTGGACTGCCATTGGTCAGAAATGGTGCAGGGTCTCCTGTTTGGGTGGGGGTTGGACTAGATGACCTACAAAGTCCCTTCCAACTCTGTTAATCTGTATCTATATCTTTTCCTCCATCCTTTTCCACTGCCTCCTCCCTTTTTCCTTTCTTCTTCTGTTCCTTTCCTTTCTTCTTCCTTTGTCTTTCTCCTTCCTTTCCTCTTTCTTTTCCTTTCCCTTCTTCCTCTTTCCTTTCTTCTTCTGTTCCTTTCCCCTTTCCTTTCTTTCAGATGAGATAATGACAAATACCTCAGTTGATAGTTCAAAAAGCCCAGTGAGGTCATCAAGCCCAATCTCCTATTCAGGCTTGGAATACAATGGGATATTTTGCCTATCTGCATGTTGGCTGGGGAATTCTGGGAGTTGAAGCCCATACACATTAAAGATTCCAAGGCTGACTAACTCTGATCTAGAATGGCTTTCAAACAACACTTGGTGTGCTCCAGAAACATCGGAATTAAAATCTCCCTAAATTCTCCTCCAGACTGCCACATATGATTGAAGCAGGCTGGATGGCTGTGTGTGTCAAGATTCCAGCGATCGCCCTAATTAAATCACGAGCCTCGAGCCAAACTTCAAAAAACTTCAAAGGATTTATTAGGAGTGACATTCTAGCATGACCTGTATGAAGCCAACTGTGAGATAAGTCATTTACAATCACCTATAACCCTGTTTCCCCTCACCTCTCTGGGTGTATTCAGATTGTCCAACAGAACATATTTCCGTGCCCAAAATACCCGGTTGCCTCAATTACAATCTTTGTGAGATAAGTTTGGAATGTGCTTCTGAGTTCATTTGCTGTATGCTCCTTCAGCATTCCTCCCTCCCACTCTTTCTTATGGCCATTTGGAAAAAAACCGACAGTGGCCTATAAAGTATTTTCTCCTCACCTGTCTATCTTCCTTGCTACAATCACCGTGAAGCTGCCCTCAGTGTCAGGCAAATATGTTGATGGGACAATGGCGTAATTTCCTGAAGGCAGCCGGCATGTCTGACTTATTTCCTGAGAGTAGCAATGAGGCACACAACTGAGAACCGGCTCCAATTGCAGGAAAGCTGTGGAAGCCATTTTGACGTGGTTGTTGTCACTGGGAACCTAAGAAGAAATAACAAAGTCTTCCCTATAATTACATTGTATGTTTCGGATATCCCACAGCTCTTTTAATTGTATCACTGTGACCTGTAACAATTATAACTGTGTTATAAATATAATAAAATATAGAAATATCACATTATAATTATAGAACTATCTTAGTTTAATGTATTATCTCCGAGACCAGTGGTGGTAAACCTTTTTGGGCTCCTGTGCCAAAAATTGTGCGTGTGCTTGCGTGCTCGTGTGCCAGCACCCAGAAGGCAATGCATGCGCCCCCCCCATGCCCCCTGCGCATGCATGCACAATCCCCTCCCCTTACCTGCACTGAGCCTCACAGCTGATTTTTCAGCTGAGCTGAGGCTTTTTTTAGCCTCCCAGAGGCTTGAAAAAAGCCTCTGCAAGCTTTGCAGGCCGAATAATAGGCCCGTTTCATTACTTCCAGTATTACAGGAAATGACAAAACGGACCTATTATTCAACCTGCAAAACCTGCAGAGGCTTTTTTCAAGCCTCTGGGAGGCCGAAAAAGGCCTCAAATAAGCCGAAAAATCAGCTGATTTGAGGCACGCGCATGCACAGTGAGAGAAGTTTGCCTGAGGCTTGTGTGCCGGCACAAATGGCTCTGCATGCCACCTGTGGCACATGCCATAGGTTTGCCATCACAGTCCTAGACTACTGCAGCCTCCCTGTGGTCACATGACCAACATTCAGATGCTTGGTAACTGACTCGTATTTATGACAGCTGCTCCTGGCAATCAGGATGTGAAGCCATGCTTGCAGGTTGATTTGAAAATCATCACAGGGTACAGGATCTATTGTCATGTCTGAATACACAGACAGACAAAAGTGCACAGTGCAGTCAATGGTTTCAAAATATTGTCATGCACCTTTTGGAATCTGATTCCAAGGGGGAGGCCGAGCAGCTGACAGGGAGTGGGAGTGTGGCTCCAGTGGCTGTGGAAGAAACTGGGGAAGGGGAAAGTCTGGTTGGGCAGAGCAAAGGAGAGATAGAACAAGGGAGAGGGAGTTCGGAGGAAGACCCAGGCCCACGCCTCTTCATCCTAGGGCACGCAGAGAGGAATGGAGAAAGGAGCTATGCTTACGGGGAAGGAAAGGGCCGTGATTCCGTTCATTAGCTGCAGCTGGGAACACATTGTTTAAAAAGGGCGTTTGCACACAGCAACTCATGGGAAGCAAATTGTGAGTTATCTTTTATGGTCAAAGCTTATCTGGGTTCCTGACCTCTTCCCAACTGTGTGTGTTTTGTTGGCTTTTGAAGTCTGCCATTCCTTATCCTGCTCTGTCCAGTTAATTGCTGCAACCTGTTTGTGTGGATTTTTATTTAGTTTATATGTATTTTGTTTTCGGACTGAATTTCTTTCATTTAAAGACTGTTCTTGGGAGTTTTTTTTCCAGCCGAAGGTAACTGGACACTGGGGGCAAAGCTGGAAATATTAAAGAGATTTTTCTTACTTATGTGACTGTGTTGCCTTTGTGCCACACCCTGGGTCATCACAATGATAAAAATTAAGGACGCTGTGGAGAACAGGAGCTACAGTAGAACTATCCATTTCCAAACTCAGATTATGGGACGGTTTCCAAATTACAGGTAATCCTTGGACTTAAAACAGTTCGTTTAGTTAGGAGGGTCTTGCGAGAAATGGCTTAGGGCCGTTTGTCACACTTGAGGCCATTGTTGCATCTCCATGGCGATGGCATCAAAATTTGGAGGTGTGGCAACTGACGCTTCTTGATGACAAACAGAGCCATGCTGGCTGGGGAATTCTGGGAGTTGAAGTCCCAGACACCTTCAAGCGACCCAGGTTGAGAGACATTGGTGGAATTCAATCAGCAACCTCAAATATGACAAACCCTCAATGATTCCTTTATTAGGAGTGCCGGCAGCCCCGGCAAAAATTCTCTCTCTCGCTGCAGGCTAACAAAGTCTGTCCAACAGGGAGATGAATAGTTGCTTGCCACACCTATTTGTCTCCGCCCTCTGTCTTTTATCCCCAGAGCTAGAGTGGGACTTCGCTAGCAGCAGTGGCTCTTTCGTCCCAAGGACCGGCCCATAGATTTCCACTGCTCTCCTCTCCCCTGCCTTCTGTGCATCCACGCATCAGGCACTGGACCCAGCTGTTCCCCCTCTTCCTCATCAGCCACCTCTGGACCTGGGGGCTGTTGACTCTATCTGAAGGCTGACAGATGGCCCAGGCTCCAACCTGCCCCCCATCTCTTTGTCACCTCCACTCCCTCTTCCTCCTCAGAGCCCTCAGGTTGCCCTGATGCTATCTTCCTCTGATTTGGCTGCTGGAGGGGTCGGCGGCCGACAGGCCACAACAGAACCTCAATATTACCTGGAAGATATGAAAGCCAATGGGACGGCACTTGTTGTCTGGGCAGTGCTGACGGAGGGACACCTTGATGCTTCTTTGACCGAACCCGGTGGGAACCGACAAAGGGAAGCAGGGATTGATGTGGAACGAGGGGAAGTTGCGGCTGCCTCCGGCGTTGTGGCCTTTTTTCCACGATCCCTCCAGCTGAGCCGTCTCCCACTCACCTCCTGGGAATGCTTCATGGATGGTGTTATCCAGCAAAGGCAGCTTGATCTCACTTGCAAGAGACCAGGGAGATGGGGAGGCAGAAAGGAAAGAAGGAAGAGAGAAAAAAAAATTACCTACCTTATAGCTTCTCTTGTCACTAGCTCCCCAACCCTGATTTTTTTAAACTTTTTAAAAATTACATCTATATCTATAAAAGCATAATACCACTCACACATCATCACAAAATCTCCAGAACCGTAAAGCCTACAAACTTGAAAATTGGCACATATGTTCCTCTTGGCTTCTAGGTGCTCACTAAGAAAGGATTTTTTGAAATGACCATCAGAGCATTAGTATTTCGTATATTATTATGAACATGCTCTGATGCTAAGGAGTTCTACTCCCCCTCCCCACCTGAAAAGAAATCTGTGGCTTACGACCGTTTTTCATCCTTAGGACAAATTGCAGCATCTCCATGGTCACATGATCAAAATTCAGATACTTGGCCACTGACTCACATTTATGATGGTATGTGGTCTCACAATCTCCTTTTGCGGCCTTCTGACTACTGGGAAGCTAGATTTACTTAACAACTGTTTCATTAGTTTAATAACTGTGGTGATTCACTTAACAACAGTTGGAAGGAAGTTGGTAAAAACAGGGCAGAATTCCCTTAAATGTCTCGCTTAAACCACATAAATTTTGGGCCCCTGTCATGCCCTTGTTGGAGTCTGATTCCAAGGGGGATGTCGAACAGCTGAGTGGGAATGTGGCTCCAGAGGCTGTGGAGGAAACTGGGGAAGGGGACAGTCCAGCTGGGCATTCAGAGGAAGACCCAGGCCCACTCCCTCTGCATCCTAGGGTACGCAGGGAGGAACAGATAAGGGAGCAACATGAGTTATGGGGGAGAAAAAGGCCCTGATTCCCTTCATTAGCTGCAGCTGGGGAAAAATAAAGAAGGTGTTTGCGCATAGCACCTTGCTGGAAGCAAAGCGTGCATTATCTTTGTTTGTCACGTCTTATCTGGCTTCTGGCGTCCTCCCAACTGTATATGTTTCGTTATCTTTTGAGTTCTGCAAATCCTTATCCTGCCCTGTCTCGTTAATTGCTACAGCTGTGGTTTGTGTTGGTTTTTAATTTATAATTTAGATGTACTTTGGGTTCAGGCTAAATTTCTTCCTTTTAAAAACTGTTCTTAGGAGAGTTTTTTCTCCAGCTGATGATAACTGGACATTGGAGGCCAAGTTGGAGAAATTAAAGGGACTTTATCTACTTTTGTGACTGTTGCATTTGTGCCACGTTTGGGTCACCACAGCCTTTTTGTGCTCATAAGTGAAGGACTACAGGTTCAAAGGTCTACCTACATCCAGGGGTGGGCTTCAAAAAATTTAGAAACCAGTTCTCTGCCCTGTTGCTGGGGGGGCGTGGCCATGGTGGGAGTGGCCTAGTCGGCCTCCTGCAGCACGGTGGACTGGGGGAGCGGGCGTTTTTGACCTCCCCGGCTTGCAGAGGCTTTTCTCGAGCCTTTGAGAGGGCAAAAATGGCTTCCCTGGGCCCCGGAGGCTCTCCAGAGGCCCATTTTTCACCCTTCCTGAACCTCCACGCAGACCTGCACTTACCTGGGATCCAAAACGGACCACATGGAGACGCCTGGGAGCAGCCAGACTGAGTGGGTGGGGCCAGGCAGTCGTTGCAACTACCGGTTCGGTGAACCAGATGTAAAAATAACATCCAGTTCGCCTGAACCAGTATGTCATGCCCAGTTGGAATCTGATTCCGAGAAAAAGGTGAAACAGCTGACAGGGAGTGGGAATGTTGCTCCAGTGGCTGTGGAGGAAACTGGGGAAGGGCACAGGCCACCTGGGCATTCAGAGGAAGACCTAGGCCACCCCTTCTTCATCCTAGGGCACGTAGGGAGGAATGGAGAAGGGAGCAACATGGTTTACGGGGGAGGAAAGGGCCCTGATCCCCTTCATAGGCTGCAGCTGGGAAGACTGTTTAAAAGGGCAAACAGCGCATGGCAAAGTTGTTGGAAGGAAAGCGTGCATTATCTTTGTCGAGGTTGTTAGGGATAACATTGTTTACCCTAACTGGTTTAGGTAAATAATAATATGTTATCATGGTTTATAAGTTAAAGTGTCTGCAACTTTAAATATGGAAATGTAATTAGGGGAGTGGTTGTGAAAGAACTTTAAAAGAAGCAAGACGACAGCTTGCTCTCCCTCTGGCTTTGATGATCCCTAATTACTGCAAGGACTCAAGATTGCTCGAATGGGAGAGAAACAAAGGACTGATTTGTAAGTGAACTGACATAGGATATTCTACACGGACTTTGCTAACTGAATATCCCTGAATGGACTGACTAAATGATACATGACTATTGGACTGTTATTTTGACTATGCTACGAACTCATAATGGAATAAACTATATTTTTGATAACACAAGCGTATCTGTTATTTTTACTGTATGTTAATAAACATACAAGCTTAGCTCACTCATTTATCTGTGTGCCTATCTGACTAACGCTGCACATTCTGTTTAGCTTGTCTCCCTAACCCTGGTTGGGGAAACCAGGCTTAACAGAGGTTTATCTGGGTTTTGGTGTCCTCCCAACTGTGGGTGCTGTGTTATCTTGTGGAAGCCTGCAATTTATCATCCTGGCCTGTTGTGTTAATTACTTCAGCGTGGTTTGTGTTGTTGTTTTTTTCATTTCTATTTATCTTTACTTTGGGTTCAGATTGCATTTCTTCCCTTCGTAGACTGTTTTTTGGAAGAGTCTGATCTCCAGCCGAGGATAACTGGATATCGGGGGCCAAGTTGGAGGCACTAAAGGGAATTTATCTACTTTGGTGATTTGTTATTCTTGTGCCATACCCCGGGTCATCACACAGTAGGAGCCCACCCCTGCCTATCTCTCTTCCCAATTCCACCCACCCACCTGGCTGGAGGTACCTGAGAGAAATTCTTCCACTGGAGAAAACCCGGAGTAGGAAATTTCCTTCCGTATTATTCAGGAAAGTGCTGGGAACAACCAGGTAGTACCCAGGAGAAAGTTCACAATGGAGATGCACCTCTCGGTTGAAGGAATGACAAGCTGTGCTCGCTACTGGCGGTGCAGAGAGCGTCTTGGGAAGGTTGAACTGTTTCTTCTCAATCTGGAAGACAAGAGAGCAGCACAGGGCTGAATACAGGAAGTCCTCGACTTGCAACAATTCATTTAGTGGCTGCTCCAAGTTACAAAAAAAAGTGACTTCAGGGCCATTTTTCAGAGTTACAACCTTAGCAGCCTCCACATGATCCCACGATCAAAATTCAGATGCTTGGGCACCTTCAGATTCAAGTTTATGACCGTTGCATTGTCCCCCGGGTCACGTGATCACCATTTGCGACCTTCTGACAAGCAAAGTCAATGGGGTAAGCCCTGATTCACTTAACAGCCAGGCAGGGGTGGGATTCAAATTTTTTAAACAACCGGTTCTGTGGGTGTGGCTTAGCTGGTGGGTGTGGCTTGGTGGTCATGTGACCAGGTGGATGAGGCTTGGTGGTCATGCTATTGGCTGGGCGTGGCCAGCTCAATATCACTCACATCGAGGCATGCATCTCCTCGCCTGGCCTTTCATGACTGTGGGGATGCTGCAACAGACATAAGTGTGAAAAATGGTCATAAGTCACTTTTTTCAGTGCCATTGTAACTTTGAATGGTCACTCCACACAAGCAAAGTACCAGCAAAGGAGGGGAAAAAACTCCAGAGAAGTTCCTGAGACAAGAAGTCTAGTCCTGCCAAGAATGTAATAAGGGTTAACAGAGAGGTAGTTTCTGTAAGCAACACCAGAATGTTTCCTTCCTGTCTCCTTTACAGGATTAGGCCAGTAATTTCTTCTAACAACCGGTTCTCCGAACTGCTTAGAATGTTAACAACCGGTTCTAGCAAATAGGTGCGAACTGGTAGAATCCCACCCTTGCAGCCATGTTAGTAACTTATCCACTGAAGCGATTTACTGAAAAACCGTGGGAAGAAATAGCAATATAGCACTTAGACTTAAATACTGCTTCACAGAGGTTTTACAGCCGTCTCTACAGAATCAGCATTTTGCCTCCCACAATCTGAGTCCTCATTTTACCCACCTCGGAAGGACGGAAGGCTGAGTCAACCTTCAGCCTGGTGAGATTCAAACTGCCAATTTGCAGGCAGCCATTATTGGGAAGTTTAACTTTAAGATGGCATGCCATCTTCAGAGAAAAGCCAGTGGGTGACACAATAAAACCTCTCCTGTGAGAAAAAAAAAAAACTCCCAAAATATAATCCTGTACAATCTGGCTTCGTTCTGAGTTCGTGGAGCTGGCTAGTCAAACCCATGAGCCAAATTCTTCCAGGGAATTTTATGAGAGAAGGGAATTTTATGAGAGACCCAAACGACCTCGTGTTCTTTTAGTGCTTCTTCCCATGTCCTTTGGCCATTTTATTTTCCCATAAAAAAAATCCATTACAGGAACATTTTATTTAATGGAAGGAGCAGTCCAACTTCCAGCACATTCAGTTTTGCTCCAAGAAAAAAAATAGAATAGGCTCTCTATGGGGGCAGCTAGGAAGTGGATAACAGAATAGAGGTAGCCTTACAACAGTTCATTTAGTGACCGTTCAAAGTTACAACAGCCCTGAGAAAAAAAATGACGCAGGCCCGTTTTTCAGAGTTACGACCTTTGCAGCCTCCCTGTGTTTTACGTGATCAAAATTCAGACGCTTGGCGACTGGTTCATACTTATGATCATTGCTGTCTCCCAAGGGCAGGTGATCGGTTTTGACGAGTTTCTGATGGGTGAAGTCGATGGGGAAGCCAGGTTCACGTAGCAACCGGACTGCTGACTTAACCACTGTAGCGATTCACTTAACAAGTGGAGGAAGAAAAGTCATAAAATGGAGGCAGAACTCAACTTGACAACTGTCTCAAAGGCAGTCCTTGACGTACGACCCCAATTGAGCCCAGAATTTTATGTTGCTAAGTGAGACCCTGGTTAAGTGAGTTTTTGCCCCATTTTTACGAGTTTGCTTGCCACATTTGTTAAGGGAATCGCTGGATTTGTTAAGTGAGTTAACCCGGTTGCGAAGGGAATCTGGCTCCCCCATTGACTTGGCTTGTCAGAAGGTCGCAAAAGGGGATCAAGTGACCCCCAGGACATTGCAACCATCATAAATATGAACCAGTTCAGAGGTGGTCTTCAGCCAGTTCTGATAGATTCTGGAGAACCGGTAGCAGAAATTTTGAGTAGTTCGGAGAACCGGCAAATATCACCTCTAGCTGGCCCCGCCTCCATCTCTTCTCTGCCTCCCGAGTCCCACCTGATTGGCTGGCTCTTCTTTGGTTGCCCTGCACAGGAGAACAGAACTGGAAAGCAGGTTAGTGGAGTGCAGAGGGAAAGGGAGATTTTGTAGTAACCTTCCCCCAGGAGTGTGGTGGAAATGGAGATTTTGCAGTTTACTCCCCTGCCATGCCCACCAAGCCACACCATGCCTACCAAGCCATACCGCCCCGACAAAGCCGCCCCCACAGAACCGGTAGTAAAAAAAAAAAAAATTGAATACCACCACTGATACCAGTTGCCAAGCATCTGAATGTAAATCACGTGACCAAGGGGAATGCTGCAATGGTCATTAAGTGTGAAAAATGGTCATAAATCTTTTTTTTCCAGTACGGTTGTCACTTTGAAAAGTTCCCTAAGTGAGCTGTGGTAATTCGAGGACCATCTGTGCTATCAACTTCCGGCACCCCAGTGATTCAGATGCCAAAGTTACTACGACAACATCACAATAATCCTATTCCATTTTCACCCTCAAACTCGGTGGTGGTATGTTAACGGTTCAGACCTGTTTGGCCGAACTGGTAGTAAAAAAAATAAAAAAAAATAAAAAGGCTCCAACCATCAGCAGAAGGGAGAAAGAAGAAAAAAGTGTAGGATTGGGCCTCCCACTTGCCCCTGCACTTTCTACTTCTTTATCCTCTGCGCTGATTGGCGCTGCGGGCCTCAGCGGCTGTGGGGAAAGCCGCGTGCATGTGACATGCATGCACGTTAGGTGTGCACGCATTAGGTGCGGGCGCCCGGGAACACCGAATCGATAGTAGAGCAGGTAGGGTCCCACCGCTGCTCAAACTGCAAGGGCTTCAGATGTCCCAGCGTTCACCTGAATTCATTTCTCTCGGCAATCTTGAGGACTAGAATCTTACCTTCCTGGAAAACGGAAAGAACTTGTCTGCCCGCGTGGCCATCTCCTCTTTCCTACCTTCCATATGTGCAAGCCCACGGCATGGTAATTCTTCCCTCGGATGTTATCCGCCAAGGAGGAGTCGGCTTCCGGGAGGCGAGGCCAAGCGCGGATCCTGCCAGCCCAATCGGCGCTGTGCTTCCGGGGTTTCTGCAGGAGGGCAATGCACAGCTCACTCGGCTCGCAGACTCTCAGCCAGAATTTGGGGTTGGTGGGGAAGGTGCTGTTGTTGCGGCAACCCCCCGCTGACTGCCCTCGCACCCAGGACCCATACAGCTTCTGCGTGTGGTTCAGCACTCTGTCTGTCGGAAGGAGGGAGGAAAAGATACTCGATCACGACTCTGCTACTACTGGAGAGGAACTACACTTTTAATACATTCATATTCCAAGATGTTTCAAGTAACGAAACTTTTTGTCATGATCCCCCCTGTCGGAGCCTGAATCTGTGGGGGGAAGATGAGCCGGAACTGGAGCCGACAGAGATTGAGGGGGGCGGCTTTGATGGCTTGGGACAAAAATGGGGAACAGCAGACCCGGTCAGGCCAGTGCCTTTCAGGATTAGGATGGCTTGTAGGCAGGGAGGAAGGGGGGCAGGATGACCAGGAGAGGCTAAGCAGTGACCATAAAAGACGGAGCTCAGGCAATGAGCAAGGACCATCCCCTCCTGATCCTGGAGCATGGAGAGTGGAAAGAAGGCGAGAACAGTGCAGGCTGACCCAACTACTTGGGAGGAGAGTGTCCCGCCCCTCTCCACAAGGCACACCAGGGGACTAAGACTTAAGGAGACACTGTGGGGAGGGGCATTGGTCGGGAACAAATGCTGAATTCTGGGAATGTTGAGTTCCTAGATTCCTTGCATTATTTCTGGATTTCTCCATTACTTGCCGTACTCTTTTGCTTCCAAGACTCGTTGACTTGCCTTGCTGGATTTGTTGCTGTGCAGCCATGGTGTTCACAGCATTGGGCTGGACTGTTTGCAGCCAGAGGCTGCTTGAGAGGTATGTGTGTGTGTGTGTGTGTGTGTATGTGTGATGACCCAGAGGGTAACACAAACGTAACAAAATCCAAAACGCAAATAAATGTCCTTTTATGCCTCCAACTTGGCCCCGCTGTTCAATAATTCTCAGTTGGAGATAAAATGTACTCAAAAATAGTCTTCAAAAGAAAGCAATATAGTCCGAATTTAATGAGCAGACAGAGGTGAAAATAAAAACCAAACCAACTACAGTGATGAAATTTCCACAACGGAACAGGAGAAGCATTTACCAAATTCAAGGAGATAACAAGGCACAGTCTGTTGGAAGGACGCCAACCAAGATAACTTCAGACCAAAATAAAGCATGCTTTGCTTCTGGTAACCTGTGTTTTGACCGTCTCTCTTATATACTCATCTCCCCAGAGGAGGATCATGGCCGCCTCCTCTCTCGCAAGCCAAGTTGTTGCCTTCTCTGTTCCTCCCAATGTGTCCTAGGATGCAGAGGGGATGGGCCTGGTTCTTCCTCTAACTTCTCAGCTGGCCTCTGCCCTTTCCCAGCCTCCTCCACAACCTCCAGAGTCACACTTCCACTCCCTGCCGGCTGTTCCTCCTCTCCCAGAGTCAGTCTC
The DNA here is from genome assembly GCA_033807585.1 of Hydrophis major. Taxonomy (NCBI): domain Eukaryota; kingdom Metazoa; phylum Chordata; class Lepidosauria; order Squamata; family Elapidae; genus Hydrophis; species Hydrophis major. The sequence goes on from CM066331.1 coordinate 3,879,335, forward strand.
CACCGGAGGCATGACAGTGTGTGTGTGTGTGTGTGTGTGATCAATTTGCTCTGGGATTTGCCAGAAACGTGGGAGCATTTGGGGAAATTTGGAGCAATAAAGGGGCAGTTTGAACTGCCAGCTGCCTGTGTTACCTCTCTGCTGTGTCCCAGATCATCACACTTTTCAAAAATGACTTTCTTTGTCGGCAAAAAGAACCAGGCAACTGAGACAGAGAAGGAATCTAACCAAAAAGTAATACAGGTTAGTCCTTGAACTTACAACACTTCGTTTAGTGATCCTTGAGAGTTACACCAGCATCTATCAAAGTGATGGATGCATGTTTTTCACACTTACGACAGTTGCAGCATCCCGGTGGCCATGTGATCAAAACTCAAGACGCTTGGCAATTGATTCGTATTAATGACGGTCGCTGTGTCCTGGGATCCCCTTTGGTGACCTTCAAGCAAGCGAAGTCAGTGGGGAAGCCAGGTTGACTTCACAACCATGTCACTCACAACAACTGCAGCGATTCACTTAACAACTGTGGCAAGAAAGGTCATAAAATGGGACCAAACTCACTTAAGAACTCTCGCGCTTAGCAATGGAAGTTTTGGCCCTCAATTGTGGTTGTAAGTCAAGGACAACTTGTATTTTGTTTTTTACCTGAATTTGAGGAAAATTTTTCACAAAATATGATTCATATCACTGCTAGCAAATTCAGATAGCAGCTTGTGAACCGATTCATCTGAAATATTAAACCCAAATTGTGATTCACTCAATAATTGTGGCAAGAAAGGCCATAAAATGGGGCAAAATTCACTAACTACTGTCTCGCTTAGCAACAGAACATTTGGACTCAATTGTGGTTGTGTGTCAAGGACTATCTTAAAAGGGTGGGTGTAAAAAGATTTACTCTTATTAACTGAATGAAGCCAACTCTCATCTCCTTGCCTCAGATTTTTGTTTTCTACACATGTTCAGAATTCACTGAAGAGAAAGACAGTTAGAAAAAGGTCACCTCAGCCTCCTGTTTGGATGCTGTTAGGCAGGGCCTCCTTGTTCCTTCTCCTCTTCCTAAGTCGAGGACTGTAGACTGTAGTCTTTGACTTACGACCACAATTCTGCCAAAAATGTCTGTTGTTAAGTGAGACATCGGAAGAATTTCTCAGGTACCTTCAAGCCAGATGGGGTGGGTGAGGGTTGAATTGGGAAGAGATAGGTGGACCCTTGAATCTGTGGTCCTTCACTTATGTGATGACCCAAAGGGGCGTGGCACAAAGGCAGCACAGTCAGATAATCCATAGGAGTCCCTTTATTAGCTTCAACTTTGCTCCCAATGTCCTGGGCTGGAGAAAAACCTCTCCCAGGTACAGCCTTGGGCTGCAGAGAATCAAATCCAAAATGTGGTCAGCAAAAACTGTAACTTTAAGTCCAATCAAGCCAAACTGAGGTAATTAGTCCAGCAGGGCAGGAGCAAGAATTCCAGGTGTGAAGGCACGGCAATAACTCAATATGGTTGGGAAGACGCCAAGAGCCCAGATAAACAAAGTCAACACAAGATAAACTCACGTTTGTTCCCAGCAGCTGCTGCACTCAGCATGCATCTCTTTTAAGCTTTCTTCCCAGGTGTGGCTAATGAAGGGAATCAGGGCCCTTTCCTCCCCCGTGAGCCACGCAATCCATGTTGCTCTCTTCTTCGTTCCTCCCTGCATGCCCTAGGATGAAGAGGGCGTGGGTCTGGGTCTTCCTCTGAACTCCCTCTCCCTTGTTCTACATCTCCCCTGCTCTGCCCAGCCAGACTTTGCCCTTCCCCAGTTTCCTCCACAGCCAACGGAGCCACACTCTCACTCCCTGTCAGCTGTTTGTCTTCCTCCTCGGATTCAGACTCCGACAGGGGCATGACACATTATGAGCACAATGGAGCCCAACATTTCTGTTGATAAGTGAGACATTCATTAAGTGAATGTTGCCCCATTGTATAATCTTTCTTGCCACAGTTGTTAAGCGAATCACTGCAGGTGTCAAATTAGTGACATGGTTGTGAAGTGAATCTGGATTTCCCCATTGACTTTGCTTGTCAGACGGTCGCAAAAGGGGATCACAGGACCCCAGGACACCACAATCGTCATAAATATGAGTCAGTTGCCAAGCATCTGAATTTGGATCATGTGACCACAGGGATGCTGCAATGTTCGTTGAAAAACTGTCATAAGCCGCTTTTTTTTCAGTGCTGTAACTTTGAATGGTCACTAAACAAAGTATTGCATGTCAAGGACTATATGTACTTGTGCCCCAAAATTGTTTTTTTTTTTTTTTCCAGGAGGCAACTGGCTTTTTTCTGGGGTTTTTTTCTTTTGAAGAGGTTTCGCTTCTCCTCCAAGAAGCTTCTTCAGCTTCAATAGTATAGTTGGGAATGGAAGGATTTGTACTCCTTGCAGACAGCTGGTCATTTGCATCATTTTAATGGGTTGTTGAGGCCACTTGCAGTCCAAAGGTGCTTTTTCAGGAAGCAACTGGGCTTCCTTGTTTTTTCTTTTGAAGACGTTTCGTTTCTCCTCCAAGAAGCTTCTTCAGCTTCGATAGTATAGTTGGGAATAGAAGGATTTGTACTCCTTACAGAAAACTGGTTGTTTGCATCCTTTTAGAGCAGGGGTCTCAAACACAATTTACCAGGGGGCCGCTGGAGGCAGAGTCTGGGTGAGGCTGGGCCACATAATATTATACTTTATATTATACTTTATATTTACATTATACACTAATATTATACTTTCATATCACGGTGGGGGCCACAGGATATCCTCCTGCGGGCCGCAATTGGCCCGCAGGCCGCGAGAATGAGACCTCTGTTTTAGAGGGTCATTAAAGCACCTATGGGCAGGGCCGCCAAGAGGTTTATTAAGTGTTGGAACAAGACTAATATGGGACCCCTCACCCACACATTAACATCTCCCCCCCCCACTACCCTGTGGATTTCACATTACTCCTTGCACTGACGTAACTCCTAAGGAACCAAGAGGCTCATTTAAAAAGGGGGGTGCAACTGCCAGAGCAGTGAAACAGATTGGGAAGCCGGGAGGGGTGAGGGCGAAGTACGGGGAAGCGCCGTTGCACAGCCCACAAGTAGATGGGGTTTTTTTTCCGTCTGGGAGAAGAATGATTCACTCTAGTCCAGGGGGTCTCCAACCTTTTGGACCTCAGGGACCACCAAACTTATAATTTTAAATCCTGCGGAGCAAGAATATAAATTTTGACTGAACAGTGGCGGGAAAGTCGGTCCCATATTCCAGAGCTGCAGTAGTCACAGGACTGGCCCTTTGGTCATCCTGGAGCAGCTGCTCTTCCACCCAGGTGCATCGGCCTGCTAGGGACTGGAGGAGGAGCTGCTCTGGGATGACCAAAGGGCCAGTCTTGTGGCTACTGCAGCTCTGGAATATGGGACCAACTTTCCCACCAATGTCCGCAATGCCCACCCCAGGGCGGATTTCCCTCCCCTGCCATTGGTCTTGCCTTCCAGTTCCAACTTATATGGCTCTACTCAAGGTAAGGTTTGTGCTCGGCTGAAGGGTGGGAGCCAGCGGGTGGGCGGGCCATGCATTCCCGTGCAACCTGGATTAATTGCTTTGGGGGGGGATGACATTTCTCTGCGGACCACCAAAATTTTCTCACAGACCACCACCAGTGGTCCCCGGCCCACCAGTTGACAACCACTGCTCTACAAGTGAAGGAAAAATGACACTTCCCTCACCCTCACCCCCCCCCCTTCCAGTTTATCCTCCTGTGTTTTAAAGCCTCCTCTTTGCCAGTTACCCTTTGGCACGGCTGGTGTGCGAAGATCCTCCGACTAATCTAACTGTGGCGCCTTTTGGCGTGAAGGATTTCAAAAGGATGAGAAGTGGGCGCGTCCACATTGAAATGCCATCCTGCTGTTTTTTCTTTTTAAAAATTTGATTTTGTTAAAAAAAAAAAAAAAACACTTTTGAAAGATTTTCCCCTTCATGGGCCCCCTTTGAGCTACATGGGCCCTGGAACAATGCACTGTCTGTACCCCCAGCTCTCCTGCTTATGGGACAACCATGACCTGGATGACTGAGAGAATCGCTACAGACTTTCTGTACTTGTCTTTCGCAAAAAGGTCCTTTCTTTTAAAAGCTGGCTCTTTTCCGGCACTACATACCAGTGTAAAGGCTCTGAAGCTGTCCTTCTTCAGTGACAGGGTAGCCGGTGATAACCTCATCGAATTCCATGAAAAATTCCTCTTCTTCAGCCCAAAAGTCTCCTTCTTGGAGCTGGGATAAAAGTTCAGCGCCCACCACAGGATCCAATTGATTCCATCCTGGCCCTCTGAAAACCAGAAATCACACTGAGGATTAATACGGTTTTACAAAACACGAACTGGCTTTTGGGCAGCTTACAATACTATCAATATTGTAAGGTAAAGGGTAAAGGTTCCCCTCGCACAGAACTGCTAGTCGTTTCTGGCTGTAGGGGACGGTGCTCATCTCCGTTACAAAACTGAAGAGCCAGCATTGTCCGAAGACATCTCCGTGGTCACGTGGCCGGCATGACTAAACACCAAAGGCGCACGGAACGCTGTTCCTTTCCCACCAAAGGGATCCCTATTTTTCTACTTGAATTTTTTTACATGCTTTCGAACTGCTAGGTTGGCAGAAACTGGGACAAGTAACGGGATGCCACAATCAGCTGTCGGGAGGGCAGCGCACACATGTGTGCAGTGTACCATTTCTGAACAAGTGCTTGCATGCTGGCAGTAATGGCTCGGCGTGCCACTTCCAGCACGCTTGCCACAGGTTCGCCACAACGGCGTTCGACAATCTGCCATGAACTCTGGGGAAAGGGGATGTGAGAGGGGATCCCGCTCGGAGCGCAAACCAAAAGTAACGGCTGTATCTCCCTGAGATGCTGCCTCAAGGTCACCCGGATGGGAGAAGAAAGCAGCTCCATACCAACCTACACTGGACGTGACCGTTCTGAAAACATCTTGTTTTGGACCTGAATGGTCACGAGGGGGTGCCAGGTGAGAGGAGTTAGTGATGGGGAGGCATTTAGGGGAGGGGACTTAGAGGTTTCGGTGTGCGATTCTCAGTTCTGGCTCTGCTTGATCGCAATACACTCGACTTCGAATCAAACTATTCCTTTCCCAACGAACGGAACAAAGGATCGTTTACGTAGAGGTTGAAGTAAGGGCGGGTCTGACGGAAACTCTATGGTAGATGCTGGAGTCAACATGGGGCCCACTCACCCTTCCCTCCAGGGACCCTTCCAGCAGCGCCTCCCCCAGGGATTCCGGATTCGCAGAAGGATGGTCTCTTTCCGGGATACTTTGGAAAGGTCCTGCATGTCAACCACGATGAAGGCGTGGAACTCTCCCAGTTGGCTTGTCCCTGGAGTGCAGAAAAGAGATAGCACGGTAGCCACCATTTCATCCAATTTCTGAGCGCTTAAATTAGGCGACGGAAACTCCTGGGAAGCCCAGGTGAGGATGGTGGGAGGGGCTTCAAAAGAGGGAGAGGGGCTTCAGAGAGGATGATCTCCAGCCTGACATCACCTGGGCCAGTGATGGGATTCAAATTTTTTCACTAAAATTTCTTGGTGGGTGTGGCAGGGGAAAGATACTGTAAATTCTCCATTCCCTCCGCATCCCACTAACCTGCTTTCCAGCTCCATTCTCCTGGGCAGGGCAACCAAAGAAGACCCAGCCAATCAGCTGGGATTCGAGAGGCGGAGAAGAGATGGGAGGCGGGGCCGGTCAGAGGCGGGATTTGCCGGTTCTCTGAACTACTCAAAATTTCCACTACTGGTTCTCCAGAACTGGTCAGAACCTGCTGAATATCACCTCTGCACCTGGCTGTGTCCTGATCTGACCTGCTTGGTGGCACCGTGCAGGGGATTTTGTGGGTCCCAATTTGTGCTGAGGTGTCGTAAGCAGAGATGGTATTCAGCCGGTTCTGACCAATTCTGGAGAACTGGTAGCGGAAATTTTGAGTAGTTCAGAGAATGGCAAATCCCACCTCTGACTGGCCCCGCCAACCCCATCTCTTCTCTGCCTCCCATTGAGTCCCAGCTGATCGTCTGGGTCTCCTTTGGTTGCCCTGCACAGGAGAACGGAGCTGGAAAGCAGGTTAGTGGGGTGGGGAGGGAAGGGGGATTTTGCAGTAAATCCTTCCCCTGCCACGCCCACCAAGCCATGCCCACAGAACCGGTAGTAAAAAAAAATGTGAACACCACCACTGGTCGTAAGGACACCAACACGCTGCAAGGAAAGCAGTTTGGTTTATTTCCAGGAGTACAGAATGTGACCACGGAAGTTAGTTATAAAAGGGGTCCAGAAATTAAGACATTTTTACAGAAAAATGGTCTTTCCTGGGACAATGGAGTTTGAGTGTTGTCCTTTTGGGGTGGTGTGATGGCGTGATTCTCCTGGGAGACAATTTTAATTAACCTGATTTGTGCTAACAAGGCTTCCTTCTTTGATGTGTGGATGAAGTCTGTCTAACTTATTTGGGGATTTTGAGGAAGTTTGGGTAAAAGATTTTCCTGTTCTTTTTACTCAGCTTATAACTAGGTAGTCCTCGACTTACGAATACAATAGAGTCCAAAATTTCTCTGGCTAAGCAAAACAGTTCTGAAGTGAATTTTGCCCCGTTTTATGACCTTCCTTGCCACTATTGTGAAGTGAATCAGCATATTATTCAGTTAGGAACACGGTGGATAGGTGAAATCTGGCTTCCTCATTGGCTCTGCGTGTCTGAAGGTCGCAAAAGAGGATGACGTAACCCCGGGAGACACTGCGACGGTCATAAATATGAACCAGTTGCCAAGCATCTGAATTCTGATCATGGGATCATGGGGGATGCTGCAACGGTTGTTAAGTGTGAAAAACCACCATAAGCCACTTGTTTCAGTGCCGCTGTAACTTCGAATGGACACCAAATGAATGATTGTAGGTCAAGGACTGCTTTTAAATTGTTTCTAGTGTCTGTCAGCTGTGGATTTCTGTTAATGGTGAAGGGAAGTTGGAGACAGTATAAGGCAGGGGTGTCAAACTGGATTTCTTGGGGGGGGGGGCCTAGATGAGCATTGTAGTGGCCCAGACCAGCGGGGCAAGGGTGAAATGGGATGAATGCAGTGGTGGGATTCACATTTTTTTTCTGTGGGCGTGACTTGGTGGGCGTGACGGGAGAAGGATAGTATAAAATCTCCATTTCCACTCCTGGGGGAAGGTTACTGCAAAATCCCCATGCCCTCCCCACCCACTAACCTGCTTTCCAGCTCCATTCTCCTGTGCAGGGCAACCAAAGGAGACCCAGACGATCAGCTGGGACTCAGGAGACAGAGAATAGATGGGGGCGGGGCCAGTCAGGAGTGACATTTGCCCGTTCTCTGAAATACTCAAAATTTCCATGACCGGTTCTCTGGAACCAGTCAGAACCGACTGAATGCCATCTCTAGACAAACGGCCTCTTGCAGCAACCTGCCAGCCAAAACGGGCCACAGGCAGCCCCCTGCACACCCCGTTTTCGGCCTAGACAACCTCCTAACCCTAACCTGCCGGCCCAAATGGACCACAGGTGGTCCACAGGTGGGCTCCTGTACCCTGTTTTGGCCAGCAGTATGCTGCAGGAGACTGTCCAGGCCGAAAAGATTTTTTTACTAGCAGAAGCGCTGCAGGCCGGTCTTTTTGCTATTATGTTTCTCCAAAAACATATCCCACCTCAATAATAAACCTAACCCTAATTTTCAGGGGTGGGTGGGCCTAATATTAGCCCTACCCCAAAAATAAGTCCAGGGGGGATGAGCGTGGCCAGCACGAGTGGCGGCATGGGTACAGGTGGGGAGAGGGCAACCGTCCGGCTGGAGTTACAGCCCACTGGTCCCTTGGGGCAGCGCAAATACCGCTTTTGCCCTTCTCTTACTGGGCGCAGTGCTTCTGTTTCTTGGGCTGCTTCCCCGGAGCCACCAGCTTCCGCGGCCAGCTGCTTTGTTTTTTTCCCCTCTTTTGGGGAGGCTCGCGGGAGGAAAATGGGGAGGGGGGATTTTGCTGCCTGTCATCCATTCCTCAAGCTCAGGACAGACTGAGGGAAGGATGGCAGGCAGGAAAATTCCCCCTCCCCGTTTTCCTCCCATTCACCGAAAAAGCCTCCATTCCGAACGCTGAAGGTTCGGAATGGAGGCGACAGTGCGTCCACGGCGCGCCCAGCTCACCGAGTCTGGCCTGCTGCACCTCAAAAAAAAGTAAGACCTCTGTTGTGGTTCACCACCAGCCGGTGCAGGTCACCAGCGGTTATCGGACAGTGTGGACGAAAGGTAACCAGTCAGGGAGTCTGGAGAAGACTTGGACAAGAGTCCTGCGTCCGATGCAGGAATGGGGCCAGGACCATCTGAGAGTGGGGTGCTGCCTTGGGAGCCTTTGGAGTCTGGCAGCAGCAAGGCAGAGGACCCAGGGGAGCCTGTTCCCAGTGCGCTTCTGCGCAGAGCTGCTAGAAGGCGAGAGCAGCCGAAGCAGAAGGGGCGACTCAGGAGTAAGGCTGGGAGGTGATTGCCCCTCCCATAAGGGATAAAAGTTAGGCCAAGATGACGAAAGCTTTGCGGGAAGCAAAGCAGTTCAATTAGATTCTGAGTCCTTCTTGAAGCTCTGCATTCTGGTTGGTTTTTTTCTGGTACCGTTATAATTAATTTGGATACTTCTGTTTTTGGCAGCGTTCCACAGCACTGACAGGTGTGTGCTTATCTTGGGGAACTGTTTAAGATTAGTTTTGGCTGTGAATGAAAATAATTCCCAGCATTGCAGCAAAATAGGTTTTGCTTTTAAAACAAGTTTGAGTTTAATTACGTTTGATGAAGCCGGGGTCAGAACAACCTCCTCAAAAATAAGACCAAGTGCTTATTTTCAAAAAGTCTAACAGAAAATAAGACTCGGCCTTATTTTCTGAGAAACATGGTATTTGGGCCGGATCTAAACATCTCACAGGCTGGATCTGGCTTGTGGGCCTTCAGTTTGTCACCTCTGGTATAAGGGATACAATATATTTTGACATGAAACTTTCCATAGAACAGCAGGACAATGAGACCGAAGTGGCTCGGTAAAATTCTCCCCTTCCCCTACCTTGCCGTGAACTAAAGACGGAGCAGCTCATGACACATTTCTCCTTCAGGTTCATCAACTGTCTGAACACCGTTTTCTCCAAGACTTTGCTGGCCCGCTCTCGTTCAGGATTTTGGCTCAGGTCTTTCAGTGACCAGCGTTCCGCAAGGCCTCCGGTCAGATCGACGAGGGCATCGGCTACCTGGCCTGCCCAGAGCTGCTCGTAAGATCCATGAACCCTAAAAACAGAAAGATCCAAAAACAATGTCATGCCTCTGTTGGAGTCTGAATCCGAGGAAGGAGATGAACAGCTGACAGGGAGTGGGAGTGTGGTTCCGTTGGCTGTGGAGGAAACTGGGGAAGGGCAAAGTCCACTGGGCAGAGCAGGGGAGAGGTGGAGCAAGGGAGAAGTAATTCAGAGGAAGACCCAGGCCCACCCCCTCTTCAACCTAGGGCATGCAGGGAGGAATGGAGAAGAGAGCAACATGGGTTATGTGGCTTACGAGGGAGGAAAGGGCCCTGATTCCCTTAATTAGCCACACTTGGGAATGAAAGTTTAAAAAGAACTGAATGCTGACTGAAGTAGCTGCTGGGAGCAAATGTGAGTTTATCCTGTGTTGTCATTGCTTATCTGTGTTCCTGGCGCCTTCCCAACCGTGTTGAGTTTATTGCCGCTCCTTCATGTCCGGAATTCCTTCTCCTGCCCTGCTGGACTAATTATCTCATTTTGCCTTGAATTGGACTTATAGTTACAGTTTCTGTTGACCACGTTTTGGACTGAATTTTCTGCAGCCAAAAGCTGTTCCTGGGAGAGTTTTTCTCCAGCCCAGAAGGTAACCAGGACATTGGGGGCAAAGTTGGAGCTAATAAAGGGACTCCTATGTATTATCTGACTGTGCTGCCTTTGTGCCACACCTCGGGTCATCACACACAGCTAGTCTTTGACATACGACCACAACTGAGCCCAACATGTAGGTTGTTAAGTGAGAAATTTGTTAACTGAGTGCTCCATTTTACAATTTTTTCTTGCTCCTTTGTTAAGTGAATCAATGCTGTTCTTAAATTAGGAACATGATTGTTAAGTGAATAGGGCTTCCCGCATTGACGTTCCTTTTCACAAGGTTGCAAAAGGGGATCCGGGACACTGCAACCATCATAAATGTGAGTCAGTTGCAAGCATCTGAATATAAATCACAGGACCATGGGAATACTGTGATGGTCGTAAATGAAAACAAATGATAGCAAGAAAAGTCGTAAAATGGGGTAAATCTCAACCTGGGATGATCCGGGTTGTGGTCCAAAAGCAACAAAGTCACAAAAGTACCGTATATACTCGAGTATAAGTCGACCCGAATATAAGCCGAGGCACCTAATTTAACCACAAAAAACTGGGAAAACTTATTGACTCGAATATAAGTCGAGGGTGGGAAATGCAGCAGCTACTGGTAAATTTCAAAAATAAAAATAGATGCCAATAAAAACTTTCACTAGGACAGTTGAGAATAAGTTTGATGTTCACAATTTCCTCTTTGAAAGAGACCAGTAAATAGGGAATAAGAAGATGAAGAAAAAGAAGTGTGTTTTTTCACACTTTTCACACTGAAGTGAACAAAAATGGCATCATAGGAACAAGCTTATTCTCAGCCCAAAGGTTTGTTTCTGATTTCTTCCCTGATTTAAGGGAAATTTGGGAAACGATCTCACTATCATGAAAGGTTTGATTGATTCACTAACCCAAAAGATGATGATGATGACAGTGGTAGGCAGGAGTCACTCTCTCCCTTGCAAGAAAAAACCAAGAGCCGTTCTTATGATATCTCTCTCTCTCTCTCTCTCTCCCCCTCCTCCCCCTCCTCCCGAGTGGACTGAAAGCAGCTGGAGCTGAGGAAATGAAACTGAGTGGAGCGACCTCGGCTCGCGTTGCTTTCTCAGCCTAGAGCTCAGAAAAGCCTCTCCCTCCTCCCGAGTGGACTGAAAGCAGCTGGAGCTGAGGAAATGAAACTGAGTGGAACGACCTCGGCTCGCGTTGCTTTTTCAGCCTAGAGCTCAGAAAAGCCTCCCCCTCCCATGCTTAAAAGTTGCAAAGGAAACACGGAAGCAGGGAAGCGGCTGCCCAGCTTCGGAGCTCCACACCATTTTTTTTTCAGAGGGGAATCTGACTCGAGTATAAGCCGAGGGGTTTTTTTTTCAGCACAAAAAATGTGCTGAAAAACTCGGCTTATACTCGAGTATATACGGTAGGGAAAGTCCCACCTTGGAAGTGTTGAATAGAAATATTAGGGATGATAAAAGTATAAAAGGAATGAAAATTAAGAAGGAAGAATTTAAACTACAAGCTTTTGCTGATGATTTAGCTTTTATTCTGGAAGATCCGTTAGAAACAGCTCCAAGGTTATTGGAAAAGATAGAGACATATGGTGGGATGGCTGGTTTGAAAATAAATAAAGATAAAACAGATTTTGACAAAGAACATGCTATTGAGACAGAAAGAAGAACTGGTAGATCTTTTGAAAATCCAAACTACAAATAAGGTTAAGTATCTGGGGATATATTTGACAGCAAGATGTAGCACATTAAAAGAGAATAATTATATTAAACTCAAACAACAGATAGCTACAGATTTGAAGAAGTGGGAAAACTTGCAATTGTCATTAATAGGGAGAATTTCAACAATCAAGATGAATATTTTACCCAGAATTTTATTTTTGTTCCAAACAATACCAATTAGGCTTGGAAAAGACTATTTTGAAGATTTAAATAAAATCATGCTGAAGTTTATATGGCAAGGTAAAAAAACGAGAATAAAGCTAAAGCTTTTGCAAGACGCTAGAATTAGAGGAAGTTTTGGCCTGCCTAATTGGGAATTGTATTATCAAGCTGCAAGTTTGATGTGGGTCAAAGAAGGGATAACATTAAGAAAGCATAGATTGTTGACATTAGAAGGGCATGATCTGCTGTTGGGCTGGCATGCTTTTTTATGGTATAAGGGAACTAAAACACAGGGTTATTTTAGAAGACATTATATACGGGAGTCTTTGTGGTTAAACTGGGAGAAGATAAAAAGACAATGTTATTTGAAAATTCCAGTTTGGTTATCGACTATTGAAGCATTTTCCTATCCTATAATTTATAAGAAGGAACAAACAGTTAGATATGGGGAACTCTTGGATGAAAAGGGTGAACTTAAATCGATCCAAAACTTAGAGGAACAAGGTATAAGGATGAATTGGTTTTCATATGCGCAAATACATTCAAGGTATTATGAAGATTCTAAAACGGAGGGATTCTATGATAAGCAGACTGATTTAGATAAGATCTTGATGGGTACTGATGAGAAGGTGATTAAAAAATTATATGGTTATTTACTGGGAATTAAATTAGAGGAAGAACAAGTCAAAGAAACTATGATTGCTTGTGGGAAGAATTTTGGATATGGGATTGATCTAGAGAAATGGCAAAAATTGTGGCATCAAAATTATAAAATGACAATGTCAACAGCATATAAAGAAAATTTGTATAAGATGTTTTACAGGTGGCACTTTCCCCCGACAAGAATAGCAAGAATGTTTCAGAACAAATCTGAAAAATGCTGGAAATGTCATCAGATACCCGGCTCGTATTACCATATGTGGTGGACTTGTGAGGACGCTAGAAAATATTGGACTAAAATTCGCATGTGGTTGGAAAAAATGACAAAGAAACACATAGACTTGAAACCAGAGATCTTTTTATTGGGAATTTTACCTGATATATATAGTAAAGATTTGAAATACCTGATTGTGAATGTATTGACAGCGGCTAGGATTGTATTTGCTAAAAATTGGAAGAATGAGAAAATACCATTACAGGAGGAAATTATTAAGAAAATATTGGAATGTGCTGAGATGAGTAGATTGACATTTGAAATTAGAGAGCAAGAGGATAAACAATTTTATGAAATTTGGGATCTTTTTTATCAATGGTTAGATGATAAAATACGATAATAGAATATTTAGAACGTTAGACATTAAGGAATATCTTTATTTTGCTATTTTGTTATTACTTTGTTATTTGACATTATATCTATAAAGGGTTTTTTAGGATTGATTTGGTATGATTATATGATTTGTTACAGAATAAACTGGTTAAAGTATTGTTATCTCATAAAGCATGAATGATTAAAAGTATAGTCAAAAATTTCTTTTTTCTTAGTGATATTAGGATATATAAGTTCAGAATGACAATATGAGTTGTTATGTAACATAATTGTAATTGAGACTACAAGGGGAATGCAAAAAACTGATGAACCAACTGACACACTGGATGTACAGATGAGAGTTGATGTTTTAATGTTTTGTCTTGTAGAAAATTAATAAAATCTCTTTCAAAAAAAAAAAAGTAGGTAAAGTCCCTTTAATAACTCCAACTTGGCCCCCAATGTCCAGTTATCATCGGCTGGAGACAAAACTCAACCAAGAACAGTTTTTAAAGGGAAAAAATTCCAAAGTACATATAGATTATAAATAAAAACCAACACAAGCCACACTGCAGCAATTAACGAGACAGGGCAGGATAAGGAATTGCAGACTTCAAAAGATAACAAAACACACACAGTTGGGAGGACGCCAGCACTCAGATAAGACTTGACAAAGATAATGCATGCTTTGCTTCCAGCAAGGTGTGTGCACAAACTATCTTTTTATATCCTGTTTTCCCAGCTGCAGCTAATGAAGGAAGTCAGGGCCCTTTTCTCCTCCGTAACCCATGTTGTTCCCTTCTCCGTTCCTCCCTAAATGGTCTAGGATGAAGAGGAGGTGGCCCTGGGTCTTCCTCTGAAGGCCCCGCCGGACTGTGCCCTTCCCCAGTTTCCTCCACAGCCACTGGACCCACACTCCCATACCCTGTCAGCTGCTCGACCTCCCTCTCGGAATCAGATTCCAACAAGGGCATGACACAACCACTGTTTCACCTAGCAACAGAAATTTCGGGCTCTATTGTGGTCGTAAGTCAGGGACCACCTGTAACCAGAGTGACCGTGCCCCTCACATACTTGGCATAGGCTTTCTCCAGCAGAGGAAGCCAAAACACATCTTCTGTCTGGCACTGGGAGAAGCAGAGCTTGCCCCCCAGGCAAGGCAGCCGATCATCGATGGTCACCTCCACCCAGTGGCCAAACTGCCAGATACGGCAAGTGAAACATCCTCGGTATTTCTCATCCTTCCAGCTGGGCTGACCTGGAGGTATCACCTGTAATAAGAGAAGAGCCACTCATTGTACGAATGCAACTGGTCGAAACAGCCGTCAAGTTTCCTAGACTTAAGTGCTTAAGCCAGGGTTCCTCAAACTTTTTCAACAGGGGGCCAATTCCCTCAGACTGTTGGGGGCCCCGTATCGCTGGGTGGGTGTGGCTAGGTGGACATGTGACGGGGTGGGTGTGGCCAATTTAGCAGTCCATTAAAAGCACACACACAAATTAAACTTTAATTTGGTATGCTCCTGGGGGTGGAAAGCAGGTTAGTGAAGGGATGTGGCTGCCTTGGGATGTGTGTGAGGGACTTCTGTTTGTGTGTGTGTGCGTATGTCTTTCTCTCTCTCTCTCTCCTTCCTTTCTTCCCTTTCTCCCTCCCTCTTTCTCTTTTTCTGGAGGCCAGAGAGGCCAAAAACGGGGTCATTTTTGGCCTCCCCAGCCTCCAGTACCACTCTGCTGCCCAAAAATGTGCCCATTTTCGGCCTCCTCGGCCTCCAGAAGGTGGGTAGATGGGGTGATGTGGGCAGGGCAGCCTCATGGTCCATGGGGGCCGTAGTTTGAGGACCCCTGGCTTAAGCCCTCCCATCCAACCTTTCCGAATATTCCAAGATTCTTGTCCTTATGGAGGCAAAAGGCATTTGAAAATGCACATTGTTTTTGCACAAGTGGATGAAAGTGGAGTTTTTAAAAAAATAAGATCTAGGCTCAGAGATGCATAGATCAACACTCAAAATAAAAGAGAAGGAAGAAACAGAATACTTTTTTAACATGAGACTCGTTTTACCAATGGTTAGTTAACAGAAACAGAAGTTAGAAACTCGAAAGTTTAAGAGAACGATTAACTATACAATGAAGGTTTATTAGTATGGATAAGCAAATACAGTTATTACGCGATTATTATCAAGGCTATAATTTCATTTAACTGGAGATTGCTCAACCGTGACACTTCGGGTGCAGGGATGCAAATGTTTCACTTAGAAATCTCGTACTCGTGAGGACCTGTAGCCCAGATGGCAGGAGAGATTTTACCTTGGTTAGCAGGTATTTGTTTTTCTGCAAAGCGGCACAGGCACAGAGAAACCAGCAATCTCCCAGCATGCCTTGTTTGACTTGCCATTCATGTTGATTGTCTGAAAATAACCGAGGTGAGGAGCAGATCTCCTGAGGGGGAAGAAAAAGAGAATTTAGAGAGGAAACACACTATGTTTGCAATGTTTTTTTCCTTTTTTCCTTCCTTCCCTTCCTTTTCTCCTTCTCCTTCCTTTTCTGACTCTCTCTCCCTCCCTTCCTTCTCTCCCACCCTCTCTCCTTCCTTCCTCTTGTTCCTCCATCCCTCTTTCCTTTCCTCTCCCTCCCTTCCTCCCTCCTTCTCTCTCCCTCCCTCTTCCTTCCTTCTCTCCCACCCTCCCTCCTTCCTTTTCTACCTCCCTTCCTTCCTCCCTTTCCTTCCTTCCTCTTGTTCCTCCATTCCTCTTTCCTTTCCTCTTCCTCCCTTCCTCCTTCCTTCTCTCCCTCCCTCTCCTTTTCTTCCTTTCCTCTTTTCCTCCCTCCCTCTCCCTCCCTCCCTTCTTAAATGTATATGCCGCCTGACTTCCAGCAACTCTTAACAGTTATTATTGATATAGATTTGTTGATATTGTATGTTAGGAATGATAATCATCTAACAGTTGGGTTGGCAATATATAAACCAGGATAGTTATTTAATGTTGCTTAAGAGAATGCTGTAATAGTGATTGGCTGAGGTTCCTCCAATGGCCATAAGATGGAGCCAGAAACCTGGTTTGTTTTTCTTGCATTTATCCTTTTGCCGATTTGCGTGATCGTCATTCTGCTTGGATTGCTGTGAGTCTTGCAACTGTTAGCAAATTCCGTTTACTGAACTTTGTTTATGATACTGAACTTCATTTTTGGATTAACCCTGGACTGATACTAATTGCTTTAATTGTGTACGATTTGGACTGTTTGTTGGACTTTGTTTACCCGTTTATTGGAAGTAAAACCTACATTATACTATTCAGTGTATCTGTGCGCTTGTTGAGTGTTATTCAACACCACTCTCACCTACGTTTCCCTGAGTGCACTCATTCTTCTAACAGGGGATACCTCAACATTGTATTATTACACTGCACTAGCTTCTATACTATTGCTTTTATATACCACTCAGTGTCTCTTTAGAATGAGGCAGTCCATACATTTTATAAACAAATAGATGAAATAGCAATTAAACTTTTCCCATGACTGCATTCTCAGAGTACTTTCCTCATCTAATGTGGTGTTTTTAAAAAAAAAAAAAAAAAAAACAACGCTGGCCAAGAGGTGAAGATGTTTGTGCAGTTGAACTATTAAACAAGAAATTAGCCCAGTCAAAACAAGACAGTGGGAACCAAGATTGATCTAGTATTCCAGCTGCAGAGAAAGTTGTTTGTTCATGTGTGTACAGGGGAGTTCGGGAATTTCCTGAGCTGGAAATTCAAGGAAGACTGAATTCTAGTAAATAGTAAGGTTATCACCACGTTCAATCAAAGGCACTTAGAATTTCTCCTGAAGATTTTGTGCCATACAGGCAATCCTCGCTTTAAAATAGTTCATTCAGTGACCATTCAAAGTTACAATGGCACTAAAAAAAAATGACTTATGCCAGTGGTGGGATTCAAAAAATTGAATTACCGATTCTGTGGGTGTGGCTTAGCGGGCATGGCAAGGGAAGGCTACTGCAAAATCCCCATTCCCTTTCCACCCCACTAGCCTGTTTTCCAGTTCCGTTCTCCTGGGCAGGGCAACCAAAGAAGACCCAGAGAAGAGATGGGGTTGGCGAGACCAGTCAGAGGTAGTATTGGCTGGTTCTCTAGAACTACTCAAAATTTCTGCTACCGGTTCTCCAGAACTGGTCAGAACAGGCTGAATACCATCTCTGCTTATGACCATTTTTCACACAATCATTGCCACACCTCCATGTTCATATGATCAAAATTCAGACACTTGGCAACTGACTCATATTCACGACGGTTGCAAGATCCCGGGGTCATGGGATCCCCAATTTGAGACCTTCTATGGGAAAGCCAGATTCACTTAATAACTGTGGGAGGAAACGTCGTAAAACGGGGCAAAATTCATATAACAACCGTCTCTCTTGGCCACAGGAACCTTGGACTTAATTGCGTACCTAAATCAAGGATTCAGGGATATGGGAAGATCTTTGCAGGCACGCATTTCATTTCTACTTTCTAAAATATGGCAGCTTCTTTCAGGCAGCTGTCCAGATAGGAAAGTGCTAGGAATTTAACCCACCATGATTTTCAGAAACAAACCTGAGGTCTCAGCCAGTAAATTTCTCCTTTGAACTGAGCCAACGGAGTAGAACAGTTGAAAAAGAGAGAATCGTCACTAGCCGGAAACGCAAGGTCCTTGTAGAGGTCTTCCTTCGGATCTGCCAGGACCCCAATGCCCAGCATCTTTTATAAATCTTCAAGGACCTGCAGCCCCTTCAGAGGCAACTGGGGACTTGATTTAAATCTGCAAAACATGTTAGGAGGCCAGGAGAGAGAAATTGCTTTAAAATGGTGTTTTAAGAAAGTAGGCTTATTTTTGAACAACCCAACATAAAAAAAATAGTCTTGATGGTAACCTGCAGTTATATTTCTTTTTTTTTTTTTTCTCCTTCTCAACATATTTAAAATGTGCTGGCTTTTTTTTTTTTTTTAACTGAAGAAAGCTTAGCATAAAATTATAACAGACAGAGGAAGATCAACCAAGAGGAAAACAAAAAGAAAAACAACAAAACAAAAATAAAGAAAAAGTTTACAGATGCAATTACAAATTGAATGCCAACCTTGAAATATCCGTACTTTGTACCATTAATACTTAATGGAAAAATATCATTAATGCAACAAATAAAAGAATTAATCTGCACAATTTCATCTAATCTTATGAAGCTTCTCCTCCGGAAATACAGAATTGCTAACTAGGGCATACAAAACTTTTGCTAGACCAATACTCAAATTCATCTCATCTGTCGTGAATCCGCACTGTATATCGGACATTAATACAACTGAGTGAGTCCAGAAGTATTTCATGAGAAGTATACTACACTCCTCTGCTTGCAACAGAATACCCTATATCACCAGGCTTGAAATTTTGGGCTTGGACAACCTAGAACTATGCCACCTACGGTTGGACTTAAGCGTAGTACACAAAATTATCTGCTACAATGTCCTATCCGTCAATGACTACTTCAGCTTCAACTGCAACAATACAAAAGCACACAACAGATACAAACTCAGTGTAAACCGCTCAAAACTTGATTGCAGAAAGTACGACTTCAGCAACAGAGTGGTCAATGCCTGGAATGCACTACCTGACTCTGTTGTTATATCCTCAAACCCTCACTCCTTTAACCTCAAACTATCCACTATTGACCTCACCCCATTCCTAAGAGGTCTGTAAGGGGCGTGCATAAGCACACAATCGCGCCTACCATCCCTGTCCTATCGTCCCGATTTATTCTTATCTATTTCCTGTATTCTTACACATGTTTATACCTATTATCTTGTAAGCGATTTGACAAATCAAATAAATAAATAAAAGTTTCAGAAAAGCGGTCTATCAATGATTCATGGGCCTTGCCTCAAAAATCGATGTTTCTTAAACTTAGCAGTCTGTCTCAACCAACAGTGGTGGATTCTGGGAATTGAAGCCTGTCCATCTTAAAGTGGCCAAGTGTGAGAAACATTGCACTAAATCAGAGGTCTCCAAACTTGGCAACTTTAAGACTTGTGGACTTCAACTCCCAGAATTCTCCAGCCAGCTTAAAGTTGCCAAGTTTGGGGACCCCTGTACTAAATTTGACTTTCTAGGCTCAAGGCACCTTGTTCCTGCCTTAGAGTAGAAACAAACTAGATGTGAACTTCCCAGTAGGATGTTATTTATTTATTAAATTTATTTGTGGCCCATCTCATTTCAAAGCGACTTCAAGGATATGGCCAGTGGGTTTGTTAAAATAGAAATTTGGTCTACTTTAAACAAAACCTTCCTAGCAATACAGGTAATTCCTCAACTTGCAACAGTTCGATTGGCGACCAAAGTTACAACGACGGCACTAAAAAAAAAGTTATTTATAACCTTTCTTATACTTATAGCCATTGTAACATCCCCAGGGTCACATGATCAAAATTTGGCTGCTTGGCAACTGGTTCATATTTATGACGGTTGCAGAGTCCCGGGACGACGGGCGTCACCCTTTTGCCACCTTCTGGCAAGCACAATCAATGGGGCAATTCACTTAATAACTGTGGCGAGAAAGGTCGTAATATGGGGCAAAACTCATTTCACAACTGTCTCGCTTAGCAACAGAAATGTTGGGCTCGCTTTTGGTCCTATGTCGAGGACTACTTGTATTTAAAAGAGGGGGTAAGCCATGTTCTTGACATCCCCTTTTAAAATTACAAATGTATTTTAGATTCCACTCCAGGGGGAGCTATGTGCTTTTTCGTTTCTTAAGAGTCCACTGATTGAATGGCATCTTCTGGTACATACAGGTGAGCTAATTTGCTTACCATGTTGGTTCTTTCTTTTCGTCCGCTGCAGTCTCCGGACACCCCAGCTACATCCTGATTAATCGACAAATGGAGCAGATAGACAAGGCTGCAGGTAAAACACAATTCATAACCAATCAAAATCAGAGAGAGAGGGGGAGGGAGAGAG
Organism: Hydrophis major; assembly: GCA_033807585.1. Lineage (NCBI taxonomy): Eukaryota > Metazoa > Chordata > Lepidosauria > Squamata > Elapidae > Hydrophis > Hydrophis major. The sequence goes on from CM066331.1 coordinate 3,899,347, forward strand.
TAAGAGAGAGAGAAGAAGAAAAAGGGGAGGAGAGGGGGAGGAGGAAGAGGAAGAGGAGGAGGAAGAGAAATATTTAGCTGGAAATATTCATTGGAGAAATGGTAGGGCTGCTCAAAGACTTTGATGGGAATGGCCACAGGTGCCTGACCAAATCATCAACATCGCCATCATCAAACTTTGCTTGTTCTGCCAATGTGGCTCCTAGATCTTTAAGCGATCCGGCTCAACCCATGATTGTGGGAATGCAGCCAACAACCAGGGACTCTCAACTTTGGGGACAGAGCCACCAACCGAACAACAGAAAAGAAGTAGGCAGAATAACAGAATAGCAGAGTTGGAAGGGACCTTAGAGGTCTTCTAGTCCAGCCCACTGCTCAAGCAGGAGACCCTATACCATTTCAGACAAAGTGGCCGTCCAGTCTCTTCTTAAAAGTCTCCAGTGAGGAAGCGCCCACAACTTCTGGAGGGAAACTCTTCCACTGAATCAACACAACTCAAAATCTGGGGCTGTTTTGCAGAATTCGGGGCCATTTATGAACCAAGACCTGTGCCACCCTGGCCACAGGTGCCTTGCTCCTTCTGGCAGCAAACCTGCCCTGCATGGCAGTGTGATGAACCGGGGCGTGGCACAAAGGCAACACAGTCACAAAAGTATGAAGAGTCCCTTCAGTACCTCCAATTTTGCCCCCAATGTCCAGGTTACCTTCAGCTGGAGAAAAAACTCTCCCAGGAACAGTCTTTAAGTGGAGGAAATTCAGTCCTAAAACAAAATACATACAAACTATAAATAAAAATCCACACAAGCCACACTGCAGCAATTAACTGGACAGGGCAGGTGAAGGAATTGCAGACATCAAAGGCCAGCAAAACAAACACAGTTGTGAAGACACCAGGAACCCAGATAAGCCTTGATAATACCAGATAATTCACGATTTGCTCTCAAGTTTGCTGTGTGCAACTTCCCTTTTTAAACACTGTTCCCAGCTGCAGCTAATGAAGGGACTCAGGGCCCTTTCCTCCCCGGTAAGCCATGAAACTCACATTGCTCCCTTCTCCCAGGGATAAAAAGGGGGTTGACCTCCCTCCCCCTTGCTCCATCTCTTCCTTGCTCTGCCCAGCCAGACTTTGCCCTTCCCCAGTTTCTTCCACATCCACCAGAGCCACACTCCCACTCCCTGTTAGCTGCTCGGCCTCCCCCTCCAAATCAGATTCCGATAAGGGCACGACAGGCAGAATCAGAAGCCAGATTTGGTTGCTGGAATTGGGTAGGTCTAGTTTAATGAAAAGAAGGACCAAGGGAGACATGATAGCAGTCTTCTAATATTTGAAGGGCTGCTGCAAAGAAGAGGGGAGGTCAAGCTTTTCTCCAAAGCACCTGAGGGCGGGACAAGAAGTAACGGATGGAAACCCTTCAAGGAGAGAAGCAACCTGGAACTGAGGAGGAATTTCCTGGCAGTGAGGGCAGTGGAACTCCTTGCCACCAGAAATTGGGGCTGTCCCATCACTGGAGGCTTTGAAGAGAGATTATACAGCCATTTGTTTCAAAGGGTATATAGGGTATTCCTGCCTGAGCAAGCAGGGGGCTGGACTAGAAGACCTCCAGGGTCCCTTCCGACTCGGTTATTTTGTTATTTCCTTCGGTCAGAAAGTGTCCCTGCTGCTGATTCGAGGCCGAGGGCCCCTCTGGTCCGCATCCCGTCTCTGCTGTACCGCTCGCCAGGGTTGGATCCCACCATTCCGTAAGGATAGACTGCTCCTGGGCAAGGAGGCTCTCTTAGGGGACGCGCATCTTCCCCGGCTTCTGAAGCCTCTGGTTGCATCTCCTTCGAACCCCCCCCCCCCCCCCCGGCCATGCCCGACCCCTTCTCCCTCCTCTCCGGCTTCAAAGGCAGACAAAGCTCGCGGCTCCCTTCCCAACCCCACGCCCACCTGCCCCCAAAACCGCGGCAGAGGGGTCCCCTCTCTCTCCAGGGGGACCCAGAGACGGCGCGATTCGCACCGGCGCAGCCTTGGATGCCACCGCCACCGATCTCGAACACCGGCCGCGAATCTGTCCAAGGCGCCACCTTGGGCGACTAGCGAACTACCGCTCCCAGCATGCAGCGGGAGCGAGGAGCCGCCCAGGTTCCCTTTGCCCCGAAGGAGAACTACGTCTCCCAGCAGCCCCTGGGAGCCCGCCTCCTCACCGGATAGGTTGGGAAGCGGGAACTCCCGCTGGCTTTTGCCAGGGCTTTACTTGGGCGTAGTGCGCAGGCGTTGCCCGCCTCTCAATATCCGTCGTCGCTGTTGCAGGGCTGCACGTGGCCGTTTTCCACCAGCTGCCCACCACTCTTCCCCCTCCCACACCTCAGAGAGGGGGGAGGAACTCCCCCCAAATGCAGTATAGTCCTCGACTTACGACTGTTCATTTCGTGACGGTTCAAAATTGCAATGACACAGAAGAGAGTGATGTGAGGCTGCCTTTCATCCCCATAATTACAACGTCCGGATGGTCACACGATCAAAATTTGGGTGCTTGGCAACTTGCATTTATGAGAGTTACAACCCCTTGGGGTCACTATTTGTGGCCTTCCAAGCCGGCTTAATACATTTCTCACTTAGCAACATAAATTTTGGGCTCAACTGTGGTTGAGGACTACCTGTATGCCGACTTTTCAAAACCCTTAAGTGTGCTGGAAGGCACTGCAAAGCAGTAAGTGTATTGCTATTCCCTCTTTCCTCTCTCTCTTCTACCTTCCTTTCCTCCCTTACTCCTGCCAGCCAGCCACTTCCCGCAGGCTAATTCACTGCTCACTGCCAGGAGTTTGATTCTGACCGGCTCATGGTTGACTCAGCCTTCCGCCCTTCCGAGGTCGGTAAAATGAGGACCCAGATTGTTGGGGGCAAGAGGCTGACTCTCTAAACTGCTTAGAGAGGGCTGTGAAGCACTGTGAAGCAGCATATAAATCTTAAGTGCTGTTGCCCTTCCTGCCTCCCTCCCTCCCGTCTCCTTCTCTTGTTCCTTTCTTTCTTCCTGCCTGCCTCCCTTCTTCCTTGCATTGTTCCTTCCTTCTTCACTCCTTCTGCCCTCCCTCCCTCCCTCCCTTCTATGGTGGCGCAGTGGTTAGAATGCAGTATTGCAGACAAACTCTGCTCACTGCCAGCAATTCAATCTTGACTGGCTCAAGGTTGACTCAGCCTTCCACCCTTCCGAGGTCGGTAAAATGAGGACCCAGATGGTTGGGGCCAAGAGGTTGACTCTGCAAACTGCTTAGAGGGCTGGAAAGTGCTATTGCTATTGCCTAATTTCAGTTCAGCTTTACTTCCAACAGTGGCGGAGTCTTTATCATGAAGAGGATCCAAATCTTTGGGGAAGATAGGTGGGGCTGCACCCAACTTACACCTCAAGTGATGTGCATTGCGTATTGTATTGCCATGTGAAAGAAAAGCTTTTTAAAATGTTGCTTTGAAACAATAGTTGGGAAAAAAAAACACCCTCATGCAATGGGTTTTTTTAACATGGAGTCAGGGTTGTCCATGACAGGTCAGAAAAGTCAAGATGGCTGCCACACAACACCCCCACCCTTTCTACAAGCATGGCTGCAGCAGCTCGGTTTCAGCAAGATTTTGCTTCTCTTGAGCTTACAAGGGAGTCCTCAACTTACAGTTCATTTAGTGACTGTTCCAAGTTACAAGGACACTGGGGAAAAAAGGGACTTACCATTTTTCACACTTACGACCGTTACAGCATTCCCGTGGTCACAAGACAATGCCTGGCAACTGACTCATACTTATGATGGACACCTGATCCCCAGCTGACAAGCCAAGTCAATGAGGAAGCCCGATTCACTTAATAACTGGGTTCCTTAACAACTGCAGTGATTCACTTGGCAAGGAAGGTCGTAAAATGGGGCAAAACTCACTGTCTTGTTTAGCAGTAGAAAGTTTGGCCTCAATTGTGGTCGTAAGTCAAGAACTACCTGTAACGTCCTTGCTGATACCATCAACGGCTAAGGGGAGGAAAAACCACAAAACCTCCCGAAGTCACAAATATTAGTTTAATTCAACATTTATAAGTGATGTTATTGTAAGGCATCCAGGTTCATCTCCAAGGAATTTCCACCCTGGTTGCATACATTCTCCTGGAAAATAAAATAAAAAATAAAAACGCAGGATAACACAGCTTAGGAGGGTAGAAAGGGGTGTAGTGGTTGCAGTCTCGGCCAGACTGGAGCAGGTGTCAAAAGTGCTGCCAATCAAAACACCTTAAAACGGGAAGGCGTTTCTGGGGAAGACGAGAGCGCCCTGCAATGTTTCCAAATAACGGGGGAATCCCAGAGCTGTTACGCCAAATGATCGCAACCCAACTCAAGCAACTTTGGAGCCCGACTTCGTTATTGCTTGTCCTCCTTTTGTCCGAAGCCCCAAAATCGCTCTAGGTGAAAAGTTATTTCAGATATTTCAAGGGAAACAGAGCCGAGGACATGGAAACAGACAATTTAAGCACCTCTGTGAACCAGTTTTCACAAAGTACGAGGCAGAGGACAAGCAACCCTCTCTGCCAGAGCTGGACACAGAGTAGTATCTAAGGGTTATCTGCCCATCTTTTCTGGAACACAGAATAAATATTACTCTTGAACAAGGGAGGTACACACAGAAAGAAATCCCAGAGATGCTTTGGTAAAACACATGAAAGGGGTTGTGTGAGCTCAGGTATGCAGGGAAAAGGGACAAACCAAAAAGCATGTGAAGACAAAAGTCAGTGGGTTTACAGCAGCCTCAGGACAGGCGTTTGTGTTGTTGGGTTTTGTTTTGTTTTGTTGCAAAAAAGATTTTAACACCCCTATTTTACCTGTTGTGGAAAGGAAATAACGACATTGCACGGTTGCATTTGGTGACTGGCCACAAACATACCCGTGGCCCAAACTTTGAAGGCCTTCCTGTCCCGGCTGGGCAGTGTGTGCCTACTATACCGTTAACCGTTGGGCTTGCTGGTCTCCGAGGAAAGCAAAGCAGTGTTAACACCCACGTTAACACCCCCTCCCCCCCCAGGGTTGGCTTCTCCACCCACTCCTCCCCATCTCTATAAAGCCTGCTGTGCGCCGACACCTTCGGCCTGTGAATCACACACAAACTCTTTTTAACTCTGACCCATTTCCCACCATTTTCCTGAAATCGAGAGATTGCTTGGAAGAAACGTTTCATTCGTTAGGGCTCCAGGCCACAAGCGCAGCAGCGTACAGCGGGACCAATCCCGACTTCAACGTTTACCATGATCCTGATCAGTTTTTTGTTTTTCTTTCCTTCCACAGCCTGGGACCAGGGAGGATTCTGCCTCCTTCCAAGGCTTGGAAAGCGAGTGCTGGAAACGGGCTTTTGTTGGCAGACACATCAAAGGAAATCAATCTGATGTTCACATTCATGATGCAATGAGGCTAAACAGTCACTTGCTCCCAGTCACTGCTTAAGAGTTAGAAAAAGATGTATCCCTGATATCTCGCTGTGCCTAGGGGCTCAGGCACCTGAAGGCACGATGTACACATGGGGAGGGATTTTAAAAAGGAAAAATCCACCCCCACTCCTCCCCAGCAGTGCCACCAAGGGCAAAAAAGCGCAGTCCCAGCTTGGTGTTCTGGCTGGCCCTTCCAGCTTTCCAAGGTCCAGCATCAGCTAAGCAGACACATTGACATCCCTGAGTGAAACGGCACCGTGCGCGCCTCCTCTGTCCTCCAGCTCGGTGCCCGGAGGGTCTGCCACCACGGCTGCCATCTCCGTGGCGAGAAGTGGTGGGTTCAAGCCCTGGGTCAGGATCTGATGAATGGTTTTCCGCAGGTTCGGGTGGAGCTGGGTCTGGGTCTGTAAAAAAACATCTAGGGCGAAGGATTTGAGGGTGCTGGTACAGAGATCCTCGTACAAGGGGATCGTGTACATGCGGGACATCTGTAATGCAAGCAGAAGGAGCCCGGGGTCATCCCAAGAGACGCGTATTGAATCTGATTGCTGTAGTAACAGAAACCTGGGAATAGCAACCAATAGTCAAAGGCTACATTTTTCCTAAAATTCCTGCTGATTCTCCCAACCAAAGCTCCTTATTGGTATCCTATGGCTATTATTAAGTCTTGCACCTTATGATTCTTGACTCTTGACGAATGTATCTTTTATGTACACTGAGAGCATTTGCACCAAGACAAATTCCTTGTGTGTCCAATCACACTTGGCCAATAAAAGAATTCTATTCTATTCTGTTCTGTCCTGTTCTATTATGATTTGATTGGTTATTGTACCCTATGACTATCATTAAGTGTGGCACTTTATGATTCTTGACGAATGTATCTTTTCTTTTATGTACTCTGAGAGCATCTGCACCAAGACAAATTCCTTGTGTGTCCAATCAACCTTGGCCAATAAAGAATTTTATCTATCTTTTCTGTCATAAGGGAATAAAGCTGGCATACCTGAAACCTGAAACTCTCTGCTGCCACCTAGTGGACAACAACACCCTGAGGAAAAACAGGGAAATATACAAGTCAGTCCTTAACTTACAACAGCTCATTCAGTGACCACTTGAAGTCACAATGGCACCGAAGCGGTACTAGGACTGTTGGATCATCTCCATGGTCCTATCATCGACATTCAGGTGCTTGGCAAAGGGTATGTACTTATGTCGGTTGCATAGATGTCGTTCGTATCCCTGCCCTTCTGTTGATAGAGAGCTGTTCAATTTTGACATACATGGCCTCTTTGACCCCTCTTGTCAAATCTCTCTGTCCAAAAGGTGGACTTTGCCGTCTTCAAAAGACTGGTTTTTGTCTTTTAAATGCAAATGGACTGCTGAATCTAGTAAACAGAGGGGGAGGAATACCACATCATCTGTCTCCAATCTACAACACAGTTCTTTCAGCAGTTCCAAGAAGGCTCCACACCAATTTGCACTACTCAGGTGACCCTGAAGACACAGATAAACCTCCAAGTGGCCTCAACTACCCTTTAAAAGGATGCAAATGACCAGCTTTTCTGCAAAGAGTATAAATCCTTCCATTCCCCATCATCCTGTCAGAGCTGAAGAAGCTTCTTGGATGAGAAGTAAAACGTCTTCAAAAAAACAACAACCAGAAAGTCCAGTTGCCTCTTGAAAAAAAAAAGGAAAAAAAAGCACCTTTGCGACAATCATGATTTGGATGACTGAGAATCTTTACAATTTGGGATGGACACCCTTTGAATAGTGTGAGAGTAGGAATGGATTTCCAGAGAAAAAAATTGCAAGACTGCAGGAACCATTTGCACCATTCAGGTGACCCTGGGGACACAGACAAAACTCCAAGTGGCCTCAATGATTTTCTAAAAGGATGCCACTGACCAGCTTTTCTGCAAGGAATATAAATCCTTCCCTTTCCCATCCTCTAGTCAGAGCTGAAGAAGCTTCTTGGATGAGAAGTGAAATGTCTTTAAAAACAAAAAAAAACCAGAAAGACCAGTTGCCTCTTGGGAAAAAAAGCACCTTTGGGACAACCATGACCTGGATGACTGAGAATTGCCATAAACTTTTGGGCTCAATTATGGTTCTAAGTCGAGGACCACATGTATTTGCTCTTGGTCCTTCCATTCCACTACCTTAGCTAACAAGTACCAGACAATTATTAAGATATTTAAAACTGAATAGCTGGAGCAGTGAAGGATTGGACCATGAGTAAGAACACACACTTATAGCTAATTGGCTAAAGGGAGCAGGCCACTGCCTGAGGGAATCTGAGCTGTGATTGGCTGCTGTGAGAGGGAAGGGGAAGTTTCCTTATTTCCCGCCTTTTTCCCTGTGTGTGCTCTCTGTGATTTACCTCATGATGCCCAGGCTACGCTGATTTACCTGACGATGTTCCTGTTTGCCTATCTTATTTTCTGTAAAAATCAGTTTGCCTATCTTATTTACTGTAAAAATCAATCAGAATAGAGCTGGAAGGGACCTTGGGGGTCTTCTAGTCCAATCCCCTGCTCAAGCAGGAGATCCTATACCATTTCAGACAAGTCCAGTCTCTTCTTAAAAATCTCCAGTGAAAGAGCACCCACAACTTCTGGTGGCAAGCTGTTCCACTGGTTAATTTTTCTGTTAGGAAGTTTCTCCTTAATTCCTGGTTACTTCTCTCCTTGATTAGTTTCCACTTGTTGCTTCTTGCCCTGCCCTCTGGTGCTTATATCTATATTTTCGTATGTCTGTCTATCTGTCTGTAAAATGTCCATCTAGTCAATCAGTCAGTCAGTCTGTCTATCTATCTAGTCTATTAGTCTGTCTGTCTGTCTGTCTGTCTGTCTGTCTGTCTGCCTATCTATCTATCTATCTATCTATCTATCTATCTATCTATCTATCTATCTATCTATCTATCATCTACACACACACACAAATGATATATTTATTTATATAACATTGGTTGCTGTCAGTGTCTCTAACTCCATTTGGACCCCGGCTTTGCAATTCCCTGACAAACATCTATTCCTACATCCAAGCATCAGAGCTTCCTATGTCTTTGTGCATCAACTGGTTTCCCGCTCTAAATCTCACACCCTGAGCAGCGCCAAGCTTTTCAACCAAGCAACTGGTACCTGGTTTTCCAAGAAGCGACGGACTTTGTGAATGTCAGGATAGTAATCGTTGCGGACAATGATCTGCAGCCAGCGGATACGAATCTCGGCATTCATGTTTTCCAGCTGGGCCGAGTAGCATTCGGACAACTTCGTTACCACCTCTGGGGAAGACAACATTTATCTCGTTTGCTTTTGATTCAATTTGGAGGCCATCCAACTCTTCAACGACTCTGGATGGTGCACGTGTGCGTGTGCCGATTAAAAATTTCTGGAAAGTCATTAAGGTGGAAACAATATGGATCTCATTCCAGAGGACAGGCACCAGCTCAGTGAAATAACACTTTCTGACGACCCTGCGACTAACCTCACTGGACAGCCAGAAATAACTTATAAAAAGAAAATTTATGTAGCTCAAGAGTTGAAAGTGTGGGGTCCTTGGTGCTCTCTGAGCTTGGTTGTTTTCTTGCGGATGTTTCATTACCCTACTACCGTGTTGGCAAACCTATAGCACGCTGAGCCACCTCTGCCGGCATGCGAGAGCTTGGCCGGAAGAGCCTCACTGCACATGTGTGTGCGCCACCGAACCCCGACAGCTGATTGTTGGGTATCTGGTGTGCGTGGGCAAGGGGAGGCACAGAAAACACATGCATATGCACAGATATGCAGTGCACGGGGGGTCATGCGCAGGGGGGGTTGCGCATGCATATGCATATGGATGGCACACGGGGTGATCATGCATGCATATGCAGACGCATGGCACGTGATCATGTGTGCAGGCGCAGGCACGTGGGGAAATCGTGTGCATGCAGGCGCATGGCTTGTGGTGATTGCACACACGTGCAGATGTATGGCGCATGGCAGGGGGAATCATGCGCAGACGCACAGCACACAGCAGGGAGATCGCAGGCACATGTGCAGGGGCTATGGGGACCCCCAGCATGCATTGCCTTCTAGGTGCTGGCACACAAGCTTGAGCTCACAAGCGTGCACGCAATTATTGGCACGGGAGCCGAAAAAGGTTTGCCACCACTGCCCAACTAGGTAATAAAACTCACCGTGTGGCAAGGGCGACCCATCCAGTAACCTATCCAGGAAAAGCACCGTTTGGAATGTTTGCCACTCGGCGATGTTGACGCTGTTTGCAGCCGCTCCTGCGTCCAGAGGTTCTGTGGTCCAGAGATGGAATAGCGTCTCCACCGGCTGGGTCAAGATGGATCCCTGAGATAAGTCTGGTTCAACTAAAGGAGGCCCTGTGGCATTGAGCCAGCGGTCAAACTCTAGCCCTGCAACAGATTTGACAAGGATCAACTTGGAAACGCGCTCCAGGTGTGCAGACTGACTGCGATCTCTCAGTCAGGCTCAAACAGAAAGCTTTCTCCCAACAGATCATCTAGTTCAGGGGTCTCCAACCTTGGCAACTTTTAAGACTTGTTGAAGCCCACAAGTCTTAAAAAGTTGCCAAGGTTGAAGACCCCTGATCTACTTAACATTTGTAGAATGCAGTCAACGTGCTGATGTGGGCTTAGCGTTTTGCAGCTTGGCTAGTTAGGTATATGTCGAGCCTGTGTGCAGGGTGTCCTCGACTTACAACAGTTCATTTAGTGACTGTTCAAAGTTACAATGGCACTGAAAAAAGCGACTTATATGACTGGTTTTCAGTTACGACCTTTACAGTATACCCATGGTCGTGATCAAAACTCAGATGCTTGGCAACTGGCTCCTACTTATGGCGTCACTGTGTTCCAAGGTCGTGTGATCACCTTTTGCGACCTTCTTGCGAACGAACTCAATGGGGGAGCCAGGTTCATTTAACAATCATAGCATATCCATGATCATGTGGCCAACATTCAGATACCTAGGAACTTGTTCCTATTTATGACTATGGTTGCAGTGTCCCAGGGTCAAGTGATCACTTTTTGCAATCTTCTGACAATGGGGAAGCTAGATTCACTTAACAACCGGGTTGCTCATTTAACAACTGCAATGATTCACTTCACAACTGTGGCGTGAAAAGTCGTACAATGGAGCAAAACCCATTTAACAACTGTCTCGCTTAACAACAGAAATTTGGGGCTCATAATCTGAGGACTACCTGTAGTTGGTCTCTTTCATCTGGGCAGCACTCCTAAGTGAGTGTGTGTGTGTGTGTGTGTGTGTGTGTGTGTTACATTCAAGGTCCTCTTCCCTACCTGTTTTGCAATCGATGCATTGTTCTTTCAGGTCTGGAAAAAATGCCAAGAAGGAATCCAACAGATCTTGGGCTACAACACTTGTGAACTTGTACTTCTCGATATAAGTCTGAAAGAGAACCAGCATAAATATGGGTTATAAAATTAATGGAAACAGGTTAGGTTGAGCGAGAGGAAACTGGAGGGGCCCAGAGTAGAAATGGCCAGAAAAGCAACAGAGATGAAGACAAACACACTAGAGAACAAAGTAAAATATTACAATTGAAGGAGATTCTCTAAGGGAAGAGCAGAAAATGATCAAGATTTAAATAAATCAAAGAAATAAAGAAATGTGCTGCATTTCTAACGGTCTGACACATAAATCCCCACTGATGGAAAATTTCTAGAGGTCATTCATATACAATATTTTTCTTTAAATTACAGAGGGCTCCAGTCCTTTATGACAGCACAGTAATTTAGGAGACTGAGACTGAATTCTGAAATAAAATCAATAATGCTCCAGAGCTTTTAGCAAAATGAGTGTAGGGATATACTGCATGAGTCAAAAAGAGGGCTGTGAAAATATTTACAGACCCCTCACATCCCAGACATAAACGGTTTCTACTCCTTCCCTCAAAATGACGCTATAGAGCCCTGCACACCAGAACAACTAGACACGAATTTTTCCCCGAATGCCATCACTCTGCTAAACAAATAATTTCCTCAACACTGTTCAACTATTTACTAAGTCTGCATTACTATTAATCTTCTCATCACTCCTTATCACCCATCCCCTCCCACTTGTGGCTGTATGACTGTAACTTTGTCGTTTGTATCCTTACGATTTATATTAACTGTTTCCTAGTATGATCCGATTGCTTATTGTACCCTATGACTATCATTAAGTGGCGTACCTTATGATTCTTGACTCTTGACGGATATATCTTTTCTTTTATGTACACTGGGAGCCTATGCATTAAAGACAAATTCCTTGTGTGTCCAATCACACTTGGCCAATAAAAAAATTTCTATTCTATTCTATTCTATTCTATTCTATTCTATTCTATTCTATTCTATTCTATTCCCCACAAACCTTTCAGGTACCAGGGACCAGTTCCGTGGAGAGGGGTTTTTCTGAAGAGGGGATGTGGTTTCGTGTGCCCGGTTTCTGACATGCTACAAAGTAAATGGGGAAGCCAAATTCACTTAAAACCGTGTCTCTGTTGCGGTTAGCCAGCAGCAGGTGCAGAAGGCTGAGGAGAGTGAGGACTCTGATGAGGGGCCAGCACCATCAGGGAATGGACTGCTGCCTTCAGAGATTGTGGGGGTTGGCAGCAGTGATGAGGAGGTTCCCGAGGAGCCTGTGCCAAGTGTGTGAGCACAAAGGATTGCTCGGAGGAAAGAACAATTACAGCAGCACAGGCGACTCAGGAGTAAGGCTGCAAGGTAATGTCCCCTCCCTCAAGAAGACAAAAGCCAGGTTTGGAAAAGTGTTCTTTGCAGACAGCAAAGAAGCTCTGAAGCTCTGAACTTGTGGACTTCTTAGCTCGTGTTTGGAGAATCTGGTAAGTTCTTATCCCTGGGTTTTTGGCATCATTGACAAACAACTTGGCAAGGCTCTTTCTTATCGGAGCTAATTAGTGGAAAACAATCTTTTATCTGTAAAGGAACAGAATTCATGATTAAACCTTAAAAGGTGGGGGCTGCTGCCTTTGTCTATATTTGCTCTTTGGGAACCCAGTTGGGTCAGAACAATTACTAACCTAACAACAGTGGCAAGAAAGTTCGTAAAATGGAGCAGAATTCAATTAACAAGTGTCTTGTTTAGCAGCAGAAAGTTTGGGCTCTATTGTGGCTATAAGTCAAGGACTACCTCTAAGGAGCCAACTTTCAAATAAAGGACTGAGATCTAAACTCCACCCTTGGTTTTTAGATGGAGTCATGTTTTTATGAAGGATTCAGCTGAAAATGACTGGATTCCACTGAGATTCACTGGCAAAGTCGAAGGTGCAATAGGTATGCCTGGGCACCCATGTGGATACCCCCCTCCCGCCCCCAAACCAGGTTACTAACTCGGAGAAAGGCATCAAAATGTGTTGGGTCTCCGCACAGCTGAGACAGATAGTAAACAAAGCAGAACCCTTTCTCGTAGGTGAAGAGGTTCATCAGGTTGCTGGGATTCACACCTGGACAAAAAAAGGAAGAGAGGAAGAACTTTAGATAAGAGTGATAAGAAAAATAAATGGCAATACAGGTAGTCCTCAACTTATAACCATAACTGAGCCCAAAATATCCATTGCTAAGGAAGACAGTTAAGTGAGTTTTGCCCCCATCTTATGACATTCCTTGCCACAATTGTTAAGCGAATCACTACAGTTGTTAGTAACATGGTTGTTAGGTGAATTTGGTTTCCCCATTGACTTTGCTTGTCAGAAGGTTGCAAAAGGGGATGATGTGACCCTGGGACACTGCAACCGTCATAAATGTGAGTCATTTCCAAAGTGTCTGAATTTGGATCTTGTCACCATGGGGATGGCTGCAACATTTTTAAGTGTGAAAAATGGTCATATGTCACTTTTTTCAGATGGTCACTAAACGAATGGCTGTCAGTCAAAGACTACCTGTAAACATTTTTTATGGGGGAGGGGGGGACATTGTTTTCTTCCTCTTCGTAATATAACTTTCTTTGGAATGGACTTTTTAGAACCGTCATTGTGCGTGTTGCTCTACAAATGCAAAGCTGAGGATCAAAGAGCTGAAGAACCAGCTTCAAAATAAGAATCGGGGCTTTGCAGAGGTCCCCGACTTTTCCAGCTTTGCAGACCAGCGGCGGCAGGGGCGAGAGCAGATAATTGTGAGCGCACAGCTCCATTTGTGCAAGAGACAGGCACATATGCCTCCATTTGCCACTCCCCCAAATATATGAGGTGCGTTTGTGCCTGGAGGTTGGGGACCCCTGCTTTAGAGGGTTTTATGAACCCAGACAATCCATGTTTATCCCACAAGCTTTGTCTTTTCATGACCCTGTAATCCCTCAAATCTGGGTGGAGTCGGGGCAACTGAATGGAGCCGAGTGTTTACTGGCCAGATGTCCTTCCTGTCGCCAATGAGGAGGTCGCAGACAATAATTACTCATTGTGCCCAGAGAGACAGATATCTGCCGCTACCTAGGATCGAACTCACAGCCTCCTGATCTTCATTTTATAAAAGACAAGACCCAGCCCTCTTTGTTACCTGGTTCAAGTTTAACCTGAAGTTTGCTGACAGGATTGTCCTCCCCAAGGAGCTTCATCTGACGGTGAAGGGCATCGAGGCGGAAAGCTGTTTCCAGGCACGTAAAAGCAGCACCTGTCCACCCCACCCCCCAAAAAAAACCCGAATGGATTTTAATCTGAAAGTTATAATTTCTCCAGATTATGTGAAAGTACAGAAGACACATTCGTGATTTGCCCCCATGGACAAGAAAACCTAAACAATTTCCTAACACACCTAAACAGCGCACACCCCAAAATCAAGTTCACCATGGAAACAGAAACAAACAAACAACTACCATTCCTAGATGTACTAATCTACAAAAAAACAGATGGCACACTAGGACACACCATATACCAGAAGAAAACACACACCAACCGCTACCTCAACGCCCAATCCCACCACCACCCAGCACAGATAAACTCCGTGGCTAAAACACTAATTACTAGAACCAAACGCCTGGCAGACAATACACACATTAAGACTGAACTATGCACCCTGACTAAAATATTGACAGCCAACGGCTTCCACAAAAGCAAAATCACCAACTTGATCCACAAAAACACACTGAGACATAATAGAGACCCAGAAGATGAACAGACCCGTGGAACAGCTGTCCTGCCCTACATAAGAGGCACTACAGACAAAATTAGTAAGATACTATACAGACACCACATCAAGACTGCCTTCAAAACAGACAGAAAAATAGCAGCCATCCTCAGAAACCCCAAAGACAAAATTGACCTGGAAAACCAAGGCATATACGAAGTCCCCTGTGCATCATGCCCGGCCACATACATTGGACAGACCAATAGAAGAATAAGCACCCGCCTGGATAAACACAAAAATGCAATCAAAAAGCTGGAACACACTTCCTCACTAGTCCAATACATGGAAGCCACAGGTCATAGCATCAACTTCAATGGCACCAAAACCCTAGCCACTATAGAAAATCCCAGCCACAGAATCATCAGAGAAGCCATAGAGATTGAAAAAAGACCAGAAAGCATGAACAGAAGATATGATTCCACCAGGCTGTCAATCATTTGGAAGCCTGCACTTACAAACAAACAAATCTTCACACCACAAGCCAGGCAAATACCTGGGCACAAACAGATCCCCCCTGATACCTCCAGCTCAAACACACCCCAACCAGGCACCCAGATGAAACCCAGCTTCCTAACTAATGATAGCCGTCCATTTACCTAAAGCCAAGCTATACTAAAGGCCTCCAATAAAGTAACACAATGTTGCCAGCCAATCAAGATACAAAAAGAGCCAAAAAAACAGACAGAAGATATTAGAAGCAGAACACAGCAAACTCCAAGACCAATAAACACAGACCAAGACTCTCAACCAATCAGGATGAAGAAAAAACCATTCTGGCACAGCAATAGGCTGCCCCAAATTTAAATCTGAAACCACTGTAAAAGTCTAACTCACAGACGAACACTATGCAGAAGCCTGATGATGGCAGATGAGATTCTGCTGAAACGTTGCTACAACTTTAAAAGCACCACTACTATGACGTGGGAAAATACCCGAACAAAGCTGAATGCCAGACATGTAAGTACCCGCGAAAACTTAAGAAAACATATATATATATATGGATCTTTGGTTATTCGGGTTTTCTCCCGCGTAAGATTGGAAGTATCAAGGCAACGTTTCGATGAAGTCTCATTCATCATCTTCAGGCTTGGTCTTCAGCTCTGTGCTTCTCAGAGTGATGTGAGCTTGCAGCTGCTTCTTCCTTTTAACTGCTAGTGGGGCTGTGACTTGATTGGGTGGGGGCTTGGCTGTGTTCTGATTGGTTGGGGGTTTGGCTGTGTTCTGATTGGTTGGGGGTTGGCCGTATTCTGATTGGCTGGAGGTGTGTTCTGTTCAGGTAGGGGCTTGGTTGTGCTCAGGTTAGTCTTAGTTGCTGGGAGATTTGAGCTGGTGAGCTGTGATCTTGCTGTTTGGCTTCGAGTTCATGGTCGTGCTGCATCTTCATGGTGGGGGTCAGTTCGCTTCATGTATGGCTCAGAGGGGCTTGAAGCGGGTAGTGATGCAACTGCAGTGCGGCTTCTGGTCCGTGGTCGTGTCTCATCTTCTGTGTGGGTGTGAGTCTGCTTTTTTCGTGGAAGTGTGGTGGTGGCATCTTGTGTGGCTCTCAGGGGTGTGGGTCTGGTGTCATTCTTCATGTTAGGTACGCGTCTGTTCATAAAGGCGGGTTTCCAAATGGCTGGTAGGCGGGAGGTATCATCTCGTTTATTCATGCTGTGTGGGCGTTTTTCTATCTCTATGGCTTCTCTGATTATTCTGCTGCTGAAGTGTTCGGTTTTGGCGATAGTTCTGGTATTTTTAAAGTCAATCTCATGTCCTGTGGCTTTGAGGTGTTGGACCAGGGAAGAGGTCGGTTCTTCCTTTTTGATTGAGTTCTTATGTTCTACAATATGTTCTTCAACAAGCCATTTGGAAACCCGCCCTCATGAACAGACGCGTACCTAACATGAAGAATAACACCAGACCCACACTCACAAGGGCCACACAAGATGCTACCACCACACCTCCATTAGAAAACAGACTCACACCCACACAGAAGATGAGACACGACCACGGACCAGAAGCTGTACCGCAGCTGCATCACTACCCGCTTCAAACCCCTTCGACCCATACATGAAGCGAACGGGCGCCCACCATGAAGATATGGCACGACCACAAACGCGAAGCCAAACAGCAGGATCACAGTTCACCAGCTCAAATCCCCCGGCAACTAAGACTAACCTGAGCACAACCAAGCCCCCACCTGAACAGAACACACCCCCGCCAATCAGAACACAGCCAACCCCCCAATCAATTAGAACACAGCCCAAACACCAACCAATGAGAACACATCCCCACCCAATCAAAACACAGCCAAGCCCCCACCCAATCAAGTCACACCCCTACTAGCAATTAAAAGGAAGAAGCAGCTGCAAGCTCACATCACTCTGAGAAGCACAGAGCTGAAGACACAAGCCTGAAGATGATGAATGAGACTTCATCGAAACGTTGCCTAGATACTTCCAATCTTACGCGGGAGAAAACCCGAATAAGCAAAGATCCATATACATATACATACATACATATATACATATACATATACATACATACATACATATATATATATATATATACACACACACACATACATGTATACATATACGTACACACACACACACACACACACTGAAATTGATTTTGCTCCTGCTGGTGCTATCCATAACAAAAATACAACATAAATGAAAGAAAATGGTCCTTATACAAATAATTGGGGAGAAACTATATGGAATAGTACAGGTGGTCCTCAACTTACAATCACAATAGAGCAATTTATGTTGCTAAGCGAGATAGTTAAGTGAGTTTTACCCCATTTCACAACCTTTCTTCACTGGTTAAGTTTTTAACACAGTTGTTAAGTATATCCCTATAGTCATGTGATCAAAATCCAGGCGCTTGGCAACTGGTTCCTATTTATGATGGTTGCAGTGTTCCAGGGGTCATACGATCCGCTTTTGTGACCTTCTGACAAGCAAAGTCAATTGCGGAAGCCTGATTCACTTAACAACAAGCTCCAGGAAGTAAAACCGGAGCCGTGGTGGCACATTGGTTAGAGTGCAGCACTGCAGGCTACTTCTGCTGGCTGCCGGCTGCCTGCAATTTGGCAGATCGAATCTCATCAGACTCAAGGTTGACTCAGGCAGCCTTCCATCCTTCCGAGGTGGGTAAAATGAGGACCCAAATTTGTGGGGGGCAAGAAGCTGACTCTGCAAATCACTTAGAGGGCTGGAAAGCACTATGAAGCAGTATATAAGTCTAAGGGCTATTGCTACTAACTTATCAACTGCAGCGATTCACTTAACAATGGAGGCAAGAAAGGTAGTAAAATGGGGCAAAACTCACTTAACAAATGTCTCAAAAACAAACATGTTGGTGGTCAATTGTGGTCATAAGTCGAGGGCTACCTGTGTGGCTTTATAATGCCTTGACAAAAAAAAAACAGACCTGGAATATTGCATCTAGTTTTGCGACATAAAAAAGAATGCTGGGATTCCAGAGTAGGAGTGTCAAACTCAAGACCCATGGGCCGGATGCTTAGATCTGGAAACGGTGAAGGACTGGCCCCACGGGGCCTCTGCCAGAGAAAACTGAGCTCGTAGGGAGGGGGCTCCATTGTCACTGTCAGAGGGCTAGCAAAATAAACTAAAAAGAAAACAGAAGGAGAAATGTTTCCCCCTTCCCATTGGAGCATGCAAGAACGGACAGGAAAGGAGAAAGGGAAAGAGAAAGAAGAAAAGATGGGAAGAGAGCAAGGAAGGAAAAATGAAGAAGGAGGGGAAGGGAGAAGAAAGGAGAACGAAGAGGAAAAAGAAAAGGAAGTGGGGGTAGGAAGTGAGGGAGGGGGGAAGGAAGGAATGGGGGGAGGGAGGGAAGGAAGAGAGAGTGAGAAGGAAGGAGGGAGGGAGGGAAGGAAGGAGAGGGAGAGTGGGAAGGAAGGAAGGAGGGAGGGAGGGAAGGAATGGGGGGAGGGAGGGAAGGAAGGGAGAGTGAGAAGGAAGGAGGGAGGGAGGGAGGGAAGGAAGGAGAGGGAGAGTGGGAAGGAAGGAAGGAGGGAGAGAGGGAAGGAATGGAGGGAGGGAGGGAGGAAGGAAGGAGGGAGGGAGGGGAAGAAGGAGGGAAGGAAGGAAGGAGGGAGGGAGGGAAGGAATGGAGGGAGGGAGGGAAGGAAAGAGAGAGGGAGAGTGGGAAGGAAGGAAGGAGGGAGGGAGGGAAGGAAGGGAGAGTGAGAAGGAAGGAAGGAGGGAGGGAGGGAAGGAAGGAGAGAGGGAGAGTGAGAAGGAAGGAAGGAAGGAGGGAGGGAGGGAGGGAAGAAATGGAGGGAGGGAGGAAAGGAAAGAGAGAGGGAGAGTGGGAAGGAAGGAAGGAGGGAGAGAGGGAAGGAATGGAGGGAGGGAGGGAGGAAGGAAGGAGGGAGGGAGGGGAAGAAGGAGGGAAGGAAGGAAGGAGGGAGGGAGGGAGGGAGATTATGAGAGTGGAGGGAGGGTCCTGCCTTAGCATTTGGCCACCACAGGTGCCCCTGACACAAGTGACATCCAGCTGGCCACGCCCACCCTGGCCACAACCGAAGTCCAACACAACCCTGATGTGACCCTCAATGAAATTGAGCTTGACACCCCGCTCTAGAAAGATCCAAGCTGGCCTTGGCAACCCTCTCAATGTAAAGGCGCAATGCCCAGCTTGAGATGGAACTTACCGTAAGTCTCGGTTGTGATTCGGCGCTGAGCGTAAGTGGCCAGCCCTTCGCTCAACCACATCTCTTCCCAGGTGGCATTGGTGACGGCGTTGCCAAACCAGCTGTGGGCTACTTCGTGGATGATGTCGATGATGAGGAACTCATTGCTCTCCAAGATGGAGGAGATCACGAAGGTCAAACATGGGTTCTCCATGGCGACGATGGGGAACGAGGGAGGGAGGAAAACGATGTCGTACCTGGAAGCAAGAGAAGGAAATCAACTCAGATCAATCTGCAAATTTGAAGCCATCATTCTCCAAGCAGGTAGACAGACAGACAGGCGAAAAAAAGATATGCATAAATAAAATTCCCTCACAAATTGCCTCACTTGTTAAATGAATCACTGCAGTTGTTAAATTAGTAAGGCGGCCGTTAAGTGAATCCGGCTTCCCCAATTGACTTTGCTTTTCAGAAGGTCGCAAAGGGTGATCACATCACCCCAGCAGGACTCTGTAACCGTCATAAATATGAGTCAGTGGCCAAGCACCTGAATTTTGACCACATGACAATGGGGATGTTACAACAGTCAAAACTGTGAAAAACGGTTGTAAATCTCTTCTTTTCAATGCCATTGTAACTTCGAATGGTCACAATGCGAATAGTTAAAAGTTGAGGACTACTCACATTAATTAAAAATTGTTATAAAAGAAAAAAGGTTTATAAATCCAAGGTTGGGGGTTAATGTAACTGGAGAACAATGGCTGCCTATCAAGAATCTCTTGTGATCCAAGGTATATCCTGTCTCTCCTCTATACCCTGTTAGTAATCCTAACCCAGTAAATTAAGATGAAAGGAAGAAACTGGTTTTATTGATTGATTGATTGATTGAATTTATATTGCTGCCTATTCACCGATGGTGACTCGAGGTGGCTTACACAATGTAAAACCACATTTAAAATAAAAAATAAAAAACAATAAAAACTAACAAAAAGAATCAAATAAATAAATAAAGTACAATAGAACAAAACCTGGAAAATATTTTTTTTTTTTAAATCACCCCCAACTCCCACCCTCCCGTCCCAACAACAGCAAATCACCCGAGCCATTTGATGGGCTCCATCCCGCTCTGGGTTCCCCATGGCCACAGAACCAGGTCTTCAGCACCTTCCGGAAGAGTGTTAGAGTGGCGGCCATTTTAATTTCTGAGGGAATGATATTCCAGGGAGAGGGAGCCACCACAGAGAAGGCCCTTCTTCCAGGTCCCACCAGGTGTATCTCCCTCAGAGACGGGACCCGCAACATTCCCTGCTCTGATGGGTTGGGTAGATGTGACCGGCAAGAGACGTTCCCTCAGATAACCTGGTCCCATTTTGCAGCTAAATGTGAAATATCATTATCCCAAAGGTGCTTTTTCCAGAGGCAACTGGACTTTCTGGTTTCGCTTTGCATCCAAGAAGCTTCTTCAGCTCTGAATAGATGGTGGGGAATGGAAAGATTTACACTCTTTGCAAACAGCTGGTCATTTGCCTCTTTTTTAGAAGGTCATTGAGGCCACTTGGAGGTTTGTCTGTGTCCTCAGGGCCACGTGAGTGGTGCAAATGGATATGGAGCCTTCTTGGAATTGCTGAAAGGATTGTGTTGTAGATTGATGCCAGTGAGGCTCCACACCCATTTGCACTATTCAGGTGACTCTCAGGACACAGGCAAACCTCCATGTGGCCTCAATGACTCTGTGAAAGGATACAAATGACCAGCTGTCTGCAAGGAGTATAAATCCTTCCATTCCTCACCATCCAATTTGTTAGGGATAACATTGTTTACCCTAACTGGTTTAGGTAAAATAATAAATATGTAATCATGGTTTATAAGTTAAAGTGTCTGCAACTTTAAATATAGGAATGTAATTAAGGGTTGTGAAAGCAGTTTAAAAGAAGCAAGACGACAGCTTGCTCTCTCTCTGGCTTTGATGATCCCTAATTACTGCATGGACTCAAGACTGCGTTACTCGAACGGGAGAGAGACAAAGGACTGATTTGTAAGTGAACTGACATAGGATATTCTACACGGACTTTGCTAACTGAATATCCTTGAATGTACTGACTAAATAATACATGACTAATGGATTGTTATTTTGATTATGCTATAAATGGAATAAACTATATTTTTGATAGCACAAGCGTATCTGTTATTTTTACTGTATGTTAACAAACATACAAACTTATCTCACTCATTTATCTGTGTGCCTATCTGACTAACACTGCACATTCTGTTTAGCTTGTCTCCTTAATCCTGGTTGGGGAACCCAGGCTTAACACAATTAAAGAAGTTTCTTGGATGAGAAGCAAAACGTCTTCAAAGAAAAGTTAATTTCATGGCTGCTGTCACTGTTGGCAGTGAATCTTGGAGCCCCCCAAAATAAAACCTGTCACTGCTTCCATTTCTTCCCCTTCTATTTGCCAGGAAGTCATGGAGCCAGATGCCATGAACTTAGTGGGATTTTTTAAAAATATTATGCACGCTCCACTACATACGGAAAACATTTCTGTAAAAAAAAAAAAAAACTTGTTATCTATATATATCAAAGTGAAATGCCACTCATAAATCACCACAAACTCTCCAGAACTGTAAAAGCCTACAAACTTGAAATTTGGCACTTATGTTCCTCTTGGCTTCTAGGGGCTCACTAAGAAAGGATTTTTTGAAATGACAATCAGAGCATTAGTATTTTGTATGTTATTATGAACACGCTCTGATGCTAAGGAGTTCTACCCCTGCCTCCCCACCTGAAAAGAAATCTGTTCCAAATGTAAAACACAAGCAGAGAGCAGTGTTACTTTCATAGCACCAAGCAGCTTTAGTACAGAACAGTTGAGCTAAGCCATGCCCAGGCTCCTTGCTGTCTCCCTTCTTGCTCACACAGCAAATACTGTTTCAGTTTCCAAACAGCCCTCCACTCTCACACACTGACAGGACACTAGCCAGATGAATACCGATGGATGCTGGTAGGCAAAGGCAGAATCCCCCCCCCCTTATTTTCCTCCCAAAAAACTAAGCCCAACCACATAGTTTCGTAGTGTAGCACGGGTATAGAGCTAGTTATCTATATTCTTAGGCATGCATGAATACTCTGTGTATAAGTGTAAAAAGGAACCATTCTTGTCTTCAGCCTCTATCTCTCACCATGATGATACCAAGAGAGCAAAACGTGCAATGTCACATCACAAGATAAGCTCTGCCTTTTTCAGCCTGCGTTGCGAGTTGCACGTGAATAAAGAAGGAACAGAATTGGCATCCCAACATGCATTTCGTTCCTTTCGTCCCAGCGGAGACCTATGCATGCTATAATGAGCTTACCTGCCCCATATGTAGGGCCCGTAGAGGGTCTCTGCAGCGCTGAGCCAGTGCTCCACCCGACCTGAGAGTTTGCCGATGGCTGTGGACAAAAGGCATGGCTCGGCCCAGACTTTGCTCCTGTTTGTAAAGGCGGCAGAAAAACAACAGATAACAGATAATCAGAGTTGGAAAGGGCCTTATAGGTCATCTAGTCCACCCCCCCTCCGCCCAAGCGGGAGACCCTACACCATTTCTGACCAATGGCAGTCCAATCTCTTCTTGAAAGCCTCCAGGGATGAAGCTCCCACAACTTCCGAGGGCAACTTCTGTTCCATGGGTTGATTGTCCTCCCTGTCAGAAAGTTTCTCCTTGTTGAATCTCTCCTTGTTCAGTTTCCATCCATTGTTCCTTGTCTGGCCTTCAGGTGCTTTAGAAAATAGCTTGACCTCCTTCCTCCTCTCTGGGGCAGCCCCTCAGATATTGGAAGGCTGCTCTCCTGTCTCCCCTGGTCCTTCTCTTCCCTAGACTAGCCAGGCCCAGTTCCTGCAACCGTCCATCATATGTTTTAGCCTCCAATCATCCCCTAATTCTCCTGGTTGCTCTTCTCTGCACTTTTTCTAGAGTCTCAACATTTTTTTTAACAGTGTGGTGATCCAAACTGGATGCAGTACTCTAGGTGTGGTCTTACTAAGGCTTTATAGAGTGGTATTAGTACCTCCCTTGATCTCGATTGTATCCCTTTGTTAATACAATTTAGGGTTGCATTGGCTTTTTTGGCTGCCTCTGCACACGGCTGGCTCCTATTTAGCTGGTTGTCCACTAAGACTCCAAGATCCCTCTCACAGAATTCACACTGGGGCCTAGCACAAATTTGGCAGCCCTGCTATGGAGGTGCAAAGTAACACTTTAATTGCACACTTTCAAGAAGGTTCACGATTCCTATATAAGTAGTCCTCAACTTACAACAGTTCGCTTAGTGATTGTTCAAAGTTACAACGGCACTGAAAAAGAGTGACTTACGACCATTTTTCACACTTGCGACCATTGCAGAAACCTCACAGTCACGTGATTTAGTGATGCTGGACAACTGACTCACATTTATGACGGTTGCAATGACCCTTTTTACGACCTTCTGACAAGCAAAGTCAATGGGGAAGCCAGATCCATTGAACTTCAACTGTATTACTAGCTTAACAACTGCAGCGATTCACTGAACAAACGTGGCAAGCAAAGTTGTAAAATGGGGCCAAAACTCACTTAACAAATATCTCACTTGCGAACATCAAATTTGGGCTCAATTGTGGTCGTAAGTTGAGGACTACCTGTTGTCAACTCATAAAATATTTCTCTGTTGCCAACAGAAAGGTGGGGGGGAGCAGTGTGGAAGCTTGCAAACCGAAACTGCATTCTATAAATGTTTTCAAAGATGGTAATTAGGTAACCGAAGTTTTTGACACGTAAAATTCTAACTGGAGAGCATGATTGAAGACTCTGGGCTACGGATGTGTCCCACTGGAGAATATGAATTACGATACACCCAGGGCGTGGAGGGAAAGAAGGGCCAAGAGTGACCATGAATGATGTGTCTCAGAGTCAGCTACACCCAGGCAGTGCCGGACATGTTAACTCCCAATAAATCCTTTTGAAATTTTGGAAGTTTGGCTCAAGACTCAGGATTTAATTGGGGGAAACTGCCGGAATCCTGACAGCTTTAGTTTATAACTGCATTGTTTAGTGATGGCACTTCTGGTCTGAACTGCAGTCATAACTCAAGGATTCCCTATATGGCTTGCCACAAATTGTTGAACTACAATTCCCAGACTCTTCAGCAAGCACAGTAGTTAAGATACAGCTTTGCAATATTCCTACCTTCCATCATCCCTGCCTAAATCAGAGCAGGGTAACTTACCTAGGACCAACCTCCGCAGCAACAAGATCTCCGGCCACCAGAGCCACCAGGTAAGCAGGAATGGGGTACTCCATGTAGAACTGGTATATGCCATCTTCTTCTTCATAGGTACTTTGGGTGGCACTCATTAACACCTGCATACCTGCAGGGGCCTGTGAAAAAGTAGAATAAGAGTTCTTGGAGGTCCTCTAGTTTAGAGGTCGCCAACCTTTTGGACCTCAGGGACCACCAAACTCATAATTTTAGATCCCAGGGGCCACTAACCGGTTCTGTGGGCGTGGCCTAATTTGTGGGTGTGGCTTGGTGGTCATGTGACTGGCTGGGCATGGCTTGTATGTAAATATTATAAATATTTATATAAATACTGAATTTTTTATTTAAAAAAAAGAGCAACTTTTACCCAAAATCAGGCAAAGCAGGCAGGCAGGCAGAGTTCCTCACAGAATCACAGATTCATTCAGAGATCTATCTATCTGCCATTGGCTAGCTCAGTCTGTCACATAAAATTTGCTTGCAAGCAAACTCACAAAATTAACTCACAACACACCATGCATGTAAATATTGAATTTTTTATTTTTTAAAAACGCAACTTTTACCCAAAATCAGGCAAAGCAGGCAGATTGAGTTGCTCACAGAATCATTCAGTAATCTATCTATCTGCCATCGGCTAGCTCAGTCTCTCCAATTTTCTTGCCGTGAGTCTGCACTGGATTTGCTTGCAAGCAAACCTTCAGTCCTAAGGGAGGTTCGGCTGTGCTGAGCTGAAGAAGTAAAGACTAGCTAGAAAGCAAGAAATCCAACCATTCCCTCCTTCCTAGCTAATCTAAATCTCCCGGCACAGCAGAACAGATGATGGTTGGAAAAAGGAAAAATAGCAATTTAACAGGCAAGTTTGCCGGGTAAGAAGTGAGTGGGCGGGGAGGGTTCCCGCAGACCATGTGGGCAGTGCAGCCTTGTGTTTCTGCGCAGCCTGGATTAATTGCTTTGTGGGGATGCTCTGGGGGGGGAGGGTGAGATTTCTTTGCGGCCCACCAAAATTTTCTCATGGCTCACTAGTGGGTCGCAACCCACTGGTTGGTGACCACTGCTCTGGTTCACCCCATGGCTAAAGGACACTCTATACCAGTGATGGTGAACCTATGGCACACGTGCTGGAAGTGGCACACAGAAACATCTCTCCAGGCACGCCAGCCGTCACCCGTTGCTCTTCCGGTTTCTGGCACACGTAGGCGTGCCTGCCAGCTGGTCTTCATGCATGCAGGAGCACCGGAAAATGGAATAGCAGCTCCCCGGTGCATATGTGTGCTGGCCAGCTGGTCTTCACGCACGCATGCATGCCAGAGACTGGAAGACCTAGAAACCAAAAGCTCAGCTTCATGAGCGCTA
The DNA here is from genome assembly GCA_033807585.1 of Hydrophis major. NCBI lineage: Eukaryota > Metazoa > Chordata > Lepidosauria > Squamata > Elapidae > Hydrophis > Hydrophis major. The sequence continues at coordinate 3,925,202 of CM066331.1, forward strand.
GAGAGCTGGTTGCCATCCCCGTGTGCACACCAGTGTTGTGGTTAGCCGGCAGGAGGTGCAGACGGCTGAGGAGAGCGAGGACTCAGATGAGGGGCCAGGACCGTTGGGAAGTGGACTGCTGCCTTCAGAGATTGTGGGGGCTGGCAGCAGCGATGAGGAGGTTCCCAAGGAGCCTGTGCCAAGTATGCGTGCACGCAGGATTGCTGGTAGGAAAGAGCAACTACAACAGCATGGGCGACTCGGGAGTAAGGCTGCAAGGGAATGGCCCCTCCTTCAAGAAGATAAAAGCCAGCTGTGAAAGGAACGTAGTTTGTAGAAGGCAAAGACGTTTTGAAACTCCAGCCTCGTGAACATTCCGGTATCCTGAGTTTAAATTGGAAGATTCTTGTATTGTACATTATTTCTTGTCTGTTATCTTTTGGCAAGTCTCGCACAGTTTGGCAAGGCTTGTGCTTATCACAGCTAATTATTTTGCAGAAGCATTAAAAGGTTTCTGTTCCTTTTGGCTTGGGTTTGATTCGTTGGGAAGGGCGTGGGTCAGAACAGCCAGGAGGTGCTCTTCTGGTTTCTTGTGCTCCCATGTGCATGCGTGCGTGCTCCCGCTTCGCCACTCAGTACCGGAAAGGTTTGCCAACACTGCTCTATACCATTCCAGACAAATAGTCACCCATAGTCCTCTCTTCTTAAAAACTTCCATTCATGAAGCACCCACAACTTCTGGAGGCAAGTTATTCCACTGGTTAATTGCTCTAAAAACTGTCAGGAAATTTCTCCTCAGTTCTTGGTTGCTTCTCTCCTCAATTAGTTTCCATCCATTGCTTCTTGTCCTGCCTTCTGGTGCTTTGGAGAACAGGTTGAAATCCTCCTCTTCTTTGTGGTAGCCCCTCAAATATTGGAGGACCGCTGTCATGCCACCCCTACTCTTGATCTAGGGACCAACTAAAGCAGAGGTGGGGAATTATGGGGAACCTTTATGACTTGTGAACTTCAACTCCCAGAATTCCTGAGCCGCCTATGTTGAATTTGAAGTCCATAAGTCATAAAGGATCCACGATTCCCTACGCCTGAAGCAAAGTGTGAGGAATATCCATCCTCTCTACTCCAAAAGCTTGAGCTGGACCGCATGTCCTAGCAACCTGGATTCTCTCCTGAAGAAAGCTCGCTTCTCCATCAGTTGTGCTATGTTCACGATGCTCAAACCCCATGAGCAATCCTAAAACGTACCCCACAGCCTCCCTGCGATCAGAGTCTTTCAATGGTGGCATTTGACAGTCTGAGGCAGTTTACTGGAAGGAACAAGCTGCCCCAGAGTGAGCAGCGATTAATCACAAAACAGCCATTGATCTGAAAGCATGTGTGAGGATGCTCCCTAGCATGGCCTTTGGTAGCCCCTGCCATGTACCCAACAGCTGGGTTTGTTTTTTTTTCCACAGCTTGCTTTGCTAAGTCACACGTAAAAGCCTTGGGAGGAAGCAGTGACCAATGAGAAAGGGGATTAAGATTTTCATGGAGCAGGGGGGACGGGACCTGGCTACTGGTTGTAAGAGCTTCTGGAATCGCAATCAGAATTCGAAATCTGAATTCTTGTTAAGAGTTTGCAGCATTAAATTCAAATCCAGAAAACACACAAATGACTGATTCAGCAGGATCGTTCACTTCTTTATAAACATAATAAGATGAGTAAAGTTTACAATACCATTTAGTAGATTCTTTCAATGTAACATAAGCAAAAACACAAGCAGCAGCAGCTCAGAGCAGATATCAGTTTTTGTAAGCAAGCAAGACTTTCAATTCTCAGCAAAGCACACAGAGCCAAACCACACCCAGGATGTCAGCTCCTATCGGCTGGTCTCTTGCCATGCTTACTTTGTTAACCATGTCTCTGCCAGTTAATGAATATACTCTGACAATTCTGGCAGTTACGCGAGCAAGAGCTTCAGGTCTGATCAAGTTCTTCTGACATTCTGGGGTGAAGGAAATGCCTTACCTTGACAACTGCGGAGTAAGTGCATTTCACAGCCGGCGTGTCAAAGCAAGGGAAGAAGGAGCGGTTGCACACCGAATGGCCTTGGGTGAAAACAAATGGCTTGGAGTTGCCGTAGGTGAGCTCAGGATCCAGCCACCAGATCTGACAGAAGGAATAGAGAAGGCGTGGGGGGGGGGGGACACAACAACAACAACAAATAGACAAAATGGATAGTCTTCGACCTACGGTCCCTACGAAGCCCCAAATTTCTGTTGCAAAGTGAGACAGTTGAGTTTTGCCCCATTTTTACCACATTTCTTGCCACAGTTTAGTGAATCATTGCAGCGACGTGGTTAATCAGACGGTTGTTAAGTGAACCTGGCTTCGCCGCTGACGTTGTGTGTCAGACGGTCGCAAAAGGGGATCACGTGACCACGGTACGCAACCATCACAAATAGGGTGGGTGACTGGGTGGGCATGGCCAGCTTGACAGCACTCACTGGGCGTGGCCAACTGGGTGGGCGTGGCCTGCTTCATAGCACTCACTGGGCATGGGCGACTGGGTGGATGTGGCCAGCTTGACAGCACTCACTGGGTGTGTCTGACTGGGTGGGCGTGGCCAGCTTGACAGCACTCACTGGGCGTGTCTGACTGGGTGGGTGTGGCCAGCTTGACAGCACTCACTGGGGTGTGGCCAACTGGGTGGGCGTGGCCAGCTTCATAGCACTCACTGGGCATGGGCGACTGGGTGGGTGTGGCCAGCTTGACAATACTCACTGGTCGTGTCTGACTGGGTGGGTGTGGCCAGCTTGACAGCACTCACTGGGCGTGTCTGACTGGGTGGGTGTGGCCAGCTTGACAGCACTCACTGGGGTGTGGCCAACTGGGTGGGCATGGCCAGCTTCATAGCACTCATTGGGGCGTGGCCGACTGGGTGGGTGTGGCCAGCTTGACAACACTCACTGGGCATGTCTGACTGGGTGGGTGTGGCCAGCTTGACAGCACTCACTGGGGCGTGGCCAACTGGGTAGGCGTGGCCAGCTTCATAGCACTCATTGGGGCGTGGCCGACTGGGTGGGTGTGGCCAGCTTGACAACACTCATTGGGCGTGTCTGGGTGGGTGTGGCCAGCTTGACAGCACTCACTGGGGCGTGGCCAACTGGGTGGGCGTGGCCAGCTTGACGCCACTCCCCAAACTGCTGGCATGTTTCCTCGTCGCACTGGGTAGACCGGGTCAAAGCGATGCGGGCCGGCCCCTTACATTTCCCAGGATGGCCTCACGGGTCAGATCCAACCACATCCTGAGCCACATCCAGCCTACAAGCGTTGTGTTTTGTTTTGCTTTTAATATATCTTTACTGTTTACAACTATAGGTATCAAACAAAGTGCAACCATTTTGGCATTACTCTGCCATACATACAAAAATATTACTAAACCATTAACATTCCTATTAGTGATACAGTATTTTCATTCTGGATCTATTTACCTTGGCTATTTTTGTTCCGACCTTTCCCTCTTTTTTGCAACTATTGATAAAACTTATTCCAAGTACCATAATATTCTGATTCCCCCTTATTTTTCAGTTCTAAAGTTAGTCTATTAGATTCTGCCCTGCTCTAATATCATCCCAGCCAGCCGTGCTATTTACTGAAGATGGGGTTTTAGGTCAAGGAGGGCTGGCTGGCTGGGAACAATGGGAATTTTGGTCCACTTGGGGACAGCGATTTGGGGAAAGCAACCAGACATAAAATCTTCATTTCTGTGGAGATCACTGAAAGCAACTTAGCTCTGGTTGATGAAAGTGTGGAAGGGGTCTTCCAGGGTAACAGCCCATCCTTCCCACGGCTCATCCCACATATGTACAACAAAAGGCACCCTGACCCATTGGGTGACATCCTTTCACAGGAAGGGATACAGGTAGTCCTCGACTTACAATGGCTCATTTAGGGACTGTCCAATGGCACCGAGAGAAGGTGACTTATGACCATTTTTTTCACTCTTATGACCGTTGCAGCATGCCCGTACTCACGTGATTTTACATTTGGATGCTTGGCAACTGACTCGCATTTATGACAGTCTCAGTGCTCTTGGGTCATGTGATTTCACTTTTTGCGACCTTCTGACGAGCAAAGTCAATGGAGAAGGATGATGACCCGAGGCGTGGCACAAAAGCAACAAAGTCACAAAAGTAGGTAAAGTCCCTTTAATTCCTCCAACTTGGCCCCCAATGTCCAGTTATCATGGGCTGGAGACCTCTAAAACTAACCTCCAAACATTTCCTTTGTATTGGAAAAGTATCAGTTCTGTCTGAAGTACATAATATAGAACAGTGGCTGGCTGGGGAATTCTGGGAATTGAAGTCCACCCACCTGAAAGCTGACAACACAGAGAAACACTTGAGACAGATGCATTACAAATAGAATTGCATGGAACAATATGCTGCTAACTTAAAACATGCCATCCCTGGCCAGCCTCTTTGATCTCCTAGACAGAGAAAATAGAAAAGCTGGTCAAGGCCGGCGTATTTTAAAATGGTGGCATGTCATTCGATGAAATTCTATTTTTAATGCACCTATATAAACTACTTCAGGCAGGATGGATAAAATGCCATCACCTAATAGAGGAGGTCATGACAGTGAATGCCAAATAACAGTCCATCCCAAATGGAAAGTGTCCATCTCACAGCCATCCATTCCTCTAGGTAAAAGTGTCCGAATCTGAGCACACTTATTAAATTACTAGCTCAATACCCGTGCTTCGCTATGAAACTATGTGGTCGGGCTTAGTTTTTGGGGAGGAAAATAAGGGGGGGGGAATTCTATCTCTGCCTACCAACACCATTCATCTGGCTAGCATCTTGTCAGTGTGTGAGAGAGTTAAGGGCTGTTTGGAAACTGAAACAGTATTTGCTGTGTGAGCAAGAAGGGAGACAGCAAGCAGCCTGGGCGTGGCTTAGCTCAACTGTTCTGTACTAAAGCTGCTTGGTGCTATGAAAGTAAAACTGCTCTCTGCTTGTGTTGTACATTTGGAACAGATTTCTTTTCAGGTGGGGAGGCGGGGGTAGAACTCCTTAGCATCAGAACGTGTTAATGATAATATATGAAATACTAATGTTCTGATGATCATTTCGAAAAATCCTTTCTTAGTGAGCACCTAGAAGCCAAAAGGAACAAATGTGCCAAATTTCAAGTTTGTGGGCTTTATGGTTCTGGAGATTTTGTGATGATGCATGACTGGTATTTCAATTTTATATATATAGATTCTGTTTTGTCAGCAATGTCTGGACTGGCCTTTCTCTCAATTTCCCATTTTTCCAGATGGTTTTATGGATAAGATATAAATACTCTCATTTCTTCAGATAAATTCTTTTGGTATTGGCAGAACATCTGATCCTCACAACAACATATGGAACAACTGACGAAAGTATATTATTATTAACACACTCTGATGCTAAGGAGTTCTACTCCCCCTCCACACCTGAAAAGAAATCTGTTCCAAATGCAAAACACAAGCAGAGAAGAGGCGTTTCAGTTTGTTTTAGTTTCACAGCACCAAGCAGCTTTAGTACAGAAGAGTTGAACTAAGCCATGCCCAGGCTATTTGCTGTCTTCTTCTTGTTCATATAACAAATACTGTTTCAGTTTCCAAAGAGCCCTCAACTTTCTCACACACTGACAGGATGCTAACCAGATGAATACTGATGGATGCTGGTAGGCAGAGACAGAATTTTTTCCCCCTTATTTTCCTCCCCAAAAACTAAGTCTGACCACATAGTTTCATAGCGAAGCACAGGTATTGAGCTAGTTAAACTATAATGAAATTCTTGGGGGGGGGGGGAGGATAGGAGTATGTAGAGAAGAATTTTTGTTCTTTCCTAAATACATTTCTCCCTGCTGAAATACAGGTAATTCTCAACTTACAACTATTCATTTAGTGACCGTTATAAGTTACACTACATTAAAAGAGGGACATGATCATTTTTCACACTTTACAACTCCTGCAGCATCCCCATGGTCATGTGATTAAAATTCAGACACATGGCAACTGGCTCATACTTATGACGGTCCCCTTTTGCAACCTTCTAACAACCGTATTACTACATTAACTGCAGTGATTCAGATAACAAATGTGGCAAGAAAGATCACAAAATGAGGCAAAACTCTCTGAATGTCTCACTTTAGCAACAGAAAATTTTAGACTCATTTGTAGTCATAAACCGAGGACCACCCGTATACCTTGCTCCTCTCAGCCCAGTCTTCCATTCTGTCCGATTTACATTGCAATTTTGTTTTGACATCCCTGGGTGTGGGCCAAATAATTTTTTTCCCCCTCCTACTGTCGGTTTTCTGATCTTTATACAAAGGAAGTTTACCCTTTTCTCTCTTGGTAACCAGGTTTTCTGAGGGTGAGAGAATTCATAAAGAACTTTTACCAAGATTACCAAGGAAGGCTTGTGGCTTTGCAGAATCTATTATTAAGTCTTCTTCTGCTAAATGCGTCCTTTTCTGTTTTTTGATCACTTTTATATTTATGAATGCTTCCACTAATTTATACCTGAAGTCATTAAGTCAATAAATTTTAGTGTTCCGTTGAGATATCATACTGGCTATTTTCCAAACTTTAGATATACAGTTGAGCAGAACTTTCCAAACTGGGCAACTTTTAAGATTTATGAACTTCAACTTCAACTTCCAGAATTCCTCAGCCATTCTTCAGACGTTGAAGTCCACAAGTCTTAAAAGTTGCCAAGTTTGGGGACTCTTGCTGTAGAGAGACCAATTTTGGGGAGCCAATGTATTTTTTGTAGAACAAAAATCTCACTACTTGGGAACGATGTGTGTCATCAATGATTACCCAAACAAACACGCGACCTCTAAGCTACCTGATTTTTCCAAATAAATCCTAAAACCTGATCTCCAATCCCCATATGATTGTCTGCATCTTCTCAACCTCTTTTCCCTCCTAAAGCCCTTTCAAGTTATCTGCCCCAAATTTTCAACCGATTGCAAAGAATTTGTTAGGCCTCCCTAAAATCTTACTATCCTCTTTTATATCTTTTTGCCTCCTGTTTTTTTTTTTTAAAGAAGGAGTGATTAACTTGCAGGGAAGGAAAGATTTTCGTTCACAATTTTTGGGGTATCCCAGTTTGTATTAGTTCCCATAACTTTCTTGGGGGAGGGGATGATAACTTCTATTTAGAAAACAGAAAAAGCGTGCTTCGTGTGGCATGCGTGCCATAGGTTTGCCATCACGGCCCTACACCATTTCAGACAAATGATTGTGTCATCTGTTCTTAAAAACCTGCAATGTTGGAGCACCACAACCTCTGGGGGCAAGTTGTTCCACTGGCTAATTGTCTTCGCTGTTAGGAAATTTCTCCTAAGTTCTGGGTTTCTTCTCTCCTTGATTAGTTTCCACCCATTGCTTCTTGTCCTGCCTTTCAGGTCCTTTGGAGAATAGGTTGACCTCCTCTTTTTTATGGCAGCCCCTCAAATATTGGAATGTTGCTATCATAACACACACAACACACACACACCTGTCCTTTTTAAAGCATTGATCGATCTGCCTTCAAGAGAGCCTTTCAAAGGGTCTGTGGGACCCTGTGAGCATATCATCCTTGAAAGATGTTTAGACTTTGGGGAAAGTTCAGAGAAGAACAACTAAGATGATCAAAAGCCTGGGAATTAAAACATATGAAGAACAGCTGCAGAATTTGGGCTTGGCTAGTAGTCTAAAAAAAAAATAACTAGGGGGGACATGATAGCAGCAACCTGGAATTAAGGAGAAACTTCCTAACAGTGAGGACAATTAACTAGTGGAACTGCTTGCCACCAGAAGTTATGGGTGCTCCATCAGTGGATATTTTTAAGAAGAGTCTAGATAATCACTTAACTGAAATGGTATAAGGTCTCCTGCTAAAGCAGGGGGCTGGACTAGAAGACCTCCAAGGTCCCTTTCAGTTCTATTCTATTCTATTCTATTCATAATTCACGTTCAGGTCCCGCTCGGTCCTCAACATACTCTGAAAACAGCTCCCCTCAGACCTCCCCGGCTCCCCACTTACCGCGGGGGCATCCACGGTGGTGTAGCGGACGATGATCTGGAAGGGTCGCTGCGGCTCCAGCGAGGCCGGCAAGGAGATGCTGAGCGCCGAGCCGTAGTCGGTGAAGGGGTCCACGCGGAAGAAAAGCGGGTAGGGGGCGCGGGCGGCGGGCGCCGAGAGGGGGAAGGCGGGCAAGGGCGGCGCAGCAGTCTCGGCGCTCTCCAGCGGGGTGCAGGCCCAAGGCCCGGCCGGAGGAGGCTCAACCCACGGCGGGGGGACCTCGGCTGGGGAGGCGTCCCGCAGGGGCTCCGGGGAGGCGCCCAGGCCCGGCCGGTCTACTTCGGGCAGCGGCTGCCCGAAGGCCGAAAGTGCGCTGGCGGTGCTAAGCGGGCAGTGCGGGTGCGGGTGGCCCGCGGGGGCCGAGGACGGGCGGGCGGGCGGCGGCGGCGGCGGAAAGGCTCCCCGGCCCGGCTCGCCTTCCGCGCCGCTCCCGCCGGCGCTGGAGAAGACGAAGCCGCAGCGTCCCTCGCCGTCCGGGCAGGCCCGGAAAGCCACCGAGGCCACCCGCATGGCCGGGTGCGTGTCCAAGACCAGGACGCGAGGTCGGCGAGGCCGACGGTCTTCCTCGGCCGCCTCTTGCTGGGTGCCGCCGGGCGCCGGCCGGGCGCACAGCTCCAGCACCAGGCAGCCGGCAAGGGCGCGGGCCTCAGGCCGCAGGTCCAGCCCGAGGCGGAGGTGGCGGAGGCGGAAGAGCGAGGCGCTGGAGGCCGAGGCCACGTCCGGGGGCGTCTCGGGGGCCTCCATGGGGCCTAGGTGAAATCCATGGGCGGGCGCGGGAGGCCCGGTGGCGGCCGACGACTCACCCAGGCCGCCCGGGAATCCGCTCGCCGGCGCCAGGAAGAGGCGAGGCCCAGCCGGCCTGCCCCGAGCGGGGCGCGCTACGTGCGGCTGGAGGAAGAGGAGGAGGAGGCGGCAGTGGCGCTGGGCGGCGCCCGAGAGCGGCGCGAGGCGGCCGGAGGGGCCTTTGGACGCGCGCCCTGCCTGTCCCGGCCGTTGGACGGGAGCCTCGAGCTGGGCCGAGCCTGGGGCTTTATTGATCCCGTCGTCCCCTGGCCGGAACTCAGCCTTGGGACGGCAGAGAGACCGGAATGGTCCGGCGCTCGGGAATGCCTTTTGCTGTAGAGGCAGGAAGGATCCCCCTCCTTGGATCCGGCCAGGTGATCTCCCGGGAGGGATCGTGTGAGCAGGGTGTGTAGGAAGGAGACTGAGCAGGGATCAACTGGTTTGCCAGGAGGAGTTGGAAGGGCCCTTTGAGGTCTTATAGTCCAACCCCCTCAGGCAGGAAACCCTGTGCAGGTAGGCCTCGACTTACAACAGTTCGGTTAGTGGCCGTTCAAAGTAAGTAATGACTATTTTTCACAGATCTTTACAGCAGTCCCCTGGTCATGTGATTTACATTGGGATGCTTGACAGCTGACTCACATTTATGATGGCTTGCAGTGTCCGGGGACCTGTGATTGCCATTTGCAACCTTTTGACAAGCAAAGTCAATGGGGAAATTGGATTCACTTAACAGCTGTGTCACTAAGGTAACAACTGCAATGATTCACTTAATAAATGTGGTGAGAAAAGTCGTAAAAAGGGGTTATAACTTCTCAGCCACATAAATTTTAGGCTCAGTTGTGGTCACTAGTTGAGGATTACCTGTACCGTCTCAGGTTAAGTATTCTCTCCTTTAAAAAAAACTTGTTTTAAAGAAGGGTCATGAACATGATGGAGTGACTCCCAAATTGCAGTGCTTCTCAACCTTGAAAACTTCAAATCTCAGAATTCCCCAAACATTGAAGTCTATGAAGATCTCTCGCAACTTTCAACAGTTCGTTTAGTGACCTTTGAACTTACCACAGCACTGAAAAGGGTGACTTATAACTTGTTTTTCAAACTTGTGACCATTGTAGCACCCCTATGGTCACGTGATCAAAATTCAGGTGCCTGTCCCAGGGTCATGTGATCAGACCGTTCTTTGGAAGGACAGATCCTGAAACTGAAGCTCAAATAGTTTGGCTGCCACCAAATGAGAAGGGAGGAAAAGACCCTGATTTTGGGAAAGACGGAAGGCAGGAGAAGAGGATGGTAGAGGATGAGATGTTTAAATGGTGCCATCAACGGAATGAACATGAATTTTGGCAAACTGGGAGAGAGTGGAGGACATGGGGGGGTGGAGTGCTATGGTCCATGGGGTTGCCAAGAGTCAGACTGAACAATAATATAAGAAACTCCATGCATCATGTACATTTTCTAATCCATTGTAATTTAAATAAATACAAACTTTGCACGTGGAAAACATGAGCACAACCTATCTCTCTCTGTCTGTCTTGTCTGTCTATCTATCTACCTACCTACCTAAATAGAAGATAAATGGAAGGAACCTTGGAGATCTTCTAGTCCAGCCCCTTGCTTAAGCAGGAGACCCTATACCATATCAGAGAAGTGGCTGTCCAGTCTCTTCTTAAAAACTTCCAGTGATGAAGCACCCACTTCTGGTGGAAACTTCCATTCCACTGGTTAGTTGTTCTCACCGTTAGGAAATGTCTCTTTAATTCCAAGTTGGTTCTGTCCTTGATCAGTTTCCATCCATTGCTGCTTGTTCTGCTTTTAGGTGCTTTGGAGAAAAGGTTGACCCCCCTCTTCCTTGTGGCAGCCCTGCAAATTCTGGAATACTGCTGTCATGTCCCCCATTAGTCTGTCTTTTCTCTAGACTGCCCAAACCCAAATCCTGCATCCGTCCTTCATATGTTTTAGTCTCCAGGCCTTTAATCGTTTTAGTTGCTCTTCTTGCACTTTTTTTCCAATATCTCAACATCTTTTTTGTAGTGTGGTGACCAAAACTGGATGCGGGTATTCCAGGTGTGGCTTTATTAAGGCTGGTACGACTTAATTCTAGACTCAATGATGGTCCTAAGTTGAGGACTACCTATATAGCATAAACAGTTGTATGGAAAAAAGGGAAGTATGGTTTTTAGGTTACAAATGTCTTGATGGGTATCGCAACAAAGCCAGAGAGGATCACTTCCCAGATTGCAGGATACAGAAGGATGGGTTTAATCTACAGGTAAGCAAGATTTTAACTTGAAACAATGGGAAAAATGTTAATTAGATCAAGGCTCTTCAAACTTGGCAAGTTTAAGACTTGTGGACTTCAACTCCCAGAATTCCTGAGCTAACATGACCAGAGGAGGAATTCTGGGAGTTGGAAGTCCCCAAGTCTGTAAAGCTGTCAAGTTTGAAGACCCCTGAACTGGTGTTTCAGATGGATTTAAACATCCATCTTAAACCATGAGTCATTTAATTAATTTATTTGATTTGCCAATCGCTTACAAGATAATAGATATAAGTATAAACATGAGTAAGAATACAGAAAATAGGTACAAATAAATGGGGACAATAGGACAGGGACGGTAGGCACGATGATGCACTTATGCACACCCCTTAGTAAACTAAGTTTACTAAATTAACTAAGGACTTAGTAAATCTGGGTTGTTTTTTCCTTTTTGATAATGTATTCATTTTTATTTTTGCACTTTATTCTTTTTTTGTTTTTAAAATCACTTTTTAAAAAAACACAAATAATAAATTTAAAAGCCCTATGGATTATGGAATGTACCGTGAAGGCAGGTTCAATTTTCATGCAAAGCAATAAGCATGAAAACTTCTTTAGGAAACTGCAACACAGCATGCTTAGTAAAACAATATAACCTATTAAGATTAACTGGATTCAGTCATGGATTCCTAAATTATGGCTGATTAAAGAGCAACAGTACACAGCTCATCCCAGCTGCTTCATGGGAGAAAACTCAACACTGCTCCATAATGAAAGGGCACACACGTCTTTACAAAAACCAAAATAATTTTTATTCACTTTTGCAGATGTCCGTCTTGACAAGACAATTTGCAAACATGCTAAGGCTATAAAATGTCCAGCTGGACAAAAACAAACCAACAAACATGCAGTGCTGACTGATCGAAACAGCTATTACAAGACTGACCATGCCCGTGTGGGCTACTGGTCCCATATAACACAGATGGTGTACAGTAACCATGGTAACATACAACACAGGACCAGCAACCTGAGGTAGGCCTCTTTACAATTAGAAAATGAAATTTCCTACACCAGTGTCAAAACCTGATCAGGTGCCTGCTAAAAGCTGCAAGATGCTGAGGATGTAACAAATATGCAAGAGCAAAATTTTGTGCACATACAGTTGGATGAATGAAGAACAGTTTTAAAAATATCAAAAGTGTCTGGAGAACTTTCCAAAATAAATGCCAATATCTCAAAAGTCTGCATCTCAGCAGAGAAACACCGTAGGAAATAGCAGGGTCCAGTCTAAAAAAAGATTTAGCTGCTACAGCTTGGGAATAACGCTGTATGCCAGGGGAAAAGATCTGCAAAAACTTTGGGGAGTTTAACTCCCAGGATTCCCCAGCCAATATGGCTGACTGAGGAATTCTGGGAGTTGGAAGTCCACAAGTCTGAAAAGTTGCCCACTTTGGAGATCTGTATGCTTTGGAGAGGTGCTTTTTGCTTAGCAAAATGGAAGTGGCTTTGACTGCATTGGATGAAATAGCAGCCAGCCAACTGACAGTGTCATTGTGTGCACCCAGGTGAATGCACTGGGTTCAAAGGTACCTGAGTTTTGTGATGGCCCTTCACTTCCCACTACAGTTAAGTATTTGCTAATGAAATCGCCCCAAGGGAGGGGAATGTTAAACCCCTCCAGGGTACAGTACCATGAGAAATTGTGGCTCCTGTCTAATAATTGTCAAGGATCTTGACTGCTGTCTTGCCGGGACCCACATGCCATAGGTAGGAATGAGGAAAATGGGAGAGGGAGGGAGAGTTACACAAAACTTTCATTTCCACCCAGAAGTTTGGGCGGGGGGGAGAAAACAGCACCAGGAAGAGTCCAGTGCTGCCTGGCCCAAGCCAGGTTTCCAACCCCACTAAAACGGTACAAAAAAAAAACAGAATAGAAAAGAATATGCACTGGTATTAACCACAGCGCTCATTTTAATATAAAATAAACAGCTTACATTTCCACTGTAAATATAGGCTATGTACAGAATTCTGTATAGATATAGCTACATGTATAAAGCTTCAATATAGGCCTCTGGATACATTTATAACATGGCTCCCTGAGCCATCTTGTAGAGTGCATTTAATAGCAAAAAAAATTAGTAAGAAGAATACGAAATAAATACCATAATAAAAACTATGAAGAATCTTCCTTATAGTGCTTTTTTTTTTTTTCCAAAAAAAAAAAAAAAAAAGAACTCAGTCCTGACTCACGATCCTTAAAAAAAAATATATTAAAAGGTGAAAAGACAACCTGCTTGAAAGACATGAAAATGGAAGGAGGAACATCCCTGCCACAGGCAGAGAAGGATTACGCTCCATATTAAAGTGACTTTGCCCTGAATTTTAGCCCTTTACAGCAACCTTGTTTTCTGCAGCAGCAAACATGGCATAGAAGCGGGAATTGTCATTGGACAGAAGAGCAGCAGGAGTGTCAAATTCCACCACCTGAAACAAATGGAAGAGGAAGGGCATGAAATGGAGTAAACACAGGTAGCCTTGGCTTCACGGCCACAATTGAGCCCCAAAATTATGTCGATAAGTGAGATATTTGTCAAGTGAGTTTTGCCCCGTTTTACGACCTATCTCGCCACAGTTGTGAATCTGGCTACTGGCTTTGCTTATCAGAAGGTCACAAAAGTGAATCACATACCGCAACTGTTGTAAATAGGAGTCGGCTGCCAAGCTTCTCTTGTATGTCACATTCTGATCATGTGCCCATGGGGTTAATGGTTGTAAGTGTGAAAAATGGTCATAAGTCAATTTTTCAGCGCTGTTGTAACAGTCACTCAATGAACTGTTTTAAGTTGAGGACTACGTGTAGCATCACTGTTGAAAAAGAGACCCAAAGATCTCCAATTCCTTTATTTTAGATGAAGGGTTAGAGCTCCTTTAAGGGTGACACGATAGCAGTCTTCCCATATCTAAGAAGAAGAAAAGAGGGGCCTCCACTTATTTTCCCCAAAGCCCCTGAGGGCAGGACAAGAAGCAACAGGTGGAAACTTATCAAGGGGAGAAGCAACCTGGAATCACAGGAGAAACTTCCTGACAGAACAATTAATCACTTGGAGTAACAGAATAACAGAGTTGGGACCTTGCAGGTCTTCTCATTCAACCCTCTGCTGAAGCTGGAGATCCTCCACCATTTCAGTCAACTGGTTGTCCAATCTCTTCTTAAAAATTTCTAGTGATGGAGCTGGAAGTTCTGGAGGCAAGCCTTTCCTCTGATTAATTGTTCTCACTGTCAGGATTTCTCCTTGATTAATTTCCATCTGTTGCTTCTTGTTCTTCCTTCAGGTGCTTCTGAGAATAGGTGTCTTCCCCCCTCTTCTTTGTGGCAGCCCCTCAAATAGTGGGAGACTGATATCCTGTCACCTTTAGTCCTTCTCTTCGTTAAACTAGACATACACAATTCCTGCAACCCTTCTTCACATTTTTAGCCTCTTTAGTCCCCTAATCATCTTTGTTGGTCTTCTCTGCACTCTTTCTAGAGTCTCAACATCTTTTTAATATTGTGGCAAACAAATGATTCCAGGGAAACTTACCATTTTAGAAACATCCTGTCTAAGATCTTGTTTACATCACAAGGAAGACTGCTTCATTGCCAACTATGAATTGAAGCCAATTACCTTGCAGGAAATTTCATGAGAGCTGCAGAGTTTTGCCACCCATTGATTGGCTCCTGGCTCCCGGTTCCATGGTAACTTGTAGAAGAAAAAGAAGTTCGCAGCTCACTCACCTGTCCTTGCATCAATACCATAATCCGGTCAGAGCCCAGAACCGTATGCAGACGATGAGCGATCGTCAGCATGGTGCAGTCTGCAAAGGCTTCTCTGATCGTCTCTTGGATCAGTAAATCGGTCTCGGTATCCATAGCAGCTGTCGCTTCATCCAGGATTAAGATCTGTGGAACATAGCATGAGCCTCATTAAAAATGTAGCCGTCAACCCTTTCCCTGGGCTTCTTCCACTGTGACTAAAAGATAGTAGAACATGAAATGAAAGGCCTAAAAAGTATGCAGACGGGGCTGAGGGGGACATAATGGAACACAGTTCCTCTCATTTATCTAATGAAAGCTTAGTTGGGCTCAGTTGTCCTGAATCAATCTTCCTGGAATACAAGAAAACAGACCTGGATTCTTTGTTTCAAACCTGATTGCAGTAATTAACCAATTCCTCAATTCATCACTCACCTTACAACGACGCAACAAGGCTCTGGCAATGCAAAGCAACTGCCTCTCCCCAACAGAGAAATTTTCCCCATTTTCCATCACTTCGGATTCAAGTTTCATGGGCAGCTGAGACATCTAAGTGAGAACAAAGCAACAGAACAAGGTCAAATACGTGGTTCTTCAGCAGAGGTGGGGAACGATGGCCCCTTTAAGACTTGTGGACTTCAACTCCCAGAATTCCTGAGCCAGCATCATTCCCCAACCCTGTTCTAAACCAAGGTCTCCAAACTTGGCAGCTTTAAGACTTGTGGACTTCAACTCCTACAGTTCCCCAGCCAACATGACTGGCTGAGGAATTCTGGGAGATGAAGTCCACAAGCCTTAAAAGTTGCCAAGGTTGCTCTAAACGCTTCCAGATGCTCCATCATCTTTTCAAAATCTACCAGTTACGAACTGGCGCCAATGACAAAATGAACTTCCGAGAGAGAAGATATTTTCCACCAGTGGTGGGAACGGCATACAGAAAAGAGATACCCCAAATAAAGCAAGCATTTTACACTGATTTATAGAGCTCTCCAAAGTAGGTTACATCAGCCCATGCAGGCAACAGTGGACACAATGTTTGACTTGGTATGTCACTAGAAGTGAAGGTGATTCTGATAATGGTTTCAGCACAGAGGATTTGTAATCCAGGCCTTTTTAAAAGAAGTGTTTATTACTTAGAAATACAGGTAGTCCTCGACTTAAAACCACAATTGAGCCCAAAATGTCAGTTGCTAAACAAGGCAGATGTTAAGTGACTGTTGCCCCATTTTACAACCTTTCTCACCACAGTTAACTGAATCCCTGCAATTGTTAAGTTAGTAACACAGTTGTTAAGTGAATCTGAAGTGTGAAAAATGGTCATGTTGTAACTTTGAACAGTCACTAAATGAACTGTTGTAAGTTGAGCACTACCTGTAGGAAGATAGTTAACAAGAGTTAACAATAATAAGCCACCCAGAGCAGCCATTACATACATATATCTATATGTGGATTCTTGTTTCTGTCCCCTCTCCTCTTCTTCCAGCCTGTGGAAAGTACAGATGGTCCTCAATGTACGACCACAAGCAGGACTAGAACTTCCCTAGCTGAGCGATTCAGTCATTAAAAGAGTCATGCCTAATTTTACAAGCTTTTTGCTGTGATCATGAAGCAAATCTTGCTCCTTCCATTTATTTTGTCGGAAACTGGCTGAGAAAATTGCAAATTGCAGTCATGTGATCTAGGGGCCCAACCATAACTACCTCCCAGGTGCCAAACACCTAAATCCTGATCACATGATCATGGGGATGCTGTGAAGGTCATAAGTACAAGGACCGGTCATAAGCCACTTTTTTTTCAGCTCCATGATAACTTTAAGTAGTTGCTAAATGAATGCTCATAAGTCAAGGACTACCTGTATTCCGTGAATAGCCCAGCAGTAAAATGTTGGCAAGATTTTGTAGTTGAAAAAGTGCAGTGCCAGAACAGAAAGGAATTTATGAATCCTCGTACTTACACAGTCTTTCATGTGAGTCCTTTCCAAAGCCTCCCAGATTTGCTCTTCGCTGTACTGTGTGAAAGGATCCAAGTTGGATCTAAAGAAGCCAAAATATAACAGCAAGTCACAACCCATTTCCCTCAGAATGTAATCCACTCTTCAAGGACAATTCTATCTTATATGGAGTAGCAAAAGGAAGCAAAAGGGAGGAGGAGGAGAAGCAAGAGCAGAATGGTTAATTGAATTATGAAGTTACTTTGATTAGAATTGCACACACTGAGCACAGATTGGCGAGGGAATTCTGGGAATTGAAGTTCATACATCTTAAAAGTTGACACGGTTGTGAAACATGGTTATCAACTTACATGAACCCAGCCACTATAGTTTGTAAACAATAACAAACTAATGGTCAATAAAGTGAATCCATTCTGGTTTCAGAGTTATATTTCTCAGTAAGGTCATTTTCATAATGACTAACAAGAGGAAATCTCTTCTCTTTTCTCTTCCTTCCTCTCCCTCCCTCTCTCTCTCTTAGATTTTGTTATACCAACCTCACAGTGCCACTGAAGAGGACTGGCTCCTGGGGAATTATGGAAAGTTTGCTCCGAAGATCTGCCAAGCCAATGTCACTGATTTTCACTCCGTCAATTTTAATGCAGCCCCCTGACAGCTCCACCAAGCGAAAGAGAGCCATTCCTAAAGAGGATTTTCCTGGAAAAAGCAAGGAAGATCGTAGTTAGCCATCATGTTGAGGAATGTGCAAGTTTAGTCTATACCCCATGGGTGGAGAACAATGGTCCTTTTATGAGTTGTGGACTTCAACTCCCAGAATTTCTGAGCCACCATTCTGGGAGTTGAAGTCCACAACTCATAAAAGGGCCATCATTCCCCATCCCTGCTATACACTATCACAGCAATTCTTTAGCAGCTGTTTTAAAAAAGAAGGTAGAAGCTTGTTGTTAGGGATAACATTGTCTACCCTAAGTGGTTTAGGTAAAATAATAAATATGTTATCATGGTTTATAAGTTAAAGTGTCTGCAACTTTAAATATAGGATTGTAATTAAGGGAGTGGTTGTAAAAAGCACCATAAAAGAAGCAACGAACATTCAGCTTGCTCTCTCTGGCTTTGATGATCCCTAATTACTGCATGGACTCAAGACTGCATTACTCGAACGGGAGAGAGACAAAGGACTGATTTGTAAGTGAACTGACAATTGGATATTCTACATGGGCTTTGCTAACTGAATATCCTTGAATGGACTGACTAAATGATACATGACTAATGGACTGTTATTTTGACTATGCTATAAATGGAATAAACTATATTTTGATAGCACAAGCGTATCTGTTATTTTTACTGTTATGTTAACAAACATACAAACTAATCTCACTCATTTATCTGTGTGCCTATCTGACTAACACTGTACATTCTGTTTAGCTTGTCTCCTTAACCCTGGTTGGGGAACACAGGCTTAACACTTGTTAAAGAGAGATCCAAGCTAGAAATAAGGAGGAATTGTCTGACAGTGAGAACAATTAATAAATGGAAGAGCTTGCTTCCTGGAGGTTTTCAAAAATAAACTGGACTACCATTTGTCTGAGATGGTATAAGGTCTTCTGCCTTTAGCAGAGAGGTACAGTAGAAAACTTCTGAGGTCCCTTCCAACCCTATGGATTCTATGTTCTACTTTTTAATATTATTTTTATAGGCAGTACATCCAAGACAGTCCAGAGTTTAAAACAAGCACTTTACAATGCAGTAGGTAATATCCACAAGAATAATGCAAAGGGAAAGAAGAAGAGGGAAAAACACACGCACATCCAGGATCCATGACTATGCAGAAGTCTGGAGTCTAAACACACAGCCGTGATGTAAGGAGTAATGCCATGTTGCCCACAGAATACAAGACTCTCCTTATTTATCCTACAATCACAGGAGTTTTTTTGTTTTTTTTTTAAGAAAAGACCTGTTGAGTGAATCTGGCTTCCCCATTTTGACTTTGCTTCTCAGAAGGTCACAAAAGAGAGGGATCACGTGATCCTGGGACACAGCAGCGGTCATAAGTATGAGCCGGATGCCAAGCATCTGAATTTTTATCACGAGATCATGGGGGGATGCTACAAAGATTGTAACTGTGAAAAATGGTCGTGTCACCTTTTTCCAGTGCCGTTGTGACTTTAAACAGTCACTAAATGGACTGTTGTAAGTTGAGGACTACCTGTAATGAAAAAGCTGCCTTCTAGAACCTCATTTTGCCTTTTTTAAAGACCGATTTTGTAGTAATTGTTAAGCGAACAAGTTGTTTGTTGAGGGCTAGGTTTGCCAAAAGCCAGAAGTAAATGCCGGGTTTTGGCAAAAACACTGTAAAACATGGCCACGTGACCATGGGGCGCTGCATACAATCATAAATGTGGACCAGTTGAGTGCCTAAAAGTGGTCACATGATGGCAATGCGGGCAGCTGTCAGAAGTTGAGAACTAGATTATAAGTACCCTTGCGAAAGCCTGTCCTAACTTTCAGTCACAACTCAAGGACTATCTCTATTCACACTGAAGAGCCATTTGCTCACCAGATAATGCCATGTGACAGCAAGACTACCAAACCAAGGAATGTTTTTTGTGAGAAATCTTAAGTAACATTTGCGCATTGCCCGAACAGACATGTACCCTTGCTAATGTGAATTTTTTCCTCTTCGGAAATTAGGTGTTTTTTTTTTTACTTCTAATCCTCACAAGGTGGCATCAGTGAGCCTTCAAAACATCTAAACAGGGGCACCTAGAGCACCCCAGCCTTACCTGAGCCAGTCCTCCCCACAATTCCGATCTTCTCCTTGGGTTTGATGGTGAAGCATACTTTTTTGAGGACAAGCGGCAGGTTCTCACGATAACGCATTTCTGCATTTTCAAAGCGGATTTCTCCTTCATGGGGCCAGTCTGGAAGGGGAGCCTTATTCTTGATACGAGCTGGGGCCTCCAGGGAAAGTGTCTTGGAACCACAGAGAAAAGAAAAGAGAAAAGATGTCAACTACAGACAGCATTCTAGGAACAATTAACAGAATAAGAGTTGGAAGGGAACTTGGAGGTCTCCTAGCCCAACCAACAGCAAACCCTATACAATTTTAGACAAATAGTCATGCAATCTCTTCTTTAAAACTTCCAGTGTTGAAGCACCCTCAACTTCTGGAGGCAAGTCATTCTATTGGTTCCTCTATTCCTCCTTAATTCTAAGTTGCTTCTCTCCTTGATTAGTTTCCATCCGTTGCTTCTTGCTCTGCCTTCAGGTGCTTTGGAGAATAGGTGGACCCCACCCGCTCTTCTTTATGGCAGTCCGTTAGAGATTGGGACGATACTATCATGTCACCCCCTAATCCTTTTCATTGAGCTAGACATGCCCAATTCCTGCAAAAGTTCTCCATATCTTTCAGCCTTCAGTCCCCTAATCATCTTTGTTACTCTTCTCTGCACTCAACATCTTTTTTATCTGGTGGTGACCAAAACTGGACACATTATTCCAAGTGTGGTCTTACCAAGGCATTATAAAATGGTATGAACACTTCACGTGATCTTGATTCTATCTCGCTGGTAATGCAGCCTAGGATTGTGTTGGCCTTTTGGGCAGCTGCCCCACACTGCTGGCTCATATTTAAGTGACTGTCCACTAGGGACATCAAGATTCCTTTCGCAGCTACTGTTGTTGAGTCAGGCATTACCTTCTTAATAGATTAAATAAAAGTAGAAGTGTTGTACAATCAACATCAGGAAGCATCATCAGGATCTAAGGTTCACAAGTTAGGCAGCTATTTATGGAACGCTGAAGGGGAGATGTGGGGTTGCCCTAGAGCCGTGATGGCCCAGGTGGCACACAGAGCATTTGTGTTGGCATACAAGCCACAGGCAAACTTACCTCGCTGCACATGCCTCACAGCTGATTTTCAGCTGGTTTGAGGCCTTTTTCAGCCTACCAGAGGCTTGAAAAAAGTATCTGCAGGCTTTGCAGGCCAAATAATAGGCCCGTTTTGTCACTTCCTGTAATACCAGAAGTGATGAAACGGGCCTATTATTCATCCTGCAAAGCCTGCAGAGGCTTTTTTCAAGCCTCTGGGAGGCCGAAAAAGGCCTCAAATTGGCCAAAAATCAGCTGTGAGGTGCAGTGCAGGTAAGGGGGAGGCAGGGGGGCACAGGCAGGGGGGATTGTGCATGCATGTGCAGGGGGCAGGAGGGTGCGCATTGCCTTCTGGATGCTGGCATATGAGCGTGCGTGTGCCAGCGTAGGCACAATTTTTGGCACAGGAGCCCAAAAAGGTTAGCCACCACTGTCCTAGAGCAACAGTCTAACAATCCCCTTGCTGGAGGAACCAGCATGTATCAGGAGCCTACCACTGATAATTTCTCAGGCAGACCTCTACTTTTTTCAGCACAGTGGATATCACACATAATAACTGAAACTATCTTTCTCTTATAGGAGGTATCAATTCCCATTTATCTCATTAATCATTGTCTCATCTGTGAGATGTTAGCCTTGTGCTAAGATTATATATTTTTCTGGTTCCAGATGCGTAATTCTTTTAGGCATTTCAGGAATGTTTTGGATTTTTACACCATTATCACTGTTGATGGTGCTTACTGTCTTTTTGATTCTATCTTTAATTTGTTCACTGCTCGGAGAAGTTAGAACTGAAGAAGCTTCTTGGATGAGAAGCAAAATGCTTTCAGAGAAAGAATTAAGAACGTCCTGTTGCCTTTTGGAAAAGCACCTTTGAGACTGCCTGGAGACGTCTGTTATTGGATGGGTTAAGAATATACTGCAGAAATCATTGAGTTTAGCAGCAGGAGCAGGGGGCATCTTTCCATAGGCAGGGCACCAGGGAAAATATTGGGCAGTGGATAGAACGCTTAAATACCTTGATGTAGTGGTCAATTCTCTCCACAGACGTAAAGCGAGCCTCCGTCTCTGAGGCCAACCTGACTGTAAACTGGAACAATCCCGTTAACTGAAAAGGAAACAAATCACTGTTACTTATAGCACCATGATACATTAACCAGTTTACTAGCTGTGAAACCTCAGAGTGATTATTCTCTGTGGAACAATTTAATCCCATTGGGTGAGGGTGGTTAAGTGAGACTTTCTCATGAACAATAGGGAGGAAAGGAGCTCCATTCCTTGTTAGTGATGAAGTTCCATTAAGTTGCCAATGTGTGGGACAAACAAGCACTACCACAATCAATTTTATTCAGCTTACTGCCTTCCTCAACTGCACCTTATCCCTCCATTTGTTAGCACCAGTTTTTTCTTATCCACAGGGCACTTTCTCTTCCAAAGAAGCCATGTTAATAGAGGATGGTCAAAAATATTCCACAGTACCATCACTACATGTTTTCAGTGTTGCACTGGACAGGGGATCAAGCAGACAGGTACTGCTTGTTAGCCTCTGTAGATAGTCCTCAAGTTACAATCACAATGAAGCCTGCCCATTATGGTTGTATGTTGTGACAGTTGTAAAGATTTTATGACCTTTTTTTGGTTGCTAAAAGAACCCATATTTTTTGCTGAAAATTGGAATTTTTCAACCAAACAGTTGTAAAACATAGACACATGATCACAAAACACAGCAAACTGTTGCAAATGCAGCCCATCTGCCAAGTGCCCGGTGCAGTCCTACAACTGCCGGTGTGTGTTTGTGGGGGGCTCCGACGGTCAGAACTTTGAATCCAGGTCATAAGTACCCCCTAGGTAGTTCCACTGTAACTTTGACTGGTTGCTAAGTGACTGGGTCATAAGTCAAGGACTACTGTAATATAAAATCAAGTCAACAGTGTGCTTTTGATTGGGCCTGGCTGCACTGTTCTTCCAAAAGGGAGTTCCAAAATGCAACTTCGTTTTGACATACAAGAGATGCATTCACCTGAACAGCATATGAGATGGCGAGCCCAGCGTAAGCAGGTGGGATCTGGCCGTGCATTAAGACGATCATTAAGCCAGTGATGGTAATGAGGGCAATGCTGACAATATCCAGCCTGACAGCCAGCCAGCGCATTGCACAGCTGAACAAATAGACGGGAGCCTGGTTGTCATCCAGCAGTTGTTGGTATCTAGAACAAACAGAATATATTCACAATTAAAATACAGATCATCTTAAATTTACAACCATTCATTTAGTGGTTACAGCAATACCGAACAGTGATCTACGACCATTTTTCACGCTGAATGATTGTTGCAGCATTCCCCAAGGTTATGTGATCAAAATTCGGATGCTTTTTTTTATTTATTTATTTATTTATTGTATTTATTTGTCAAGCAAGTATTAGATAATAGGTATAAGCATGGTTATGAATACATGAAATGGATAAGAATAAAAAAAAGAAACAATAGGACAGGGACTGTAGGCATGTTGGTGCACTTATGCAGATCCCCTACAGATCTCTTAGGAAAGGGGTGAGGTCAATAGTGGACAGTCTAAGGTTAAAGTGTTTGGGGAAGAGACCACAGAGTCAGGTAGAGTATTCCAGACATTGACCATTCTGTTGCTGAAGTCGTATTTCCTGCAATCAAGTTTGGTGTAGTTATCTTGAGTTTGTATCTATTGTGTGCTCTTGTATTGTTGTGGTTGAAGCTGAAGTATTCATTGACAGGTAAAACATTGCAGTAGATAATTTTATGTACCATACTTAGATACTTATACGCTTGGCAACCAACATGTATTTTTATGATGGCTACAGTGTCTCGGGGTTATGTTATCCCCTTTTGGGAACCTTCTGACAAGCAAAGTCAATGGTGAAAGCCAAAGTCACTCAACAACCATATCACTAGCTTAACTGCAGTGATTCACTTAACAACTGTGGCAAGAAAGGTCATAAAATGGGTCCAAACTCACTTAAGAACTCTCTCGTTTAGCAATGGAAATTTTGGACTCAATTGTAGTCGTAAGTCAAGGACAACCTGTATTTCATTTTTTATCTGAATTGGAGGAGAAATTTCACTAACTATGATTCATGTGACTGCTAGCAAATTCAGGTAGCAGCTTGTGAACCGATTCATCTGAAATATTAAACCCAAATTGTAACTTATTATTTCTAGATCGAGGTGATACATGAACTTGCATTCTGAGTGAATTCAGCCATTTGTGCAATAAACCCAACCTTTAAAAATCCTGGCTTTATCTGTTTTGTAGCAGCCCAGACTGAATGTCAGAGAAGAAACAGAGCACTAACTTGTATAGGAATTCCTCTCTTTTATTGTAGGCATGGATGGTAGAGAGACCTTGAATGCTTGAAGTGATGTGAGAAAGAAACGGAGACTGCGTAATGTTGTCCAGTCGTTTCAACTCCCGAATGAAGACTCTGCATACGAAAAAACACAACCAACTGGAAGTAAGAGGTTTAACAAAAATATGAGAATAACTAGCCCTTTGATGATTTATGCTGCCCGAATTGGGCTTGAAGGCAGCTGGAAACCAATGAAGTTGGCATGGAAAACTCTCAAGGCTAACAATGTCTTAAAATGACCCAGAACAATTGCTGCTCTTACCTTGACACAACATGCAGAATGGTGAAAAGAACCACGAGGGGCCCCACTGCCATTAGGAACCATGGAAAGACACCAGAGATCACTCCCACGCAGAAGAACACCAGGATGACATTCTGTATGAACATTTCAGCTTGAAAAGGCAGGCGGACATCAACTGGAAGAGATGGACAGACTCAGCAGATTAGGAGAGACTGAAATTCTGACCAACGCAAATGATAGAGAGAGCCAGGTTAAGCGAAGACGCTGGCCTAGAAACCAGGAGAGTTTGAATTCTAGGTCTCCCCTAGGCCTGAAAGTCACCCACTGGGTAACTTTGGGGCAACCATCAGGAGAGTGTGAGTTCTAGTCCCACCTTAGCTATGAAAGCTGGTTAGGTAACTTTGGACCAATCCCTAGGAAACCTTGAGTTCTAGTCCTGCCTTAGAAATGAAAGCCACTCTCTCTCTCTCTCTCTCTCTCAGCTTAACCCACATCATAGTGTTGTTGTTGTGGGGGGGAAAGGATTATTAGGTATGTTTCCCACCTTTAGTTATGTATATAAAAGTGGGATAAAAATGTAACAGTAATATCTCATATATATGAGGTGGGGGACCTGAACAGAACACGCCTCCAGCCAATCAGAACACAGCCAACCCCCCAACCAATCAGAACACAGCCAAACCCCCAACCAATGAGAACACACCCCCACCCAATCAGAACACAGCCAAGCCCCCACCCAATCAAGTCACACCCCCACTAGCAGTTAAAAGGAAGAAGCAGCTGCAAGCTCACATCACTCTGAGAAGCACAGAGCTGAAGACACAAGCCTGAAGATGATGAATGAGACTTCATCGAAACGTTGGCTAGATACTTCCAATATTACGCGGGAGAAAACCCGAATAACCAAAGATCCACATACAAATACCTGCGAGAACCTCAGAAAACATACACACACACACACACACACAAGGGGCTGGTGGAAGAGGACACCACCTTGTTATAGTCTCTCCTGTCCAGCCCAGGAGAGATTCAGGTAAGGCCAGCGCAGGTAAGATTCACTCAGGGCTCTCCTACTCTGCTGTCATCAATTTGTCTGTTCAGAAATGTTAAATGAGCCGTGTTCCATTCTATGACCTTTTTGACATTGTTGAGCCAATCACTGAATCATGCAGCCATTAAGGGAATCTGGCTTTGCTTGTCAGAAGCTCCCTAAGAAAGTTGCAGATGACAACCCCAGGATGCTGCAACCATCGTAAATACATGATGGTTTGTCAAGCACCCGAAGTCTGATCATCTGACTGTGGGGATGCCACGACGGTCATAAGGGTGAAAACTGGTCATTAAGTCATAAGTCACTTTTTTCAATGCTATTGCAACTTTGAAGTCATTAAATGAATGCTTCTGTTGTGGTTTGCCGACAGCCTGCACAGACAGCAGCAGAATCAAACAGTGGGGAAGAACAGGCACCAGTCCAGGAATCTGGGGAGGACTCGGACAAGGGTCTTGTTTCCGATACAGAGATGGGGCCAGGGCTATCAGGGAGTTACGTGCTGACTCCGGAGCCTCCAAAATCTGGCAGCAGCAAGGCAGAGGAACAAGGGGAGCCTGTTCCCATTGTGTGCAGAGCTACCAGAAGGCAAAAGCAGCTAATACAAAAGGGGTGCCTCAGGTGTAAGGCTTGGAAGTAATTGGCCTTCCCATAAGACATAAAGGAAGCGCAAAGGGACAGGAACTTTTGCAGGAAGCAACTTTGTTCATACTGGCTGGTTTGGAGTCCGAAAGTTCTGTGGTGAATTTGTTTGGTTTGGTTTTGGAAAGACTAATTTAGACTTTAGACTTTGGCAGCGCTTCAAGTAAAATAAGGTGTATTCTTATCAGACGTCTTAGGAAGAATTTTGACAGACGTCCCTGGGACTAATTATAACCGGATAAGATTCATTCTGGGCTGTGAATGATGATAATTCACAGCCATTGAAATAAGAGTTTTGGATTTTATACATGTTTGTTGATGTCTCAGGAAGCCTTGGTCAGAATAGCTTCTAAGTCAAGCACTACTTGTATTAGCAACAGGTTACTAAATGAGAGTTTATTACCTTCATCCATATCTTTGGAGAACCTATTGAGAATCCGTCCCACAGGTGTGGTGTCGAAAAACTTCATTGGACTACGAAGAATCCGCCGGAAGAGTTCATCGTGCAGCCTGGATGAGGCCCGCAATGTCCCCTGTAGTGACCATAGAAGAGGACTGTTGCAACCAGGCACTCAGAAGTTTTAAAAGAAAGTTCACAAACGACTAGAAGGGACTGCAGCCCTCAGGAAGGACTACTACACTACAAATGTCTTCCACCATATTTGTGAGATGACAACAAGTCATGGAAGGAAAAATCAGGAAATAAAGGCAGTTGCTTTCATGGAAAGAATCTACTATCCAGAATAACAGGATGGGAACCAGAGATAAGAATTATTTTGTTAACAGAATTGGAAGGGACCTTGGAGGTCTTTTAGTCCTGCCTTAGAAATTCCCCTATACCATTGCAGACAAATGGTTATCCAACATCTTTTAAAAAAGCTTCCAGTGTTGGAGCACCCACATGTGGGTGA
Organism: Hydrophis major; assembly: GCA_033807585.1. Taxonomy (NCBI): domain Eukaryota; kingdom Metazoa; phylum Chordata; class Lepidosauria; order Squamata; family Elapidae; genus Hydrophis; species Hydrophis major. The sequence continues at coordinate 3,952,148 of CM066331.1, forward strand.
AAACAAGTTGTTCCACTGATCAATTGTCCTGTCTGGAAATTTCTCCTTAGTTCTAAATTGCTTCTTTCCTGGATTTGTGTCCATCTATTGCTTCTTGTATTGCCTTCAAGTTCTTTGGAGCAGCAGTCGCCAACTGGTGGGCCACGAGAAAATTTTGGTGAGCCGCAGAGAAATCTCACCCCCAGAGCACTCCCACAAAGAAATTAATCTAAGCTGCGCAGAACCACAAGGCTGTGCCGCCCACATGGCCCGCGTGAACCCTTCCCACCAACTAACTCCTTATCTGGAAAACTTGTCTGCTAAATTCCTTTTTCCGACCATCATCTGTTCTGCTGTGCCGGGAGATTTAGATTAGCTAGGAAGGAGGGAATGATTGGATTTCTTGCTTTCTACTAGTCTTTAGATCTTCGGCTCAACACAGCCAAACCTCCCTTAGGACTGAAGGTTTGTTTGCAAGCAAATCCAGTGCAGACTCACGGCAAGAAGATTTGAGAGACTGAGCTAGCCGATGGCAGATAGATAGATCACTGAATGATTCTGTGAGCAACTCAATCTGCCTGCCTGCTTTGCCTGATTTTAGGTAAAAGTTGCTCTTTTTTTTTATAAAAAATTGAATATTTACATACATGGTGTGTTGTGAGTTAATTTTGTGACTTTGCTTGCAAGCAAATTTTATGTGACAGACTGAGCTAGCCAATGGCAGATAGATCTCTGAATGAATCTGTGATTCTGTGAGCAACTCAATTTGCCTGCCTGCTTTGCCTGATTTTGGGTAAAAGTTGCTCTTTTTTTAAATAAACAATTCAGTATTTATATAAATATTTATAATATTTACATACAAGCCATGCCCAGCCAGCATTAAAAAGTGGTACTAACACTTCACGTGATCTTGATTCTATCCCTCTGTTAATGCAGCCTGGGACTGTGTTGTTCTCTCCTCCTTAAACAAATACCTACCTTGACAAAGGCAATACCACGAACAGCCTTCAGAATCAGCATGACTCCCATGGAGAGTGCATAAATGCTAGCATAGTAACGCATATGAGGATTATCCTTCATACTGTCGCTCACCACAGTTTCATTCCCCAACATCAAAGTAGTGTTCTGGGTTTTCAAAAAAAGAACCAAAAAAAGAACGAGTTTTTAATAGTAATATAGTGGTACTTTGGTACTTATCCGTAATTGGTTCCAGAAGGCAGAATGAGTACCAAACCATGTGACTTCCCATGTGACCCTCTGTTTCCACCAAGAAGGACTTCCTATCTGTCCCTTTTCCTATGTCAGCAGCCTTCCCAGCATGGCCGACTTCCTATCCGCCCTCTGTGGCTGTCCCCCACTTCCTTTTGCAGCGCATCAAGTGCCAAACCAACGAGGACAACATTTTCACATCAAAATGCTTTGAGCACCAAATTCAATGAGTTTTGAAACTGTCAAGTACTGAGGCCCCAATGTATAGGTTTTGATTTATAAGCCACCTGGAGTCATTTATTGAGGTGGGTGGCTATAGGAATCAAAGAAAGGAAGGAAAGAAGGAATTTGAAGATACCAATTGCTCTTACCCCACTGCCTTCTTTGATCCAGTAGCTCAGCCACCAGTTGCTGAAGGCTGTACTGCCCACATTCAATATGAAGAGTGTCATGATGGTCAGGAAAGCGACTGGACCTCCAGCTGCTTGGATGTAGACCCAATAAACCGACCAGGGGACAGAACCTTTGCCTTTCTCTTCCATCTGCATGAGCTGAACTAAAGCACAGGGATGGGCAGAGGAGGAGGTTAAGCAGAGGGAATTCAACAAATCCGATCTATACTAGATATAGGTAGTCCTCAATTTATGATCAAATCTGAGCCCAAAATTTCCACTGCTAAGCAAGCCAGTTGCTAAGAGACCTTTGACCCATTTTACAACCCTTTATTGCCACAGCCGTTAAGCAATCACTGCAGTTGTTAGGTGAATCATGTGACCGCTAACCAAAATCTGGCTTCTCTCATAGGACTTTGCTTGTTGGAAGCGAACTGGGAAAGTCCCAAAAGGTGATCGTATGACCTTGGGACAGTGCAACCATCATAACTATCAATGCCAGTTGCCAGGTGCCCAAATTTTGATCATGTGATGCTGCAACAATTGTAAGTGTGAAAAAAACAGTCATGTCATGCTTTTTTCAGTACCGTTGTAACTTCGAACTCTCACTAAACAAATGGCAGTAAGTTGAGGTCTATCTGTTCACAGGTAAATAAGGACAGATAATCCTTGACTGACAACCACAACTGAGCCCAACATTTCTATTACTAAGCGAGATCTTTTGTTAAGTGAGTTTTGCCGTATTTTGCGACCTTACTTGCCACAGTTGTTAAGTGAATCACTGCAGTTGTTAAGTTAGTGTGACACGGTTGTCAATTGAATCTGGCTTCCCCATTGCCTTTGCTCGTTAGAAGGTTGCAAAAGGGGATTGAATGACTCCAGGACACTGCAACCGTCATAAATACATGCCAATTGCCAAACATCTAGATCAGAACTCTCCAAACTTGGCAACTTGAAGACTTGCAGCTATGCTGGATAAGGAATTCTGGGAGTTGAAATCCACAAGTGTTCAAGTTGCCAAGGTTTTTTTTTGGGGGGGGGGTGATCTAAATTTTGATCATATGACTATGGGGATGCTGCAGTGGTCATAAGTGTGAAAAAATAGTAATATCACTTTTTTCAGTACCGTTAAAACTTTGAATGATCACTAATTAAACTGTTGTACGTTGAGGACTAGCTGTATCATACAAAGTTCCCTGAGAATATTGTATATATACAGATGGCATTCAAATGTAACCAACCAAATAGGCTAGAATTAAACTGGTTAAATTTTCCTACACATGACGTAAATTATCCTAAATTCTTGCTTACATCACTTTGCTCGTCTTGAAGACAAAGAAGCACGCTGTTTCAAAGTTAGCACTAGTCTTTGTGGCTAAAGGAAAGGTAAGACCGAATCTTGAGCTGAGACACACTAAGATCATCTGGAACCTACGGCATTGTTAACAGAACACTTGCGTGCATACAAGTTGGGTAGGGGTTACATTTGTGTTTTTGGATGACAAGCTGTACCTTCTTCCTTCTTAGCTACTTTCTCTTTCTTCACAGATCCTGTTTTGGTGCCTTTCTCCGGGAGTCTTTTCAATGAACTGTTTGCAGTCTTCTTTAAGTTAACCTACGAAAGAGAGAGGAGGTAACTCATATTCAGCCTACCTCAACTATGCAAGGAAAATATCATAAGCACATTCCCTAGGAGAGAAAAAGAGTCCATAAAGGGATGTCCTATATCCATGATGGCACGAATGCCACAGGTGGCATACAGGTGCAGGCACGCGAGCCCCAGCCAAACTTATCTGCACCAGAAATGCCCATTTTCAGCCTCCAGAGGGCCTCTGGAGCATGGAGGAGGCTGTTTTCACCCTCCTGGAAGTGACAAAACGGGCCCGTTTTTCAGCCTCCAAAGGCTGCGGAGGCTTCCCTCGAGCCTCTGGGAGGGCGAAAACAGGCTCCCCCAGGCTCCAGAGGCCTTCCAGAGGTTGAAAATGGGCACATCCAGTATTTCTGGAAGGCCCGTTTTCGACCTCCTGAGGCTGCAGAGGCTTCCCTCGAGCCTCAGGAAGGCCAAAAAAGGTTTCAAAACGGGCTGAAAATCAGCTGGGAGGCACACACATGCACAGTGCAGATAAAGGGGCATGGGAAGTATTGCATGCATGCACATTGCCTTCTGGATGCTGGCATGCGAGCGCACACACAATTTTCGGCACAGGAGCCCAAAAAGTGTTAGCCAACACTGTCCCATAAGCTAGGACCTGTATGCTTGGATTAGACAACAATTTCTCTGAAATGATAGGGTCTCCTGCTTGAGCAGAGGGTTGGACTATAAGACCTCCACGGTCCCTTCCAACTCTGTTATTCTGTTATTCTAACTATCATTTTAAAGACTAATTTCAATAGAAACTTCCCTCTCTTTCTGTCAGCCACCAAGTAGAAACATGGATCATGTTATATTTTATTTGAATAGAAGTTTACTGTAAATTTGTTCTTTGAGGTACACGACAGCAAGAACTAAGTAAAGGACTAAAACAAAGAAGTTAATATCATTGCCCAAACTAGGTAATACCAGTCTGATGATGTTACCTAGTTTGGGTAATGAAACATCTGGAACATCTACAAGAAAACAACCACACTCAGAGAGCACCTCATGTCAACTCTGAGCTACAAATATTCTCCTTTATAGAGGTTAATATCAGGAATTTGCCTGGTAATTTCAGAAGTCAGAGGTTTACCCAGCTTTCATCTTGGCAGATTGTCCAAGTGTGTGGAAACCTTGGGTGATTCAGAAGACATATTACAAGCCAACACAATAATTTTGCTATGACGTGAATGGCTTGTAACAAATAATAAGTTGTCTTTAGGATAATTTACACATGACTTTATTTTTCCTTAGGGCAAAAACTGTAGCACCAAATAAATACCTCAATGTGTGGCGTTTCTCCCAGCTGCAAACTATTGAAAATGGCTGCATAGTCACCGTTCAGATTCATCAAGTCTTCATGGCTTCCCCTCTCAGTGATGCAACCTTCTTTCATGAAAACTACCTCATCGCAATCCACAAGATACTGATTAAAAAGAAGAGAAACACTCATGGTGAGGTGGAATGATCACTCTGCCAAGATTTTGAAAAATTAAAAAAAAAAGAACTTTAAAAAGGCATAAATAAAAGTTGGTGGTAAGGTTCCAAATGATTACACGACATCAGGACAGTGCAGCTATCACAAACATATCTGGCAGGTTTTGAACATGTGACCATGGGAAACACTGCAACAGTTCTAGGTGTGAAAAACAAAACAAAACTCCTCAAAGGGCAGACTCAAGGGACCACTAGGTCTCTCTCTGCTGTCAGTTTTCTACGTTTCTATTCATTTGTTCATTCCTTCAGGATTGTCACCCATTCACCATGCAAGTCTCACGAGCCATGAAATTTCCCCTTCCTAAATCCTATCCATTTTTTCCTTTATCCCAGTCACTATGACAACACTGCAAAGCAGATGAGATTAATAAGACAGTTTGATTATGTGCACAAGAAATGTTTGCATCAGTTTACCTCGGGCCAGCTCAACTGCCTCTTTAGCAGAGAATCTCAGGCTCGTTAAATAAGACGTTAGATTTTTCTAAACATGGAAGCTCCTGCAGCCTCTCTTCACGTGGAAAAAATGCTCTCCACCCCATAATAATTGGGATATAAACAGTCCATACAGGTAGACTTCATCACAATTGAGCCCAGAATTGCCACTAAGCAAGACAGTCCTTAAGTGAGTATAGCCGCATTTTATGACCTTTCTTGCCACAGTTGTTAAGTGAATCATTGGTGATTAAGCAAATCTAGCTTCCCCCATTGAATTTGCTTGTCAGGCACCAGCTGGGAAAATTACAAATGATGATCATATGACCCCGGGACACTGCAACTGTGTTAAATACATGCCAGTTGCCAAGATTCAAATTTTGATCACACGACCATGGGGATGCTGCAACAGTCATAAGTATAAAAACCAATCGTAAGTCATTTTTATCAGTGTCATAACTTCAAATGATCACTAAATGAACAGCTGTAAGTCGAGGTCTACCTGTATGCACTGAAAATGCAGAATATACACTTTTATATATCAGTAAACAAATTGCTTACTTTTCCTTCTCACTCTTGGCTGCTGTTGACTCTCAAATACACCTAGGCTAAAACCCTCTTTATTTTTATTTCTTCTGTGAGGCTGTAACCCAATTAGGTTGATTAAATTAAGAGACTCTGGACCAGGGGTGGGATACTATCAGTTCTTACTGGCTCTATAGAACCGGTAACTCTGAAGAGCAGCAGACACCAAACCAGTTCTGTGTTTGCTGCTGTTTGGCCCATCTGCCTACCCAGGCTCTTACCTGTCCTTTCCTTTCTGCTTTTTCAACCTCAGATACTTTGCGCGGCACAGCTGAGGTTGAAAAAGCAGAAAAAAAGAGGCTTTTCAAATATTGTGCACCTGCACGCAACGCTTTTCGGCTGCCTGGGCAGTACAGCTAAAGGTTTTTTTAAACACGTGCCCCCAGCGCGTCTGACACGCATGCACGCATAGTGTGCATTTGCGCACAAAACGTAATCACCGAACCGGTAGTAACACCGGTTGAATCCCACCACTGCTCTGGACAGCAGAAGTTACAATTTCTCACATTTATTCAGCCAATAAAATCCTGAGCAGAACAGAGCGAGATAACACTCTCAGCTTACCTGCAGCTGGTGTGTGATGAAAAGAACTGTTTTGGACTTCAGGCGCTTCCGGATTGCACTGTTGAAAATGTGGTTTCCAACATGGGCATCCAAGGCACTCAAAGGGTCATCGAGGATGAAAATGCTCTTGTCACTGTACAGGGCACGGGCAAGGCTGATCCGTTGGCGCTGACCCCCACTCAAATTTGCGCCCCGGTCACCAATCTAAATAAAACATGCCTTGTTTAAATATTTGTTTGCCCGCCACACCTTCTTTATTCCTTGCTTATCAATTTTGTCATTTCTCCAAAACTCAAAGCAGGATTCCAATAAGTCAACAGAATTCAAATAACCCTGATTGGAAACCCTTTACTGAATTTGATAGCAAAGATTCAAAGCTCAGTTCCTACGGAATCAAATTTTTATCTAGTACTATAACCTATTTAATGTGTGCATCCTGTTATTTACTTAAAGAAGGCGTGTTTAGGGAATTTTTAAGACAAATATATTTAAAAACCCAGAAACCTAAAATATAATTGACAGAAACAACAGATGCCTGTTTAAAAAACAGCAACGATAATTATTTACTCATTTCAATGCAGTTACATAATTTTACAATTCAACTGAAATGAAAAGCAGGAAGTACATCCAAGGCAACTTTCAGTTGTATTTGATTGATTATTAGAAAGTCTCTTCAACTACTTTCTGACTCCAAGAAATGAGCAAATGAAATGGAAATCACACTTCTAAAAAAGCAGAAAGGAATAAAATAAAGATTTCAAACACATGGAAAGCAGGAATATTTTTTATTACCTAAAACCTCCAAAGATAGAGTTGGCCCTTGTTTCATGGAGAGGAAATTGTACAATTTAGGTGCTGCCATTCAAAAAGCATATTTCCATCAACTGAACTTAACTTGACACAACACTGAGAACCTGCTCTTTCCACGAAAATAATCTCTCCTTAGCAATTTACCAATTTACTTAGCAAACCTTACCAAACTCACGTCTCACTTAAGATACCTACCTTTTTGTATCAAGAGAAACAATTTATTTACAAATTTGGAAACTAGCCATCTCTCTCTCAGAGCAGTTGCAAAGCACCTAATTTTGATATTCCTCTCCTCAAAGTGCAACAGGACATGCCCTAATTATTTTGTGTGTGTGAAATAACTAAGAGAAAGAGTGGCAGAACCTGGGGTTGAGTAAAAAAAAAAGCCTAGAATCCCCATATAGCCACAAACGAATTAAATCTAGCTTCTCTTGAAATCCCTTGACTCTTATCAGCAGAGGTGCTCACCATTAGTCGAGAAGATTTCAGCACACAGGATGACTAGCTATAAATTAATCCAATTGGACCTTCATGTGTCTTCCTGGTCTTTCCTGCCCCACATTAACCCATGAAACCATTAATAACATGGCAAGGTAAACAGGTCTCATATTTTTAGAGTCTGATTACATATTGAGTAGTTAAGGTGTAATGAAGTTAACAAGCAAAGTTGTTTATCAACCTCTAAGCATGTCATATATATTTTCCTCTACAGATGGGTCTCCTAGAATTGGTGGGCTGATGTGTTCAAGCAAGATTCTTACCTCTGTCAGATCCCCATTTGGTAGGATAGCCAGATCAGGTCGGAGACAGCAATCATTCAGCACCATATTGTACCTAAATATATATATATATATATATGTGTGTGTGTGTGTGTATAGATGGATATACATCTTTTAAAAAAGCAGTGAACAGACCACTTCCAAGTTAAATGGGCCTAAATCCGCCCCTATAGCATTTTCCCAAGGTCTGTTTAAAGAGAGATTTAGAAAATCTATCTCGGATACATATGGGACATTTAGAAATTTATCTGGTTTTGCCCCAGGTTGAATTGTGACTGTTAGGCCAATTAACTAATTGCTTTGAAATAGTTATGTGACTGGCGAGTACCATAACGGGCAACGAAGACAGTGATTGACTCAAAACTGACTTGTAACATTAGTTGCATTGTCAATGATGTAGTTATCAGGGTGGCTCTTACATAATGCTGTATTATAATTTTGTATCGCATGTATTTCACCCTTCCTCCCTGGCTGGGGAGGAAAATTCCTGCCAAGTTTAGATTTGATTTTTTATTATTATTATTATTATTTCTCACTGATTTATCAGTGATTCCTACCAAGTTCTTATCTGTGCCTAAAAATAATGTTTGAAAAGCACTCTCCATTTTATGAAGAGGTTCTGGCTTAGTAAGCAGTTGTAATTTGGCTAAAACCACAATTCCTGTGATGCTGTGAAATAATAAGCCAAGAATTAAGGAAAATCAGGGTTGAAAGACTTTCTCCCAGTTGGGAAAAACGGAAGATACATGGCTCCAGTGCTCAGTTCAAGCTCACCAAGTCTCATGTAAAAGTAAAGGGTACCCCTACCAGTTGTGTCCAACTCTAAATGGCAGTGCTCATCCCTGTTTCTTAATCGAGGGAGACAGTGTTGTCTGAAGACACTTCCGTGGTCACGTGGCCAGCATGATTATACGCCAAGGTGCATGGAATGCTGTTATCTTCCCACCAAAGTGATACCTATTTATCTACTCACATTTGTGTGCTTTCAAATTGCTAGGTGGGCAGGAGCTGGAGCAAGGAACAGAAGCTCACCCTTGTCCTGCAGGCTCGGGGCTCGAACCCAGGCTGTCAGCTTTCCAGCAGACAAGTTCAGCGTTTTTAACCACTGAGCTATCATACCCCTAAGTCTCATATATTTAATACTAAATCATGGCTTTGTGTTACGAAAGTCCTGGACCAATGTTTTATTTTAGTGCAACCAATGAAAAAGCCCACAGTAAGGGAAGTGCAGTCAGAAAATCACAGTCTTGTTACCAGGTGTAAACTATCCATCCAGAACAGCTGCAAGGCTGACTCAGGACTAGCCTCAACCCATCAGCCTTTCCCCACCTGCATTGTGAGAGAAAGTGCACAAAACTCCATCAGACCGACCTTTCTTCTTCAAACTCCTTCCCAAAAAGGATGTTGTCTCTAAGCGTGGCGTTGAGAATCCAGGCCTGTTGGGCCACATAAGCAAAGTCCCCATCCACGGCAATGCTGCCTTCCAATAATGTCATCTGAAAAAGCAGCCACAGGCCTGTCAAAGATACTGCCTCCAAGTCTTATCAATAAAGGAGAATATTTGTAGCTCAGGGTTGAAATGAGGGCTCCTTGGTGTTCTCTGAGCTTGGTTTTTTCCTTGTGAATGTTTTATTACCAAACTAGGAATGAAGTGCTAGAAACATCTGCAAGAAAACAACCAAGCTCAGAGAGCACCAAGGACCCCTCAAAGTCTTGTTACACATTAACTCGTTCATTCATTTTATTGATTAGCCCTTAGACCAGGGGTCTCCAACCTTGGCTCCTGGAAGCCTGGCGGACTTCAACTCCCAGAATTCCACAGCCAGCTTTGCTGGCTGTGGAATTCTGGGAGTTGAAGTCCGCCAGGCTTCCAGGAGCCAAGGTTGGAGACCCCTGCCTTAGACCATATCAAAGTGCAGAGTTCCAGAAACAAATTATCACTAAAATTTGATAAAAGCAATTTAAGCAATTCAAAGTCTTATAAATTCCTGCCCCTCCCTCTCAGACTCTTCTTTCCCTCTCCCACCTCCCACTTCTGGAGACAGGCCAAACTACCACATCCCAAAAGACATTCTTGCCTCATCTTTACAGATTTTTGTAAGCCCAATAAAACTTTGGGGGGGTTAGATATCTGGGGATAGATTGTTCCATTGAAGAAGGTCATCACAAATAAAGCCTACGTATTGGCCTTCTTTCAAAGAATTAACTGGTGAAGCCCTGTCTCAGCCCAAAGAGCAAGATCGGAGATGCTCTAAGATTGAGGTGCAACATAGGCCAAGGAGATGTCCACTTCCCTGGGTATGGCGTTATTAGTTATTAATATGGAGCCTCAGTGGCACAGTGGTTAGAGTGCAGTACTGCAAGCTACTCCCACTGCAATTTGGCAGATCGAATCCCACCAGGCTCAAGGTTGACTCAGCCTTCCATCCTTCCGAGGTCAGTAAAATGAGGACCCAGATTATTGGGGGCAAGAGGCTCACTCTGTAAACCGCTTTGAGAGGGGCTGTAGAGCAGTATAAAGCGGTATATAAGTCTAAGTGCTATTGCTATTAGGTACCTCCTCTGCCTGGACAGAGGCCTCCCCAATCAAGATATGGGATGGGCCACCTGGGCCATAGATTGATACTCCCACACTTGTATGAGTGACATGCAAGAAAGCAAGAAGTCATGGCTTGGGACCAGGTTCTTTGAAGGACCAGTTACATCTACTTAATGGCAACTCTAAAAAGACCATAGAAATATTTTATAAGTTGACCTTTTGAAATTTTGGAAGTTTGGCTTGAAACTCATGATTTAATTGGGGTAACTGCCGGAATCTTGACACTCAACACACCAGAGAGAAGGGCCAGGGTATGTTGTGGGTCCCTTCTCTTAAGAAGGTCCACCTAGTGGGATCATGAAGAAAGGTCTTCTCCATGATGGCTCCTTCCTTGTGGAACATCATCCCTGTGGAGAGAAGCCTGGCCTCCAACTTGATACTCTTTCAAAAGGTCCCGAAGACATAATATTGGACCCCACGGTGACAGGGAGCCAGTTAAGTGGTTGGTTTTACTGTTGTCACCAGTGGGAATGAGACTTTCTTAGACTTTGTTTTGGAGTTTTTATTTCTGCAAAAGACCGGAGTCACCTTGAGGGAGTTGGGAAGCCATATAAATGTTCTTCATAAATAAAGCCTCTCCTAGAGTATGCAGGCTGATCACCATATACCTGGTGTAATGGTGCACACTAAGCCAATAGAACTTTAAATCATATTGCTACTAGAGGCTGAAAACTGCTGGAAATAGCTTTGCAGTCTGGTTTTTACAATTTAAAGGAAATGTCACTTCTCTGTGCTATCAAGTCTTGGAAGAAGAGAGAATTTCACAACGGAATACAATCAGTTATGCCTGCCAAATAGCACTGGAAAGAAAGCAAACTGATTTGCTGTCAACTTTAATATTGTTTCCAACAAAAGGGTAACAACAAATCCAAAATAGATTTTTTTTAAATGTAATTTTCTATCAACTCCCGGGGGACCCAAAAACACTCTCTTTCTGATTCCACTGGACAGGAAGATTCAATCCAGAAAAGATGGTTAATGAGTGTAACATTTTTTTCACGGTCAAAGGACAACAAAAGAAAGAAAGAAGAACCAACAACTTACAAAAATAGTTTTTTAAAAGAGTAGTGGTATCTCACCTGTCCCAAAATGGCTGAAATGAGTGAGGTTTTCCCACTCCCCACGCTGCCACATATCCCAACAAGTTTCCCCTAGATTGGATCAGCAAAAGGGGAAGAAAAATTAGTGCATGATGAAGCACACAAGAAAGTAATGCTATTTACCACCCAATTATTTAATAAACATTAAACAAAATCCAATTACTGTATGTAATATTAGTGGATGATGATATTATTTCCTGCAGCCCTGAGCATATAAAGAATTTTTTTTTGCTTAGATGACCGGCAGCCAATGTCTCCTTGAAAGAAAACCTGCACTAAACGGATAGCAAAATCCTGTGGAGATTTCCTCAGTCCTCTGCCCTCAAGCAAGCTGATTGCCAAAGATACCACTGAAAGGAATCAATTTGAACTTTTCCTTTATCAAACTCGTGATTCAAGTTGTTTGAAGTCATGTAGAACAGACATATTTGCATAAATATATGAAAATGCAGCTGCCAAATATTATCAGAACTAATCTGAAATAAAATTGTTGCTCCAGCATATCTGCTGTGTGCCCAACTTTCCAGAAGATAGATATGTCATTGTGCTGAAAATAATTTTGTAACACAAAGGGCAAACTTGTCCCTAGATAACCTAGGCTTATGTGTATCTGTCAGTCTTTCCTTCAGCTGGCAAATAGTTGGCTCTGGTTAGTTTAGGCCATAGTACAGGAAGTTCTCGACTTACAATCACAATTGAGCCTGAAATTTCTGTTGCTAAGACAGTTGACAAGTCCAAGTGAACATAACGTGCTTAATGCACTGCAGTGCGTATCAAATGACTTGTTACTCTCTGTAAACATATAGCAGTCAAAAAATGCACTAAAAATAAAAGAGGAACACAGCAACAAAATCAAATACAAGCAGAACCAGAAAAGCAAAACAAAACTGCTCCCCTCAACACAAAACACATAATTTGGATATAGGTAGTCCTCAATTTACAAACAAAAGCGTTAGCAACTGTTCAAAGTTACAACAGCCCTGGAAAATGTGACTTACAACCTGTCCTTGCAATGATGAGCATCGCAACATCCCAATGATCACGTGACCAAAATGTGAGCCCTTGGTAATCAGCATGTATTTACGTCAAGCGGAGGATCACACAATCATGTGTTTGACATTTATGACCTATTCAGCCTGGCTTCCGACATACAAAATGAATTGGGGAAGCCAGGTTCATTTAATATCCTCAATTCATTTAACTGCAGTGGTTCACTTAACAACTCTGACCAAAAAGGTTGTAAAATCTAGCACACCTCAATAACTGCCTTGATTAACAATGGAAATTCTGGCCCCTGTTGTGGTTGGAAGTCTAGGACTACCTGTATATATACAAATGCATTTGTAATGTGAATGAGAGATTTTAAAATTTCATAGCCAACTTGATATTCCAAAGACCTTTATAGAGAAGGAAGGAATCTATTTTGCTCACATAAAAAAGGAAGCCAAATGGTTATAAAATAATACTTAACTATTTGTTTCATTGCTTTGATTTCCTACCTGTCCCCAAATGATACGAAATGTCTAGCATTTCTTGCAGTTCATAAATCTAGCATCTACCAAAATAAATAAATATGGCATTGATCCCTTGTATTAAACCATTTTACATGCAGTAGGGAAATGCAGTACAGGTAAATTAGCCCTGATAATTAAAGACTGTTGAGGCATTTTTCTAACTTGCTCAACAATCAATCAAGATTGATTCCTAAGTTTATTTATTTATTTATTTATTTATTTATTTAATTTACATACAGTTTTGATCACCATGACATAGAAAAGATGTTGAGATTCTAAAAAGAGTGCAGAGAAGAGCAACAAAGACAATTAGGAGGCTGGAGGCTAAAACATATGAAGAGCTTGAGGATTTGGGTATGTCTAGTTTAATAAAAAGGAGTATTGACAGCAATCTTCCAATATTTGAAGGGCTGCCATAAAAAGAGGGAGTCAAGCTATTCTGCAAAGCACCTGAAGGCAGGACAAGAAGCTATGTATGGAAACTCATCAAGGAGAGAAGCAACCTAGAATTAAGGAGAAATTTCCTAAACGTTACGAGCAATTAATCAGTGGAATGACTTGCTTCCAAAGTTATGGATGCTTCATGAAATGGTATTAGGTTTCCTGCTTTGAGCAGGGGCTGCACTGAAGACCACCAAGATTCCTTCCAATTCTGTTACTCTATTTATTTGGGTTTAAAAAAAAAAATATTTACCTGCTGCCTATCTCACCGTGGGGCTAGTGTAGACAGCTTAGAACAGGGGTGTCAAACTCATGTCATCACGGTGTCGTCACATGACGTATTGCGACGTTTTTCCTCTTCGCTAAACCGGCCGTGGGTGTGGCCAACGTGTGACGCGAGTTTGACAGCCCTGGCTTAGAACAATAAAAAGGAAGAAATGAAAAGAAGTGCAAATAAAACAGAAGTGAAGTATCAGAACAATAAAATAAAAAATGGAAAAGGCACAATAAGAATACATCTTATTGTGGGGACCTGGGCTGCAATCACTTCTTTGTTGAAAAAGCAGCCCTTTGGGGGAGGGGGAATTAGCACCATGCCATTTCCTAACTAGAGAGAGAGGGAGGGAAGGAGGGAGGGAGAGAGAGAGATGGGAAAGGAGAGAATTACTTCCTCACCTTCTCAATTTCCAGGTCAATGTTGTAAAGGACCTTCTGCAGCCGGACATTTGCAAGCTGGATACGCTGGGTCTCCTCCTCGGGGCTCGGGGGGTCGCTATCCACCAAAAGATGGCCCTTCTGCTCCGTGAACATGGTCTGCCGTCCCTCGTGTTGCTGCAGTTTCCTCTTGTCTTTTGTGCTCATGGCCGTCTTGCCCTTTTTCATTTTAGGGGTCATCTTGGGTGAGCTCTGGACACTAGCATGGGAGGATTCCCAGGCTAAGGTGGCATTTGTCATCTGTATGGCTGCGTGAGGACTGGCTGGTTTTTTCTTTACCATATGAACCTCTTCCATTAGAAACAAACTCTGATAGGAGTTGTGAGAGAGGTGCAAAGATGAGACACCTGGTCAAGACTGAGGGGGGACAAGTCTACGGCACACTCACGCAGCAAAACACATCAGGCTATACAGTGCGAGGAAGCTGAAGAGCAAAAGGTAGCTCATTAGTGAAAACTAACGCCAGATCCTTCAGAAGGACCTGGTTGACCCACAAATGCAGTGTTCCTCAGACAGAGAGACTTAAGATTCATTTGGCAGGTGAGAAATTTTGTTCGCCAGAAACACCACCAGCTTAAATGGGTGAGAGCACCAGCTCAACCCAGGTTCAAAAAAAAAAAAAAAAAAAGCTTAATTCTCTGTTGTACAAAAACCAGGCACTTTTGGAATGTGACTGTGTGTTATCACTGATGACCAAACAGCATCGTTAAAAGCCAGAGCCTCTATGTCATGTTTTCCACTGCATCCGTCTTTCAAAAATATTCTGCAGTATTTATTCAACAGTTTACACAGAAAAACCAAAACACAGTTTGAGTTAGTTAAACAAGTATTTCCAAAGAAACTTATTTCTTTAATGATTCCCATCCCCCCCGGAATAATTATGGGACTGGTACTGAAATGATCCATGGATAAGCAAACTATAAGCCTCTGTCTTAAGAGATAATATTACTGGTTTTCTCTGAAGGGTTCCTCTTTCCCTACCTTCTTTTAACTAAGATTTAGCATCCTGCATATTTCAAAATGATAGTGTTCTCGCCAAGAATAATAAAATTATTCCACCGGCCTAAAGATTTGCTTGCTTGATGGAATTCCTGGATATTCAAATGACAGACCTAAAAGCAATTTACAGTTCAAAGCATATATACAATGCCTTCATGCAATCTCAGGTAGAAACTTCTGCAGATAACATAGTTCTATGGCGAAAAAAAGTTGGACATTAGCTAGTTTAAGCACAGTAAGAGAGGAACTGCAAACATTCAGAAACCAAGGGGTGGGGTGGGGGAATGAAAATTGAGGAATGCATCTTAGTGGGGCTGATCTCAATATTTGCCAGGTTATGTTCTGAAATGCACTTTAAACGTAATTGTGACAAGAATGAAGCCCAACAGCCAGACTAGCTTTCCATCTGAATGAACTATGCATGCTAAAATCTTCAGCAACTCACAAGAGTTCCCTTGTAGACAAGCAAATATGGAAAACTTTTTTTTAAAAAATGAAAATCACTGCCGAGGAATTTGATACTGTAAGCTATCATAAGGCATGCTGCAGGTTGCATTCTACAAGATTCTGCATGCGTGTGTATCATGCTTCATTATCATGCTTTAAATTTATTTAAATCCTGCAATCCTATTCTCTCTTTGACGGTAGTCCACTGAATGCAATCAATTACTAACATTAGGGATGCTAATATTATGCAGCAAAATGGGCACTTTGGCAAACTTTCACCAAGTAGAATTTCAGGATGTTTAGCTCATGCTCCTTGTGGTGAGAATAAAGCGATGAAGGTAGCAAGAGATTTAATATGTATTTTAGAATATGCAAAAGGACCCTACCAAGTAGTAAAATACGTCAAGGCAAGGATGACTTACTTTAAATCTATCAGCTGCAACAGAAGCTTCAGACAAGGACTTCACAGAAAATGGAGTGACTTTCAAAGCAAAAGTCATGGAATTGAACACTGTCACCACTGTAAAAGCCTGAAACACAGACAGAAATAAGCAGTTTTTGACTGCAGCAGCAATTAGAAGCCTTGTGTAAAATCTAAGAATGTTTAGCTAATCAGCAACAGTGACAGTATTCTTTCAGGTTAAAAAAATATTCTGCAGAGTGCCTGGGATTTTCTGCCATTCTTCCCTGCAAATTCTCTCAGGCTCCGTCAGGTTGGATGGTGACTGTTAGTGAACAGCCATTTTCACATCCTTCCATAAATGTTCAACAGGGGTCAAGTCAGGAATCTGGCAGGGCCACTCTAGGACATTAACAGAGTTGTCCTTAAGTCACTCCTGTGTTGTCTTGGCTGTGTGCTTAGGATGTCATGAGGGAAAGTGAACCTTCAGGCCAGTCTGAGGTCTTGAGCGCCAAGGAACAGGTTTTCATTGAGGATATCCCCATAATTTGCTCCATTCAGCTTTTACTCAACCATGATCAATCTCCCAGTCATTGCTTCTGAAAAACAACCTCAAGCATAGCATACTTTCTGAATGCACTACATCTACCAACTGCTAAGAAGAACAAAAGAAAGCAGGTATCATTCAACTGATGACCCGGATGTTTTTCATTCTTCCCGAAAACTATTCATAAGAGGAAGAACACAGCCGGACTTGTTTTAATCCCTAATTATAGTAAGTATGACACTCAGATGTCCCATGGAGGATTTTCATGAAACCTGAATACTGCAGTGTAGGACCAACAATCCAAATCCTTTTTAGCTTAGGAACTAAATTACACTGCACACTGAGCTACATTTTTGGCACAAAAATCTGACCTCTCAGTCAATATGTATGTCTCCAGCAGAAATAGATACTCTGTCTAAGTTATTTTCAGATATTATTGAAACCATAAGTCTACTTGAAACAATAAAAAATACAGAAAAGAGGGACCTGGAGGAACATTCCAAAAAGATATCAGCTTTTCTTAATACCTACTGCAATCAGAAACAGAAAAGACTACCACAGATGCTGATCACAGCTACTATTATATTAGAGGATGGTTTTTTTGCTTTTTTTATTACCGGTAGGTTCATTTTAGTTCCTTAAGTCATTACAGTCATTAATTATAATCTTCATGTAGGACTAACCCAGTCTCCTAGCAACTTTTCAAGGCGTAAGACAGTGGTGTCAAACTCATCACGTCACAT
Source organism: Hydrophis major (assembly GCA_033807585.1). Classification (NCBI taxonomy): domain Eukaryota; kingdom Metazoa; phylum Chordata; class Lepidosauria; order Squamata; family Elapidae; genus Hydrophis; species Hydrophis major. The sequence goes on from CM066331.1 coordinate 3,969,532, forward strand.
TGCCGTTATGTGACTTATCGTGACATTTTCCCCCTTCGCGGAGCTGGAGTGGGGGTGGCCTGCGTGTGACTCATCTGGCCCATAGGCCACCAGTTTGACACTCCTGGCATAGGAAAACAGTATGCAAAGTTGGATCAAACCAGGTGAGAAAAGCATAGTTTATTGTTTTTCAACCTTGGCCACAAAGAGAGGTGGATTTCAACTCCCAGAATTCACCTGCCTGCCTTGCTGACTAGAGAATTCTGGGAGTTAAAGTCCATACATCTTCAAATAGCCACAGTTGAGAAACATTGGCACAGATGATTCCAAATCCCCAAAGTTATCATTTCACATGTCTGATGTAAACACTATCTACCTCTAAAAATTACCTGGGCTGCTGTGAGATCATAGCCGAGGATCATATGAACAGAGAAGGTCACCACACTAGCTATCACTACAACGATAGGTGCCACTCCCACAGTGATGCTCTGGAAGTATCCTGCACGCTCCAGAATTTTGCGTTCTTCCTCTCTGATTTCTAGGAAGAGGAGGCAAAGATTAGTAGAAGATTAAATTAATTGCCAAGTTAACTGTGGTTTTGTCATCTGCAGGAACCACACTTATAGCAGATGAAAATGAAAATGCAAAAGGGGGCACGATTTATACTTTTTAAAAGAATTGATTTCCATTCAGATTGGCCCTCCCTGGCAACAAAAATGTAAGCTCAATTTTATCCTATGATTAGTCATGCAAATGTAATAACAGTAGAAAAGCAAAGAAACCTTGATGAAGATTCTCAGTAATCCAGGTAGAATTGTCTGAAAGTTGAATTATAGCAACTGGATTTATTTTCTTGTGGGTTTGACACCATCCAAGAAGAAGCAAAACTTTTCAAACCCACAAGAAAATACTGGTAGTCCTTCGCTTACAACAGTTCACTTAGTGACTGTTCAAAGTTGCAATGGCACTGAAAAAAGTGACTTGATTATGACCATTTTTCACACTTTTTCACAACCATTGCAACATCCTCATAGTCACAGGATTAAAAAAAGGAGGCAACTGGCTCGTATTTATGACAGTTGCAGAATCCCTGAGTCATGTGATCACATTTTGTAATCTTCTGACAAGCCAAGTCAAAGGGGAAGCCAGATTCACTCAACAACCCCTCTTGCTAACTTAACAACTGCAATGGTTCACTTAACAACTGTGGCAAGAAAGGTCATGAAATGGGGCAAAATCCAATACTTGTCATGTTCGGTCACAAAAACTTTGGGCTCAATTGTGATTGTAAGTCAAGGGCTACCTGTAAGTCCAGTTGCCAACTTTTAGACAATTCTACCTGGATGACTGGGAATCTTCATTGACATATTGCCGTGCACTTTGGGGGAGAAATCATGAAGCTGGTGAAAGAACATTCCTAAGAATTTTAGGAGTTGGCACATTCCAACAATTCTCTGCCTACTCAGATTCCCCTAACCAACTTGTTGAGACTGAAGAAACTGCTTGGATGGCCAGCAAAACATCTCAAACCAGCCAGAAATTAAGTCCAGTTTCCATGACTCAACTTTCAGACAAACAAATCTCCCTTGTGCATACCCAGTATTTGCAGCAGCACCAGCAACATTTACATGTCATTTCACTGTTCAAAGAGGAAGCAAAAGGAAGACCAGTGGAAGAAATTTAAAAAAAAACTCACTTTGAACAGTCTGTGAGAAGGCTTTCACCCAAGCATACATTTTGATGAATTTAATGTAGTTAAGCACTTCATTCATTTTCTGGACCCGTTCATCAGTTACAGCCACACATTTCCTTCTGAAATAAGCTGTAAAGCGGGATGCAAACATCTGGAATCGTAAGAAAGATAATATCGTCATAACAAAAGGTGCAGACTCTTTCAGCCAATATACAATAGATATCAAAAGCATCATCTATCGAATGAATTAGCTAATAGCTTAGAACAGAGTTTCTCATTCACATTTTCATAATTTTTGTATTCAACTCCCAGAATTCCTCAGCCAGCATCCTGGATAGGGAAGTTTCAAATATTTCATATATTCACAATATATTGGCCCCCGTTTCAATATTCATCAGTGATTTGGCTTTTAAACGGATAGTTTTCTACTCACCATTGCAGGATAGAAGAGGATGAAAACAGCTGAACCTAGGAAGCCTGTTGGTCCAAGAATTACAACATTGTAAATCATGCCAAGAATGGCAACGATAGGACCTCCAGCCAACAAGCTACCCACAGCTGCAGCTTCGAACATTCTCTGGCCATCATTGGAGCAAATATTTATGAGCTGAAATGTACATAGTGCAAATCAGAAATTATCAAAGACACAGGATAGAAAGCAACCATGTCTTCTCTATTGTTTAAACTGAACAGATACAGGAAAGAAAAGTAATGTACAGGTAGTCCTCAACTTATAACCACAACTGAGCCCAAAATTGCTGTTACTAAGCAGGACAGCTGTCAAGTGAATTTTGCCCCATTTTACAAACTTTCTTGCCATGAATCATGTTAGAGACATAGGTGTTAAGTGGCTTCCTTCTTGACTTTGCTTGTCAGAAGTTTGCAAAAGGTGATCACATGACCCCAGGACTCTGTAACCATCATAAATAGGAGCCAGTTGCCAAGCATTCCAATTTTGATCATGTGGCCATGAGGATTTTACAATGGTTGTAAGTGTGAAAAATGACCATATGCCACTTTTTTTCAGCACCATTGTAACTTTGAATGGTTACTGAACAAGCTGTTGTAGCTCACGAACTACCTTTATGCTATTTTATTCATATATGGCCTATTCAGTGCTAATATGCAATGGAAAGGCAGGATATCAATTTAACCATTGATAAAATGAGACCCACTGTCAGGTGCCAATAACCTGGAGCATTCATTGGGTTCAAAGCACAGAAGAGTCTATTATTGCTACTTTTAATAGAAGAGCCAAGTCAACTAATGACCAAAACTAAATTGGCACTAGATAAGGGTCAATGGAATTCACGGGGGGCGGAATTTAAGTCTTTGGTGGCAATACAATGACTTCAAACTGATGACACCTTTAACCCAGCCTTCCAGTTCCCCTACACCCAGCACCATTTTAACTTACCTCGCCCAAAGATTTCTCCTTGATATTTTTCAGTCTGAGTATTTTCTTGAAAGCCATTGTAAGGATAGCTCCACGCAGCCTGACCCCAGTGCGATAGTTTAAAGCCCATGTTAACGCCAAAGACCAGGAACGAATTACTTCTGTTATTAAGAGGCCCAAAATTAACAACAGGCTGTATTGTAGGTTGGGTTCCGTTTGCTGAGTATATTCAAGAAGATGTTTCACCATAAACGCCTACAGGGAAAAAGGCAATACTGCATGAACATCCTAGCGTGTTAGAGGTACCATTCAAAATTTATTTTTTTTATGTTAAGTTAGAAAAAAGGAGCTATTTGATTTCAGATTGGAATTTTTATCATTAATCGAAAGACTTCCGAGAGGTAATAACTGCAGGTATTAACAGCCTACTGAATCTCCAAAAGGGAATCAAACATATCAGGCAATGCGCAATAATTTGAAATCTCCCAATTCTTTACGCTGCCCCATTGCTGCTCCTTCACATATTGTCTAACTTAACATAAACCTGAAAGTTAACTGAAACAATTCATCATTGCTGTCAATTTTATAACATGTACTTTCTTGCAAAAACTGAGCATATTACAAACATAACACCTTTATTATTCTTTCTTTCAAACGTGCTTATTTGAGAAAAAGGAACAAATGTACCTACAGTTGAACTGGGGAAGAGTGTGAGAAGGACATTTTGCAAAACATTCCTGAAAATTAAACATCAGCAGTTTAAAAGTAAAGAAAAGGACAAGCAGAAAAAGAAAAAAATCAAATTAGGCGATACCAATTTAAAAAAATAAAAAAACCCACCAGCCCTCAACCCTCAGTACCCCCCATCCTCCCTCCTTTTAAAGACAAAAACAATTTTACCTCAGGAATCACAATTTCAAAACACCACCTGCAAAAAGAGAAAAACAGCTCCCAGGCCACAAATCGTCCATTTCATTTTCATTGGCCAAAAGGACAGTGTGGTCCATTATAACTCAGATTCATGAGCGATATTAAGTACTAATAAATGGGAAGCAGGAAATTTTTTATTTGCAAACAAACTAGTAGTATCTTATGAAAAGTGAGTAGCAGCATGTCACAAACACTGTACAAAAGAAAAGAAAGGTACGGTGGCAGAACGTACAATCGGCATGCACAACAAAAGATTACACAAGGCCTGAATCCAACTCAAGCTTCCAACACAAAATCGAGCTCACATTTTGCAAAGACACAAAAAAATTAAATATTACAAGAAAAAGCAGGACCAGTGTTTGTTCACAAGTCCATGGAAGAGGGAAACATTGGCGGCTAATGATCTCCATGGCCAGATAAGTTTCCCCCTTTTGGTTTAAGACGGCTTTGCTAGACGGAAGATTTTTCAGCTGGGCATTTCCAACAATAAAGACATCTACACATTCTGGAGCTTAAGGTTCTTTAATCAAAGGCAAGAAGTACGGTTGCGCACCACAAAAATGCGAAAGGATGGAGATGCTTGGGGTGGATTTCTGGAGTCTTTAGGAAGTCCCCACGGCTACAACTGGCTTTGCAAATCAGTGTTCTGGACACAATGGGTGCAAGCCCAGGCTTGTCAAGGAAGGAGCAGAAGCTCAGGATCAAGTTAAAAAGTGAAGGCAAGGACCACGAACAAGTCCCAAGGTGGCTGATTCTGAATTTCCAACTGAGAACTCACTCGGTAGGATTCCTCCCCCGAGTTTTCGTGCACACATGTCAACAGCCGGACGTCCATCATGTGCCCAAAGCGGTCCAAAAAAGGACAGAACGAGCAAAAAATAAAAAAGGACCTCAAGCAAATCTCTGATCATAGCACAAGCTCAGATTCCAAGGTCACACTACGCCAGCTTGTTCCTCCATTGCTAGGATTTTACTTTCTCTCCATCCGAAACACAACTGGCTATTTTGTATGGTTGATGCTATTTAGCAACAAGATTGTTGGCTTCTGGTGCAGGATTCAATCCATCAACTGAAATCAAGTCACTGGCAGCGTGAATAATCTTTCGGTGCTCTACTTTCATAACCTATGACCCGACATGCTGACAAGGGCTGCCAACATTTTCTCACAAACCCACTTGATACAGGAAGCATTAGGGATAATATTTGCAACATCAGCAGGGACTCTCTTCTACCATACTAACTAGAAAGTAAGAGATTTCCAGGGAAGAACAACAAGGTGGCTTAGGGTGTTGTTGTTGTTTTTTGTTATAGATGTAAAGAAAGTAGTGGCAGAAAGACCAAAAGGGAAAAAGAAACAATATATGCAATTTTTAAAACATTGTTCTGGTTAAAATCATGATGCGAACAATCAGCATATTGTTTCCATTTAAAAACGTAACAGTAACCCCAAGCTAGCAGAAGCGTAGAAAATTATCCCTGAAAACTATTCCTGAAATTATTCATGAAAACTATTAATGGTAGTAGCTGCCCTAAGCTAACCTGGCTGTCATAAACATTCCCACAAATAAACATCACCTTACCTTCCATCTTGGCGTTTTGGCTTCTGCCCAGCTTGACTGTCTCATTCTGATCGCAGAATACAGCCATCCTGGAAATTCTAAAGAACAGCTTCTGTCATTGGCTCCACTACAGAGAAAACTCTCCCAGATTCACATCCAGCCTTTTACAGCTGAAAACAAACTGCAGCTGGAATGAACTTGGAAGAGTGGGAGGCTTACTTTAAATGGCTCTCCCCACCAGTCCACCCCTTTCCCCCCATCCCACAATGCCCTCTGCAAAAGAGACCTTGGAGCATCCTTCACTCAATGCTTTACAACAAGAATTTCAATGTCCTATGGAAGCCAAGGCAAGGTTTGGAAAAGGTTTAAAAAATTAAAAAATAAACATGCTGATTCTGAGGGCTATTAAAAAAAAAAAATCTAAGCTGCCTCAGCAGGTTGTGGGGCAAACCAGATAGCAGACAAGAAATTACTGAACCTATTTTACTTAAAAAAGAGGACAAACTGTTTTGCAAGTCTGGATATACAAGGAACTCAGGAACAACAGCATGTTGGGTTTTAGGCATTTTTACCACCAATAATTTCAACAACCTCACTAGAACTTTGTAGGTTTTGGGACCTTCAGATGTGAATACTAGTTTGCAAAAAAAAAAAAAAAAAAACCTCAAAAAATCATTTTTATTTATCAATGCAAAGAGGTAAATCAAATTTCTTCCTTGATCCATTCCACATGGATCAAAAGCAAACCAACCCAACCCATGGAAATTCCTTTGATTGCCAAAGGGTAAAGATAAGAATTCCCTTTGTACTCCAAATAAGGGAATTAATTTGAGTTATATAAATTCCTGGACAATGGAGGATGCATACAAATAATTGCATATATCCCAATTCAGGACAAACTGCCTGCTGCTTGTTCCTTCTTGTCCTGTGTTTCAGATGGGCTGATGCTGTGCTAAACGAAGATGACAATTCAGCTGCCCACTCACTCTCTGCTTGGCCTTAAGAGCATCCACGGGGCTCTGTAGTGAAACAATGACAGAAGCTCTTCTTGGGGGAACTGGTTCTGTTAAAACCTCATTCTTATTAATAGCATATCCAGTGAAACGACTCATGAGAGCTTTTATTCCCAATACAACAACAGTAACAAAGACTGAGAAACACAATTTACTTCCTTCTTAATAAGAAATGCAAGCAAACTTTTCAGATTTAAGGATGGGATAGGATTGGGTGGGTGTTTTTTTTTTAAGAGACAGAAGACAAAACTGTTTCAACATTAACCTCAGCTGTACTTACCCAGAGCATTGAACCTTCCCGTTTATCAGCAAACTGAAATGTGTACTACAAAGCAATAACACTGCTCCTACTCCTCAAGGGAAATTTGTAGAGAATAGATTTAGTCAAGATGTCAAAGAGTAAATTTGGCACAGCAGGTGCAACAAACAGGCGAAAAGAAAATGCTGTGAATATGAAGACCTATGTTACACGCTCTTCCTCATCAACCAACATTGCTGGAAGCAAATCTAGTCATGCCACTGGGACCTGCCCAACTATGTTTTCACGCGTTGAACAATGCTAGCTCTATAAACTCCTATGAACCCTGGTTCCTAAGGACCTTAAAATGTAATGTGTCACCACCATTCAGTTCCACTTCTTCGAAAGAGAGAGCCAAACAAATAACATGATTTTATTCATAGATAACTGTAGATTAACTCAGGAAAAGTTCTTTGCCCTCCCCTCTCCAGCTATAGCCACTGAAAACAAGCAATAAAACTTTAGGCCACACAAAAAGCAAGAAAAAGAGAGGGAGGGCAGAACAAAAAAAGGGAGGGAGAGAAAGAGGAGCAAGGGAAAGAGAAGGGAGGGAGGGAAGGAGGGAGGGAGGAAGGGAGGGAGGGAGGGAGGGAGGGAGGGAGGGAGGGAGGGAGGAAAGGAAAGGAGGGCTTGAAAGTTTTAGGATTCCTGCAGCTGGAAGACCTATTTCTTCTCTGCAAGCTGCATGGTTCTAACTAATCACAACATCTAGGAGATCTCTGCAATGTAACCTGAATACATTAGCACTGGCTGCAGGATAGAGGCCAGTCTGGATGCAAGATAAAGGATGGATTGTACTTACTGGTCCACTGAAGCCAGCGAGTTGTGTGATCATTAAACACGCAATGGAAATGATGAGCCTAGTGCGACAGAAGTTCCACACGACTCTACAAAGGGAGGCATCGCCTTGCCCATAGTCATGTACCTCTTGGTGCCAAAGTCTTTCCAATCTGGAAGAACATAAACCACATTCAGTACCTCCAAGCAATCTTTCTACCTACCCAGAGGCCAGGAAATATGCACTTTTTTCTTATTTAAAAAAATCAAATATTATTTTTTAAAGGCTTTTTTTTACTTTTTTCGAAGAATAAGTAAATAAACTAACTAAATAAAAATATTTACAGACCCCTCACATCCTGGACATAAACTGTTTCAACTCCTACCCTCAAAACGATGCTATAGAGCACTGCACACCAGAACAACTAGACACAAGGACAGTTTATTCCCGAACGCCATCCCTCTGCTAAACGTATGATTCCCTCAACACTGTCAAACTATTTACTAAGTCTGCATTATGATTACTATTAATCTTCTCATCACTCCTTATCGCCCATCCCCTCCCACTTGTGACTGTATGACTGTAACTTTGTCACTTGTATCCTTACAATTTATATTGACTGTTTCCAAGTATAATTTGATTGCTTATTGTACCCTATGACTATCATTAAGTGTTGTACCTGATGATTCTTGATTAATGTATCTTTTCTTTTATGTACACCGAGAGAATTTGCACCAAGACAAATTCCTTGTGTGCCCAATCACATTTGGCCAATAAAGAATTCTATTCTATTCTATTCTATTCTATTCTATTCTATTCTATTCTATTCTATTGTTCCTTATTCCTCATTCTATTTTATTTCTATTCTATTTCAATTTCTATTCTATTCTAATTCTATTCTAAGAATAAGTGATTTATATTAAGATAAGTACATCTGTGCCTTTTACCAGAAACAATAGTTTATGGAGTCTCTATGTATATTGGGGTGGGATACTATGACTTGTGGACTTCAACTCCCAGAACTCCTGAGCCAACCATGGCGGGCTCAGGAATTCTGGGAGTTAATGGTCCACAATTCATAAAAGTATGGTTTTCCCACCTCTAATGTAAACAAAGATCTCGTTCTCTTACAACTCAAACATGATTGTTTGATCTCAACTTTGTTAGCTTTTTTCCTTTCCCACTCCAGCCTTTTTTCTTCTGTCTGCTCTGTCTGCTCCTGTTTGCCTATCTTGTCTGCTTATAAGTATAGACGTTACAATGTATTTATTTGTACAAACCTACAAATTCGTGTCACTGTCTCCGATTTTACTGGAACACTTGCTGTGCAATTTCCCTGACAATTAACCCTGTTCAAGACAAGTCAAGGGCTACCCGTATATATCTCCACTGATATGCAAGAAACCCCTTAATAAGTATCTTAACACAACATAAAATGTTAATATTAAGATATTTAAATTTAGTAGCTGGAGCAGTGAGCCAGAAAAGACATTTGTGGTTGATTGATTGGAGAGGGCTGGCTCCCACATAAAGCAATCTGCGCTGTGATTGGTTGCTGTGGGTGAGGAGGGGGAGTTTCCCTTGTTTCCCCGCTCTTTTCTTCTGTGTGCTCTATGTGCCATTTACGATTTACCTCATGATGCTCCTGTTTGCCTGACTATCTTGTCTGCTGTAAATATAGATGTTAAATATATTTATTTGTACAAAACTACAAATTCGTGTCAGTATCTCTGTCTTTATTGGGACATTTGCTGTGCAATTTCCCTGACAATTAACCCTGATCAAGACTGGTCAAGGATTACCTATATATGTCCATTGGTGTACAAGAATGAGCAAATTATATAATTATATATATATAATTATAATACAAGAAGCCTGAGCAAATTGTATATTATATATATATATTATATATATATATATATATATATAAAATATAATATATAATATAATATAATATATATATATATGTTTTCTGAAGTTCTCGCGGGTATTTGTATGTGGATCTTTGGTTATTCGGGTTTTCTCCCGCGTAAGATTGGAAGTACTTCCAATCTTACGTGGGAGAAAACCCGAATAACCAAAGATCCATATATATATATATATATATATATATATATATATATATATTATATTATATATCTGGCATTCAGCTTTGTTCGGGTATTTTCCCATGTCATAGTAGTGGTGCTTTTAAAGTTGTAGCAACGTTTCAGCAGAATCTCATCTGCCATATATATATAATTGTATATTATATATATATGTGTGTGTGTGTGTGTGTATACATATATATATGTGGATCTTTGGTTATTCGGGTTTTCTCCCGCGTAAGATTGGAAGTATCTAGGCAACGTTTCGATGAAGTCTCATTCATCATCTTCAGGCTTGGTCTTCAGCTCTGTGCTTCTCAGAGTGATGTGAGCTTGCAGCTGCTTCTTCCTTTTAACTGCTAGTGGGGGTGTGACTTGATTGGGTGGGGGCTTGGCTGTGTTCTGATTGGGTGGGGGTGTGTTCTCATTGGTTGGGGGTTTGGCTGTGTTCTGATTGGTTGGGGGTGTGTTCTCATTGGGTGGGGGCTTGGCTGTGTTCTGATTGGGTGGGGGTGTGTTCTCATTGGTTGGGGGCTTGGCTGTGTTCTGATTGGGTGGGGGTGTGTTCTCATTGGGTGGGGGCTTGGCTGTGTTCTGACTGGGTGGGGGGGTGTTCTCATTGGTGACTTTGCCTGACTATCTAGCATCATCACAAAATTTCCAGAAACATAAAGCCTACAAACTTGAAATTTGGTACTATGTTCCTCTTGGCTTCTAGGTGCTCACTAAGAAAGGATTTTTCAAAATGACCATCAGCACATTACTATTTCGGATATTATCATTATTATTAACACGCTCTGATGCTAAGGAGTTCTACTCCCCCCTCCCCACCTGAAAAGAAATCTGTTCCAAATGCAAAACACAAGCAAAGGAAAGGAGTTTCAGTTTGTTTCATAGCACCAAGAAGCTTTAGTACAGAACAGTTGAGCTAAGCCACGCCCAGGCTCCTTGCTGTCTCCTTCTTACTCATACAGCAAGTACTCTTTCCGTTTCCAAATAGCCTTCAACTCTCTCACACACTGACAGGACACTAGACAGATGAATACTGATGGATGCTGATAGGCAGAGGCACATTTTTCCCCCTTATTTTCTTCCCCCAAAACTAAGCCCGACCACAAAGCACGGTTATAGAGCTAGTTTTTATATAAAACCACAAGTTCGTATCAGTGTCCCTGACTTTATTTGGACATCTGCGTGATTTCCCTGACAAGGAAGCTATATAGGTAGTCCTCGACTTACAACCACAATTGAGCCCCAAGCTGCAATGGTCATAAGGATGAAAAATGGCCAGAAGTCACTTTTTTCAGTGCCATTGTAACTTCGAAGTCAGCCAGCAAACTGTTGTAAGTCGAGGACCACCAGTATTTTTTGGTTGGAGTGGAAAGAAGAGGCAAATACAGTTAACTTTGATGATATCCTTGCTAAGGAATGTATATGTCATGGATGTTACACCTCAGAAAATGGCAACATGGATTAAGAAAGCAACAGGGAGAAGATGCACCTTTTGAATGCAGGTGTGCAGAGAAGTAGAAAAGATGATGAAACCCTGGGAAATATGAAACCTGCATGTCAACTGCCCGGATTTATGAAGGGGAAAATGGAATTTAATTATGGGAGTTCCCGCATACAAGTCTCTGAGTTTATATAAAGTGGTCCTTGGGGGAGAGGTTAATTGGTAGCACTGCAAGCATGCCATACCTTCTACAGTTAACCTCGGAAGACTCGTGAGTCGACAAAGGCCACATATCTTGAGTCAGCAGTTCTCCTTTCTTGTAGGCTAATCTTGCCAAAGGAGAAAGCCAAGAAAATGTCATGTAGGAAAATAAACCAGCATTGTCAATTGGGTGCCGGTGCCTAAAAGAATAGGAAGAAAGAGAAAACATTAAAGGCAGAAGTATGCATTTTGTTATTGTAGATGTCTGAGTTAAACTATATCAAGGTTTCTCAATAATGTTTACTTTAAGATGTGTGGGCTTCAGCTCCCAGAGTTCCCCAGCCAGCTGGGTGGGGGAGTCTGGGAGTTGAAGCCCCCACATCTTGAAGTAACCAAGGTTGAGAAACACTGATAGGCAGGTAATCCTTGACTTACAACAGGTCACTTAGTGACCGTTCGAAGTTTCAGCAGCATTGGAAAAAGTGACTTATGACCATTTTTCACACTTGTTACAATTGCAATGTCCCCAAGGTCATATGATTTACATTTGGATGCTTGACAACTGACTCATATTTATGACGGTTGCAGTGTCCTGGGGTCATCTGATCACCTTTTGCAGCCTTCTGACAAGCAGTCAATGCGGAAACCAGATTTACTTAAAACAACCGTGTTGCTAATTTAACAACTGCAGTGTCAGGATTCCAGCAATCACTCTAAATAAATCATGATTCTCGAGCCAAACTTCAATAAACTTCAAAGGATTCATTAGAGGCAGCACACTGGTACTGCCCTGTATGAAGCCAACACTGGCATACGTAATTTACAGTTACCTGTGACCCTGTTTTCCCCCCCTGCCCCCGGGTGTCATCATTCAGAATCTCATAAATCAGATTCTTCAACTGAGCACGTTCACAGGCTGGGTGTTATCATTCACGATGTGGGCAAAAACTCTGGTACTTTAGTTACAATCTTTTAAAGATAAGGGTTGGAATGTACTTTCCCTTTCCCTTTTTTATGGCAACTACTAAAACAGGCATAGGAATGTTTTATAAGTTGACATTCGGCTCCTCTCACTTCTTGAAGGTGACCTATATAAAGCAAAAACAAATTGAGTGCAGATATAGAATTTAGGGTTACAAACACCACCACCCCCAGGCTTGGTTGGATTTTCTGCATGGAATCTTGCTATAAGGTGATCGGCCTGGACATTCCTACTCTTTACCCAAGATGCCTCTGATAATGGGTAGCCTTTCCACTTGTATTGGAGTTGTGTCCTGTGCTATTCGCTTAACAAACGCGGCAAGAAAAGCCATAAAAAGGGACAAAACTGACTTAGCAAATTTTTCACTTAGCAACAGAAATTTTGGACTCAGTTGTGGTCGTAAGATGAGGACTATCTATACTATATAGCTGTGATGGTGAGCCTATGGCATGCGTGCCACAGGTGGAACACAGAGCCATTTGTGCCGGCACGCGAGCTGTAGGTAAACTTACCTCACTGTGCATGTGTGTGCCTCACAGCTGATTTTTGGCCGGTTTGAGGCCTTTTTCGGCCTCCCAAAGGATTGAGGAAGGCTTCTGCAGGCTTCTGCAAGTTTTGTAGGCCGAAAACTAGCCCCATTTCGTCACTTCTAGTATTTTCAGAAAAACAGATAGTGATGAAACAGGGCTAGTTTTTGGCCTACAAAACGTGCAGAAGCCTGCAGAAGCCTTCCTCAAGCCTTTGGGAGGCTAAAAAAGGCCTCAAACTGGCCAAAAATCAACTGTGAGGCGCAGTGCGTGTAAGGGGGGGGGATTGCACACGCATGCGTAGGGGACGGGGGGGCGCATTGCCTTCTGGGTGCTGGCACACAAGTGCAAGCGTGCGCACAATTTTTGGCACAAGAGCCCAAACCACCACTGCTATATAACTTAACATGGTGTATGAACCAATTTTATATAGCCAGGTACCTATACTGGACCAAACTAGAAAGAAGCTGGTTTATTTTTGTCTTAGTACTTTAGTTACACCCAATATTTTTGTTTGTAGGCACAATACACAGCTTTTTGTAGAATGCAAACTGCAGTGGCTTAGTCCATAAACCATGCCCAGAACATTATATGGAACCTGGCCTATATGTGGTGGAATTTCCAGCTACATTAGAGAGGGGAGTAAAGAGGCTGGCTTGCTTAGAGATATTCTGTAGGAGGAAATGTCACAGGTCAGATGATTGAAGTCTTTATCTGCCTGTCTATGGAGATTGTCAATCATCCAGGTCCTGGTTCTCCCAAAGGTTCTTTTTTCAAAAGGCAACTGAAGAAGCTTCTTAGATGAGAAGTGTAACGTTTTCAAGGGGGAAAACAACTAAGAAAGTCCAACTGCCTTTTGGAAAAGCATTTTTGGGATCTTTGATCCCAAGAGAATGTAGTTAGTCAGGTGAGATTCTTATAAAATAGGAGACCAACAATAAAGAAGCCATTTTGACCTGCTCATGGGAGTTGTTTTAGCTCCTTGCACATGACACTATGCAGATTAGATCTTGACTAACGAACACATTTCAGCCCAACATTTCTTTTGCTAAGCGAGACAGTTGTTAAAGTGAATTTTGCCCCGTCTTACAACTTTTCTTACCACAGTTGTAAGGTGAATCACTGCAGTTATCAAGTTAGTGGCATGGTTGTTAAGTGAATCCTTCTTCCCCACTGACTTAAGTTTGTCAGAAAGAAGCAAAAGTGGCCCTGAGACGCTGCAACTGTTATAAATATAGGTCAATTGCCAAGCCTCTGAATTTTGATCAGTTTTGACCACGGGAATGCTGCAATGGTTGTAAGTGTGTAAAATGGTCATAAGTCACTTTTTTTCAGTGCTGTTATACGTTTGAACGGTCACTAAATCAATTGTTGTTAATCGAGGACTACCTGTATTTTGAAATAAAATGTCTGTTGTTTTCCCACAGACCTCCATTCAGGCATTCCTGGTTAAAAACCAGCTGCCTCTTGCAGGTCACTTAAAGAAAGCCATACTTGGAAGTAGTCCGGATGGGTTTCATCAGATTGAGGCCATAGTGATATTTCCCTTTGGGGTGCTCTTCATCTAGCGTCCGCAGGTGGGAATCTGCAGAGCTCTCCAAAGGTAGACCTTCCGCCCGGGCAGCTGTTTCCAAGGCATCTTGGCAATCCACCTGCTTGAGAGAAAGTGCAGAATTAAACCTCAGGTATTACTGAAAAAGCTTGCTATGTCCCCAAGATTTTACTTGGATCCTAAAAACCGCAAGGAATTCATGTCTAACCAGTACTACTTCCAAACTAGTTGATTGATTAGCAACATTTCCAGGCTGGCTCCATCTCAAAGGACCATGCAAAACAAACAACTAAACTTAAAATTACCTGCAAGCCCTTTAGAAGCACCTCCAATCAACCTGCGGCAAAAAAATATGATAGAAAGTGTTGGGACTCTCTTTTTTCGCATTTACGACTGGTTGCCAAGCACCTCACAATTATGTGATTACCATTTGCAAACTTCTCTGCCAGCTTCCCCAGAAAAACAATGGGGAAGCCGGCAGGAAAGGTTTCAAATGAGGAAATGGAGAAGAGCTGAATCCTTCACAGACTGAAGGATTGTTCAGGATTTTAGCTCAGTTTCTGCAGCCCCTGAAGGATTTCCCCTCCAAAAGGAAATCAGAAAATAAAAAGGAGAGGGGCTACTCTTTGGCAAGCTCCAAGAAGAAACATTTCAGCTCCATCCCAAACATTTCAGCTTCATTCCTGCAGGCTCTCCTCTGTGAACAAAGTGAAATAGAAAATCCTTCAGCGGGCTACAGAGTCATTTCAGAGCAAAAACCATCCCAGGAGGATTTCATTTAAGAGAGCTGAAACCTTTGAGCGGATAGCCATTTCATTCTCAAAGACCTGCCTGCCCAGATGACTTCAGCTCTATGAAGAACTGAAATCCTTTGGCAGGCAGCTTTTTCGATCCATGCACTGGAAGATCACTTAACAACCACAATCAAGAGTTCTGGGACTGCAGTCACTGAGTGAAGCAGTCACATGAGCCTCTTGCTTAAGGACTGCTTCACTCAGTGATTGAAATTCCAGTCCCAATTGTAGTTGTAAATCAAGGACTACCTGTAATGATCTTTGATTCACACCCTGGATTAGACAGATGAGACATCTGTTGGTTAAATTTGCATATTAACCCACAAGCATTTCTAAAAAGTATTCCTAGTGTGCATGTGATTGGTCTGCTTCTGAGTGATTTGGAGAGAATCAATCTACTCTGGATTGATAATGCAAAGGAAAAAAACAGAGTTAGCTTTCTTTCTTAAATACAGTGGGGCTCTTTTTGTATTGAATCATTTTCTAGGGAAGTGGAAAGACCTTTTTTATAAACCTTAATTATAATTATACAGTATGTTTGGAGTAGCAAAAAAATCAGGAGTCTACTAGCACTTTTTCTGATTAACTTCCCCATTTTATTAACAAACCTCATTCCTTACTAGCACTGATGATGTTACCTAATTTGGTAATGAAACTGTTCTGACCTAGGCTTCATAAAATCACGAAGCAGACTCCTTGTCCCGAAAAAAACCCTTTTAATTTGGCTAATGTGAATTCCTATCATTCACATCAGCAAAGTCCTGGCAAACAATCTTTCAAGGGTGAATAGCAACCATAGACCTTATCAGGCTTGGAGAGTTGCCAGGCCGATAGCTTCCATGCTCAATGCTGTATACAAGAAAATACTTGGCAAAGATTTTCTGAGAGTCATGAACAAATCTTCACCCTATTTAAACGAACTTAATGTCTCCTGCAAACACCACTCCCCTTTCATTCCTCTTTATTCCCTATGGGAAGGGACATTCACTGTCCATCTGTGCCTTCACTCCCAAATCGACCCTTGTTCCTTAACTGTTCCCTTCTCCTGGCAGCTCTGTGCATGCGCACATTGGGAACAGGCTCCAGCTGATCTTCTTCCCCACTGATCCCCAACTCTGAAAGCAGCTGATAACTGTTGGGCGGTCCTGGCCCCATCTCTGCCTCCAATGCAGAGCCCTCATCAAAGCCTTCCCCAGACTCCAGGATTAGCCCATGTTCCTCCCCAACCTCCTCACTGTCTGAGTCTGCCGCCAGCTCGGGCTGGCCACTGCTAGGGATAACATTGTTTACCCGAACTGGTTTAGGTAAAATAATAAATATGTTATCATGGTTTGTTAGTTAAAGTGTCTGTAACTTTAAATGTAAGAATGCAATTAAGGGAGCGGTTGTAAAAGCACCATAAAAGAAGCAAGGCACAGCAGCTTGCTCTCTCTGGCTTTATGATCCCTAATTACTGGATAGACTGAAGATTGCGTTTTTCCCCTACTGGAACGGGAGAGAGAAAAGACTGTTGATTTATCAACGGTGAGAGGACTGATTTATTGTATGTGAACTGACATTGGATATTCTACACAGACTTTGCTAATTGAATATCCTTGAATGGACTGACTAAAACGATACATGACTAATGGACTGTTATTTTGACTATGCTATAAACTCTAAATGGAATAAACTATATTTTTGATAGCACAAGTGTATCTGTTATTTTTACTGTATGTTAACAAACATACAAACTTATCTCACTCATTTATCTCTGTGCCTATCTGACTAAAGCTGCACATTCTGTTTAGCTTGTCTCCTTAACCCTGGTTGGGGAACCCAGGCTTAACACTGGTTATGGGCCCAGACTTAACACTGGTTATGGGCCCAGAGGCTGCAAAGTCAGTTTAACTAGGATAAAACAGATTTATGTAAAAAGTGAGAGTTTGTGTTGTTACACGTTACAGTAAACAGACAGCTGTGTTTTATTAATTATATTTTTATATCCATATAAGAAAACATGGCACAAGTCAATCTACAAAGTTTGTCCCTTATATCCAAGCTGGATGGAACAAACTATGTTTCATGGTCTATGAAATGTAGTCTACTTCTACGAAGAGAAGGTCTGTGGAACATAACTGAAAATCCACCAAACGTAGAGGAATGGGATCCAGAGATTGAGGAAGATAGACAAAAGATAGAAGACTTTAAACAGAAGAATGAACAAGCCCTTTGCATAATAGAACTAACACTATCTGACCAGCAACTTGTTCATATCCGCGGAGAGCAAACCGCTGTTGGGTGTTGGCAGAAGCTGAAGAGGATTTATGTCCGAGATAACATTGGTGCTCACATAAATCTAACACGGAAGCTTTTCAGGACACATCTCCAAACGAATGGTGATATGCTTAGTAATTTGAAAACTATAAAAAGCATTTTTCAAGAACTGCACGAGAAAGAATTTTGGTTAAACTAAGATATGTAGTTACCTTTAGGGGAGATAACTGCATAATTGAAAAAGAAGATAAGAAAATTACTGCATCTTTAAGAGGTGAATTATATGTGTTAAATGATAATAGTTTAGAGGTGGCTAACACGGTTTATGACAACAAGAAACCTCATGATGAATGTATTCACTTGTTACACCGACGGCTAGGACATTTAAATTTTAAAATGCTTAAGAGAACTGTTCAACTATCTAAAGGAATAAGTTTGAAACCTTGTAATAAGTATTTGAAATGTTTTGCTTGTAATCAAAGCAAAAGCAAGGTCATACCGGCAAATAGAGTTGATGGATTTACTACCAAAGAGCCTTTAGAGGTAGTATTTGCCAATTTAATAGGTCCGAAAAAACCAAGTGTAGGAGGAGCTCGATACATATTAAGTATAATGGACCACTATTCTAGATATGGGTTTTGCTATTTAATGAAGAGCAAAACTGAAACGTATCTAAATCTATTTAATTGGATTAAATTTGCAGAAAGAAAAACTAAAAAGAAATTAGTAACTCTTATAACAGATAATGGTGCAGAATTCACAAATAATAAATTCCAGAATAGACTTAGAATGTTAGGTATTCAACATAAAAAGTCTGTACCATATAGGCCACAACATAATGCCTTTATAGAGAGATGAGGCCAAACACTACAATCAATGGCACGTACTATGTTGTCTGATTCAGGATTACCTGACAATTTATGGGGAGAAGCAATAATGTGTGGTAATCATATATTAAATAATGTTAATTCAACAACAGGTGAATTACCATTCACACTGTGGCATGGTACAAAACCTGATTTAAGTTACATGCACACATTTGGAGCACCAGCATGGGTGCATATCCCTACACAACTCAGACACAAAGGACAGCATAGAGCTAAAAGATTATTTTTTGTAGGATATGAATCTAATCACAGATCTTATAGATTCTGGGAACCAGGTACATCTAGAGTTTACACCAGTGCTAGTGCTAAATTCCTAGAACATGTAGGATGGAATAGATTGGAGCAAGATTTAAATAACGAAGTAATTATTGAACCCTACAAAAGACAAAAAGATCAGACTAGTTATAAGAAGAGCCCAATAAAAGAAGAAATCCACGAAGAGCAAATAGGACCAGAACAAGAGGAAACAATTGATCAGGAAGAGTTAGATAATCAAGAAGAGTTAATAAATGAAAGTCCACCTGTAAGTCCTGTAATACCTAGACGTACTACACGTGTAACTAGACCACCTGATAGGTATCAAGCAAGTATAGTTTGCCAAGTAACTAAAGTTCCAACTAGTGTAGATGAACTTAGGATGTATCCTGCTAAGGATCCGGAGAATTGGCAAAAGGCAATGGAAAAAGAACTAAATTAATTAAAGTATATGAAGATGCTAAATTACCTCCAGGAGAAAAATCCATTGGGTGCAAATGGATATTTAAAGTAAAAACTGGAAATGATGGGACTGTTTCCCATAAAGCTAGGTTGGTAGCTCAAGGATTTAATCAAACTGCATCTGATTACGATGAAGTTTTCGCACCAAGTCTTAAAGCAACATCTTTGAGAGCAGCTTTAGTGTGGGCAGCTAAGAAAAACTATGTCATTAACCATTTAGATGTAGAAACTGCTTATTTGCATGCACCATTGCAGCACACTATATATTTGAAAAAGCCAGTTATTATAAAAGACAATAAAGTAAATAGTAATGATTGTTGGAAACTCAAAAAGAGTCTTTACAGGTTGAAACAATCTGGCTTTGAGTGGAACCAATATATTGTGAAAGAATTAAACAATATAGGATTTAAATCTGGTTTAGCAGATCCATGTGTGTTTAAAAGAGAAAATAATGGAACGGTGTCATTATTGTTATTATTTACAGATGATATTGCTTTGATAACTAAGACTAATAATGAAGCTAATGAGATTATATCATTATTAGCTAAAAAGATAAAATTAAAGCATTTAGGTGAAATTAAAAAGTATCTAGGATTGACAATTAACAAAACAAAAAATGGATTTAAGATATCTCAAGAAGATAAAATTTGCCAATTAATTAAAACGTATAAAATGGAACTTTGTAAACCGGCAGACTCCAATGAGTCAGGAAGTTTGCCAAACTAATGATCAAAGTCCCAAATTTGATAAGTCTATATATCAATCTTTGATTGGTAGCTTATCATATATAAGCAATTGGTCAAGACCAGATATAGCTTATAGTGTTAATCAGCTGGCACGTTTTAATTCAGATCCACATCAATGTCATTGGCAATCATTAAAGAGAATTTTAAGATATCTTAAAGGAACAATGAACCATGCATTGTATATAGAACCAAAGGGTGATTTGAGTCTTAGTGCCTATGCAGATGCAAGTTTTGCAACTGACATAAACACTAGAAAATCAACATCTGGGATGGCTATATTATTTGGTAAGACACTAATAGGGTGGAGGTCAATCAGACAACAGCATATCAGCTTGTCCACGATGGAAGCGGAATTTTCATGTCTGTCATTACTATGCACTGACTTAATTTTGCACAAACAGTTATTATTAGACATGGGTATAACTGTTAAAAATTCCATTATTGTGAACGAGGACAACCAAGCAGCCATAAAGTTAGCTACTAATATTGCTGTAAAAACTAGATCAAAGCATACTGATTTAAGATACTTAAATGTTAGAGAATCTGTAAAGAATGGGCTAATTAAATTGGAATACTGCATGACGGAAGAAAACATTGCAGACCAATTTACAAAAGCTCAAGGAGTAATTAAGTTTAAAGAGAGTTGTAACAAATATGATTTAAAGATATAAATAGTTATAGTATTATTATTACCTAAAAGGGGAGAATGTTAGGGATAACATTGTTTACCCTAACTGGTTTAGGTAAAATAATAAATATGTTATCATGGTTTGTTAGTTAAAGTGTCTGTAACTTTAAATGTAAGAATGTAATTAAGGGAGTGGTTGTAAAAGCACTATAAAAGAAGCAAGGCATGGCAGCTTGCTCTCTCTGGCTTGATGATCCCTAATTACTGGATGAATTGAAGACTGCGTTTTTCTCCTACTGGAAAGGGAGAGAGAAAGGACTGATTTATTGTAAGTGAACTGACATTGGATATTCTACACGGACTTTGCTAATTGAATATCCTTGAATGGACTGACTAAAAACGATGCATGACTAATGGACTGTTATTTTGACTATGCTATAAAACTCTAAATGGAATAAACTATATTTTTGATAGCACAAGCGTATCTGTTATTTTTACTGTATGTTAACTAACATACAAACTTATCTCACACATTTATCTGTGTGCCTATCTGACTAACGCTGCACATTCTGTTTAGCTTGTCTCCTTAACCCTGATTGGGGAACCCAGGCTTAACAGAAACCTCTGCAAGAAAACAACCAAGCTCAGAGAGCACCAAGGCCCCCACCGCTCAATCCCAAGCTACAAATATTCTTCTTTATTGGTGCATTTTGTTTTCAGCCATGAGTTTCTTTTGAACTGCACAAAAGCTCATGCCTTTTAATAAAACCTGCTAGTTGGAAAAAGCACTACCAGATTCCTTCCAGGTTTCTATGGTTATTTATAAGTTGTGCTAAACAGCACTAGCATTCATGACAGTTGAACAATGAGGTGATAACTCAAGGACGTGAGCGGACAGAAAAAAAGGGCCGTTTTCCTGACACACTGCGGGTGCGCAGTGTTTAAGATGGCAAAAGCTCTCGCAAAGCCCGAAGATGTGAAAGAAATGGACTGGGCTGACCTTGAGCCTTTGCTGTGAAGCCACTACGCCTCTGCCGTACCCACTCTCATCCGGCGGCACGACTTTTACCACCGGGATCAGAAGGGGGGTGAGAGCATTGGCAACTTCGTAGCTGACCTCTGAAACCTGGGGGGCCTGTGCGGCTTCACCGATATGGATGAGGCACTCCGAGATCGCGTTGTCCTCGGGCTCAGGGACCTGGTTCTACAGAGCCGACTGATGGCTAAGGGCGACATTTCCCTCGCCGACCCCATCGCCGAGGCCACCGCCACTGAAGCAACCCGAAAATCCGCAGCCCGAATGCGGAGACCAGGTACCGGGGATCCAGCCACGACAACCAAGACGACACCAGAAGCAAGTCGCCGACTCACCACCACCCACCATGGTGACCTCGACTCCGCCACCAACACCACGGACGACGAGGAGATATAGATAGATAGATAGATAGATAGATAGATAGATAGATAGATAGATAGATAGATAGATAGATAGATAGATAGATAGATAGATAGATAGATATAGAGATTAGATAGATAGATAGATAGATAGATAGATAGATAGATAGATAGATAGATAGATAGATAGATAGATAGATAGATAGATAGATATAGAGATTAGATAGATAGATAGATAGATAGATAGATAGATAGATAGATAGATAGATAGATAGATAGATAGATAGATAGATATAGAGATTAGATAGATAGATAGATAGATAGATAGATAGATAGATAGATAGATAGATAGATAGATAGATAGATATAGAGATTAGACAGATAGATAGATAGATAGATAGATAGATAGATAGATAGATAGATAGATAGATAGATATATTCTGAAAAGCTGAAGCATGTTCCTGATTTCTTGGCAGCAAGAAGGAAGTGGTTTTTCCACTGAGCTCTTTGGAGTTTACTGACTTCCCACTCTAGCCTACAGCACTGATATATCCCGGGAGATTTCCTATTCCAGGAATAGCTAGCTTTGTTTCATTTTAGGAGTTCAACCAAGGCCAGCTAAGGATTACCACCTACCAAGATATCTATTTTAAAGCCTTACATTCAGAAAACCTTCAGTACTTTTTTGTTTCTTTTTGTATATTTATTCTTGACAAGTGACCTCAACTGACAAACATGGATTGAAATAGTCAGAAAGAAAAAAAAAACAAAAAACTAATTACGGTTGTTCATAAATCTCTGCAACAGATTAAATTAAGTGTCTCTAAAGTCGATGGGAAGTTCTCAAAACTGAAGCAGAACTCTGAATTACCCTATCCTCGGGTTATAATCTTGTTAACAAGCAAAAACCACTTTGCAATTGTCTCGTTTAACAATGGAAATTTTGGTAGCTTTGTTCAGGTATTTTCCCACGTCATTATATAAATATATATGGTATTCATCATCAGGCTTCTGTACAGATGAGATTCTGCCGAAACGTTGCTACAACTTTAAAAGCACAACTACAATGACATGGGAAAATACCCAAATGAAGCTGAATACCATACATGTAAGTACCCGCGAAAACTTAAGAAAACAAACAAATATATATATATATATATATATATATATATATATATATATATATATATATATATATGATTTGTTAGTAGACCATATGCTGAAATGCTTGTCTTGTAAAAGTAAACTTCCTTCGAATAAATATTATACCAATCAGAACTCTGAAACACTTCATTTTTCTAATTAATTGTTTATTGTCCAGACTACCAGAAGGAAAATCTGACAACACTCTTACAGTTTATTGGAAACAGGCGCACCAAAAAAGCTTATTATTAATTTTTGGGATTTTTTTTAGTCCCCAGGCCTAGATTTTCCTGGTCGTCTCTCAACCAAGCCCTAACTTTTAATTTGCTTCTGTTTTATTTTCCTGTCTGCTTATCTAAAATGAATTTTATTTATAAAGGCTTTTGAAATAGTGTTTTATAATTTTCTTTTTCTTGTCACCCGCCTATTAAAATAGATGGCATTGTATTTTCTGGGGACCAAGGTCACAACACAGTCCACAACCCAGAATAATACTATATTGCAGCTCCTTTCATTGCAGCTCTTGCACTGTCAATTCAGTTAATAATATTAAAAGGACCTCAAATCTCCTATCAGCCTCTGTTCCAGAAAGAGGATGTTTTTTGTTTTTTTTTAAGAAAAAGGAAATGTGACTTGCAACATTAGGCCTTTTCAAGGTTGTTCTGCCATTTGACCCAGAGAGACAGCAACATAAACTTCTCATCCTCTGTAAATCCCAGACAGATGGTTTGAAGGTTGCAGGCTCTTTATGCCAAAGGCTTCTCATTTTCTCAAACAATATTAGGAAAAATGTGCCTGCTGAAGAGACTGTTTATAAAGCAGTGTTTCTCAAGCATGGCCACCTTAAGACATGTAGACTTCAACTCCCAACGGAACTACAAATCTGGTTCATAAGTACAGGTGGTCCTCAATTTACGACAACAATCGAACCCAAGATTAATGTTGCCAAGTGAGTTTTGCCCCATTTTATGATCTTCCTTGCCACAGTTGTTAAGTGAATCGCTGCAATTGTTAAGCTACTAGTAGTAACACACTTGTAAAGCTTCCCCATTTTCCTTCGCTTGTCAGAAGGTCGCAAAAGTGGATCACATGACTCCAAGACACTGCAACCGTCATAAATATGAACCATCTGCCAAGTATCCGAATTTTGATCACAATGGTCTTAAGTGTAAAAAAAAACAATTGTAAGTCACCTTTTTCAGTGCCATTGTAACTTTGAATGGTCGCTAAATGAACTGTTGTAAGTCGAAGACTACTTATTCCTTGTAGATTACCAGGCTGCGCCCAAGGAAGGGGTTGCAGACGTCATCAGTCTCGAGTCCCTTTGTGCCCACAAGAGACTTTCCAGCCCATCTTGAATTCCTTTGACTCTTATCTACCGCCAATTTGCTTTGACCGTTAGTAGTTCAGATTCTTGTAGAGAACTTTAGTGTACAACAAACCTATATAATTCATTTGAGCTGTTTGGGCTCCTGATTGACACCATCCCAAGGTTGGACCATCAGAACTTCCAACAGTTGCATAGTGACCGGTCATAACTCGAGGACTACCTTTATTGGTTCCAGAAAAGGAAATTTGATTTTAATAGCAAACTTTCATTTTATTTTTAAAATGGATCCGGTGTCCTTCAGCTCCAAGTTTTCCGAGTCTGTCCAACAACTATGCTACTGAAATGGCAGGGGAATGATGAAGGGGAAATACTGCAGAACCAGCCATCTGTGAGCTCTGCAATTGCAGCTCTTAATATTATTATGGGTGGTTTACAAAAGCAATTATGCCCATTTTCTTCCTGAATGAGGATCTTAATTCAGACTGAAATCAGTGAATTAAACTATCAATCAAGGGAGCATTAAATATAATTGTTTATGTGTACTATTTATAGCAAAAGGAATAGCCATAGCTGGCCTAACGTAACCAGATGCTAAGTGGATTGTCATTAAATCACAACACAGTGTCCTTGCAGGCACCAATTTAGCCCCCACCCTAGCTAATTTTAATTGTGCTTATTTGATTTGTTCAATTCCTACCCCGCCTTTCTATTCAGCCATCTTAATGTTTACAAAAATGCTCCAACAACTCCATTCTCTTCTTGCATTCAGCACATCTGTGAGCACCATTGTGAATCTAGGCAGGTAGAGCAGCTGGAGTTAGAACAGGATATACAAAAGATACTAAATTTCATTTATAAACTCTTCAAAGGAAATGACTTTCACTAGTACCCCTTAACCAGATCCCCATTAAGGAGCTAGAAAGAGTCCCAAAGGTGCTTTTTTCCCAAAAAGGAACTGCACTTTCTTTCTTTCTTTTTCTTTCTTTCTTTCTTTCTTTCTTTCTTTCTTTCTTTCTTTCTTTCTTTCTTTCTTTCTTTCTTTCTCTTTCTTCTCTCTCTCTTTCTTTCTTCTTTCTCTCTCCCTCTTTCTTTCTTTCTTTCTTCTTTCTCTCTCTTTCTTTCTTTCTTATTTCTCTCTCTCTCTTTCTTTCTTTCTTTCTTTCTTTCTTTCTTTCTTTCTTTCTTTCTTTCTTTCTTTCTTCTTTCTCTCTCTCTCTTTCTTTTCTTTCTTTCTTTCTTTCTTTCTTTCTTTCTTTCTTATTTCTCTCTCTCTCTCTTTCTTTCTTTCTTTCTTCTTTCTCTCTCTCTTTCTTTCTTTCTTCTCTCTCTTTCTTTCTTTCTTTTTTCTCTCTTTCTTCTTTCTCTCTCTCTCTTTCTTTCTTTCTTCTTTCTCTCTCTCTTTCTTTCTTTCTTTCTTTCTTTCTTTCTTTCTTTCTTTCTTCTTTCTCTCTCTCTCTTTCTTTCTTTCTTTCTTTCTTCTTTCTCTCTCTCTCTCTCTTTCTTTCTTTCTTTCTTTCTTTCTTCTTTCTCTTTCTTTCTTTCTTTCTTTCTTCTTTCTCTCTCTTTCTTTTTCTTTCTTTCTTTCTTTCTTTCTTTCTTTCTTTCTTTCTTTCTTTCTTTCTTTCTTTCTCCTTTCTTTTTTTTCTTCTGAAAACATTTTGCTTCTCATCTAACAAACGTCTTCAGTTCTGGATGAGCTCATCCAGTTTCTTGGATGAGAAGCGAAAGGTTTTCGCAGCAAAAGAAAAGAAAAAGAAAAAAATCCAGCTGCCTTTTGGAGGGGGAAAATACTTGTGGGACAACTATGGCTTAGATCAGTGGCGGTTAACCTTTTTTGGTTGCTCTGCTGATAATTGCGCATGCCAGCACCCAGAAGGCAATGGGTGCTGGGGGGGGCCCACGCCCCCTGCACATCCTCATGCTATTCCACCCCCATGCACGGCGCATATCTCTGCATGGGATCCCCTGTGCGCAATGCATCTGTGCATACATGTGATCCCCCCCGGGCACCATACATCTGTGCATACGTGTGATCCCCCCCGGGCGCCATGCATTTGTGCATGTGTGTGATCCCCCCGGGCGCCATGTATTTGTGCATGTGTGTGATCCCCCCAGGCGCCATGCATCTGTGCATACGTGTGATCCCCCCCGGGCGCCATACATCTGTGTATACGTGTGATCCCCTGTGCGCCATGCATCTGTACATACGTGTGATCCCCTGTGCACCATGCATCTGTGCATACATGTGATCCCCCCCCGGGTGCCATGCATTTGTGCATGTGTGTGATCCCCCCGGGCGCCATGCATCTGTGCATACGTGTGATCCCCCCCCGGGCGCCATACATCTGTGCATACGTGTGATCCCCTGTGCGCCATGCATCTGTGCATACGTGTGATCCCCCCCGGGCGCCATGCATTTGTGCATGTGTGTGATCCCCCCGGGCGCCATGCATTTGTGCATGTGTGTGATCCCCCCGGGCGCCATGCATTTGTGCATGTGTGTGATCCCCCCGGGCGCCATACATCTGTGCATACGTGTGATCCCCCCCGGGCGCCATGCATTTGTGCATGTGTGTGATCCCCCCGGGCGCCATGCATTTGTGCATGTGTGTGATCCCCCCGGGCGCCATACATCTGTGCATACGTGTGATCCCCCCCCGGGCGCCATACATCTGTGCATACGTGTGATCCCCCCCCGGGCGCCATACATCTGTGCATACGTGTGATCCCCTGTGCGCCATACATCTGTGCATACGTGTGATCCCCCCGGGCGCCATACATCTGTGCATGTGTGTGATCCCCCCGGGCGCCATGCATCTGTGTATACGTGTGATCCCCCCCCGGGCACCATGAATCTGTGCATGTGTGTGATCCCCCCGGGCGCCATGCATCTGTGTATACGTGTGATCCCCCCCGGGCGCCATGCATTTGTGCATGTGTGTGATCCCCCCGGGCGCCATACATCTGTGCATGTGTGTGATCCCCCCGGGCGCCATACATCTGTGCATATGTGTGATCCCCCCCGGGCACCATGCATCTGTGCATGTGTGTGATCCCCCCGGGCGCCATGCATCTGTGTATACGTGTGATCCCCCCCGGGCGCCATGCATTTGTGCATGTGTGTGATGCCCCCGGGCGCCATGCATCTGTGCATGTGTGTGATCCCCCCGGGCGCCATACATCTGTGCATGTGTGTGATCCCCCCGGGCGCCATGCATCTGTGCATACGTGTGATCCCCCCCCGGGCACCATGCATCTGTGCATGTGTGTGATCCCCCCGGGCGCCATGCATCTGTGTATACGTGTGATCCCCCCCGGGCGCCATGCATTTGTGCATGTTTGTGATCCCCCGGGCGCCATACATCTGTGCATGTGTGTGATCCCCCCGGGCGCCATACATCTGTGCATATGTGTGATCCCCCCCGGGCACCATGCATCTGTGCATGTGTGTGATCCCCCGGGCGCCATGCATCTGTGTATACGTGTGATCCCCCCCGGGCGCCATGCATCTGTGCATGTGTGTGATCCCCCCGGGCGCCATACATCTGTGCATGTGTGTGATCCCCCCGGGTGCCATACATCTGTGCATGTGTGTGATCCCCCCGGGCGCCATACATCTGTGCATATGTGTGATCCCCCCCGGGCGCCATGCATCTGTGCATGTGTGTGATCCCCCCGGGCGCCATACATCTGTGCATGTGTGTGATCCCCCCGGGCGCCATACATCTGTGCATGTGTGTGATCCCCCCGGGCGCCATACATCTGTGCATGTGTGTGATCCCCCCGGGCGCCATGCATCTGTGCATACGTGTGATCCCCCCCGGGCGCCATGCATCTGTGCATGTGTGTGATCCCCCCGGGCGCCATACATCTGTGCATGCACGCAATCCATCGGCATGCCGCGCATCTCTGAGCATGCATGTGCCTCTCCCGCGCACCCATGCCCCCCCCACGCACGCACACCAGATACCCGATAATCAGCTGTCGGGCAGCAGTGGCGTGCTCGCATGCGCAGTGGGGTGTGAGCTCTCGCGTGGCGGCAGAAGTGGCTTCTGGCACGCATGCCATAGGTTCGCCAACATGGACCTAGATGACTGAGAATCTCATAGACATTTAGTAAGAAACAGATGGCTGAAAATTGAGTTTAGTAAGCCTTTCATGAAAATTGGTGTGTCATTTTATACTCATGCATTAAAAAAAAAAAGATAATAGAGCCCACAAAGCACTTCTGAAAGGAATAATTCTTTTCCCACCATGGGCGAGATTTTGCTCGTCCCATTAGCAAGCAGTTCTATTCAAGGCCAGTCCTTCTTGCTACGTGCTGAAAAAACAGGATGAGCTCGAAATCAGAACACCAAGAAGAAACACCGTGTCCTGTCCAGATGCAGGTTATCACGTAAGGCTGCTGCTCCTTCTACTACAAGACCTACAGGTAGTCCTTAAGTTATGACCGTAATGGAGCTTACTCAGGGGTGGGATTCAATTTTTTTAACCGGTCCTGTGGGCGTGGCTTAGTTGGTGGGTGTGGCTTGGTGGTCATGTGGCTGGGTGGGCATGGCTTGGTGGTCATGTGATTGGCTGGGCGTGGTCAACTCAATATCATTCACATCCAGGCATGCATCTCCTCGCCTGGCCTCTCATGACTGTGGGGATGCTGCAAAAGTCATATGTGTGAAAAATGGTCATAAGTCACTTTTTTCAGTGCCATTGTAACTTTAAATGGTCACTCCATACAGGCACAGTACCAGCAAAGGAGGAAAAAAAACTCCAAGGAAGTTCCTGAGACAGGAAGTTTAGTCCTGCCAAGAATGTCATAAGGATTAACGGAGAGGCAGTTTCTGTAATCAACACCAGAATGTTTCCTTCCTGCCTTCCTTACAGGATTAGGCCAGTCATTTCTTCTAACAACCGGTTCTCCAAACTGCTTAGAATGTTAACAACCAGTTCTAGCGAATAGGTGCGAACTGGTAGGATCCCACCCGAGCTTACTCATCTTGGCCATAACTCGTGACCAACCTGATTTTAGGACCTATTTTGGGCAGCCTATACACAATACAGCTGGGCTCTTATTGTGCATCACACAGACCATGATATTAGAAGCAGAGCTTAATTGGACCGCCTTAGCATGTACCCTAAAATGCCAAAGAACAAGCAATCTGGGTTAATTCACTGACCATGACTTGGACTGTCCCAGTTAATGCAGGAAAGGAAAATATTAGGTGAAGGGAAGATGGTAGGCTGGTAAGAGTATTCTCCTTATGCCATCCTGGCCACTCAAACACAGCAGCTCATGTTCAAAGCTGCCCGATTGCCAGGTGGGCATCATCCACCTCTTTGCCTTCTACCATGAAGTCTGCCAATTACCCAGTTGGCAAATCCAGAAAAAAGGAACTCCTGAGACATTGGTTTACCAAGAGTATAAAACTTTACCAAATAAACACAGAAGAAGAAAAACCAGCTTTAGGTTTCCAGCACAAAAGCAAACATAATTCCCCCTTTTCCCTATGGGCCACCCACCGTCCAAAACGTCCACCGATCACCCCTCTGCATTTTGTTAGGGGAAACAAACAGCCACGCCGGGACATCTGCTCGGTGTGTCTTTGAGGTGCTGACGGATGCTTAAATATCATTCTCCTACCCTGGCATTCCATCCACCTGCCTTTCCTGTTATTATCAAGGTACAAATACAGGAAAAATGGATAATAGCAATAGCACTTAAACTTATATACCACTTCACAGTGCTTCCCAGCCCTCTCTAAGCGGTTTTACAGAGTCAGCCTCTTGCCCCCAACAATCTTGGGTCCTCATTCTACCCACCTCAGAAGGACGGAAGGCTGAGTCAATCTTGAGCCTGGTGAGATTTGAACTGTCAAATTGCAGGCAATTAGCAGAAGTAGCCTGCAATACTACACTCTAACCACTGTGCCCCGCGGCTCTTAATGTAGCTGAAAGTGAGAATCAGTCTTGACAAAGTCATCTGGCTGGCAACACCAGCAGATGATAAAGTCTCTCGTGCCTCTTCCATCAACCACATCTCCGCGATTGATATCAGGGCAATGTTTTAGTTCGGGATTGAA
Organism: Hydrophis major; assembly: GCA_033807585.1. Classification (NCBI taxonomy): domain Eukaryota; kingdom Metazoa; phylum Chordata; class Lepidosauria; order Squamata; family Elapidae; genus Hydrophis; species Hydrophis major. The sequence continues at coordinate 3,999,953 of CM066331.1, forward strand.
TCCCGGATAAATTTTACCAGCAACTAGCTTGGCAGTGAGAAACAGGCTTCTGAGAACCAGAGAGCCAGCCAGGATGAACCAGATACACTGAACAATGTAATCATGAGGGCAGTTTAGGACTTAAGCCAAGCTGAATGCAATGAAAATTAATTTTAGCTCCTTGCGGCTTAAAAACAAGGATTGCCTCCCTGTAGCAACGCTATGGTGGATGCTAAAATTTGCCAGTAGCATCTGCTTAATTAAGGGCTACAAAGCAGCTTAACATCACCATCTATCTCTGCAAATAGCAGCTATAACCACTCTAACTTCCTGTCATGCTGGGAGTAATTTCTGCTGGGTCACAAATTATTAGGAAGTCCAACAATAATAGCAACAAGGGGAAAAAACCAAAGGCTGGCTTACCAAGAATTTGGAACTGTGGGCCACAGCTCTTCATTATGTGGCAACATTTCCACATTCATAGTAGGGTATTAGCTACAACATGCTAATAATCACAATGGCCAAGTAGTAAAAGGAAAAAAAGCAATAAAGGTAGCCCTCAACTTACAACAGTTCATTTAGTGACCGTTCAAAGCTACAACAGCACTGACAAAAGTGACTTATGACCATTTTGCACACTTATGACCGTGGCAGGTCACGTGATTTACATTCGGATTCTTCACAACTGCTTCATATTTACGACGGTCGCAGTGTACTGGGGCCACATGATCCCGTTTAACAAACGTGGCAAGAAAAGCCTCACCGAACTAATTTCTCACTTAGCAACATAAATTTTGGCCTCAATTGTGGTCATAACTCAAGGACTACCTGTGACATTCATTATTATCCCCCGCAAAAAAAAATGCTTCTGAATTTCCCACTGAGGCTAATTTTATAGAATTAGGTATTACACAACCAGCTGATTGTCCAAAGCTTAATCAACAAGCAGAACAATGTATACCCTCCTCAACTCTTTTGTTCTAAATAAAGGTTATTTCCCATATGCTGGTCATTTTTTAAAAAAAATTAAATGGTTATGAAAAATTGCACAGATTGCTCAGATGTTTTTTTTTTCTTTTACCCCATGAGTGCTAATTTTGCTTTTGAGTCCTTGGTCAAGGACTTGGTTAAAAAGTCCTTTGAAACTTCTAAGAAACAAAGCCATACTGGTCACATTTCTGCACATATTTGTTGACATGGCAAAGAACTCAAAAAGAACAGCGAGGCAGAAATTACATAGGCAGCATAAAAAGTTTCTCTGGATCCACCTCACAGGTTTTTATTTACCTATCCTAGGGCAACGGTTTCCTTAGGCCCACTCTAAAGTTCACATAAATATGTGAGTCCTTGCCATTTTTCTTTCTCTCTCTCCCCCAGCCAGCTGGATGCTATAAAAAGCAGCTTTCAGGGGTAAAAGGTTTAATGTGCTTGCTGAGGTCATGAAATTTGCAAAGTCAGGGTTGGATGATAAATGGGATGAGGGACATTTGCAAAGCAGGTTTTCCACTGGCTGTGATATTTATGTTGCTTTTAGAAGAGATCCTGCAGCAGGCCAGAAGAACTGCTTCATATGCATTGCAACAGAAATTTTATCTGCTTATTAGAGTTTTTGTCCCATCTTTATTTACTTTTTATCAGTAACTAAAGGTGAACATATGTAATCCCCCTTACTCCTCTTTTTCTCTATAACAAGCCTCACAGATGGATTGGCTCAAAGTCACCCAGTCAGCTTTGATACCTAAACCAGGTCTATGGAGATTCTCAGTCATCCAAATCTGAAGAGCTGAAAAAGCTACTTGGATGAGAAGTGAAACACCTCCAAAGAAAAACCAGAAAGTCCAGCTGCCTCTTGAAAAAACAAGACTAAAACTCAGTCTCCTGGAAATTGGTCTAAAGTCACCAAGATGGCTTTCATGACGAAGGCGGGACTAAAACTCGCCATTTCCTGGTGAGTAGCCCAAATTCACCTCACTGGCTTTCATGCCTAAGGCAAATCTAGGACTTAAAATCTCTTGGTTACTTAACCAATACCCTAACCACTTTCCACCAAACTGGCTCACTGATGTTTTATCAAAGCAATTTCCACCATCTTTCCCAAAACAGAAATAAAGGTAACCCAACCTATAATTTCCAGAATTTCTCTGTCTATTCCCTGAAGTTCTTTTAAATAATTTTCCGTATACTGGTTAGAAGAATGTAAAGTTTTTTACAGCATTTGCACAGTAGCATGATCAAAATCACACTATTTGTAACATTTTAACTGTGCATGTGATTGGTCTGCTTCTGAGTGATTTGGAGAGAATATATCTACTCTGGATTGATAATGCAAAGGAAAAAAACAGTGTTAGCTTTCTTTCTTAAATACAGTGGGGCCCTTTTTGTATCTGAATCATTTTCTAGGGAAGTGGAAAAACCTTTTTTATAAACTTTAATTATAATTATACAGTATGTTTGGAGTAGCAAAAAAATCAGGAGTCTGCTAGCACTTTTTCTGATTAACTTCCCCATTTTATTAACAAACCCCATTCCTTACTAGCACTGATGATGTTACCTAATTTGGTAATGAAACTGTTCTGACCTAGGCTTCATAAAATCACGAAGCAGACTCCTTGTCCCGAAAAAAAACCCTTTTTATTTGGCTAATGTGAATTCCTATCACTCACATCAGCAAAGTCCTGGCAAACAGTCTTTCAAGGGTGAATGGCAACCATAGACCTTATCAGGCTTGGAGAGTTGCCAGGCCGATAGCTTCCAAGCTCAATGCTGTATACAAGAAAATACTTGGTAAAGAGTCTCTGAGAGTCATGAACAAATCTTCACCCTAATTAAACGAACTAATTGTCTCCTGCAAACACCACTCCCCTTTCACTCCTCTTTATTCCCTATAATTTCCAGAATTTCTCTGTCTATTCCCTGAAGTTCTTTTAAATAATTTTCCGCATACTGGTTAGAAGAATGTAAAGTTTTTTACAGCATTTGCACAGTAGCATGATCAAAATCACACAATATGTAACATTATAACTTGTCTCACTACTATTTGCTTTACTTCTGAGGACTCCCCAGGAAATATTAGATTAATTGATTTAGTATAGTACTATTTAGTAGTAAAATAATATCTATTGCCTAATCCAGAGGTCTCCAAACTTGGCAACTTTCAGACTTGTGGACTTCAATTCCCAGAATTCCTCAGCCAGCTGGCTGAGGAATTCTCGGATTTGAAGTCCATAAGTCTTATAGTTCCCAAGTTTGAGGACCCTGGGCCTAATCCTAAAATCTAGTAAGATAAATTATTCCTTTAATTCTTATTTGGCATTTGGGAGGAGTTTCTCAAAATCTTTCTTTAAATCTCTGAATTGGGCATTTGTGTGTGAAGAGGGAGTGGTATTCAGCATGTGCCTTGATTCTTTGCTTCCCTTAATTTTTCCACATTCTGGAGGAAATAGCTTTGCTAGTAGCTGCATTAACATACAGTCACTAACTATGCAAAGTTCATTTTGCTTCTCACCCAAGGAGCTTCTTCAGCTCTGACAGGATTCCTGTCAGACTGAAGAAGCGTGTTGGATGAGAAGCGAAACGTCTTCAAAAGAAAAAACAAGGAAGTCCAGTTGTCTCCTGAAAAAGCACCTTTGGAAGAACCTTGACCTGGATGACTGAGAATCTCTACAGACTTTTAACTGTGCAAAGTAAAAAACAACTGAATTTTAGATCCTTGCTGGACATGTTTCCACAACTATCAATCTTTGATAACTACAGTCTCCTTTTCACTGATTAGCATTTAAAGCATGAAGCTGATTATGCTCTATAATTATAGCGAAAGGCCATGCGCTATTTATGCAACACAGAATTACATCAATTATATTATGCAATTCAGTCAAGTCAGGAACAGTGTGGTTCGTGGTTGTAGCGTTAAGACTAGCAAAGAACTCTGCTTTTATCTTCATTCCATTCAGGGCTTTGGGCTGTTCCTTCTTCCTCAGCACATCCTATTCCTGTTTTGAGCGTAACATGAAGGATGATCCCCAGCTGCCTTGAGCGAATGAATAAATGCGATTTAAAAAGCAGTCCTTGCTACTTACCTTGTATTTCTCTTGTCGGAACTTGATCCCATCTTGTCCTCCACGTTGATTCAGGCTATTTCTCTCCCTGATATTTCTATACCCAGGACTGGGTATCACGTACTCTTTTCCTAGATCGATATCTTTCATCTTTTTCGGTAAACGCCAGGGTTAACAAATATATTTGCCACTCAGAAAACTCTGGGGAAAAACAAGAGAGAGAACAAGAAATAAAACATGAGAACATCTGTCTCAGCTGCTCTCTATCTCTTCCTTCTTAAGCAGATGTCCTGAATGGGGTTGGATTACAGTTTTGTAACCCAATCCCCAAATATGGTCTGCCTACTGTACTTCCACTAGCCCTGGCAGAAAGGGATGCTATATCAGATGAATCCCAGTAGCCGTGTCCCTAGATAATCCCAACAGGGGGAAAAACAGGCTCTGAGTCCTAACTTTGCATAAGGAACTTCAGTTCTGTGCTATTGGCACCTCTTTTTCTCAACAGCCTTAAAGTACATAGCATGCAGTAAATTCTCTGCAAATAGTAATCTATGCAGAGATCAACGATAATCGGTGATCTATTCAGGCAAGTAGTCCTGAAAGACCATGAAGTTTAGAAAAAAATGTCATTGGGTTTTTAAAGATGGGGGGGGGAGAAAAAGAACAGAATAACAGAGTTAGAAGGAACCTTGGAGGTCTTCTAGTCCAACCCCCTGCTCTCAAGCATTAGACCCTATATCACTCCAGACAAATGGCTGTCCAATTTCTTCTTGAAACCCTCCAGTAATGGAGCACCAAAATTCCTGCAGGCATTGTCCTTCCACTGGTTCATTGTTTTCACTGTCATGAAATTTCTCCTTAGTTCGAGATTGGATCTCTCCTTGATTCATTTCCATCCATTGCTTCTTGTCTTACTTTCTGGTGCTTTGAAAAATAGTTTGACCCTCCTTCTTCTTTGTGGCAGCCCTTCAGATATTGGAACACTGCTATCGTTTCAACCCTAGTCCTTCTCTTCACTAGAGGATAGTAAGACATACCCTATGACTGAAATTTTTGGAAGGGGCAATTTTGTTAAGCCTAGCTATCCATACAACTGAGTTACTTAGAATTTTTCAACAGGCAAAATGGAAAAAAGGGCTCTGATAAGATTAACGTTAGCCATAAATGCCCGAATTGTCAAAAAAAAAATTGCTGTGCAGTTCAAAAATTGACCACCACTGCATTATCTTTATTCTTATTGCATTAAGTGATAAAGCTTTACATAAATTATCCATCAACCCCATTATATTTATCATTAACCAATTACAAACACCTCAGACCCATCTTTCTAAGAGAAACACTCACAGGGAGCTCACTGTGTTAAATGTAGTCTGTCTCTGGATTGTGTAGAGCTAAACAGAGAGCATTAAAGTCAAAATAAGGGCTCCATACTGTCCCGGTTGTTTTTCCCCTCCTATGCTACTTTTATCTTTCTTTATCTCTCTTTTCTTTACGCTAAATCACCCTGCCTTGTACCTTCTGTTGGGTTGCCTTTTGTGTTTTGTGCCTCACTACAACAGAAGGAGTGGAAAATTACTCTTCGGCTGCATGATTCAGCATGATTCTGTCACCATGATGACAGGTTCCTCTTTCTGCAAATTACAGAAAACTTTGCCAATGTTTGAAATCCCTTGTTTTAAAACAGTTTAGGGAAAGCCATTATCGTTAAGAGGCCAGTTACTATGGCCCACAGACCATTTCACTGGCAATCTGATGAAGTCCTCCTGTACTCTTCACGCCACACGGGTTTGCGTCTTCCCCTCCCTGGTGGCACGAGATGCCTTCCTTACATAATGGCTTGGTATCAAGCAAAAAGATCTTACATAATGGCTTGGTATCTCAAGCAGAAAGGCCTCAATGAGGCACCTCCTGCCTGCCGCTCCATTTCATTCCCTTGTTTGCAGCACCCTCTGTAGGGCCCATTTGCAAATGGCACCCTGCAATCCCTGTCTCCAAGCATCCTTTCAGGATCCCTGCCACGAGAACAGGTAGCCCAGAGAAGCGGAGGTGACCTATTGCTCACCTGTTTCCAGGCAGCTTTTGCAGCAAAGGAGAGAAACAACCAGTAAACCAAGGACAGGGGGGCGGTGGGCTTTCCAACCCGTCACTCCGCTCTTCCATCCTTGTTTTTAGATAGATAGATAGATAGATAGATAGATAGATAATAGATAGATAGATAGATAGATAGATAGATAGATAGATAGATAATAAATAGATAGATAATAGATATAGATAGATAGATAGATGATAGATAGATAGATAGATAGATAGATAATAGATAGATAGATAGATAGATAGATAGATAGATAGATAATAGATAGATAGATAATAGATTAATAGATAGATAGATAATAGATAGATAGATAGATAGATAGATAGATAGATAGATAGATAGATAGATAGATAGATAGATAGATAGATAGATATCTCCTTCCAGGCATACTTTAACTATGCATTCCTCTGGCAGATTTTCACACATTTCCAGGCAAAGGGAATCAGACAGACCTTTCCTCCCACCCCCTAACAAAATACCTCTTAATATGCTATTGGGAGGGAGGGAGGGGGAAGGAAGGAAGGAGGGAAGGAAGGAAGGTGATAGATATAGTTAGATGTTAGAGAGAGAGAGATAAGAGGGAGGGAGGGGGGATACCAGATAGGTAGGTAGGTAGATGATAGACATAGACAGACAGACAGACAGATAGATGAGACACACAGAGAGAGTTAGATGATAGATATAGTTAGAAAGGGAGGGAGGGTGGGGGAGTTACCAGTTAGAGGAGAGAGAGAGAAAGATAGAGATATAGTTCGATGATATAGAGGGAGGGGGAGAGAGGGAGAGGGGGAGGGAGGGAGGGAGGGGGATACCAGATAGGTAGGTAAGTAGATGATAGACATAGACAGATAGAGGGACAGACAGGCAGTCAGATAGACATATAAGCAGATAGGCAAATATAGACAGAGATGATTGCTAGATATGGATGAGAGATGAGAGAGAAAGAGAGATGGAAAGAGAGAGAGAGAGAGAGAATATCTGCTGCGATCGGGCCTGCCGTGCAGAGGTGGGAATGGGATGTTTACACCCTTTCAAGGCGGCGTCCCAGCCCCTTTCTTCAGCACCATCCACCCGCCCCAAGGGGCTTCCCTTTTCTCCTCGTTTTCTACGCGGCAAAGCGCCCCCACTTTCCCATTCAGGCCACTTCCTTCCTTGCCCAGCTCTTTGCAAGGGGAAATGGGGGGGGGCAGCAGCTGAAAACCTCCTCGGCCAGCAGAGGCCCTTCCCACCCCCTCCCCATCCTAAGCAACCCTCCCTCCTTCCCTATCTTTCCACAAAGGCAGCTTTGGCTGCGGATGATGGGCTCTGGAGTCCAAACTCCTTGGAAAGCGGGGTGGGGTGGGGTTAAACCAGTGGAAGCGCCCCCTCCCCTTGCCAGGCAGCCCCCTCCCCTTTCTCGATCACAGCCCCTTCCACCACCACCCCACCCAGACCTCTTTGGGATGCCCCCTCCTCATTGAGGATCCCCCTCCCTCTTTCCCCGACCCTGGCTTCACCGCGGGGCGCCAGCCGAGCCCCCCTCCCACCCCTACCTGCTCGAGCGGCTGAGCTCCAGCACAGCGGCGGCGGAGGAGGAGGAGGAAGCAGCCAGGCAGAAAGACCTTCAAGCGGCTCCTCTGTCGCAACCCGCCGCTGTGCGCCTGCGCGGGCATCCTGGACGAGCATAACAAAATGCCGCCTCCGCCTCTCTCGCTGGACGCTCCGGGAAAGGTAGTCCGCGCCCCCTCCGAGGGTCTCGGTGCCGCCCGGGGGCAGAACTACGTCTCCCATAAGGCCGTCGGGGCAGCCGGCTTATTTCCATACGCCCCGCCCTCCTCCTCCTCCTCCTCCCCCTCCCTGCCGGTTTTGCCCGTCCTCCTGAGTCGCCGGGGCTGCAGAGCCCGCTGGCTTGTTTGGGTCCCTTTGATCCAGGGGACGCGCGCCCCAAATCTTGGGGTCACGTGCTCCATGGGGAAGGTGGGGGGACTTTTGCAGCGAGGAGGAAGACCACCGAGCAATAAGAATAGCACTTAGACTTATATTAATTTACAATTAATATTAATTATAATTAATATTAAATAACATTAAGCACTTAGATTGACATTAATACAGTTGAGAAAGTCCAGAAATATTTCACAAGAAGAGTTCTCCACTCCTCGACTCGTTGCAGAATACCTTATGCCATCAGACTCGAAATTCTAGACCTAGAAAATCTAAAATTACACCGCCTTTGGTCCAATCTAAGTATTAGTACACTGCTCAAAAAAATAAAGGGAACACAAAAATAAGACATCCTAGATCTGAATGAATGAAATATTCTTATTAAATACTTTGTTCATTACATAGTTGAATGTGCTGACAACAAAATCACACAAAAATTATCAATGGAAATCAAATTTAGCAACCCATGGAGGTCTGGATTTGGAGTTACATTCAAAATTAAAGTGGAAAAAAACACTACAGGCTGACCCAACTTTGATGTAATGTCCTTAAAACAAGTCAAAATGAGGCTTAGTAGTGTGTGTGGCTTCCACGTACCTGTATGACCTCCCTACAATGCCTGGGCATGCTCCTGATGAGGTGGCAGATGGTCTCCTGAGGGATCTCCTCCCACACCTGGACTAAAGCATCCCCCAACTCTTGGACAGTCTGTGGTGTTGATGGATGGAGCGAGACATGATGTCCCAGATGTGCTCAATTGGATTCAGGTCTGGGGAATGAGCAGGCCAGTCCATAGCATCAATGCCTTTGTCTTGCAGGAACTGCTGACACACTCCAGCCACATGAGGTCTAGCATTGTCTTGCATTAGGAGGAACCCAGGGCCAACTGCACCAGCATATGGTCTCACAAGGGGTCTGAGGATCTCATCTCGGTACTTTATGGCAGTCAGGCTACCTCTGGCGAGCACATGGAGGGCTGTGCGGCCCCCTAAAGAAATGCTTCCCCACACCATTACTGACCCTCTGCCAAATTGGTCATGCTGGAGGATGTTGCAGGCAGCAGAACGTTCTCCACAGCGTCTCCAGACCCTGTCACGTCTGTCACATGTGCTCAGTGTGAACCTGCTTTCATCTGTGAAGAGCACAGAGCACCAGTGGTAAATTTGCCAATCTTGGTGTTCTCTGGCAAATGCCAAACATCCTGCACAGTGTTGGGATGTAAGCACAACCCCCACCTGTGGAGGTCAGGTCCTCATACCACCCTCATGGAGTCTGTTTCTGACTGTTTGAGCAACTACATGCACATTTGTGGCCCACTGGAGGTCATTTTGCAGGGCTCTGGCAGGGCTCCTCCTGTCCGTCCTTGTACAAAGGCGGAGCTAGCGGTCCTGATGTTGGGTTGTTGTCCTCCTACAGCCTCCTCCACGTCTCCTCATGTACTGGCCTGTCTCCTAGTAGTGCCTCCATGCTCTGGACACTACGCTGATAGACACAAAAAACCTTCTTGCCACAGCTCGCATTGATGTGCCATCCTGGATGAGCTGCACTGCCTGAGCCACTTGTGTGGGAGACTCCATCTCATGCTACACTAGAGTGAAAGCACCACCAGCATTCAAAAGTGACCAAACCATCAGCCAGAAAGCATAGGAACTGAGAAGTGGTCTGTGGTCACCACCTGCAGAACCACTCCTTTGTTGGGGATGTCTTGCTAACTGCCTATGCTTTCCACCTGTTGTCTATTCCATTTGCACAACAGCATGTGACATTGATTGTCAATCAGTGTTGTTCCCTAAGTGGACAGTTTGATTTCACAGAAGTATGATTGACTTGGAGTTACATTGTGTTGTTTAAGTGTTCCCTTTATTTTTTTGAGCAGTGTATATAAAATCATACATTGCAATGTCCTACCTGTCAACGAATACTTCAGCTTCAACCATAATAATACAAAAGCACACAATAGATACAAACTCAAGGTTAATCACACCAAACTTGATTGCAGGAAATACAACTTCAGCAACCGAGTGGTCAATGTCTGGAATATTCTACCTAACTCTGTGGTTTCTTCCCCAAGCCCCAAAAACTTTAACCTTAGACTGTCTACTATTGACCTCACCCCTTTCCTAAGAGGTCTGTAGGGGGCGTGCACCTAATTTTAGCTGTACCAACAATTGTTCATATTGTTTTTTAATATGTACTTCTTGTAGACAAATTATATCAAATTTTAATTTCTCTAATTTATGAAAAGTTTTCCTTCTTTTAACGGCTGAATTGAGTCTATTTATATTAATTGTAATCAATTTTTTTTTCTTCCATGGTTATGGTTTATAATTGGGTTTAGCAGCTCTCGTAGATCTTGATTCACGTTGTTCTTTGGCTTCGACCTTTCCACCTACTGCGCCTTCTTCTTTTTCAGTCCCCATTTGAAAGTCCTCTTGAAATTCAATTAGTGAGATCTCTTTTCCTGCCTCTTCCTCTTTCCTTCCAAAAAATTCTGTATAAAATAATTCTGCTTTCTCAATTGAGTCAATTCTATGTCTCTGTTCTTGCCATGTGAACATTAACCATTCTGGGATCAGCCATCTATAATTCACCTCTTTTTTAAGTAGCATTTTAGTCAGGAATCGATATTCTCTTCTCTTTTCTCTCACTCTTCTGGGTATTTGTTTTAAGACCACAATCTCCTTGCCTTGTATTTCAATGTTTTCCCTCTTGCCACTTGCAGTATTTGTGTTTTAATGGCTTTCTTTGTAAATCTAATATGAACTTCTCTTGGTAAGTTATTTCTCATCGCATAACTTGTAAAGACTCGATATACCTCATCTATTCCATCCATCATCTTCTCTTCAGTTATTTCCAAAGCTTCAGCCAATATTTCTATCATTATCTCAGCTAAATTTTGTCCTTTTTCTTCCTCTATGTTTTGAAATCTAAGATAAAATTCTGATCTGTCCATCTCCCATCTCAGCATACCACTTTTATCTTGTTCAACCACAGTTAATCTGTTATCAATGTCTCCAATCTTCCTATCTCTTTGTTTATCTTCTTCTTCAATTTTTTGGAATCTCTCATCATACTTCGACATCATTTGTTGGATGTTCTCCACTTTTTCATTGGTTGTCCCTGTTCTTTGTTCAATATTCTCTGTTCTTTGTTCGATGTTCTCTATTCTCTTTTTTATAGTCTCTGATCTTGCTTTAATATCTCGGATTCCTTGCATAATCATCTGCAGAGTCACTTTTTCTTGTTCTTTTTCTTGTTTTAACATTGTCTGTATTGAATGTTGTCCTCCAGATGGTGGGGAGGCAGAAGTAGAAGTTGAGGAACCAGGAGCTGTAAATTTCCTACTCATTTTAAATGATTCAAAATCTTCAGGTTCTTCTAAACCTTAATCCAATTGTGAAGTAGCCAATTATAATCCAAGATAAAAAATAAAAATGCTAGAGAGAAAAAGCCCAATAATAATAAAAAAAAGGGGGGAGACAAAGTTTCTTCAAGTTCTTGTAAACCTTAATCCAATCAGTAGTTAAGTAAAAAAAAAAAGACTCAAAAAGAATAAAAGAAGGGAAAAAAATTCTTCAGGTTCTTCAACACCTTAATCCAATTGAAAGGTCTCAAATAGAAAAAAAGTGCATAAAAATGAATCAAAAATGTGGATGAAAAAACAAAAAATGCCAGAAAAAAAGGAGAAAAGTCTTTTAAGGCTTTCCCTTTAAAATAAAAAGCAAACGTGAAGATTGGACTTCCAAAAGAAAAAGACAAAAACAAACTCCAACCAGGCCCAAAACCCAAATAGTTATTGCAAGAATAAAGATTTTTTTAAAAATACAGTAAAGCTGGTAAGGAGGGGTATCACGACTTAAAAAAATTAAAAAAGGCACACTGCACTTTGTTTAGTTATCCAGTGCTCTTATTATAACTCTCTTCTCCAAAGACTTATCACCTTTTCTTTTCATAAGCTTCAACACCAAGCTCCAGCTGTTGATAGAAATCCAGAAGAGCACCTGCAATAACAATCTCCTATGCTCTTCCCTCTATCTTATCACATAGCAATGTCCTTGAAAAGGAGTCTCTGTTCTTATTTTCTCAGCTTTCTCAGCTTTGTCTGATCACAGGAAATAAAGCATTTTCAAGCCTCTAGTTGGCAGTGTTACAAAATTTCTTTGCTCTCACACTCCCCCTCCTTTCCCAGACAAAATGTAATAAAAATTACCCCCCAAAAAGGAAAAAAAATATAAGAAAAAGGGAAATAACTAAGTAACTAAAGGGAGCCTCTAGCCTAAAATATTACAAAATCAAAAAGGAGAAGAAAAGATAGGTATAAATAAGAAAAGAACCAGTCCAGTTTCAAAATACAAAATCGTGTATAGAAATCCAGCAATGAAAAAAAAAATCTCCTTACTTTCACACTGCCGTTTAAAATCGCCGCTTAATCACTTCTGCCAAAACTTTTACAGATTCTTTCTTTTCCTTAGGGTGTCCTTTCAAGTCTTAGAATAAAAAAGTTCTCACCAAACTGGCACACTTTCTCTTTCTGTTCTCTTCCGTTTCGGAGCTGTCCCAACTTCAGCAGCTTTAATGGCTGCCTCTTTGCCGCTGGCAAGAAGAGCTTCTGGATCTACCAGGGACTTTGCGATATCCCTGGGATTGACAGGATCATTTTCGCCATCTCTTCAGGACAGTTTAGATCCATTAGGACTGTCCAGGGGCAAAGATCTTGGCTGCGATCTCAGACCTTTGAGATCGCATGCCGTATCGTCGTGACGCCAGCTCCGCCCCAGGAGGCAAGCATACCAATGTGCCTACCGTCCCTGTCCTATTGATTCTTTTTATTTTTCTGATATGTATCCATTTCATGTATTCATAACTGTTTATACATATGCCTGTTATCTTATAATCGCTTGACAAATTAAATAAATAAAAATAAATATACCACTTCACAGTGCTTTACAGCCCTCTCTAAGTGGTTTTATAGAGTCTTGCTCCCAACATTCTGGGTCCTCATTTGACCCCCTTGGAAGGATGAAAGACGGAGTCAATCTTGAGCCTGCTGAGATTCAAACTGCCAAATTGCAGGCAGCCAGCAGTCAGCAGAAGTAGCCAGCAGTACTGCGTTCTAACCGCTGCATCACCGTGGCTCATAACTGATCCTCCCAGGAAGGGCCCTTGAGAAGGACCACTGTGCTGCCTTTATCTGTTTAATTTAATTTATCGAATTGATAATAGCCTTGTCATGTCACGAAAGTGACACAGAGCATATAATAATTAATCAGACAGTACAAGCCGTCCTCAAGTTACAACAGTACATTTAGGGACCGTTCAAAGTTATAGTGGCACTGGAAAAAAAAAAAAGGGATTTATGATCATTTTTCACGCTTAACAACCGTTGCAGTGTGCCTGTGATCGTGTGATCAAATTTTGGATGCTTGGCAATGAGTTTATATTTATGACGGTGGTGGTGCAATCACCTTTTTGCGACCTGCTGACAAGCAAACTCCATAGGGAAGCCAGATTCACTTAACAACCATGTCCCTAACTTAACATCTGCAGTGATTCGCTTAACAACTTGTAGTAAGAAAGGTTCGTAAAACGGGGCGAAACTCATTTAACAACTGTCTCACTTAGTAACATAAATTTTGGGGCTCAATTCTGATCATACATCGAGGGCTACCTGTATTTATTTCCTAGATGTTTTTATTGTTTTTTTAATTGTCCAGCTATAGAAACTGGATCGATCAATAAATAAATCGGTAATCTTGCTATTTGGATACTGTTATTTTGGATGTGCACAAACAGAAACTCTGCTGCAATTGGAGATCTCAGTTTTGGAGTACAGATGTCCATACAATAAATGTAGTTTCTTAACCTTTATCCCATTTGATTTTTGGCCGAGTTAAAGTAACCGGTTTTATCCAGTTCCTGTAAGCCTATCTTGCAAAATAAAGTGAACCCATAAACAAGACAATTAAGCTAGGTCCATTACATTGTACAGTTTCTTGAACAAAACACACACGCACACACACACACACACTTAGCGAGGTTAACTTTAATCAAGATTTAACACGTTGTGAGAATGATAGAATTTCACTGAGTCAAAAGTTGAATGAGTTGTAGCAGGTACTGTAGTAGCGTTTAGTGAACATCCCATGTTGCATAAACAGAGGCATAGAATCAAAACCATGTGAAATATGAGCAGCACTTTTTTTAAACCCCTAGTAAGGCCGTGTCTTGTTTTGCTCACCACATTACAAAAAAGAAAAAAAAGTTGAGACTTTGGAAAAAGTGCAGAGAAGAGCAATGAGGATTATTAAAGGCCTGGAGACTAAAACATATGAAGAACGATTGCTGGAACTGGATATGGCTAGTCTAGAGAATAGAAGAATAAGGGAGAGATGTGAGAGAAGAGGAGAGAAGAGAGGAGAGGAGAGGAGGAGAGAAGAGAAGAGAAGAAAAGAGAAGATGAAATAGAAGAGAAGAGAGAATTGAACAGAATTGAATTCTTTATTGGGCAAGTGTAATTGGACACACAAGGAATTTGATGATGGTAGTATTCCAATGTTTGAGGGGGTGCCCCAAAGAAGTCGGGGGTATCAACCTATTCTCAAAGTGCCTGAATGCAGAACAAGAAATAATGGATGGAGACTAATCAAGGGGAGAAGCAACCTAGAATTAAAGAGAAACTTCCTAACAGTGAAAACAATTAGCATGGAACAGGTTGCCTTCAGAAGTTGTGGGTGCTTTATCACTGGTGTTTTTTAAGAAAAGACTGGACAACCATTTGTCTGGAATTACATACGGTCTCTTGGACTAGAAGACCTCCAAGGTCCCTTCCAACTCTATTCTGATTGATTGATTGACTAAGAGGGAAGGAAAACCATCCTTGTTTAGCTCTTTGATGGGAGACACCATGGAATTTCTAAAAACGCATTCCAGAAGAAGGCATGTGTGAAAGTGAATTCAAACGCCAACAAAACTAAGATGGATGCCATGAAATCACCAGAAGTTGAGGGGTTGTTTTTTGAAGGAAACTCTCGCCTCTGAACACATACAATACTGAGATGTTCTCAGAACTACTAAGCTGAAAATAAATTGCAAGTAGAATACACAGAATGTTGTGGTTCGCTGGCAGCCAATCTAACAGCAGCGGAATCAGACAGTGGGGAAGAATGGGGACCAGTCAGCGAGTCTGGAGAAGACTTGGATGAGGGTCCTGCATCTGATGCAGAGATGGGGCCAGGACAATTTGGGTGCTGCCTCCGGAGCCTGGCAGCAGCGAGGCAGAGCAACAAGGGGAGCCTGTTCCCAGTACGCGTGTGCGCAGAGCTGCTAGAAGGCAAGAGCAGCTGAAACAAAAGGGGCAACTCGGGAGTAACACTAGGAGGCCATTGCCCCTCCCATAAAGTATAAAGGACAGACAAAGGTGACGAAACCTTTGCAGGAAGCAAAGTCGTTCATTCTGTTCAGATTCATTCTTGAAGCTCTTTGTACTTCAATTGGTTTTTTTTTTCTAGTTCATTTGATACTTCTGTTATTGGCAGCACTTCACAGAAAAGAAAGGCAAGTGCTTATCTCGGGGGACTGTTTGAGATTCATTACCAGCTGGGAATGAAAACAGTTCCCAGCGTTGCAATAAAATAAGTCTTCTTTTTAAAATAAGTGTGTGCATAATTGCAGTCTAGGAAGCCTTGGTCAGAGTACAGAAGAAGAGAGAGAATGGTAACAGCCATGTAAAGCAAAAGTGAGTTCTAAAGTTTATTAAGCACTCTACAGGTAGTCCTCGACTTACGAACAGTGGCTTAGCAAGTGTTCAAAGTTATGATGGACCTACCTTGGGGATATTTACAACTCGGATTCAAAGTTCCAACAGTAAGGGCCCCTCTCTCCATGGTCATATGACTGATTATTGGGTGCTGGGCAATAAGGCAGCATTTAGGGCCATTTGCAGTGTCCCGTGATCACCTTTTACAATGGTTTCACCAAAACCCACACTCAAGGCATACATATCTAATATTCCTTCCTCCTATTTTCCTCACAATGGCAACCGTGTGAGGTGGGTTGGACTGAGAGAGGCAGTGCTCAAACACAGCTTGCTGCCTTTCATGGGTAAGATGGGACTAGAACCCACAGTCTCTTGGTTTCTAGCCTGGAGATCTAATTACTAGACCAAACTGACCAGTGGTGGAATTCAAAAATTTTTATTACCAGTTCTGTGAGTGTGGCTTGGTGGGTGTGGCTTGGTGGGTGTGGCTGTAAAATCCCCATTCCCTCCCCACTCTTGGCGGAAGGCTACAGCAAAATCCCATTCCCTCCCCACTCCACTAACCTGCTTTCCAGCTCTGTTCTCCTGTGCAGGGCAACCAAAGAAGACCCAGCCAATCAGCTGGGACTCAATGGGAGGCAGAGAATAGATGGGGATGGGGCCAGTCAGAGATGGGATTTGCCGTTTCTCCGAACTATTCAAAATATCCGCTACCAGTGCTCCAGAACCGGTTCTGTGAGCGTGGCTTGGTGGGCGTGGCAAGGGAAGGAAACTGTAAAATCTCTAGTCAGAGGTGGCATTTGCCAGTTTTCTGAACTATTCAAAATTTCCATTACCGGTTCTCCAGAACTAGTCAGAACCTGCTGAAGATCACCTCTGAATACATAATTGTAATACATAACTATAATATAGAAATACAGTCCTTGACTTACAACAATTCATTCAGTGACTATTCAAAGTGACAACAGTACTAAAAACGGGACCATTTTTCACACTTACAACCATTGCCGCATTCCCCCTTGGTCATGGGATCAAAATTTGGATGTTTGGCAACTGACTCATATTTATGACGGTTGCAGTGTCCCTGGGGGTCATGTGATCCGCTTTTGCAACCTTCTGACAAGCAACTGAACAACAGTGTTACTAACATAACAGTTGTAGCGATTCACTTAACGACCATGGCAAGAAAAGTTGTAGAAAGGGGGGCAAAACTCCCTTAACAAATGTTTCACTTAGCAACAGAAATTTTGGGCTCAGTTGTGGTCCTAATTTGAGGACTACCTGTATTATATCATATGTAAACATAAATATATTTATATATAATGACTTAATTTGTTATGAACTAATAAAACGCTTAAATAAAGTTTTGTCAAACCTTTAGGAATAGCAGGGTTCTAATCCTGCTCTTCTGATTGGCCGATAATAGCGATATCGGATTGGTCCATTCAGGAGAATCTGATTGGCTGTTAACAAGCCACTCTCATTGGTTAAAGGGGTTAACGCTCCACGTTTCTCATTGGTTACTAGATCAGCAGCCTGCCCTATAAAGAGGCTGCTGTTGCCCTAGGTTTTTGCTCTGTTCAGAATGATTAATAAAGAGTTGAGGTTCACTGTTCACTGCCTCGTCTCCGTTCCTTGCGCCCATGTGCAGAACTTAACATAATTATTTCCAGCACTGTGCAAGATGGGGCAATCATTTTATATGTCAGGGTCGCAATGAAAGTGTCAGGATTCCGGCAGTTGCCCTAATTAAATCATGAGCCTCGAGCCAAGCATCAAAATCCTCAAAGGATTTATTAGGAGCGAACATGTCGGCATGACCTGTATGAAGCTAATTCTGAGACACTAATTCACTATCACCTATGACCCTGCCAATATAACTTCTCTAATAAATTCTTACTTGGATGACCTTTGTTTCTGAGTGCTGAATGAATATGGGGAGTTTAATTGGAACGCTGACACCAACATGGACTAGGTTGGTAATTTAAGGAGAAACCGCTATGGAACCTGACAGGGCTGGGATGCAAATATTTTTACTCCTGGTTCTGTGGACGTGGCTAGGTGGGCATGGCCATGTGATGGGGTGGATGTGGCTTCTTTTTGTGAGTGTGGGTGCAGTACCAAACCATCTCCGTGCTCCTTGGGACTCAGAGAAGCCTCCTGGGCGAAGCAGTAAGACAACGAGGGGGCACAGCTGATAGTTAGAACAGCTGATCGTCGGGGGGGAAAGGAAAAAAAAAAAGAAATAGCAGTTTGGCCAAACCGGTAGATGTTTTTTTTACTATCGGTTCAGCTGAATGGTAGCATTTTCGGGCCAAACCAATAGAATACCACCACTGGAACCTGAGGGCTGGAAGCTAAACTATGGAATTGAACGATCAGCCTAGCATGAAGTTATAGTTGGAAAGATACAGGAAGTCCCTAACTTAAAACCCCAAATTTCTGTTGCTAAGTGAAACATTTGTTTAGTGAATTTTGCCCCGTTTTACTTTTCTTGCCACCGTCGTTCAGTGAATCACTGTCGTTCTTAGCTTAGTAACACAGTTGTTAAGTGAATCTGGCTTCCCCATTGACTATGCTTGTAAGAAAGCGACAAAAGGGGATCACATGAGCCCAAGAGACGGAAACCGTCACAAATATGAATCAGTTGCCAAGCATCCAAATTTTAATCATGCGACCATGAGGATGCTGCAACCGTTGTTGGTGTGAAAAACAATCATAAATTATTTTTTTGTTGCAATTTTGAACCATCACTAAGTGAACTGTTGTAAGTTGAGCACTGCCAGTAATCTGCTTTGTAGAAAAATATATGGATGTGTCCATGAATTCATCTGCTGTTGAGGTCAAAGTGATGGAGATTTTTCCAATATTGGTCAGGGCAGCAAAGAGAAGAATGGTTGCTGTCCTCCCTTAGGGACTTCCTGATTTTCTGATTCATGAACCACACTGGAATGTACTTCTAAACAACTGGGCCAAGAATGTGGTTCAATGTTGCGTTTGCCATTCCCACGCCCTCGAGTCCAAGTTCCCACACCACAACGCCACCCTGTAAAATCCACTTCAAATGTTTAATAACAGGCTGATAGAAAGGGTTGCAAAATGGTATCTACGGTAGGAACTAAACCACAGAGAATCCAATTCATAGCAAGAGACTTATAACCTTCAGCCCAGATTTCCAGGGCGTATTTAACACCCTACCAAACACGATTAGCAGCAGTGGAAGAATTTATTCGGCATGCTCAGCCTGAAATCACACATCTTACATTTCATGAAGTCCCCATTTATATTTCTGTTGTTAGGAATGGTCTTCATTGAGCTTCTGTTTTTTGAATTAGAAACCATGTTAAGCTACTGAAACCTGCTGCTGTTTTTGGTGCGTGCATGTATTTCTCATCTTACAATTCATTTAGTGACCATTCAAAATTGTAATGGTAATGACAAAAGTGACTTATGTCTGTTTTCCACACTTACAACTGTTGTAGCATCCCCATGGTCATGTGATCAAAATTCGGATGCTTGGAAACTGACTCATATTTATGATGGTTGCAGTGTTCTGGGGTCAAATAATCACCATTTGCAACTTTCTTACAAGCACAGTCAACAGATCAAACTGTGATGACCCGGGGTGTGGCACAAAGACAACGCAGTCAAATAAGCAAGAAGAGTCCCTTTATTATCTCCAACTTTGCCTCCAATGTCCAGGTTGCCTTTGGCTGGAGAAAAACTCTCCCAGGAACAGCCTTTAACTGGAGAAAATTCAGTCCAAAACAAGGTACACACAAACTGTAACTCAAAATCCAAACAAACCAAACTGAAGCAATTAGCTTGACAGGGCAGGAGAAGGAATTTCAGACTTGAAAGTATAGCAAAACTCACACAGTTGGGAAGGCACCAGGAATACAAATGAGCCACAACCATACCAGAGAAATCCACGATTTGCTCCCAACAGTTTGCTGTGTGCAGCTTCCGTTTTTAAACACTGTGTTCCCAGCTGCAGTTAATGAAGGGAATCAAGGCCCTTTCCTTCCCCATGAGCCACGAAACTCACATTGCTCCCTTCTCCATTCCTCCCTCTGTGCCCTATGATGAAGAGGGGGTGGACCTGGGTCTTCCTCTGAATTCCCTCTGCCTTGCTCTACCTCTCCCCTGTTCTTCTCAGCTGGCCTTTGCCTTTCCCCAGTTTCTTCCACAGCCAATGGAGCCCCACTCCCACTCCCTGTCAGCTGTTCAGCCTCCCCCTCCAAATCAGATTCCGATAGTGGCATGACAGAAACATCTTCAATTGAGGCAATGCCAGCTTACAGTCATGCACACAAGACTATACTACTTTACTTCACCCTGGACAAGGATAACTCAAGGAGAACCTCAAGGTGAATCAGATAGCTTTCATGCATGGCCACCATTGGAGCAAAGAAACAAGCCTAGATGGGTGTGAGGGCAGAAAGCAAGTACTCTTTCCGCTTTCTGAAGTATTATGGGATGACTACAGCGATCTGCAATTGTTTTACCTCATGTAAATCATTTCAGGATTTGGGTCAGACCTGCCTCAGATTTATCCCTTAGGGAAGTAAAACTCTCAACTTCATTTAATTGAAGTGAAAAGTCCCTTTTACTAAGAGATGCTATAAGGTCAAACAGAATTCAAAATTCCCACGTGCCAATACAAAACCAAATCCCTGGTTTCCCCTAGCTCTCTCCCTGTGGTCCAGCTGTGTGTAACCAATTTGGCACCAGCAAAATGTTTTGGGCAACACTGAGGTGTTTGGGTGGGTGAAATTCCCCTCTCAGGGCAAATGGACTTGAAGTCACCAGCATGCCAGCGTGAACCAGATTCCAAAATGCTCTGTTCTTTCTCAACTGTCAATTCCCCCCTCCCAAATTGCCATCATAAAGGTATACAGCTTTATTGTCCACTTGTTCCCCCTTTCCTTCCCCAGTTGATGGCAGAATGCCAGCAAGGCGCCAAGCCAAAGCTGGCAGATCTGATAGTTTATTATATGGAATACAGAGCAATGCAATGATCAGTCAATAGGCCTCACACAAAGCTACGTACTTCGCAGATCAACTTCCTTTGGAAACCATGGTTTGGAATGGAAGGGCCCAGTTTGGCTAAACCAGTACAGTGATTATATTGTTTTCAACTTCAGGCACAGGTGCAATGTTTCCCATCCCAACGGACGCAGGAAAGGGTGTGATATCAGGTGTGTCATGGTTCCACCATGCAAATTATACAAATTATAGGATTTGTGTCAGTCAACAAATGCAAATCACATAATTTGTGACCTTCTTGAGGTGACTATAAGGCTCACCTTACAAGGCTCAATCCACTAATGTTTTGTACACGTGTTGATGTCCATTATTTTCAGCTTTGCTTACAATCTCAGGGGCTTGGTAACACTAGAAAGGTTGGCTGGTTCCAGGGCTGGGATTCCACCAGTTCGCACCTATTTGCTAGAACCGGTTGTTAACATTATAAGCAGTTCGGAGAACCGATTGTTAGAAGAAATTACTGGGCTAATCCTGTAAGGAAGGCAGGAAGGAAACATCCTGGTGTTGCTTACAGAAACTGCCTCTCCGTTGACCCTTATGACATTCTTGGCAGGACCAGACTTCCTGTCTCAGGAACTTCCTTGGAGTTTTTTTCTCCTCCTTTGCTGGTATTTTGCCTATGTGGAGTGACCATTCAAAGTTACAATGGCACTGAAAAAAGTGACTTTTGACCATTTTTCACACTTATGACTGTTGCAGCATCCCCACAGTCATGAGAGGCCAGGCGAGGAGATGCGTGCCTTGATGTGAGTGATATTGAGTTGGCCACGCCCAGCCAGTCACATGACCGCCAAGCCATGTCCATCTAGGCACAAGAGCAACAAGCCACACCTACCACTTAAGCCACACTCACAGAACTGGTTGTTACAAATTTTGAATCTCAGCTCTGGCTGGTTCACACAACTTGCTAAACTTTGGGGTGGATTTAGAGGTGGTATTCAGCAGGTTCTGACCAGTTCTGGAAAACTGGTAGTGGAAATTTTGAGTTTTCTCTGAAAAAGGGCAGGACAAGAAACAATGGATGGAAACAAATCCAGGAGAGAAGTAACCTGGAATTAAGGAGAAACTTCCTAACAGTGAGGACAATTAACCAGTGGAACAGCTTGCCACAAGAAGTTATGGGTGCTCCAACACTGGAGATTTTTAAGGCACAAAGAGATTGGACAGTCAGTTGTCTGAGATGGTATAGGGCAGAGATGGCTAACCTTTTCATCGTCGCATGCCAAAAGTGTGTATGTGCGCATGTGCATGCATGCCTGCACTCATAATGCAATGCATGTGCAAACTTCCTCCCCCGCGCATGCATTCGTGACCCCTCTTGTGTGCCACATGCCCATGCCCATGCGTGACAGATACCCGATAATCAGCTGGCTGGCGGGAGGCGTGCGCGCATGCGCAGTAGATCTGTTCCTGGCGACGGCTTGCTTGCCGGTAGAAATGGCTGTGTGTGCCACTTCCAGCACGCATGCCATAGGTTTGCCATCACGGGTATAGGGGGTCTCCTGTTTGAGCAGGGGCCTAGCCCAGGGGTGGGATTCTACCAGTTCGGACCAGTTCTATAGAACCGGTTGTTTCCATTCGGCGCAGTTTGGAGAACCGGCAAATCGTACCACTGGCTGGCCCCTCCCCTCCCCTCCCGCCCCTCCCCTTCCCTCCCCACCCAGTCACTCTTTATTTTGCATGGCGCCACCTAAATTGCCTGCGTTGTGCAAGCAAATTTTCTGTGATAGACTCAGGAAGCCAATTGCAGAAAGGTAGGTGTTGTGTATGTACCATGGTTCTGGCCCTGCACTTCTGATTGGCTGTTAGGCGGCCAGATTGGATTGGTTAGTTCTGAGGAATCCGACTGGCCTTTAACAGAGGATTCTTATTGGTTAAAAGAGCTAGCGTTCATAGCTCGCTATTGGACAATTCTTACAAGGGTTGCCTATATAAGGCAGAGTTCACTGTTGTTGTACTGAGAAGTCACTATGCAATAAAGACTATGCAATAAAGTTCACTATTCAGAGCCTGTCTCCATTTATTTCGACCCATGTCCAAGTACTTAACAGTAGGTCTGTGAGTGAATCTGTGATTCTGCAAGCAACTCCATCTGCTTGCCTGCTTTGCCTGCTTTGCGGTGTAAAAGTTGTTCTTTTTTGAATAAAATAAATTCAATATTTACATAAATATTTACAATGTTTATATACAAGCCATGCCCAGCTAGTCACGGGACCACCAAGCCATGGCCAGACAGCAAGTCATGCCTGCCCAGTCACATGACCACTAGGCCACACCCACAAATTAGGCCACACCCACAGAACCAGTTGTGAAGAAATCTGAATCCCACCCCTGGACTAGCCTAGGAGACCTCCAAGGCCTCTTCAGGCTCCATTTTGATGGACTGATTTAACTTAACAGTTTTAATGATTCACTTAACAACTGTCCTAAAATGGGACAAAATTCACTCCAAAGCTGTCTGATTTAGCAACTAAAATGGTGGGCTCAATTGTGGTCATCAGTTGAGGACAAAATGTAGTTGTTCATTGACTTATTGAGGAGAACGATAATCCAAAGCTGCCCATGGAGAGGAAGTTTATGTTAACTGTATTTCAACTTTTCAACAACTTTATTTCTGTTCTGCTAACACCCCTACCTAATTGTTCTGATATGAAAGTCGGCTGGTTGACTTAGAGCCAATCCCCTAGGAGAGTTTGAGTTCTAGTCCCACCTTACAATTGTGCCCACATTATCATTAGGATGAGAGGTCCTTTGTATGCTATTAAAGATCAGATGTGACATTTGTTCTGTGCAGTGGTGTATTCTGCAGATCGAATTGCAACACTGAGCCAGTCTAGTGATTAAGGCACCAGGCTAGAAACCAGGAGATTGTGAGTTCTAATCTGACTTGGCATAAAAACCATCTGGGTGACTTCAGGCCAATCACCAGAGACTGTGAATTCTAATCCCGCCTTAGACATGAAAGCTGACTGGGTGACTTCAGACCAATTACCAAGAGATAGTGAATCCTAATCCCACCTTACATGTGAAAGCCAATTGGATAACCTTGGGCCAATCACCAGGAGACAGGGAGTTCTAGTCCCACCTTTGGCACGAACGCCATCTGGATGACTTTGGGCCAATCACCAGGGACTGTGAATTCTAATCCTGCCTTAGACATGAAAGCTGGCCAGGTGACTTCGGACCAATTACCAAGAGATGGTGAATCCTAATCCCACCTTACATGTGAAAGCCAATTGGATAATATTGGGCCAATCACCAGGAGACAGGGAGTTCTAGGCCCACCTTTGGCACGAACGCCATCTGGATGACTTTGGGCCAATCACCAGGGACTGTGAATTCTAATCCTGCCTTAGACATGAAAGCTGGCCAGGTGACTTCGGACCAATTACCAAGAGATGGTGAATCCTAATCCCACCTTACATGTGAAAGCCAATTGGATGATTTTGGGCCAATCACCAGGAGACAGGGAGTTCTAGGCCCACCTTTGGCACGAACGCCATCTGAATGACTTTGGGCCAATCACCAGAGACTGTGAATTCTAATCCCGCCTTAGACATGAAAGCTGGCCGGGTGACTTCGGACCAATTACCAAGAGATGGTGAATCCTAATCCCACTTTACATGTGAAAGCCAATTGGATAATATTGGGCCAATCACCAGGAGACAGGGAGTTCTAGGCCCACCTTTGGCATGAACGCCATCTGGATGACTTTGGGCCAATCACCAGGGACTGTGAATTCTAATCCCGCCTTAGACATGAAAGCTGGCCGGGTGACTTCGGACCAATTACCAAGAGATGGTGAATCCTAATCCCACTTTACATGTGAAAGCCAATTGGATAATATTGGGCCAATCACCAGGAGACAGGGAGTTCTAGGCCCACCTTTGGCATGAACGCCATCTGGATGACTTTGGGCCAATCACCAGGGACTGTGAATTCTAATCCTGCCTTAGACATGAAAGCTGGCCGGGTGACTTCGGACCAATTACCAAGAGATGGTGAATCCTAATCCCATCTTACATGTGAAAGCCAATTGGATGATTTTGGGCCAATCACCAAGAGACAGGGAGTTCTAGTCTCACCTTTGGCACAAATGCCATCTGGGTGACTTCAGGCCAATCACCAGAGACTGTGAATTCTAATCCCGCCTTAGACATGAAAGCTGCCCGGGTGACTTCGGACCAATTACCAAGAGATGGTGAATCCTAATCCCACCTTACATGTGAAAGCCAATTGGATGATTTTGGGCCAATCACCAGGAGACAGGGAGTTCTAGGGCCACCTTTGGCACGAACGCCAGTTGGGTGACTTTGGGCCACTCCCTCTCTCTCTCTCTCAGCCCAACCCACCTCACAGGTTGTTGTTGTGGGGTAAAAGAGGAGGAGGAAGGAAGATCCAGTGTGTTTTGTCGTCTTGAGTTATTTATAAAACTAATAGGCGGGATAAAAATAAAAAAATAAAAGAAATTGTTTCTGTTGCCAAGAAGTGGTTCTTTCCAGATCTGATCTGTGATCATTTCCGTCTGTTCTACTTTGTTTGCTTCTTGCCTCTTCATTGCAATGAGGGCTCTTGTTTGCTAAATTAAGAATAGTTATGCCAAATACAAGCCTTTGCCAAATAATAGCTGGAAGTAAAACAAAGTGTGTTCTCCTGGCTCCCTCCAAAGATTAAATCAGGCACTTTCTTCGAAAAGATTTCACGATTAGAAGCAAATTTATTTGCAAATTTAAACTGGTTGGACTGGAATTTTCCGGTTGATGGGAAGATTTTCTGCCAAAGAAATGCGAGCATATTTCTCTCTTACAAAAACATGGGGCAGAGGGGGAAGACTTTTTTCCAACCAGCAAACATAAAAACATTAATGGTTGGAAATAAATACACAATGACTCACTGAGGTCCTTACAATCAGAGAAAAGTTGAATGGGCTGTTGCGACTTGAATGTGTTTGAGCTGGGGAAAGTGGCTTCAAAAGAGATGGAAGTTTTTTGAAAAACAATACCAGAAGCTGCATAGAAAATTTTGTGAGAGGGGGGGGGGGGAAAATGGTATTGCACCAAGGACAGGGGAACAGCCAAACATGAAAGCCACAATGTGTTTAATTCCTGCACAAATGCAAGCGCAAAAATAAGTAATTGAGAGAGGGATCTTGGATTCCTAGTGGAAAATCACTTCAATATGAGCAAGCAGTGTGCAGCAGCTGCCAAAAAAGGGCAACACGCAGTTCTAGACTGCATTAATAGAGGGATAGAATCGGGTGGGATCAGGTTTGAGCAAACCAGATGTTAAATGTACATCTCGTTTGCCAAAATGGTAGTTGAACCGATCACTGTTCCAGCCTGCCCTTCCCCTCCCAGGAGTCTCCACATGGCTCATTTTGGATACAGGTAAATGTAGGGTCTGAACAGGAGGCTCTGGGAGGGTGAAAAATGAGCTGAACCGGAAGTTCCTGAAGTCCAGAAATGGGCCTTTTTCCAGCTTCCAGAGGCCCTCCAGAGCCCAGGGGAGGCCGTTTTCGTCCTCCCAGAGGCCTGAGGGAAGCCTCCAGACTCTGGGAAAGGTGAAAAATGGCTCTCCCAGAAGTTCCGGTAGGCCACCCAGCAACTGGGCAGAGAACTGGTTGCTGGAAGTTTTGAATCCCACCTCTGGATAGAATCAAGATCACATGAAGTGTTAATACCACTTTATAATGTCTTGGTAAGGCCACATTTGGAGTACTGCATCTAGTTGTAAAAAAGATGTAAAGACTCTCGAAAGAGTGCAGAGAAGAGCAACCAAGAGGGGACTGGAGGCTAAAACAAGTGCAAAACAGTTGCAGGAAGTGAGTATGTCTGAAAAGAAGGACTAGGGGAGACATGATAGCAGTGTTCCAATATCTGAAGAGCTTCCATAATAAAGGGGTTAACCTATTCTCCAGCCTATTCTTCTAGTTTCTTGGAAACTAATAGAAACTTCTGTTAGATTCCATTCATTGCTTCTTGTCCAGCTGAGGGCTGGACAAGAAGCGATGAATGGAAACTGTTAGGGATACACACCCTAGCAGAACGTGCAATGGCAGTCTAGCAGGCAGGCAAATGATGTGAGATAAACGTTGTTGTAGTTTACACTCAGTAAGACAGATACACTGTGCCAGTTAAATAGTTTTTTATTCCAGCAAGAGTTATAGCATAGTCAAAACAGTCCATATGTTATACACTAGTTCAGTCCATCCAGGGGTTAATTAGTTGCAAAGTCCAGTGTTGAAAATAGAGGTCAGTAAACTTACAAATAATCAGTCCAGCAACATATCTCTTTTGCAGTCAGAGATATGAAGAAAATCAAACCCCTTTTCTTCGTTTCAGCAACAGCAGGGAAAACACACAGTAATTGTTAAGTACTGCACATGGGCGCAAGAAGTGGAGACGAGACGATGAACAGTGAACTTCAACTCTTTATTTAACATGGTGTAACAGAGCGAGCCTACGGCCACAACGGCCCCATTATATAGGCAAGCTTTTCATTAAACAGCCAATGAGAAACGGGAAGCGTTAGCTCCCTTAACCAATGAGAGAGGCCCGTTAATAGCCAATCAGATCCTCCTGAATGGACCAATCCGATGTCGCTATTACTGGCAAATCAGAAGTGCAGGGCCAGAACCCTGCACTTTACTTTAAGGTTTTAATGATCTTTATTCAAGCACTTTTATTAATTCACAACACTCCTTCCCCCCGGGTTCCATTTAAGGGGTGAGGTGACGTAATCTTTGAGGTAGGCCGGTTGTTTTGATTGTCTATTATATTTACCTTGTCCTCCCGGTATTCGTCTATCGTCTTGTTGGGGCAGGACGTTTTCTGGCGAGCAGGGTGCCCCCGGTTCTTCATCTAAAGCTTCATTGCCACTAATGTCCTCGGTGTCCCTTTGAGGCAAGCTTACCCCGGTCCCAGATCCTTCTTTATGCGTTGTGTCCGAATGCTCCCTTCTTCCGCTCGTGCTTTCTGCCGTTTCGAACTCAGCTTCCTTGGCATCTCCTCCTCCCTCAGTTTGGAAATCACTGGAGTCGCAGAACCCAGACTGCAGCCTTGAACGCAACTGATCAATATGGCGCATCCATATTCTTTCGTCATGACATTTTACTCGGTACGATCTGGGTCCGGTCACTTGGATTACAGTTGCCTCGACCCACAAGAGATCACCAGAAAAGTTTCTAGCGAAAACTAAGTCACCTATCTGGAAATTATGGCATTTCCTGCTAGATCCGTGTGGTTTTTCAGGTTCATACGATGAGTGTAGTCGGTCGAGGTAGGAGCGGAGCTTCCGTCCCATCAACAACTCAGCCGGAGTTTTGTTGGTGACGCTGTGTGGAGTGATGTGCTGAAGAAAGAGTATCCGGTTAATCTTATCTTCGATATCGGCATGGTCCATTTTATGCAGAGTTTTTTTGACAAATTGTACCATGCGCTCAGCTCTTCCATTGGCCGCAGGATGGGCCGGTGAAGTTAGCGCATGGCGAATACCGCGGTCCGCCAGATACTGTTCAAAGGAGAGTGCGGTAAACTGGGGGCCGTTGTCGGATACCAGAACGTCTGGTAGTCCGTGTGTTGCGAATAATCTGTCCAATTTCCTGATGACTGATTCGGTTGTTGTACTTTTCATTTCATGGATTTCAAGCCAGTTCGAGTAGGCATCCACCGTTAACAGGAATGTGTGTCCTTTAGTAGGTCCCGCAAAGTCAAGATGAATACGGGACCATGGTCCCCTGGGTGTTTCCCATTCTGTTGGGGTTGCTTTCGGTGGGGCATTGCTAACATTGCTTTCAGTGGGGCATTTGTAACAAGTCTTTACCCAGGCTTTGATCTGCTTGTCGATACCCGGCCACCACGCGTAGCTTCGTGCGAGCGCTTTCATGTGCACGATGCCGGGGTGGCCCTCATGCAAGGTTTTCAGTACCACTCGTTGTAGCCACTCTGGGACAACGACTCTATCTCCCCAAATGATGCAGCCCTTCTGGGAAAACAGTTCCGTCTGTCGATTTTTGAAGGGAACGTAGTTGTCAGGGATTTGGTCCAATGGCCATCCATGCTCTACCCAGCTGAGGACTCGTGCCAAAATGGGATCGCGTTTGGTTTCGATCGCGATATCTCGAGCTGTCAGCGGCGGTGATTGAAGTGTCTCGATCTGAAGTGTTGTGATGGTCGGAGCTGGGTCGTCAACTGTTTCCGGAAGTGGTGCACGGCTCAATGCGTCAGCATGGGGAATGGCTTTCCCCGGGCGGTGTTGCAACTTATAATTATATGCAGCCAAGAATTCTGACCAGCGAGTCATTCTGGGGGATAATATATAAGGGGTTGGCTTATCTCCCGCTATTATCCCCAGTAAGGGTTTGTGGTCAGTAACTACAGTAAAAACTCGCCCATAAATATATTCATGAAATCGTTTAACAGCAGATACAATAGCAAGGGCCTCTTTATCGATTTGACTATAGTTATGTTCTGCTTTTGATAGCGTCTTTGAAAAATAGGCAAACAGGGGCTTCACTACCATTTGGTAACACGTGGCTCAAAATAGCACCCACTCCAAACGGTGATGCATCACATGTAATCGTTAAAGGCAAAGTCTCATTATACTGCATCAAAACAGCGTCTGAAGTCAATAAGTTTTTTACTTGTCGAAACGCATGTTCCTCTCGGCGCCCCCAAACTCAGGTTGCTTTTTTGTCCAACAAACGATGTAGGGGTTCGGCTACGGTTGCTTTGTGAGGCAGGAAAACATTGTAAAAATTGATAAGGCCTAGGAAAGCTTGGAGGTTGGCCTTATTTCTGGGCCTTGGGGCATTTTTGATTGCCCTAAGCTTGCTATCGGTGGGGTGAATGCCTTGTTTATCAATTAAGTACCCCAAAAATTCTACTCTATCCATACATAGTTGGCACTTGTTTTTTT
Organism: Hydrophis major; assembly: GCA_033807585.1. Taxonomy (NCBI): domain Eukaryota; kingdom Metazoa; phylum Chordata; class Lepidosauria; order Squamata; family Elapidae; genus Hydrophis; species Hydrophis major. Next base: position 4,029,720 of record CM066331.1, read on the forward strand.
TAACTTTGAGACCCGAGTCTTTAAATTTCTGGAGAACCAACCCCAGGCGCTCCCTTAGTATTTCTCGAGTCGGAGCAGCAATTAAAACGTCATCAAAATATGGGACAATGCCTTTTATCCCCTGTAATAGTCTCTCCATCAAGCTTTGAAAAATTCCCGGGGCCAAGCTAACTCCGAATTGGAGTCAGTTACATTTAAACGCACCTTGGTGCGTAACGATTGTTTGTGCCTCTGCCGTTTTTTTATCTACAGGCAGTTGTTGGTATGCCTGTGCTAGATCCAGTTTAGCGAAGACTTTTCCGCCCTCCAGGGAATGGAGAAGGTGTTGTACCACCAGTACCAGGTAAGCGTTCTGCTGCAGGGCGTGATTCAGGGTGGCACAGTAGTCCCCACAAATTCTTAACGATCCATCTGGCTTGATAGGTGTTACGATTGGGGTTTCCCAGGGAGCGTGGTCGGTTGGTTCTAACATACTCTGGGCTATTAATTTATCAAGCTGCTCGTCAATCTTTGGTTTAAGGGCAAATGGAACTCGACGAGGCTTAAGGCGGATGGGAGCTATTTCGGAGTTAAGGTTAAATGATATCAGGGTCCCCTTGTACTTGCCTAGTTTATCTGCAAAGACGTCCTGGAATTCCTGGATGAGGGCCTCTTCCCAGTCGTCGCTGCTGCTTCAGTGAATGCCGGCTACTTCAATTCCGAGTGGAGCGAACCATTGGAGGCCCAACAAACTAGGCCGATCCCTGTCGACTACAGTTAGGGGTAGGGATGCGGTACAATTTTTAAATGAGACACAGACTTGGCTGGATCCAACAACTGGAATTCGATTTCCCTGATAGTCCTTGAGTATGATTCTTTGGAATCTGAGGTCTTGTCGCCGGACGGTAGAGATTAGTTGTTTAAGGGTCTTCCAGGAAACCATTGAGAGGGACGATCCTGAATCGACTTCCATCATGCAGGGCTGATTTTCGATGGTGACCTTCATCCGGATCTTCTTGGCATCTAGTGATGAGGCGTGACCAATCGTAATGGTTTGGTGTGCCTCTTCTCGTTTCGTTGAATGGGCTAGTGGTTTGTTTCTGTAGGCGTGGTTGTTCCATTGGTGGTTCAAGGGTTCTCGATTTACAGGATGACTTCCTGTGGGTGGGCGATAGTTAGCCCCCCTCTGAGGCTGGCTGGGTCCTTGCTTGCTTCTACAGACTCTTCCGATGTGGCCTGTTTTCCCTCACACATGGCAGAGCGCGTTGAGGAATTTGCAGTCTGATCATGGATGGTTTGCCCCACAACCACCGCATTGGTACTGCAATCTCTGGTTACGTTGATGGCGTTTGTCTCGTTCAGACCGGAGCTGGTTGACCTCTTCTTCATCACTTTCTGATGATGATTCGAGGTCCTTGTGGTGGGCTGTCGTTGCCTGTCCTTCTAGGTGAGGTGAGGCTTCGCTGGCGAGTTGGCGAAGCGGGGCCTGGATGTGGCGCATTCGGGCAGCTGACTTCCTGATTGCTTCTGCTGGAGTAGCGTCAGCGATGGCATCTGCAAGGCTGACATTGCCTTTCACCATCAGCTTACTCTGCACATGTGGTGCATCTAATCCCAGAATTATTCGGTCTCTCAGGGCTTCTTCGAGGTCGGCGAACCCGCAGAGGCCTCCCAAATTCTGGAGATCCGCAATGAAATCTGCAACACTTTCGCCCTTCCGCTGATCTCTCTGGTAAAATTCATGCCTTCTAACGAGCGTTGGTACGGTTGGTGCATAGTGGACCTGTAGAAGGGGCTCGAGGACGTCCCAGTCCATGGTCTTTACTTCAGCCGGTTTCGCTAGTGCCTTGGCCATCTTAAACACGGTTGGCCCGCAGTGAGTTAGGAATACTGCTCGTTTCTTTCCGGTAGTGGCATCCTTCAAATTGTTGGTCTCCAGAAACATCTGGAAGTGATCCATATATGAGTCCCAGTCTTCTTGTGCTGGGTCGAATGGAGCGGGTGGTATGACGCTGCCGGCCATGGTTCAGTCGTTGGTGTGTTTTCAGCCACGTGCTCTGTTAGCACTCTGTAGTGTTCAGTCAGCTCTGACATCTCCACATTCCACCTTCGTCACCAGTGTTAAGTACTGCGCATGGGTGCAAGAAGTGGACACGAGACGATGAACAGTGAACTTCAACTCTTTATTTAACATAGTGTAACAGAACGAGCCTACGGCCACAACGGCCCCTTTATATAGGCAAGCTTTTGATTAAACAGCCAATGAGAAACGGGAAGCGTTAGCTCCCTTAACTAATGAGAGAGGCCCGTTAATAGCCAATCAGATCCTCCTGAACGGACCAATCCGATGTCGCTATTATTGGCCAATCAGAAGTGCAGGGCCAGAACCCTGCACTTTACTTTAAGGTTTTAATTATCTTTATTCAAGCACTTTTATTAATTCACAACAGTAATCACCATCAATCCAACATTGTCAGGTACTACAGTAAAAGCCAGCAAACAGTGAGCTCTCTTGCTCCCTCTTATGGTGATTTTACAACCACACCCAAAATACATGTTTTGCAGTTAAAGTGATACTTACACTTACACTCACTAATATAGTTTATATATTATTTTTACCCAAACCAAGTTAGGTAACCAATGTTATCCCTAACAGAAACTAATCAAGGAGAAAAACAACCTAGAATTAAGGAGAAATTTCCTGACAGTTAGAACAATTACTCAGTGGAACAACTTGCTTTCAGAAGTTGTGAATGCTCCAACACTGGACGTTTTTAAGAAGAGATTGGATAACCATTTGTCTGAAATGGTATAAATCTTCTACTTGAGCAGAGTGGGTTGGACTAGAAGACCTCCAAGGTCCCTTCCAATTCTGTTATTATGTTTTAATCGTTGTCTTTTATAAACCATGATTTACAGTTTAGCAAATTACCATGCATTCAGTCATGGGATTTCAACGAATGGAGGTGTAGTGTGATGTACACAACATAATTTTTATTGGTGATTGTAGTGGAATATTTTTGCTCATTTCCTTTTATAAACCATGATTTTAAGCTTAGAAAGTCAATGTGACTCCGAACTGTGCAAAATCCTAACAACCAGTTCTATAGAACTGGTCCGAGCCGGTAGAATCCCACCCCTGGTTAGATCTGGCCCCATAGGCCTTGAGTTTGACATCCCTGCGCTAAAGGATAACTCACCATGAATATGACTCAGCATTTTGAGACTGCCCCTCTCTTGATGACTCCTCTGGTATAATCAATAATATGCGTCCATACTATTGTAAGAGGAAAACATGAGTAAAATCCATTGTGTATTGTGTAACTGTGACTCAAACTTCAAAACTGCAAGTTGATACTTTTCTACTGCAAAAGGGACATTGAAACATTGAACAATCACACGTTGCGCTCTGGGAAAATCTGGGAAAATATGTACGTGTTAGGGAACATCTAACTTCCTGATGTCCCATATTTGGTGATGAATTGTATACTGACATTCAATAGGTAGATTGTAAACCAAGCTATCATGGGATGGGTAGGTTAGGGTATAAAATAGAATGCAAACTTTGCTCTGGGTTCCTCCCGTCTGCCAGGGTAGGAACCCGTTTCTGCAGAAATGCTATGATAAAGCTGTTTTCCTTGGATTAATATCGAATCTTTGGTGGTTTTTCAAGCCCCCACCCCACACTATACACCTGTCCTCTCACCTGCAGCCACACCCCAACTTACCTAATGAAATTCCCAGTTTAAGTGCAATTATACTGTTATCTCTGTTGCAATGCTTTTACCTTCTTAGTCCTTTAGGGCAGTTTCTCAACCCTATTTTTTTTTTTTTTAATTTGGCAATTGTTGTTTTGCCCACAAGCCACCCTTGTCAGGAGGAATTCGTGTATTGACATCATAGTACAGAAGCTACTGTAGCTTTCCAAGGTCAACCAGGGCTTTCATGGAAGTGTTGGGACTTGTGAGGTTTGCACAATACATTTCTGGCTTACTGCACAAATGGCCACACTCAGTGATGGGTTTCAGAGTGCCACGTATGCTGAGCAAATTAATATGGGGAGAGGGGAACTTTAGTTTGTCTTGGCATTGCTTCCTGAAGACAGAACTGGAAGTTGGGTTAGTTTGAGGTTTTACATCTATATTTGTAAAAATAATAAAAGTGGGATAGAAAGAAAAAGAAAGAAAGAAAGAAAGAAAGAAAGAAAGAAAGAAAGAAAGAAAGAAAGAAAGAAAGAAAGAAGAAAAAGGAAGGAGGGAGGGAGGGAGGCAAGAGAAGGGGAGGAGAGGTGAGAGAAGGGAAGGGAAGGTGAGAGGAGGGGAGGAAAGAGGAGTGGGGGAGAAGGGAACGAAGGAGAAGGAAAGGGAAGAAAGAAAAAGAAAGGGAGGGAGGGAGACAAGAGGAGAGAAGGGAAGGGGAAAGAAGTTTAAGAAAAGGGAAGGGAAGGGGAAGGAGGAGGGAGAAGGGAGAAGGGGAAGCAAGAGAAGAGAAGGGAAGGGAAGGGAAGGGAAGGGAAGGAAGGAAGGAAGGAAGGAAGGAAGGAAGGAAGGAAGGAAGGAAGGAAGGAGAAAGAAAGAAAGAAAGAAAGAAAGAAAGAAAGAAAGAAAGAAAGAAAGAAAGAAAGAAAGAAAGAAAGAAATTTGAAATGTATGTAGGTAATTATGCATACTACAAGGAAGGTAATCAACAATCAACAGAGAAAAATGTCCTCAGTAAAGTTCTCATTTTATGAATACTTTTTTTTAAAAAATATGGCCATTAAAATTATTTGTTGCATTGCAACCAGGGGCACCTTCGGCACTTTTCCTTTACCATATTTGTTGGACTGTCTTCTCCCTGCCTTATTCTTGTCTCTCTTTCTTTTCTCCTTCTGTCCTTCTATCTCTTCTCTCCGGGGGTGGGATTCAAAGATTCAAAGGTTCTCTGCCCAGTTGCTGGGTGGGTGTGGAACATCCGGGAAGGCTGTTTTTTGCCTTCCCCAGGGTCCAGAGGCTTCCCTTGAGTCTCTGAGAGGGCTAAAACAGCCTCCCCCAGGGTCTGGAGGCCCTCCGGAAGCCAGAAACAGGCCCGTTTTTCGCCTTCCCAGAGCCTCTGTGCAGACTCTGCACTTACCTGCCTCCAAAACAGGCTGCGTAGAGACTCAGAGGAGGGGTGGGGTGGAGTGGGCAGGGCTAGCTGGTCGGTTCAGCCACCGGTTTGAACCAGTCATACATCTAACATCTGGTTCACCCGAACCAGTCTGAACCGGCTGAATCTCACCCCTGCTTCTCTCCCTTGCAAAGCTCAGAACATCTCAGTAAGATGCATCTGGAGAAATTTCCCTCGGCTTCCCTGCTCCGTGACATGAAGCCCTCTTTACCAGTTACTCTTGTAAGCTTCAGTTACTTTAGTTCCCTTTGAAAAGAGGAAGGACGAAGAGAAAGAGAACAGAAGCCGTGGGGTATTGTGATGAAAAGGTTCTCGACTCTGTGGATATTCCTGTCCCTTTCTAGCACTAACCAAGGGCTAAACTGGAATTTGCTTCCATGAGACTAGAAGTTCTTCAAAGTCCCCTCCAGACTACATTATTCTGTAGTCTGGTGATAACCATCCATTTAAATGCTTTCATATTGGGACTTTGTTAAGCCATAGGTATTTTCCCACGTCATAATAGTGGTGCTTTTAAAGTTGTAGCAACGTTTCAGCAGAATCTCATCTGCCATCATCATTCAGATTCTGCTGAAACGTTGCTACAACTTTAAAAGCACCACTATTATGACGTGGGAAAATACCCGAACAAAGCTGAATGCCAGACATGTAAGTACCCGCGAAAACTTAAGAAAACAAATATATATATATATATATATATATATATATATATATATATATATATATATATATATATAATCTTAAATTCAGTTACTATGGAGCAATACTGAGTGGCTCTGGGTTTGGGGTTCGTTGGCTCAGGGACAATTGCCACTTTTGATCTTGGATGGGGCGGTACTACCTCAAAACAGACCCTGTGTGTAATCTAGGACTCATGACTCCTGTTCAAAGAGCAGGTGGCGGTCGTAGCCAGGAGGACCTTTGCGCAACTGAGAGTTGTACACCAGTTACACCCTTTCCTGGACCAACGGTCCCTATTCACAGTCACTCATGCCCTGGTCACTTCCTATCTTGATTATTGCAATGCACTCTACGTGGGGCTGCCCTTGAAGAACATCCAGAAGCTCCAATTGGTGCAAAATGCAGCTGCCTGCATGGTTTTGTGCAGACCCTGGTGTACATGTGTCACCTCACCTGCAGGAGCTGCATTGGTTGCCAATTTGCTCCTAGGTGCAATTCAAGGTATGCTGGTTGTCCTCTTTAAAGCCCTTCTTGGCTTGGGACCGGGTTATTTGAGGGACTGTCTCTTGCCGGTCACATCTATCCGACCCATTAGAGCAGGGAGGCAGGGAATGTTGTGGGTCCCACCCCTGAGGGAGATACACCTGGTGGGACCCAAAAGAAGGGTCTTCTCTGTGGTGGCTCCCTTTCTCCGGAACCTCATTCCCCCAGAGATTAGAATGGTCCCCATTCTAGCACTCTTCCGGAAGGCACTGATGACCTGGTTCTGCCAGCGGGCCTGAGGAACCCAGAGCGGGATGGAGCCCATCAAATGGCTTGTGTGATCTGTTGTCGGGGCGGGGGGGGCGATTCCACCCCCCCCCAGATTTTGTTCTGTTGTACTTTATTAATTTATTTGATTCTTTTTGTTAGTTTTTATTGTTTTTTATTTTTTTTGTTTTAAATGTGGTTTTACATTGTGTAAGCTGCCTCGAATCGCCATGGGCGAAAAGGCAGCGATATAAATGAAATAAATAAAATAAAATAAATACAACAAAAAAGCAACGTCCTTATTCTTCATTTTAAGAACTTCCAGAATGTGTTTGGTTAGGTACAGTGGGCTACAGGTAGTTCTCAAGTTATGAATCCAAAATTTCCATTGCTAAGCAAGACAGATTTACAGAATAACAGAGTTGAAAGGGACCTTGGAGGTCTTCAAGTCCAAGCCCCTGTTCTGATTTAACGACCTTTCTTACAACAGATGATAAGCGAATCCCTGCACTTGTTAAAGTTAGTAGCACGGCTGTTAAATGAACCATTAACTTTGCTTGTCAGAAAGTCGCAAAAGATGATCATGTGACCCCGGGACACTGCAACCATCATAAATATAAGTCAGTTGCCAAGCAGTTGAATTTTGATCATGTGAGCTGCCGCAAAGGGCGAAAGTGTGAAAAAATGTCATAAGTCACTTTTTTCTTATAATGTTTGGAGGACATTGTACTTCAGCCATATTTCCTAGACCAGTAGTGGCTAACCATTTTGGGCTCATCTGCCAAAAATTGAGCACGTGCTTACACGCTCGCAATTGCATGCCAGCACCCAGAAGGCAATGCGCCCCCCCGTCCCTTACGCATGTGTGTGCAATCCCCCCCGCTGCCCCCTTACTTGCACTGCACCTCACAGCTGATTTTTGGTGGGTTTGAGGCCTTTTTCAGCTTCCCAAAGGCTTGAGGAAGGGTAGTGCAGGTTTCTACAAGCTTTGTAGACCGAAATGTAGCCCTGTTTCATCACTTCCTGTTTTTCCGAAAATATCGGAAGTGATGAAATGGAGCTAGATTTCGACCTACAAAGCTTGTAGAAGCCTTCTTCAAGCTTTTGGGAGGCCGAAAAAGGCCTTGAACCCACGGAAAATCATCTGTGAGGTGTGCACATGAGCAGTGAGGTAAATTTGCCTGCATTTCGCCTGCCGACACAAATGGCTCTGCGTGCCACCTGTGGCACGCGTGCCATAGGTTCGCCATCACGGTCCTAGACGGTCAATCAATGCATGTAGTAGAATCGTGACAGTGTAATCTTGATTCAATAAGTCCCTTTTTTATCTCCATTGCAATTACTCCTAACTATTTATTGAGACCTATTTCACTGCACAAGTACAGTACAGAGGTCATGTTCTCTGTTTTCCTAGAATTACAAAACTATGTGGTAGATCAACTTATGTAGGTAGTAAGGTTTTTGTTGTTGTCGTTGTGGTAGTAGTAAGCAAAGATGCAAATTCATACCTATTGCAAAACCATTCTGGGCTCTCTGGATTGTATTTTGGATTTCCCCTGTCCACAAGCCGATGTTCGACATTAAGATGACAAGGGCTAGAATTAATGAATCTGGAGGGAACCAGGGCGTCGGGCTCCGTCCGTATCGGCACCTGACAGCCACAGTGTCATAGATCCCGGAAGGATTGACACTCTTATATACATCACTAAATCACTTGAGAGGCGATGGCTGAGAGGCACCGGCTGGGTGGAGAAGCCCTGATGTTGATCCATTGCCGATAACGACTGGATGGAGAAGTCCCTGACATTAACTAGGATTCGTCTGCCAAGGAGCAAGACCCGGCTAGGAGGAGACGGCTGGGGGATAAATCCCTGTAGTGGGAATCCTAAATAACTGCTAAGCGTTGTTATCGGTGTGAACTCGGGGGCGGGGGGAGGGAATTGTGTATACTGCAGCCTGGGGAAAGGGGATTAGTTGGTGATCAGAGATAGGAAAGTGGGTGCATTAGGATACAAGGTTTAAAAGAAGTTAGACATAATAGGAAAGGGTAATTGGGAAACGATCATAGGGAGGAGTCAGAAGCGATTACTTGGGGGGTAAAGGAATAAAATACACTGGAAGGCAAATGCTCCCAGTGTTAACCTGGTTTGGATTTCATCCGTCCTTACTGAATACTGTGTGCGTAGAAGAATAAAGGAATTTCAAACCTTACAGTCTGCTATGAGTATCCAGACCAGTGGCTGAGATAGGGTTGGGATAACAGAATTAACAAAGCTGGGCCAATCTATGTAAATACAGGTACTCCTCAATTTACAACCATTTGTTTTAACAACTGTCTGAAGTTACAATGGCACTGAAAAAGAGACTTATAATCATTTTTTATACTTGGAACTTGCAACCTCTCCGTGGTCACGTGACCAAATTCGGCCGCTTGGTAGTTGGTCTGCGGTCAGCTGTTCATCCGATATTGAGAGTGTGAACGATAAGATACCAACTCACTCGTGCAGCTTCAGTGAAGTTTTTATTCGTCTCCCACACCACAACAATAGGTAACAGCGATCAAATTATGTTTAAAGTCAGCTGTGGTTTTCGTTGCAACCCAGAGCTGTATTTATACATGTTGTACCTTGGATAATAACATAATTACTATAACCACCTTCTGGCCGCCTTCGCTGCCTAACATCCGATATCCTTAAATTAAAGAAACATGGTAACTGCACCTTTCCCCTGTTCGATGAGTCCATGACAATTCACCCTATCCCCCATTTGCCCTGCACCATTATTACAACAACACCCCCTTGACATCCACCCATGAATCATCTTTGTTGCACCACTCCTTGTCAGGAAGTCAATGTCAGTCATTTGAGGAATTTTCATCATAACGCCAATGTTCTAACACAATCAATGTAAGGTAAGTAAAAGACTAGGGTCATATCGCATCTCAGCTGTCTTGGTTCCAGTCTGTTCTTCATTGGAGTCATGGCATCTGCATTTATGATGCTTGTAGTGTCCCGGGGTCATACGTGAACCTTCTGACCCGCAAAATCAATGGGGAAGCCAGATCCACTTAACCAGCCTGCTAACTTAACAACTGCAGTGATTCACTTAGAAACTGTGGCATGAAAGGTCATAAAATGGGAGGGGGGGAACTCACTGAACTCACTGTCTCCTGTCAATTAACAAGATATTCCTTTAGTCTTTTTAGCTGCCAGAAAAAGGAAGTGGAGGAAAACTAGGCATTCCTTAAATGCCTAGATAATCACCCCCAGTAGCCCAAAGTGGTTGAAGCATAAGAATGTTAATTAGAGAGCATGATGGATGACTCTTGGAGACCGGATGTATCCCATTGGAGAAGTCACATCCAGGGGGTGGGGGGAAGACCAGGGTCAAGGGGGAAATGTATGATGTAATTTAGTATCAGATGCATCCAGCTTACACCAACATGGCCACTCCTAATAAATCAATTTATTTTTCTCTGAGACTTGGCTAGAAACTTTTGATTTGAATGAGGGTGGATTTGTTGGAGCCCTGACAACTCCCTTTTTAACAGAAATTTTGGGCTCTGTCGTGGTCCTAATTCAGTGACTACCTACCAGGGGTGGGATGACAGAGTCAACAAGGCTGGGATAATCTCTTTAGATAATTGTGTTTCTCTGCTTTGTAATTTAGGACAAGGCCAGGGGTGGGCTGCTACCGGATCGCCCCAGTTCGGGTGATCCCATAGCTAGTTTTATGGCTGGTTAAGTGAACTGACAAATCCCACCCCTGGCTGGCTCTACCCACCCCTCCCCTCCCCTCCCAGGAGTCCCCATGCAGCCCGTTTGGATGCCAGGTGTTGTAGAGCGGCGGAATAACCTGAGGCAAACTCGGAGCGAACTTCAGCTTTTACTTCATTGAAACAATAAAGGGTTGCCGTGGCTGCCGTGCTAACAAGGCAGCCAGCTGGCGGACAACAGCTGATGCCATTTGACAGCTCCCTTTTATAGCCGGCTGTCAAACGGCACCAGCCAATAGGAACGGTCCGTGTTCCCGCTGGAAACACGGACCGGAGTGAAGACTTTGGCTTAGTCTTTTCTGAACGCCACACCAGGTAAGTGCAGAACCAGTGTGGAGGCTCAGGGAGGGTGCAAAATGGGCCTCCTGGAAGTTGTGGAAGGCCGGAAACAGGCCTGTTTCTAGCCTCCAGAGCCCAGGGAGGCCATTTTCATCCTCCTAGAGGCTCGAGGAAAGTCTCCGGAGCCTGGGGAGGATGAAAATGCCCCCCTCACCATGGTGCAGGAGACTGACTAGGCCACGCCCACCATGGCCACACCCACCTTTAATTTTGAAGCCCACCCTGGATGAGGCCTAAGATGGAAACTACATGTTTACAAACAAAAAATTATAATCTGAGAGATCCTTGGAGCTAGCAGAGAGCATTTCAACCCTGAGCTACAAATATTCTCCTTTATTCATATTTTAATCTCCCTGCACTGGGAAACAGCATTAAGCAAGCTCATGAGATGTCCTCTTGAGATCTAGCTTTAATCCAGGGGGAGCAAAGTCCAAATTCTGAGTCTAAATTACAAACTAATGGAGGGCTTCGATTTTTTTGAGTTTACATTCTGAGGTTTCATGCAGTTATTTAAAACGTCGACTTTCCTAGAGGTTTCTTTCTTAATCCTGTTTCCTGCAAGAGGCACATGGTGCCAAATCAGTAAAAAAAAAAAATAATCAAAAATAATGAAAGCTCTTGCTTTTTATGTCCATAAAGGAGGTTTCTCCTGGTTTCAACCCTATCTATAAGGTCAGTAACTCAATTATATAATTAAAGGTTAAAGAACAATAACCACCTCTAAAAATAGTCATTGACTTACACGTACAATTGAGGCCACAATTTTGGTTGCTAAGTTATTAAGTGTATTTTGTGATATTTTACAACCCTTTCTTGCCAGGGTTGTTCAGTGAATCATGGCAGTTGTTAAGTTAGCAACACAGTTGTTAAGTGAATCTGGCTTCCCCATTGAGTTTGCTTGTCAGAAGCTTGCAAAAGGAGATCACATGACCCTGGGACACTGCAACCATCATAAATATGAGTCAGTTCCAGTGTCCTTGGGTCATAAGATCCCCTTTTGCGACTTTCAGCCAAGTAAAGTCGACAGGAAAACCAGCGTCATGCCCCTGTTGGAGTCTGATTCCAAGGGGGAGGTTGAACAGCTGACAGGGAATGGGAGTGTGGATCCTGTGGCTGGGGAGGAAACTGAGGAAGGGCACAATCCGCCTGGACATTCAGAGGAAGACCCAAGCCCACCCCCTCTTCATCCTAGGAAACGCAGGGAGGAACGGAGAAGGGAGCAACATGGGTTATGGGGGAGAAAAAGGCCCTGATTCCCTTCATTAGCTGCAGCTAGGAAAACAGGATAAAAAGGGTATTTGCGCACAGGACCTTGCTGGAAGCAAAGCATGCATTATCTTTGTTTGTCAATTCCTTATCCTGCCCTGTCTCATTAATTGCTGCAGTGTGGTTTGTGTTGGTATTTATTTATAATTTATATGTATTTTGGGTTCAGACTGAATTTCTTCCCTTTAAAAACTGTTCTTGGGAGAGTTTTTTCTCCAGTTGATGATAACTGGGCCTTGGGGGCTAAGTTGAAGGAATTAAAGGGACTTTACCTACTTTTATGACTTTGTTGCTTCTGTGCCATGACCCAGGTCATCACAGCCAGATTCAAGTAACAATTGTGTCCCTAGCTTAACAACTGCAGTAATTCATTTAACAACTGTGGCAAGAAAGGCAAAATTCACTTAACAAATGTGTCACTTAGTAACATGAATTTTGGGCTTCATTGTGGCCCAAAGGCCCACCTGTACTTTGAGTAAAAACAACAATAACAACTTTGAAGAACTCTGCATTAGCTTTTTTGGTAAACCTGGTCAGTTGTGGTGGATTTGGTAATCACGGTTAAGCAAAACATGAGTGAAGCTTGTGTGTGAATCAGGCAAAAGATCAAGACACTCTACACTTAGCCCACAGTGATAAAAATACTTTCCCACATCAATCATCTCCTTGTTGTGATTGAGGCAGCTGTGCTTCACTTTGATGACTCAGCTAGTGTTACGAAGCAAATTCAATTTCCCTTAGGAAGCCATTTCATTTCACCTTAACTTTGCCTTTGGCAGAAGCATTAAAAGAGGTATGTGGGTTGGCGTAAACCCATTAAACTGAAACATGCTTCCCAAAACTATGCTTAAACTGTTTTTTTCCTCCAAGTTGCCTTCTTTTCGGTAACCAAACTTGGGATCAAGAAGAACCCTTTAGTGTTGGGCTGATCTTCTGATCTGAAGGACAGTGCAATTTTGGTGTGATGACCCGGGGTGCAGCACAAAAGCAACAAAGTCACAAAAATAGGTAAAGTCCCTTTAATTCCTCCAACTTGGCCCCCAATGTCCAGTTATCATCGGCTAGAGAAAAAACTCTCCCAAGAACAGTTTTTGAAGGGAAGAAATTCCATCCGAACCCAAAGCACATATAAATTATAAATAAAATACAAACCACGCTGTAGCAATTAACGAGACAGGGCAGGATAAGGAATTGCAGACTTCAAAAGATAACAAAACACACATGGTTGGGAGGGCACCAGAACTCAGATAAGACTTGACAAACCAAAATAATTCACGCTTGCTTCCAGCAACTTTGTTGTGTGTAGTTTGCCTTTTCAAACAGTTTTCCCAGCTTCAGCCAATGAAGGGGATCAGGGCCCTTTCCTTCCACGTAAATCACGCAACTCACATTGCTCCCTTATCCATTCCTCCCTGTGTGCCCTAGGATAAAGAGGGGATGGGCCGGGTCTTCCTCTGAATGCCCAGCCGGACTGTGCCCTTCCCCAGTTTCTTCCACAGCCACCGGAGCCACATTCCCACTCTCTGTCAGCTGTTCCACTTCTCCCTCGGAATCAGATTTCCAACAGGAGCATGACATTTGGGCTGCGTAAGGATCAAATCCCGATTACCAAAAGTATCAATGGAGATTCTCAATCATCCAGGCTGTCGGTTGTCCGAAAGGTGCTTTTCCAAAAAGGAACTAACTTGTTTTTTTTTCATTGAAAAAGTTTCGCTTCTCATCCAAGAAGCCTATTTCGTTCTATTCCTTCACCCATGAGAAGCAAAATGTTCTCAAGGAAAAAACAAGAAAGTCCAGTTGCCTTTTGGAAAAGCAACTTTGGGACAACTCACAGAAATATATATTTTAAATATATTGCATTGGAGGTTTTTAAGAACAGATTGGACAGCGACTTGTCTGAACTGGTATAAGGGTTCCTGCTTGAGCAGAGGGTTGGACTAGAAGACCTCCAAGGTCCCTTCCAACTCTATTATTCTACATTCTATCTCTAGTTTAATGAAAAGAAAGATTAGGGGGTGACATGATAGCAGTGTTACCTGCTATATCTAAGGGGTTGCCACAAAAAAGAGGGGGTCCATCTATTTTCCAAAGCAGTGGACCCCAACCTGTTTTGTGCCACTGGTACTGGCATCACAAAATGATCCGCGGCCCGGTACCAGCATCAGCATTCATGACAAGGCAAGGTGAGCCGAGTGACCAGCCAGCCAGCCGTCCCCCGCTTCTCCCCACCACCTTCAACTCCTCCTTTGTACCTTTGTCGATGGGCTTCACTTTTGGGATGGCTTCGGGACGGTCGCTTGGCTCGCCTTGCCTTGGGTGCTGAAAGAATCCTCGCGCCTTAGTTTTGTTGAAGCCCCCCCCTTCGATGAAACTAAGGCGCGAGGATTCCTTCAGGACCCAAATGCCATTTTCCAACCGGAAAAGCTCACCCGGAAGCACTTTCTCGTCAAGCAAGATGGTGGCGCCCAGCAAACCGGCGGGCCGGTAGGAAATGTTCCACGGACCGGTACTGGTCTGCAGCCCAGTGGTTGGGGACCCCTGCTCCAAAGCACTTGAAGGCAAGACAAGAAGCAATGAAGGAAACTTATCAAGGAGACAAGCAACCTAGAACTAAGGAGACATTTCCTGACAATTTGGACTGTTAATCAGTGGAACAACTTGTCTCCAGAAGTTTGCTCCAATACTGGAGGTTTTTAAGAACCATTTGTCTGCAAACGGTATAGGGCCGTGATGGTGAACCTATGACATGCATGCCAGAAGTGGCACGCAGAGCCATCTCTCCGGGCACACCAGCTGTCGCCTGAATTACGCATCTCAGAGTTGGCTACACCCAGATTAGTGCCTGATGTAGAATGTTACCTTCAAATAAATCCTCTTTAGTGGTCTTCGTGCACACGGGAGTGCCGGAAACCGGAAGTGCAGCTCCCCGGCCAGCTGGTCTTTGCATGCACATGTGCAACAGAAACTGGAAGACTGTGCGTGCCGGAAACTGGAAGCTCAGCTACCCAGTGCGTGCATGCATGCCGGGGAGCTGCACTTCCTATTTCTGGTGCTCCCGTTTTGGTACTCGGTGCCGGAAAGATTCTCCAACATTGGTATAGTATCTTCTGGGTGAGCAGTGAGTTGGACAAAAAGACCCAAAATATTTTGGATGCACAAATGGGAGGTAGTTGGCTAATAATCAGGATAGATTCCTGCACTGGATCTAGAATTCTAGATGACCTTGAAGCTGCCTTCCAACTGATGCATTTGATCATTCTCTGATTCTGCAAGTCACTGAGGTGTCCATAGTTACTGACCTAAACTCCAGAGACTTCCCTTCCTTCATGCTGCCCTCATGTGACCCACAGAAGAAGAAAGAGAAATCTTCTTTGGTTAAATAGGCTGCATAAGAATGAGACAATTTCCATCCAGGTAATTATCTATTGTCAGGAGATCAATTTGAAAATTACCCAAAGTTGGTAGGATTTCTGAACAACAAACATTGAGGAGAAGATTAAACCAGTCATTCCTGTGTGTGTGTGTGTATGTGTGTATGTGTATGTATGTATGTATATATGCATATGTATATGTATATGTAGGTGTGTTAGGAAATTGTTTAGGTTTTCTTGTCCATGGGGCCAAATCACGAATGTGTCATCGATATGCCCAATAAAAGAAACCCTTGAATCATCAAAGATAAATACCAACCAGCTAAACACCTCATGGAACTAACAGAACACTGCTTAACCAACACATATTTCATATACAAAGGACAAAGATACAAGCAAATTGAAGGAGCCCCCATGGGATCACCACTGTCAAACCCAAACTAATATCGATGACACATTTGTGATTTGGCCCCATGGACAAGAAAACCTAAACAATTTCCTAACACACCTAAACAGCGCACACCCCAAAATCAAGTTCACCATGGAAACAGAAACGAACAAACAACTACCATTCCTAGATGTACTAATCTACAAAAAAACAGATGGCACACTAGGACACACCATATACCAGAAGAAAACACACACCAACCGCTACCTCAACGCCCAATCCCACCACCACCCAGCACAGATAAACTCCGTGGCTAAAACACTAATTACTAGAACCAAACGCCTGGCAGACAAGACACACATTAAGACTGAACTATGCACCCTGACTAAAATATTGACAGCCAACGGCTTCCACAAAAGCAAAATCACCAACTTGATCCACAAAAACACACTGAGACATAATAGAGACCCAGAAGATGAACAGACCCATGGAACAGCTGTCCTGCCCTACATAAGAGGCACTACAGACAAAATAAGATACTATACAGACATCACATCAAGACTGCCTTCAAAACAGACAGAAAAATAGCAGCCATCCTCACTCACATCCTCACTCACTCACTCACTCACTCACTCACAAAAAAAAAAATCTCCACACTACAAGCCAGGCAAACACCTGGGCACAAACAGATCCCCCCTCATACCTCCAGATCAAACACATCCCAACCAGGCACCCAGATGAAACCCAGCTTCCTAACTAATGAGAGCCATCCATTTACCAGAAGCCAAGCTGCACTAAAGGCCTCCAATAAAGTAACACAATGTTGCCAGCCAATCAAGATACAAAAAGAGCCAAAAAAACAGACAGAAGATATTAGAAGCCGAACACAGCAAACTCCAAGACCAATAAACACAGACCAAGACTCTCAACCCATCAGGATGAAGAAAAAACCATTCTGGCACTGCAATAGGCTGCCCCAAATTTAAATCTGAAACCACTGTAAAAGTCTAACTCACAGACGAACATTACACAGAAGCCTGATGATGGCAGATGAGATTCTGCTGAAACTTTGCTACGACTTTAAAAGCACCACTACTATGACGTGGGAAAATACCCGAACAAAGCTGAATGCCATACATGTAAGTACCCGTGAAAACTTAAGAAAAATATATATATATATATGGATCTTTGGTTATTCGGGTTTTCTCCCGCGTAAGATTGGAAGTATCTAGGCGACGTTTCGATGAAGTCTCATTCATCATCTTCAGGCTGAAGACCAAGCTTGAAGATGATGAATGAGACTTCATCAAAACGTCGCCTAGTTACTTCCAATCTTACGCGGGAGAAAACCCGAATAACCAAAGATCCACATACAAATACCTATATATATATATATATATATATGTTTTCTTAAGTTTTCGCGGGTACTTCCATGTCTGGCATTCAGCTTTGTTCGGGTATTTTCCCACGTCATATTATTATATCATTATGACGTGGGAAAATACCCGAACAAAGCTGAATGCCAGACATATATATATATATATACACATACACATACACATACACATGTACATATACATATACATATACATATACATATACATATACATATACATATACATATACATATACATATACATATATACATACACACACACACACACACACACACACACAGGAATGACTGGTTTAATCTGTAAACCAGGAGTCTTCAAACTTGACAGCTTTAAGACTTGTGGTCTTCAACTCCCAGAATTCCCCCTACAGTCATGTTAGCTAAGGAATTCTGGGAGTTGAAGTCGACAAGTCTTAAACTTGCCAAGTTTGAAGATCCTTGCGGAAAAACCAAACCAAACTTTACACTATGTTATGGTGCCATAGCTCCAACCTGTGGTTAGCCAGGGAATTACTCATGAGAAAACCAAACTTGAAAGTAACATACAGTCAATTTGTTAATAATTCCTAATCTTTTGCCCTGTCCTGTCTGGTTAGATGACCCGTCAATTATGGTCACAATAATTAGATGACCTTTTGTTGGACGGATACAAATGGTGGAATGTTTCCACTCATGAATGATGGTTGAAATATTTAGACATGCTTGGAGAGTTTGGCTTAGTGCCAACGAGCCAAATAGAATCAGAATAGAGCTGGAAAGGATTTTGGACGTCTTGTAGTACAGTCTCCTGCTGAAACAGGAGATCCCATAATTATTTCAGACAAGTGGCTGTCCAGTTTCTTCTTAAAAACCTCCATTGATGAAGCAGTCACAACTTCTGAAGGCAAGTTGTTCCACTGGTTAATTGTCCACACTGTTAGGAAGTTTCTGTTCAATTCCAGGTTGCTTCTCTCTTTCCATCCATTATTTCTTGTCCTGCCTTCTGGTGCTTTGGAAAATAGGTTGCCCCCCTATTCTTTGCGGCAGCCTCTCAAATACTGGAATACTTCTATCATATCACCCCTAGTCAGGGGTGAGATTCAAATTTTTGAACAACTGGTTCTATGGGCAAGGCTAGGTGGGCATGGCCATGTGGCTGGGTGGGCATGGCTTTTTTTGCAGTCTCCCCATTTTTTGCCTCCTGGGCCTCAGCGAAGCCTCCTGAGGGGCATTTTTGCTCCCAGGAAGCTTCCCTGGGATCCAGGAAAGCAAAAAATGGAGCGGGGGGATCCATGCAGATCCCCACCAACCCCCTGCTGCGCCCCTTTTTGCCTTTTGGGCCTCTGGGAAGCCTCTCGGGTGAAGCCGTAAGACAGCAAGAGGTGTCCTGGCCTAGCTGATCATCAGAACAGCTGATCGTTGGCAAGAGGAAAAAAAAAGAACTATCTAAACAAGTGACTGGGCAGGGTGATGGTCAGTGATGTCAGGCATGCACGTGACGTTGCGCATGCATGATAAGGACTGACTGGGAGAGGAGGGGAGGGGTGGGCAGAGAGGGGCGGGGCCAGCCAGAGACATGATTTGCTCGTTCTCCAAACTGGGCAGAATCATAACAACTGGTTCTATAGAACTGGTCCGAACCTGCCCCTAGTCCTTCTTTTCTCTAGACCAGCCAAACTCAAATCCTGTAACTGTTCTTCATATGTTTTAAAGTCTCCAGGCCTTTGATCATTTTAATTGCTCCTCGCTACACTTTTTTTTTCAAAGTCTTAACATCTTTTTTGTCATGCGATGACCAAAACTGGATGCAAGTATTCCAGGTGTGGTTTTACTCAGGCTTTACAAAGCAGTACTAATACCTAAGGAGAGTCATAGTTTGAAGCTGGATAACCTGAAGACATGCCTGAGTTGCAGAAGTAGAGTGAGCTCTCTTTGGCTGTTTGCTGTTGGGCTCTTCCATTTTTATTGCCTTCCAAGGAAGCAATGCAGGAATGAATTTCAAGGCCAACAAGATTAATCTCTGTGGCAAGCTCAGGATTTCCTGGAACTATTGCTCACTGGCCTGTTTAGTGAACTGTATTTATTTGCTCTGGTTTCTGTATTGCTCAATTCTAGCATGACTGGAACAGTGCTTATAAGAACAATACTTATAGGAACAGCATATAGGTAGTCCTCAGCTTACGACCAGAATTGAGTCCCCAATTTCGGTTACTAAGTGAGACATTTGTTGAACATCAGAACCACTTAAATAACCCTGTTACTCATTTAACAACTGTAGAGCAACAGAATTTTTCGGCTCAATTTTGCTCCAAAGTTGAGGACTACCTGTATAAAAATGCTGGCTGACCTTGTCTGGTAAATTTAGGGCTTTCGGCTCAACAGAGAAAAAAAAATCCAGAAGAAGGCTGCAGTAAATCACTGTTGTTGAAAACCCTGCATTGATGCCTCCATGAAGTCAAGTTTGATTTGAAAGAGGGAGAATATAATGGAATGGAACCAGAGGTGGTCTTCAGCAAGTTCTGACCAGTTCTGGAGAACCAGTAGTGGAAATTTTGAGTAGTTCGGAGAACTGGCAAATCCCACCTCTGACTGGCTCCATCCCTATCTATTCCCCGTCTCCCATTGAGTCCCAGCTGCTCGGCTGGGTCTTCTTTGGTTTCCCTGCACAGGAGAACGGAACTGGAAAGCAGGTTAGTGGGGTGGGGAGGGAATGGGGATTTGGCAGTAGCCTTTCCTTGCCGTGTTCACCAAGCCATGCCACGCCCACCAAGCTATGTCATGTCCACCAAGCCACACCTACAGATACGGTAGTAAAATTTTTTGAACCCCACCATTGAATGGAATGGACAAGAAAGGAATAGGGTGGAATAGAAATGGAGTGGAGTGGAATGGTATAGAACAGAACAGAATAGCAGAGCTGGAAAGAATCTTAGTGTCTTCTACACAGGGGTGGGATTCAAATTTTTTAACAACTGGTTCTGTGGGCGTGGCTTAGTTGGTGGGTGTGGCTTGGTGGTCATGTTATTGGCTGGGTGTGGCCAACTCAATATCACTATATCGAGGCATGCATCTCCTCGCCTGGCCTCTCATGGCTGCGGGTATGCTGCAAGAGTTGTAAGTGTGAAAAATGGTCATAAGTCACTTTTTTCAGTGCCATTGTAACTTTGAATGGTCACTCCACACAAGCAAAGTACCAGCAAAGGAGGGGGAAAAAACTTCAGAGAAGTTCCTGAGACAGGAAGTCTAGTCCTGCCAAGAATGTCATAAGGGTTAATGGAGAAGCAGTTTCTGTAAGCAACACCAGAATGTTTCCTTTCTGCCTTCCTTACAGGATTAGTCCAGTAATTTCTTCTAACAATCCGTTTTCCAAACTGCTTAGAATGTTAGCAACCGGTTCTAGTGAATAGGTGTGAACTGGTGGAATCCCACCCCTGCTTCTACTCCAGCCCTCTGCTCAAGCAGGAGACCCTATTCCATTTCAGACAAATGGTCTTCTTAAAAGCTTCCAATGATGGAGCATCCACAAATTTTGAACGCAAGCCGTTCCACTGGTTAATTGTTCTTTACCTTTTATGTGTAGCTGTAGGATGTTCTTGGTTAAGTTTGTTCCCTTACAGAGCCATTGGTCTGTCTTTTCATGGCTGTCTGGAAATTCAAAGAGCTGCTGTCTGGGAAACAGCTGGAGCTAGAATGTTTCAGCCAGCAGCAACCATTGGCCTCAAAAGAATTATATCTATTGAGCATGTGGAACCCTGTCTGAGTTTAATTGCTGTCCTAGCTCACAGGACATCTCCTCCTTGATGTTGGCTTTTACACAGCACGTTAAAAAAGCATCGTTGCAATTATCTTGTGTGGTCCTTTTACCAAACCTTATGTTTTATGCTTGTTTTATGTTTGAATCCAAAGAAACCATGGGGGAGCAAGAGTTTGAAACCAGGATCTATAACCTCCAACCTCCAAAATTTGCCCCAATTGCAGGATTTTCCAGGTGGGTACCATTTCACATTTAGAGAGCACAACGTGCTTCAAAATTATAGATTTGTGTGTAGTAGAAAAAAGATAAATTAGGGGGTTTAGTTGCCAGTTCATGGAGCAATAGGACTGGTTCATCATGTAAATGCAGCCTGTATCTGGAGGGATTGGCTGTAGTAAAGAACCCACTCTGCATATCCAAGGGCTGTCTATGGAGATACACATATACATACATACTAGCTCTATACCTGTACTTCACTATGAAACTATGTGACCAGGCTTAGTCCTTGGAGAAGAAAATAAGAAAAAAAAATTCTGCCTCAGCCTACCAGCATCCATTGATATTCATCTGGTTAGCGTTCAGTGTCAGTGTGTGAGAAAGTTGAGGGCTGTTTGGAAACTGCTATGTGAGCAAGAAGGAAACAGCAAGGAGACTGGGCGTGACTTAGCTCAACTGTTTTGTACTAAAGCTGCTTGGTGCTCTGAAACTAAAATGGAAACTCCTCCGCTTGTGTTTTGCATTTAGAACATATTTCTTTTCAGGTGGGGCGGGGGAGTAGAACTCCTTAGCATCAGAGCGTGTTAATAATAATAATACACAAAATACTAATAGTTCTGATGGTCAATTTGAAAAATCCTTTCTTAGTGAGCCCCTAGAAGCCAAGAGGAGCATACGCACCAAATTTCAAGTTCATAGGCTTTACAGTTCTGGAAATTTTGTGATGATGCCTGAGTGGTATTTTGCTTTTATGTAGAAAGATATAAATACATACATAGAAATACAGATAGTCTTTGACATACAACCACAACTGAGCCCAACATTTCTGTTGCTAAGTGAGACAGTTGTTAAGAGAATGTTGTTGCATTTTATGACCTTTCTTGCCACAGATGTTAAGTGAATCATCGCCATTGTTAAATGGATCTGGCTTCCCCACTGACTTGGCTTGTCAAAAAGGTTGCAAAAGGTGATCTTTCGGGACACCACAGCCATCATAAACATGAGTTAGTTGCCAAGGATCTGAATGTTGATCTTGTGACAATTGGGAATGCTACAATGGTTGTTAAGTGGGAAAAACAGTCATAAGTCACTTTTCTTCAGGGCTGTTGTAACTTCAAACGGTTTCTCAATGAAGTTTTGTACAGGACAACCTGTACACATGTGTGTCTGTGTCTGTATCTGTGTGTGTGTGTTTAGATTAGTATTTTTCAAACTTCGCAACCTAAGAGTTGTGGGCTCACCGTGTACATATATACATCCAAAGTAGACTGTGTTGTTTGTCTGTGTCATATATCGTAATATATGTGGGTACGATGGGCCTTCTGCTAAAACAGTGGTTCTCAACCTTCCTCATGTTGTGGTGACCCCCAACCATAAAATTATTTTCGTTGCTACTTCATAACTGTAATTTTGCTACTGTTGTGAATCGTAATGTAAATAATATATAACAATAGCTTTAATAATACAAAAGATGATATATGGCATAGTTCAGTTAATACCGTTCATTAAAGTTTCCTATGATTTACCATTCTCTGTGTTGTTGTTTTTACATACCTGTTACTATCAAAAGAGGCAGTATTCAAATCAACCACAGCTGAATATAAAAAGACCAATCAGCATCCAGATTAAGTTTCCATGGTGCAGATTTTTTTTTTGCAGTAGTTGATGATTTTACAGTACATGATTTTACATTTACCCAGTAATTATAATTCATGAAGTGTCGTTTTACCTCCAATACTGCTGCTTTCAACACAGTAGCTGCTTTTATCAGAGTAGTTGCTTTCAACACAGCAGCTGCTTTCTACATAGTAGCTGCTCTCTACACATGTGTGACTGGTCTGTATAAGTACATTATGATGCCAGTCCTGTCATGTACACCTGTATTTGTACACCTGCATTTGCCGGGTACTTATATGTGGGCATATCTGCATGTGGGTGGACCCACCTGGAGACAGATAGAGGGGTGGTGTCTTGGTTCCTAAGACCATTGAAAATATGTGTTTTCCGATGGTCTTAGGCGACCCCTGTGAAAGGGTTGTTTAACCCCTATTATTTTAACTGTGCTAAAATAAAACCAGGTCATGGCACACACTTCAAAGTAAATCAGGAAGCCTGTAATTGTGGAGACTGTCTGGCAAGAACAAAGAATGCTTATCTACAGGAGGATATGCATGTGTAAATCTTGTAACAATCCTGGCTAATTGGAAAGCTGATAAAAGTAACTTGAGTTAGCCAACTTGCAGACCTCAGCTAACAGTTAGGGATAGAGATAGCCTGCAGCAAATCAAATGTGTATTAGATAACTCCTAGGGCATTCATTAGCTAAGACTTGGGAGTAGGGACACCAATAGAACAAATTGTAGAATGTTTATTAGATGATATTTCTTATTATCTTGTTTTGTCCCACCTTCTCCTTTAGTGAAAATGTATAAAATTTACTCAATCCTTTGTTCTGGGTTCTTGGCATTTTGACCAGGAGCCCTTTTCCTGGAGAATGCCAATAAAAAGCAACCGGAAAACCTGCACCTCGTGTCTGGCATCTGTCATTGGCTTCGGCACCAGGCTCAGACCTGAATTGGGACAACAGGTATATGCATAATTTTATATTCGTTCCTTTATTTATTTAGTCATGTTTATGTGGTGTATATATGTCGTCGGGGTGGGGGTGGGGAGTTGGTTTTTGTTTTGTTTTTTGTTTTCCCAAATTTTGTTCTATTGTACTTTACTATTTTATTTGATTCTTTTTGTTCTTTTTGTTCTTTTTGTTTTTTGTTTTAAATATGATTTTACATTGTGTAAGCCGCCTTGAGTCGCCATGGGCGAATAGGCAGCAATATAAATCAAATAAATAAATAAATATTGGAGGTGGCGACCCTTTGAGAGCTGTATGCAACGAAATTTCATTTTGCTGCATGCCGATTAGTGTACATTTAAAGTGTCAGTAAAGTTATTCTAAGTCCTTTAGGCGTTTTTTTTGTTGTTGCTTAAAATGCTATTCTTCTGACAACTCCAGTCCCCGCTGAGGAGAATCAACGCTTTCCCCACCCCGCGTTCGCGGCCGCATTTGTGTTTCAAGGCCTTTTGACCTCTGCGAGACACCGTCTCTTCTTCCCCCCCCCAGTTCTTCAGGAAGCGGAAGAGGCGGGGCCCAAAGCGTGGGAGGGGAGCGCGAGGCAGCATGGCGGCCCGCGGTCCTGTTGGGAAGCGTGGTGCCGGGTCCGGGGGCTCGCGTGGGTCGGACCCCCAAGAGGAGCCTCCGCCTCCGCTGCAGGCCGTGTTGATCGCCGACAGCTTCAACCGCCGCTTCTTCCCCATTTCCAAGGACCGGCCTCGGGTGAGCGAGTGCCTCCCTCCCTCCCTCGTGGCCCCGGAGTCCCTCTTCACTCGGTAGCCTGCAGCCTTCCTTGCTCAGGACTTCGACTCCCATCATCCCCTGCCAGCATGACCCCGGGCAGTGGGTTGAGAATTTTGTGGTCTCGCATCTGGAGGACTCCATATGTCGCGCCTGACTTGGTGCCCAAAGCCCAGCTGCGTTCAGCCACAGAGCTTCTCGTGGCCAGGCAGGACCAGGCTGCGTGAGGATGATGGGAGCTGTAGTCCAACCTATTCGGAGGGCAACAGCTTGACAGATCTGGATACTTCTATTTTTCTGTTCTTTTTTTGTCCTTGTCATGCTCTCCGAAGGTATTCTGGCACTCATCAAAGGTTATACAAAGTAACAGGGTTGGAATAGACCTTGGAAGTCTTGTTGTCCAATCTCCCCCTCCCACTCAAGCAGGAGACCCTTTACCATTTCATATTATATTTGAATTGGAACCCAAAATAGTCCAATAACTTGTGAACATCTTACAGAAGCAGTAACTTTAATATTATGATAATTTAGAGAGCACCCCCACAGTTCAGTCCTGAACTACAAATATTGTAGTTTATGAAATGAGAGCAAACCACACTTCCTTTTAGCACTGATGTTGTTACCTAGTTTGGTAATGAAATGCCTGCAAAAAAACAACAACCAAACTCTGAGAACACCAAGAATTCGTAGTTCAATCCTAAACTATGGATATTCTCTTCTATAAATTTAATAAAGACTTTGATGCTGCATATCTAAGTTAAAGTATGAAAAAAACCTTTATTTTATTCAGCTGGGCCACTGTCGATGCCAATTACCTCTCTACTGAATGAAATGTCATTTTTATAGTTCATATGGATTTTCTTGCAAATGTCTATGCTTTTGATAACTGTCTTTCAATTTACTATGAACACCATTTGTCTGATTATGTGGCAGGAAGCCAACTGCTAAAGCAACAATATATTCTTTTGTGTGGAAAACGATAGCTGGTTTGCTTGACTAAGTGTTAAATTCTGTGGCAATAAGCCATAATATGGTTTGACTTGGGCAACTGGTATATACCTAGCATTTATTTAATAAACCTTGATTAAATTATGGCTTTGAGTGCCAATTCATTGTAGTGGTTATAGACACCAGGATAGAACTAAGGAGGCCATGAATTCTGGTTCCTGCCTCAGGCATGAAATCCAGCTGGGTGACTTTGAGCAGTTGCTGTATTTCAAATCACACAATTGCCAATAGTCAAGACTGACTTGAAGGCAGGGGGGAAAAAAGGATTTACTTAGCTGATTAATGTCTATGACAGAGATTTTCAGTCATCCAGTCATGGTTGTCCCAAAGGTGCTTTTTCAAGAGGCAACTGGACCTTCTGGGTTTTCATTGAAGATGTTTTACTTCTCATCCCAAGAAGCGTCTTCAGTTCTGACTGGATGGTGGGGAATGGACATATCAGCTCTCCGTTTCCCCACCATCCAGTCACAGCTGTAGAAGCTTCTTGGATGAAAAGCGAAACATCTTCAAAGAATATCAAAGGAAGTCCAGTTACCTCTTGAATAAAAACACCTTTGGGATTTAGCTAGTTATTTGAATACAACCTATGCCAAACGAAACAAATTTGAGTTTTCTGTTTTAAATCTGGCTAAGTCTTTGATGTTTTGAAGACAAGACTGGCAGTTTCATTTGGGATATTTTGGATCTTGTAAGATTTCTACCAGTTGGAAGGGACAGTATTGAACTAAATAGATAAGAGGTCCCTATATATTCAAGGCATTGAAAAAGTACTTTGTACCTGATCTAAGTAGGATTCCAAAACTGGTTTTCCAATCTCTTTCGTGCCATACAGGTAGTCCTTGCTTAGCGACTAGTCCAAAGTTCCAACTAACTATTTATGATCCAGTTCCGATAGCTGTGCACACACAAACCTTTTGTGGTGCTTGGCAACCTTTGTGGACCTGGTTTTGCCAGAAACCAGATGTAACTGCCAGCTTTTGACAAAACTTAAATAAATTGTGGTCATATGCCCACAGGACTGTAAATGTTTGTAAATGTAGCCCAATTGCCAAATGCTCAAAGTGTAGTAATGTGACCGGAGGGCAGCAACTCATCTGAACGTCAAATCCAGATCATAAGTAACCCCCAGTAGATCTGTTAGAACTTCAAACAGTCACTAAGTGACGGGCCGTAAGTCAAGGACTAGCTATATTTGTTCTGATCTTTCTGTTGACTCATATCTGACATTAGTGTTTTCGTATACTTTTGCCATAGAATATGAAATAGTGCTCACTCCATCCTTCGATAGCATATCAGTTAAGGGAAGAGAGGTGAGGCAAACATTTTCCAAGCCCGTGTTGGTAAATTTCCTCATTCACTTCTCCATAATTCAAGGCACTATCTTGCAAGTAATTCTGTATTGCTTTTGCAATGAAATGACCTAAATGCAAGGGGTAATTGAATGTTCCTACAAACAGTGGTGTGAGGAAAGAAAACCTCCAGTTTTTGCGGGTGCGTGCAAAACATATTACAGTTCAAGTTAGTCATGAAGTGCATTTACCAAATTGCAAAAATTTTCCAATGCAAACTGAAAGAAAAATCCCCAGTTATATCTTTTTCTCCTCAGAGGTTTTTTCCAGTTCAGCAACATTATTCTTTGTACCAGGATGTCTTTTAAAATAAGAAGCATTTCAGTTCACTGCAATCAAAGAGCTTAGTTGTTAAATCAGTCAATCAGAATAGAGCTGGAAGGGACCTTGGAGGTCTTCTAGTCCAACCCCCTGCTCAAGTAGGAGATGCGATATCATTTCAGACAAGTGATTGTCCATTCTCTTCTGAATTAGAGCTCTTCTTCTGATACAGCAGTTTTTCTGAGTCTTAACCAGCAGACTTTCCTATGAAATAAATACAAGCAGCTTGTGTAGAAGGCATGACATCTTCTGAGTTGTCCTAAATAGAGAAATGAATATATCCATTTAAGAGTAATTTTAGTCAGCATTGCTGCCAGCAGATAAAACTGGCTTTTGTAGATTGTTTTTTGCAGCAACCAGCTCATCCTGCTCAGAATTAATAGCTGATTATACATTTCTGTCTAACAACTAGTAAAAACATCCAATTAACAGCAAACATTTATTATTATAAGTCTTCAAAGGCTCCAGAGAAGCTTTCTTGTAAAAAAAGAATTTGACCAGCTCTTAAGCAGTCTTCCTGGGAATTTTAAAAAGTTGCTATGCCAAGGAAGTACCTCACAATGATTGTTTCTGTGAAGTTGTTATTCCCATCATTTTAGTTCCAAGATATATTTTCTTTTGTATCAGCGAATATTCCAAGATGCTCTTTTTAAGAAGAGATTTCTGGGCTGCTTGTTTTCATTTTGTAGGCAGTGTCAAATATTGTGCAGGATTTGTTGGGTTAAAATTGTTGCTAAGATTTGAAGGAAGGGAGTTGAGCTAATTTTAACTTCTGAAGAACATGATGGCTAACCTTTTCAGCTTGCTGTGTCGAAAATTGGGAAAAAGTGTAGCCTTCCTCGGGTCGTGTGTTGCTATCAATAATTTGGTTTATGACAGACTGGGCTGGGGTGATCACACAGGGCTGTGAAACTCGTCTCCCTGGTCTCAAGGCTGCAGGTGCAGGATGTGGGGATCGGAAGGCCACCTTACAGGGCTGTGAACCTCATGGGTCTCCTTTCCTCCTGTAGCATTCCTGAGGTAATGAAACTGACAAACCTCAGTTTATGGTGGTTAAAACTGGTTCTCTGCTGCAAAGATCTTCCTGAGGTAATGAAACTGACAAACCTCAGTTTATGGCGGTTAAAACTGGTTCTCTGCTGCAAAGATCTTGCGGCAGTGGTGACACCACGCCTCCACGCAACAAGCAGGGAGCAGGGATTGGAGCAGAGCACAGGCAGCCTCTAAATGTGCAGGTTTTCACCACACCAACAGGCGTGTCAGTCAAAGTGCCTTGGCGTGTCACAAGTGACACGCGTGTCCTAGGTTAACCATCACTGTCCTAGTTATAGACATTGTGGAATTCAGGAGAATATGGAAGAGAATGGAGAGGAAAAGCACTCCCTTGAAATTATTGAACCCTAACTGACAGGTATAAAAATTATAACAACTCCACGAGCTGTGTCCAGAAAGCACCTGGAAGTGGTGCAGTTCCCTGAAAAATGGAATGCACAATGCTTCTAAAGCTGCTTTTTTAAATAACCTGGCTAACCTTTTGGGTTCCTGTGCCAAAAATTGCACGTGCGCCAGCACCCAGAATGCAGTGCACAGCCTCCCTGCACATGCATGTGCAATTCCCCCCCCCCTTACCTGCACTGCACCTCACAGCTGATTTTTCAGCTTGTTTGAAGACTTTTCTGACCTCCTAGAGGCTTAGAAAAAGCCTCTGCAAGGCTTTTCAGGCCGAATTATAGGCCTGTTTTGTCACTTCTGGTATTACAGGAAGTGATGAAATGGGCCTATAATTCGTCCTGAAAAGCCTGACAGAGGCTTTTTCCAAGCCTCTGGGAGGCTGAAAAAGGACTCAAACCAACTGAAAAAAAAATCAGTTGAGAGGCGTGCGCATGCGCAGTGGGGTAAGTTTGTCTGCGTGCCACTTGTGGCATGCGTGCCACAGGTTTGCCATCACGGGCCTATTGAATGCTATTTAAAAATGATGTGGGCAATGTAGCAGGAAAGGTGAGTTGCTAGTGTGATAAGATCACTTTTTGTTGCCAAAAACATATCAAGGGAACATTAATTGAAGCCACAGTGTGATGTGTCCCTTTTTACAGAGTCCTTGTGAATTGAAAGGCGTGGGCTTTGATTTAAACCAAAATAGAAGCAGAAGTTTTGGGAAAAAAAGCTTATGAAGACTTTGAGAATGTTCCCCTTAGTCAAGGAATGCAGCAAAGGGCTAATTTGATTGGTTGAGAGTTATCAGTAGTCCTTGACATGCAGCTATGTTGAGTGGTCCTAGTTTGTATAGGTAGTCCTCAACTTACAACCATAATTAAGCCCAAAATTCCTGCTGCTAGTGAGTTGTTAAATGAATCACTGCCGTTGTTAAGTTAATAACATGGTCGTTAAGTGAATCTGCTTTCCCTATTGACTTTGCGCATCAGAAAGTCACAAAAGATGATCACGTGACCCCAGGACTGTCATAAATACACGCCAGTTGCCAAGCATTTGAATTTTGATCGCATGACCATGGGGATGCAGCAACGGTCGCAAGTATGAACAAAGGTGATAAGTCACTTTTTTCAGTGCTGCTGTAACTTTATAAACAGTCACTAAGCAAA
Organism: Hydrophis major; assembly: GCA_033807585.1. Lineage (NCBI taxonomy): Eukaryota > Metazoa > Chordata > Lepidosauria > Squamata > Elapidae > Hydrophis > Hydrophis major. The sequence goes on from CM066331.1 coordinate 4,059,392, forward strand.
TGGTCACAAGTCAAGGACTCCCTTCAGTGGTCTAGACGAGATGTTATGGAGAACAAAAATAAATATTGAATCCAGACTATGGCTAGCTTTTTGTTTTAAGTATGCTCTTCATGTCTGTGCATTTGTGCTTGTCCCTGTGTGTACCGTATTTTTCGGACTATAAGACGCTTTGGATTATAAGACGCACCTAGCTTTTGGGGCAGAAAACAAGAAAAAAAAATTTGCCTCTTTTTTAGGCAATTTTCTATTAATAAATAGAGCAACATGTTCAAAATCCAGACAAAACACAGTGTCATGCTCCTTTGGAATTTTATTCTGAGAGGGAGGCCAAGCAGTTGATAGGGAGTGGGGCTGTGGAAGAAACTGGGGAAGGGCAAAGTCTGGCTGGGCAGAGCAAAGGAGAGATAGAGCAAGGCAGAAGGAATTCAGAGGAAGATCCAGGCACACTCCTTCATTCTAGGGCACACAGGGAGGAACGGAGAAGGGAGCAACGTGAGTTGCGTGGCTTATGGGAGAGGAAAGGGCCCTGATTCCCTTCATTAGCTGCAGCTAGGAACACTATTGAAAAAGGGAGATTGCGCACAGCAACTCATGGGAAGCAAATTGTGAGTTATCTTTTATTCTCAAGGCTTATCTGGGGTCCTAGTGTTTTCCTAACTGTGTGTGTTTTGCTGGCCTTTTAAGTCTGCAATTCCTTCTCCTGCCCTGTCCAGTTAATTGCAGCAGCGTCATTTGTGTGGATTTTTATTTACAGTTTATATGTACTTTGTCTTCCGACTGAATTTCCTCCACTTTAAGACTGCTTTGGGGAGTTTTTTCTCCAGCCGAAGGTAACTGGACACTGGGGGCAAAATTGAAGGTATTAAAGGGACTTTCCTTACTTATGTGACTGTGTTGCCTTTGTGCCATGCCCCGGCTCATTACACACTGTCTGTATGGATTTTGAACATGTTGCTCTTTATATTAATAAAAAAGAAATCTGTCTCCCACCATCCATCCAGTATTTACCTTGCCTGTTTGCCTCCGCTGCCTGTTCGCTGCCGCCACCCATTCGAGAACAGCTGATTGGCGCCACACGAATCCCCCCCCCCCCGCTGCAATATTTGCTGTATAAGATGGACAGACAATTTCCACCCACTGTTTTCTTTTGGGGGCGGGGGTGCATGTCATACTCCGAAAAATACAGCCATTCTCCACGCAATCAGCAAAGCATCTTTAAATGACAGTGTTGTGGCAGCTGTTATTATATTCATCACAAGGAGAATGTGGAAATTTATTTCTTTGTCACTGCAAAGAAAAGGATCCGCTTATAAGAAGCTGTGTCTCAGCAGGCGGCAACACCCTGGCCAGCCTTGGAAGCGGAGTAGGGCTCAGCTCACTTGTGAAGGCTCTGGAGGAGGATTCCAGGGCTGTAGCCCAGACTGGAATGCCGAAAACAAGTGTCTGTGTTGGCAATGGCCAGCTCCTCTTGTCTTGTTGCCAAAACAAGTACACATATGTCTCCAAAGACTCACCAGGAGCCAAGCTCTCCTGGATTGTCATTACCAGTCTGTCTGGCCTAGAATCTTTTATGGCCGGATAGTTGAGGCTGTGGTTTCTTGGATTGTGAGGACGGTGACACCTGTTCAGAGTGAGGATGATCCTGTACTTTTACCTTTACCCTTTACCTTTACTGCATTTTACTTTACCTTTACTTTACTGTATTTTACTTTACCTTTACTTTACTTTACTGTATTTTACTTTACCTTTACTTTACCTTTACCTTTACCTTTACCTTTACCTTTACTTTACTTTACTTTACTGTATTTTACTTTACCTTTACTTTACTTTACTGTATTTTACTTTACCTTTACTTTACTGTATTTTACTTTACCTTTACTTTACTGTATTTTACTTTACCTTACTTTACTTTACTTTACTGTATTTTACTTTACCTTTACTTTACTGTATTTTACTTTACCTTTACTTTACTTTACCTTTACTTTACTTTACTTTACCTTACCTTTACCTTTACCTTTACTTTACTTTACTTTACTTTACCTTACTTTACTTTACTTTACTTTACTTTACTTTACTTTACTTTACTTTACTTTAACTTTACTGTATTTTACTTTACCTTTACCTTTACTTTACTGTATTTTACTTTACCTTTACTTTATTTTACTGTATTTTACTTTACCTTTACTTTACTGTATTTTACTTTATCTTTACTTTACTTTACTGTATTTTACTTTACCTTTACTTTACTTTACTTTACTGTATTTTACTTTACATTTACTTTACCTTAACTTTACCGTATTTTACTTTACTTTACTTTACCTTTACCTTACCTTTACCTTTACCTTTACCTTTACCTTTACCTTTACTTTACTTTACTTTACCTTTACCTTTACCTTTACCTTTACCTTTACCTTTACCTTTACCTTACCTTTACTTTACTTTACTTTATTGTATTTTACTTTACCTTTACCTTACTTTCACTTTTACTTTTACTTTACTTTTACTTTATTGTCATTGCACCTTGTATAACAAAATCAAACACCATCTTCAATGCACATCATGACCATGACAATAAACACAAACACACATCCTTCATCCTTCACACATTGAACTGAAAATCCCCGACACCTTACCAACACTGCACTAGACAGTAGAATTCAAAGAGCTACTGCCCTGGGATAGAAGCTGTTTTTCAGCCTATTTGTTCTTGTTTTTAATATTCCGTACTGCCTGCCAGATGGTAATAGTTAAAAAAAAAGGGTTCCCAGGATGAGATGGGTCTTTGAGGATGTTTTGAACTTTCTTGAGGCAGTGGGAGCTATAAACCTCTTCCAAAGAGGGGAAGAGGGCAACCCATGATCTTCTGGGCAATGACGTTAACCTTCTGGAGTGCTTTCCTATGTGCCACTGTGAAATTGGCAGACCATACTGAGGTGCAGTAAGTTAAAATACCCTCTATGGTGCAGTGGTAGAAGATCACCAGCAGTTTTTCATTCAGTTTATTTATTCATTTGGATGGACTCATAACTCCAAGAGTTGCTCTAGGATACATCCTGGGGAAGCATCGTTGTATGATTCTTATCACAAAATTACAGTCAGAGAAACTGAATGTTGCATCAGGGAAGCGTTACTGCATCAAATTGTGAAAAACGGATTTATGACAGCTCATGTTTGTTATGAGTGTGTCCTGCCAGGTTGGAACTCGGCCTCAGTCAGAGCTGGGAGCTTTCTTTTTCCTTGACTTCCTTTGGCTTTTGAGTGGCCTGTCCAGTTCAGGATCCAGAAAGTAGCAAGGGAGGACTGGAACAAAAACTTTAAACTTCAGCTTGAGTCTCTCTAATCCTGCAACAGTCTTGTTGCCAGAATGCAGTTCTCCAGACAGGAGAGAGACTGGAAGTAATAAACCAGTAATCAGAATAGAGCTGGAAGGGTCCTTGGAGGTCTTCTAGTTTACCCCACTGCTCAAGCAGGAGACCGTAAACCGTTTCAGACAAGTGGCTGTCCAGTGTCTTCTTAAAAGCCTCCAGTGAAGCACCCACAACTTCTAGAGGCAAGGTGTTCCGCTGGTTAATTGTTTTCACTTTTAGGAAGTTTCTCTTTAATTCCAGGTTGCTTCTATCCTTGAGTAGTTTCCATCTGTTGATTCTTGTCCTGCCTTCAGGTGCTTTGGGGAATACTAAATTGACATCCTCTTCTTTGCTGCAGCCCCTCAAATACTGGAATATTGCTATCATGTCCTCCTAATTTTTCTTTTCTCCAGACTAGCCAAACCCAGTTCCTGCAACCGTTCATATGTTTTAATAGTCACCAGGCCTTTAATCATCTTAGCTGCTCTTCTCCGCACTTTTTCCAAAGTCTCAACGTCTTTTTTGTAACGTGCTGACCAAAACTGAATGCATTATTCCAGGTGTGGCCTTACTAAGGCTGTGTAAAGCGGCACTAAATACTTCACATGATTTTGATTCTGTGCCTCTGTTTATACAACCAAGGATTGCATTAGCTTTTTTACGGCTGGCTCATGTTTAAGTGATTGTCCACTGGGACTTCAAGGTTTCTCTCACAGGTACTGTTTTTGAGCCAGGTTTCACCTAATCTGTACTTGTAGCTTCAGTTTTTTAAATATCTTATTTATTTATCTCAGAATCAGAATCACATGGTTGAAAGGGATCTTGGAAATCTTCTAGTTCATCCCCAGCTCAAGCAGGAGACCCTATATCATTTTCAGTCAGGTGGCTGTCTAGTTTTCCTCCCTCCCTCCCTCCCTCCCTTCCTTTTGTGGCCCACCGGGCGGCTAGCGGAGCTGGCAGCAGAGTTGGACAGTGAGGAGGTTGGGGAGGAACAAGGACCAGTCCTGAAGGCTGAGCAAGGCTCGGACAAGGGCTCTGCGTCAGAGGCAGAGATGGGGCCAGGGCAGGCTGGCAGTCGTCAGCTGCCTTTGGAGTCGGACAGCAGTGAGGCGGGGGAGCAGCTGGAGCCGGTTCCCAGCCTGCGCATGCACAGAGCTGCCAAAAGAAAATAACAATTATAAACTAAGGGTCAACGTGGGAGTAAGGCCACAGGTGGATGGTGAATGGCCCCTCCCATAGGGCTTAAAAGGGGAGCAAAGGGGGAGGGGGCTTTTGCAGGAACCAATTTGTTCATTGCAGCAGTGTGAAGATCTGTCTGTGCATCTTGGAGACTCTGTGCCGAGTCCTTCCTTGCTAGCACCACGTTTGGAAACATTTACTCGGCAGCTCTCCAAGCTAGATAAGGTCTGTGCTCCTAATTACACCCTTGCAAGACTGTTTGCCAGACCTTTGGCTGAATGTGAATGCAAGAAATTCACTTTTGTTGTTTAATAAAAGGGGTTTTGCCGGGACAAAGAGTAGGCTTAGTGCTTTTTGGGGAAGCGTAGGTAAGGACACTTCCTTCCTTCCTCAACTCCTGGTGATTTCATGGCATCCATCTTAGTTTTGTTGGCGTTTGAATTCACTTTCACACATGCCTTCTTCTGGAATGCGTTTTTAGAAATTCCATGGTGTCTCCCATCAAAGAGCTAAACAAGGATGGTTTTCCTTCCCTCTTAGTCAATCAATCAATCAATCAGAATATAGTTGGAAGGGACCTTGGAGGTCTTCTAGTCCAAGAGACCATATGTAATTCCAGACAAATGGTTGTCCAGTCTTTTCTTAAAAAACACCAGTGATAAAGCACCCACAACTTCTGAAGGCAACCTGTTCCATGCTAATTGTTTTCACTGTGAGGAAGTTTCTCTTTAATTCTAGGTTGCTTCTCCCTTGATTAGTCTCCATCCATTATTTCTTGTTCTGCATTCAGGCGCTTTGAGAATAGGTTGATACCCCGACTTCTTTGGGGCACCCCCTCAAACGTGGAATACTACCATCATCAAATTCCTTGTGTGTCCAATTACACTTGCCCAATAAGAATTCAATTCTGTTCAATTCTCCCTTCCCTTCCCTTCGGATCATAGAATCAGAGGGTTGGAAGGTACCTTTTGACAATTGGCAAAGTCAATGGGGAAGCCAGATTCATTGAACAACTGTCCTTCTAAATTAACAAGTGCAGTGATTTGCTTAATAACAGTGACAAGAAAGGTCATAAAATGGGCCAAAACTCACTTAAACAACTGTCTCACTGAGCAACAGAAGTTTTGGGCTCAATTGTGGTCGTACGTCAAGGACGACCTCTACAAAGTAGGCCTATTCATCATGGTATCCTTCAAGTGCTTGGGACTTCAACATCGGCCCCCAGAGCATTGCCAGCAGCAAAGGGACTTCTAAACATCTGGAAGGCCCAGTTCTCTCTCTCTGGTTTAAGGCAGTTCCCGGGTTTCTCATACTTTCCCCCCTCAAGGTTGCTAGTTTTAAAAAGGCCACCCATGTTTAATGAATACTGTATCTGGTTGTTATCGTGCAAGAAGGATGGTGTGACTCTTAACTGTAAGCAGAACTGCAGATTATAGTGTGCTTGTTTTTCTGGCTGACTTTCCTTTGCTTCCCTAGGCTCTGATTCCTCTGGCCAACGTGGCCATGATAGAATATACCCTGGAATTCCTCACTGCGACTGGGGTGGAAGAAACCTTCGTCTTTTGCTGCTGGAAATCGGCAGAGATCAAAGAGCATTTACAGTAAGGAGCCTTTTCTCTTTACCTTTCATCTATCAGGATTGGAGGTGGCCAAGGACAGATGGATGGCGGTTGTCAGGTAGATGGAACCAAGTGACACCAATAAAAAGAGAATATTTGTAGTTGTCACTTGTATCCTTGCAATTTATATTGACTGTTTCCTAGTATGATTTGATTGCTTATTGAACCCTATGACTATTATTAAGTGTTGTACCTTATAATGCTTGTCTCTTGACAAATATATCTTTTCTTTTATATACGCTGAGAGTATTTGCACCAAATTCCTTGTGTGTCCAATCACACTTGGCCAATAAAGAATTCTCTTCTCTTCTCTTCTCTTCTCTGCTCTTCTCTTCTCTTCTCTTCTCTTCTCTTCTCTTCTCTTCTCTCCTCTTTTCCTCCCTTCCCTTCCCTTCCCTTCTCTCCTCTCCTCTCCTCTCCTCTCATATTCTCTTCTCTTCTCTTCTCTTCTCTTCTCTTCTCTTCTCTTCTCTCTTCTCTTCTCTTTTCTTCTCTTCTCTTCTCTTCTCTTCTCTTCTCTTCTCTTCTCTTCTCTCCTCTTTTCTTCCCTTCCCTTCCCTTCCCTTCTCTCCTCTCCTCTCCTCTCCTCTCATATTCTCTTCTCTTCTCTTCTCTTCTCTTCTCTTCTCTTCTCTTCTCTTCTCTTCTCTCTTCTCTTCTCTTCTCTTCTCTTCTCTTCTCTTCTCTCTTCTCTCTTCTCTTCCCTTCCCTTCCCTTCTCTCCTCTCCTCTCATATTCTCTTCTCTTCTCTTCTCTTCTCTTCTCTTCTCTTCTCTTCTCTTCTCTTCTCTCCTCTCCTCTCCTCTCCTCTCCTCTCCTCTCCTCTCCTCTCCTCTCCTCTTTTCCCTCCTCTCCTCTCCTCTCCTCTCCTCTCCTCTCATATTCTCTTCTCTTCTCTTCTCTTCTCTTCTCTTCTCTTCTCTTCTCTTCTCTTCTCTCTTCTCTCTTCTCTCTTCTCTCTTCTCTCTTCTCTCTCCTTCCCTTCCCTTCTCTCCTCTCCTCTCCACTCATATTCTCTTCTCTTCTCTTCTCTTCTCTTCTCTTCTCTTCTCTTCTCTTCTCTTCTCTTCTCTTCTCTTCTCTTCTCTCCTCTCCTCTCCTCTCCTCTCCTCTCCTCTCCTCTCCTCTCCTCTCCTCTCCTCTCCTCTCCTCTCCTCTCCTCTCCTCTCCTCTCCTCTCCTCTATTCTTCATTCCAATATTTTATTCTATAGACTTCACTTAGTGATCATTTGAAGTTACAACAGCACTGAAAAAAGTGACTTAAGACCATTTTTCACACTCGTGACCATTGTGGCATCTCATTGGTCACGTGATTTACATTCAGATATTTGACAACTGATTCACCTTTATGATGGTTGCAATGTCCCCAGGGGTCCTGTGATCACCTTTTGTGACCTTCTGACAAGCAAAGTCAATGGGCAAACCATTCACTTAACAACAGTGCTACTAATTGAACAACTGCAGTGATTCACTTTAGAAATGTGGCAAGAACAGTGATAAAATGGGACAACTTGCTTAACAAATGGCAACATAAACTTTTGAGCTCAATTGTGGTTGTAACTCGAAGACTACCTGTATCAACTTGCCATCTTTGATATCATTCTTTAAATATAGCCCAGTCTGTTAAAATGAGACTTTGGGAACTTGAAGTTACTTATTTATTTATACCTCATCTTTATTATTTCTACAAATAACTCAAGGCGATGAACATACCTACAACTCCTTTCTCCTATGTTCCCTACCACCACCATCACAACCCTGTGAGGTAGTTTAGGCTGAGAGGGAGGAACTGTCCCAAGGTCATCCAGATGGTTTTATGTAGTTCAGAATAGTGATTTAGTTACCCAAACTTGCTCTAAAAGCTAGAAGTTGAATTTGTCCATTGTGCTGACATCGAGCGCAGCTGTTTCTGGGTTTTGGTGCCTTCCAAATGTTTGGATTTCAATTCTCAGCAATGGCTGTGCTGACCTGGGATTTCTGAGTCCTGAAATCAACCCCAGGCAAGGTGTCCTGATTAGAGATAGTGTGATGACCCGGGGCGCAGCACAAAAGCAACAAAGTCACAAAAATAGGTAAAGTCCCTTTAATATCTCCAACTTGGCCCCCGATGTCCAATTATCATCGGCTGGAGAAAAAACACTCCCAAGAATAGTTTTTAAAGGGAAGAAATTCCATCTGAGCCCAAAGTACATGTAAATTATAAATAAAAACCAACACAAACCACGCTGCAGCAATTAACGAGACAGGGCAGGATAAGGAATTGTAGACTTCAAAAGATAACGAAACACACACAGTTGGGAGGACACCAGAACTCTAAGACTTGACAAACCAAAATAGTGCACACTTTGCTTCCAGCAACTTTGCCATGTGCAGTTTGCCCTTTTAAACAGTCTTCCCAGCTGCAGCCCATGAAGGGGATCAGGGCCCTTTCCTCTCCTGTAAACCACGCTGCTCCCTTTTGCATTCCTCCCTGTGTGCCCTAGGATGAAGAGGGGAAGAGGGGGTAGGCCTGGGTCTTCCTCTGAATGCCCAGCTCGACTGCGTCCTTCTCCAATTTCCTCCACAGCCACCGGTGCCCCACTCCCACTTCAGCTGTCAGCTGTTCCACCTCTCCCTCAGAATCAGATTCCAACAGCGACATGACAGATAGAAACCAAGGCAGTATATGGTCTGGCAATGGGATGGGAAGCGAATTGGCATGGAGCGTAAAAGTCATACGGAACCAATCCTTGCTTCCTGCAAGTGGGCAAGAAACATATCCATTGACAAGGAGAAATAACTGAATCTAATGCAGAGGTCTCCAAACTTAGCAACTTTTAAGATTTGTGGACTTCAACTCCCAGAATTCCTCAGCCAGCAACTTTAAGACTGACTGAAGAATTCTGGGAGTTGAAGTCCATAAGTCTTAAAGTTGCCAACTTTGGGGACCCCGATCTAGTGGATGATGCTGTGAAGCTCTTTCTGTTTTAAAGGAACTTGCACAGGGAGCTTCTTGGCTGGAAGCAATATTAATCAAAAGCATCTTTGCATTTCATCCCAAAGGCGCTTTTTTTCAAGAGGCAACTGGACTTTCTGGTTTTTCTTTGTAGACATATAGAGTTGAAGAAGCTTCTTGGATGAGAAGCGAAATGTCTTCAAAGAAAAACCAGATAGAATCCAGTTGCCTTTTGAAGAAAGCACCTTTGGGACAAGCATGAACTGGGATGACTGAGAATCTCCATAGACTTTGTATAGAATTCTTTTATTGGCCAAGTGTGTTTGGACACACAAGGAATTTGTCTTGGTGCAAATGCTCTCTGTGTACATAAAAGAGACATTCGTCAAGAGTCCAGAATCATCAGGTACAACACTTAATGATAGTCATAGGGTACAATAAGCTATCAAATCATACTTGGAAACAGTCAATATAAATCCTAAGGATACAAGTGACAAAGTTACAGTCATACAGTCACAAGTGGGAGGAGATGGGTGATAGGAACGGTGAGAAGATTAATAGTAATAGCAGTAGTATTTCAGAGGTGGTATTTGCCGGTTCTCCCAACTACTCAAAATTTCCGCTATTGGTTCTCCAGAACTGGTCAGAACCTGCTGAATCCCACCTCTGGTTAAGGGTGACAATGAACTACATGTTTCAGAATCGGCTTCATACAGGGCACATTGACATATTCACTCCGAACAAATCCTTTGAAGTTTTTAAAGCTTGGTCTTGAGGCTCATAATTTAATTTGGGCAACTGCCGGAATCCTGACACTTCGCTTGTCAGAAGGTCGTGAAAGGGGATTGCATGACTCCGGGACCCTGCAACCATCATAAATAAAGAATAAATAAATATGAACCAATTGTCAAGCGTCTGATCACATGGCCATGGGGATGCTGCAAAGCTTGTAACTATGAAAAACAGCCATCAGTCACATTTTTCAGTGCAGTTGTAATTTTGAACTAAACAAACTATTGTAAGTCGAGGACTGGCTGTATTTATATACTCATCTGATCAAAAAAGCCAACAAGTCATTTTTCAGTGCATATCCTGTTGCAGAGGTTCTCATTCCATTGTTTCTGTCTTTGATTTTTTCTTCCCCCCCCCCACCAGAAACTCTAAGTGGTGCTGCCCGACATCTCCCAACGTTGTGCGGTTTGTCATCTCAGACCTCTATCGTTCTCTCGGCGACGTGTTGCGTGATGTGGATGCCAAGTCTCTTGTTCGTTCCGACTTTATCCTTGTCTCGGGAGATGTGGTATCCAATATTAATATTTCTACAGCTTTACAGGAACACAGGTGGGTGTTCGGGAGAAAGGCGCAGGTAATCCTCGACTTATGGCCACAATGGAGCCCAAAAGTTATGTCACTGAGCGAGAAAAATGTTATGTGGGTATTGCCCCATTTTATGACCTTCCTTGCCACATTTGTTAAGGGAATCACTGCAATTTCCAGGTTAATAACAGGGTTTAATAAGCGAATCTGACTTTGCTTGCGTAGAAAGTGGCAAAGGGGGAATCAGAGGAACTCAGATGCTTGGCAATTGGCTCCTATTTATGACATCATAAATAGGAGTCAATTGCCAAACTGCAGCCATCATAAATAGGAGTCAATTGCCAAGGTTTTGAATTTCATGTGACCACGGAGATGCCGCAATGGCCATAAGTGTGAAAAGCGATCATAAGTCAGGTTTTTTGGTGCCGTTTTAACTTCGAATGGTCACTAAAATGTTACAAGTCAAGGACTACCTGTATACTAGAAGGGTTTTGTGAGAACAGACCAGATTTTTGTTTTTAATAAACCATCCAGTCATATCTTTGAAGTCACTTTGAAATGAGATTAGGCGGCAAATAAATTTAATAAATAAATGATATCATTCTGGGAAGTTCCAACAGTCACTAAATGAACTGTTGTAAGACAAGGACTATCTCTATAAGACCCTTCTAGCAGGAATGATATGCTTCTATTTTATCTGTGAGTGTCTATTATTATTATTTGACACAAAAAACGACAGTGTACACAGCAAACGAGATAACTATGCTGGGCTTCGTATCATAAATCACTAGTCAAACACTTCCCAAGCATTTAGGACTGTGTGATGTATCGATGGATTATACAAGCAGATCCCAGTAAGGTGGCCTTCTGCAGCTGACCAATGGTGATCTTGTCAGCGCCAATTGTTTTTAAGTGCTTGCCTACAACACCCAGCGTGCCGAGTACCACTGGAACTACCTGCACTGGTTTATGCCAGATTCTCTGCAGTTCGATTCTCAAGTCTTGATATCTGGTGATTTTTTCAAGTTGTTTCTCATTGATTCTGCTGTCACCAGGTATGACAATATTGACAATCCACCCTTTTTCTTCTCTACAATCATGATATCCGGGGTATTGTATTCCAAAACTTTGTCAGTCTGTATTCGGAAGTCCCACAGTAGTTTTTGCATGCTCATTTTTGACCACTTTTTCAGGCTTATGATCCCACCAGTTCTTTGCTACAGGCAAGATGGTAATTGCGACACAAGTTCCAGGCCTTTTGTTTCTTTCTTCAGTGTTCCGTTGGTCAGCCATAACCAGGTCTTTTCCTTATCTACTTTTCCTTGGCTCTTTTCAAGGAACTGTCCATGCAGTGCTTTGTTACACCAGCTGTCAGCCCGAGTTTGCATCACTGTTTTCCTATATTGATTCTTGGTTTGCTGCACTTTGAACAGCTTCCTCTTGTTGACCTCCATCAAAGCTGGTTCAACACTGTCTTTCTCATAATCTGTCAGAGCATGCTTCTCTTCTTCAACTGTCTGCTTCACTTGCAAAAGTCCTCTGCTGCCTGCTTTTCTGGGCAAATATAGCCTGTTGACGTCACTACGCTAATGCAGTGCTGCTTCTTCTTCTATTATTATTATTATTATTATTATTATTATTATTATTATTATTATTATTATTATTCAACTTGTTCCTCTCTCCTGGTACAGGACACGGCGTAAATTGGAAAAGAATGTATCTGTGATGACGATGATATTTCAAGAGTGTTCGCCAGGTCATCGGGGCCGATGTCCGGAGGATGATATTATTCTGGTCATGGACAGTGTTACAAAACGAGTGCTCCACTATCAGAGGACGCAAGGGCTCAAGCATTTCGCTTTTCCTATGGTGTGTGTGAACCAACGAGTCAAGCAGCCAGTTTTGCCACACCTCTTAAAGCTGGCAAGGATGTGAAATGCCATATTAAGATCTGTGGACTTCAATTCCCAGAATTCCTCAACCAGCAAAGCTTTCTGGGAATTGCAGTCCAAAAGAATTCTGGGAGTTGAAGTCTACACATCTTAAAATGGCTAGGATTGAGGTACACTGAGTTAATGGCTAACAAAACAGCAAGCCTCCTTTGAAGGCCCAGTACAGTCAGACCCTGCTATGATATTCGTTGAATTTGATACCTGGTGTATTTTGATAACAAAACTTTGACCGGGACTGCGGAGTTCGATTCTTACCAGGCTCAAGGTTGACTCAGTCTTCCTGTCAACTCATAAAATATTTCTATAGTCTTTTTATAGAGTTGCCAACAGAAAGGGAGGGGGGGAGCAGTGCGGCAGCTTGCAAACCGAAAGTGCATTCCATAAATATTTTCAAGGATAGTAACTAGGTGACTGAAGTTTCTGCCGTGCAAAATTCTAACTGGAGAGCATGATTGAAGACTCTGGGCTATGGATGTGTCCCATTGGAGAATATGAATTATGATACACCCAGGGGGTGGAGGGAAAACCAAGGGTGATAATGAATGATGTGTCTCAGAGTTGGCTACACCCAGGCAGTGCCCGACATTTTAACTCTCAATAAATTCTTTTGAAGTTTTGGAAGTTTGGCTCAAGACTCAGGATTTAATTGGGGGTAACTACCGGAATCCTGACACTTCCATCCTTCTGAGGTGGGTGAAATGAGGATCCAGATGGTTGGGGGGCAATAGGCTGACTCTTTAACCTGCTCAGAGGGCTGTAAAGCACTGTGAAGCAGCATACAAGTTGAAATGCTATTGCTAAGCTGATATTTTTGTGTGTGTGCTCGGGTGAGTGTTGCGTAATTCCCCCCTGTGGCCTACTCTAGTCTCTTCTAGAGACCCAAAATTCCCAGCTAGCAGAGAGTAGGTTTGGCAGTGAATGAATATATGTAGGTCTTCACTGTATTTTTGTTGTTGTTGTTCTTATTCTAGAGCTTGTTTCAGAGCAGTGTTGAAGAAGTGCAAGTCCGGAACGATTTGCTAGACTGCCATATTAGCCTCTGTTCTCCCCAGGTATGTGGTATGAAAAGCAGAAAAGGGAATTACAAGCAGACCTTGGTTGTGTTCTCTCATCCTGCCAAGTTGTAATTTGGTTAACCATGGTTGGGTGGATGACTCCAGGACACTGCCACCCTCATAAACAAACACATGCCAGCTGCCAAGTGGACAAATTTTGATCACATGACCACGGGGGATGCTAAAACGGTCACGAGTGTGAAAAACGGATATAAGTCACATTTTCCAGTGCTGTTGCAATTTTGAGCAGGTACTAAATGAACTGTTCTAAATTGAGGACTACCTGTAGTGACATACATGTTCCTTTGTGCACTTCCACCTATGCAGGTAGTCCTCAATTTACGACCACAATTGAGACCCAGATTCATGATGCTGAGTGAGAAATGTGTTGTGAATGTTGTCCCATTTTATGATGTTTCTTGCTACATTTGTTAAGTGAATCATTGCAGTTGTTAAATTAGTAAAATAGTTGTTAAGTGAATCTGGTTTCTCCATTGACTGTGCTTGTCAGAAGGTCACAAATGGGGATCACGTCATAAATATGAACCACTTGCCAAACATCCGAAAGTAAATCACGTGACTGTGGGATTGCTGTGAGGGTCATAAGTGTGAAAAGCGGTCATCAGTCACTTTTTCCAGTACCATTGTAACTTCAAACGATCACTAAGCGAACTGTTGTTAAGTCGAGGACTATCTGTACTTCAGAGGAGACACATACGCAGTTCTTCATGCCAAAGGTGGAGATTTCTCTTGGCACATTGGTCTCGTTTCAGACAGAATTTGCAAAATTAAAACTGCATAAAACCAACCCTTTTTTGTTCTTCTTTTGCAGGTGGCTGAGCTGTTTACGGATAATTTTGACTATCAAACTCGGGATGACTTTGTCCGTGGTTTGTTGGTGAATGAAGAGGTAAATACATTGCGGAGGCTTCTGTGGCAGAATGGTGGTCTTGTTCCAAATCATGAAGGTGTATTTAGGAGAAGGTCCAGGACAACGATGGCTAATGTTTTTGGGCTCATGCTGAAAATTGTGTGGGCTCACATGCCAGCACCCAGAAGGCAATGTGTATGCCCTTTGCGCATGCGCTTACCTGTAATGCTTACCTGCATTACGCACCTCCCAGCTGATTTTTGGCCCGTTGGAGGTCTTTTTCGGCCTTCCAGAGGCTCGAGGGAAGCCTCTGCAGCCTTTGGAGGTTGAAAAATGGGCCTGTTTCGTTACTTCTGGTATTTCTGGAAATACAGGAAGTGATGAAACAGGCCTGCTTTTTGGTCTTCAAAGACTGCAGAGGCTTCCCTCAGGCCTCTGGGAGGCTGAAAATCAGCTGGGAGGCACGCGCATGCACAGTGCAGGTAAGTTTGGCTGGGGCTTGCGTGCCCACACAAATGGTTCTGCGTGCCACAGGTTCACCATCATGGGTCTAGGAAATGCATCATCAGGGCATTGTGTACTTGTGTATTCTACTAGTAATAGAATACGTTATGATTGAGTTACAGGTAATAATTTGGCAGAACAAACTTCCATCTGATTTTGGAGTGATTGACAAGAAACAGGTATCTGGAATTCAGAATCATTCAGTGAGCCCTGGTGGCCACATGATTACAAAACTTCACCCATTTTACCACACCAGCCAAAGACCCACTTCCTGAATATAATAATTCATTAACTGTCATAATTCATTAAACTCGTAGGCTGCCTGAGTTTTGGGGGGAGGAGCAAGAATGGCCCCTGTAACACCACTGCTCCTCCAGCTGCACTAGTTGTAGATCTGCTCCCAGATGCAATAAATACATAAATAAATTATGCGTGGCTGAGACCAATAACACACACAAAAATGGATAACTTTATGTATTTATTAAACTCACATGCTGCCCATCTCACTTAGAACTGACTGAGTAGCGTACAGTCAACAAAAACAGCAAGCTGAAAGATCAAGACATTAAAAAAAATTAGCGTTAAAATGGACTTAAAAGTTAATAAAGATAGGAAGGGAGCAAGACCCACACAGTAGGAGGTGGAGTCTTAATGCATTAAACACCTCCAGAATGACACGTCGTCACCGGACCCCAGACCTGTGGCCAGAGCCTGGCCTTCAGGCCCTTTCGAAAAGCAAGAAGATGGGGGGAGATCTCGCCTCAGGGATCTGATGCTCCACATGACGAAAGCCATGGCCGTCTCTTCTCCTCGATCCCATAACCCAGAATTCCTTGGCTGATGGGGTCGGAGACGGCCTCTCTGGCTGGTGTGGCAGGGCAAGCCAATCCCATGGGGATGAAATGGTTCATCAGATAACCCAGGCCCATTAACAACCTTAAGTCGTCAAGTTCATTCTTTTTAAGAAGAGACTGGCCCGCCATTTGCCTAAAGTGGTATAAGGCTGTAATGGTGAACCTGTGGCATTCAAGTCGTCGCCCCAGCTCAGTTCTGTCGCGCATGCACACATGGCCAGCTGATCTTTGGGTCTCTTCCGTGCATGCGTGGGGGAGGAGGGCGCATGAGCAGGGGTGGGTGGCGTGTGGGGGCATGAACATATGCGTGGGGCATGTGAGTTTGGGCGAGGTACACACATGGGCCATGTGTGTGGGCGCAGGGGTTCGCACACGCATGTGCAGGGGGCATGGGAAGCCACGCATGTATGCATGGGGGTGCTGGAGTCATGCACACAGGCATCTGCGTTGGGGGTGCGTGTGTGTTGCATTTTGGGGACGCGTGCTCTGGGCGCTTGGTGCCAAAAACATTAGCTGTCAACTAACAAGATACTCCTTTGGTCTTTTTAGCTGCCAGAGAAAAGGGAGTGGGGATAAACAAGGCATTCTTGAAATGCCTAGATAATCAACTCAGCAGCCCAAAGTTTTCAAAGCATAAGAAGGTTATTGGAGAGCACGATGGATGACTCTTGGAGACGGATGTGTCCCATTGGAGAAGTCACATCCAGGGGGTGGGGGGAAGACCAGGGTCAAGGGGGAAAATGTATGGTGTGATTTAATACCTCCTGCATCCAGACACGCGCCAAGGCAACTTCTAATAAGCCAATTTACTTTTTTTGAGATGCAGCGAGAGACTTTTGCTTTGAATGAGGGGGATTTGTTGGAGCCCTGCCATTAGCCATCACTGGTATAGGGTCTCCTGTTTGAGCAGGGTGTTGGACTAGAAGACCTCCAAGCTCACTTTCAACTCTTGTTATTCTGTTCTGTTATTGGAAAAAAAAGTTTTAAGGTCTTTCCTAATATAGCCCTTCTCTGCTCTCCAGGTCCTTGGGAACCAGATCCACATGTACGTGACTTCAGAAGAATACGGCGCCTCCGTTTCCAATTTGTCGATGTACGAGTCGGTGTCCTCAGACATCTTGCAGCGCTGGGTGTATCCGTTGACCCCGGAAATGAACTTCATCAACGAGAAGCAGAGCTGCACCCATTCCCGCCACAATATCTACCGGGGTGCAGAAGTTAGCCTGGGCCACGAGAGTGTGCTGGAAGAGAACGTACTCATTGGGCAAGGAACATCCGTGGGGACCAAGTGCTGCATCACCAACAGTGTCATTGGGCCCAATTGCAAAATCGGTATGTTGCGATGCCCGTAAAATTGGACCAGTTTCTGGGACCAATGGGTCCCTGGTCCAGGTTGGTAGGTACAACAGAAAACATGATGGGAAGAAATCTTCATACAGGTAGTCCTCGACTTACAACCATAACAGAGCCCCAACTTTCTGTTGTAAAGCAAGGCATTTGTTGAGGGAGTTCCGCCCCATGTTCCGACCTTGTGTCAGGATTACAGCAGTTATCCCAATTAAATCATGAGTCTCGAGCCAACCTCCCAAAACTTCAAAGGATTTATTGGAAGTCAACATGTCAGCATGACCTGGGTGTAGCAGACTCTGAGACACGTAATTCACTGCCACCCTTGACCCTGGTTTCCCCACCCTCACCCCTCTGGGTGTATCATAATTCATATTTTCCAACGAAGCACATCCATAGCCAAGAGTCATCAATCATGCTTTGCGCGGCAGAAGCTTCAGTCATCTAACCAGTCTCTGAAGAAAATATGAATGGGATGTACTTTTGATTCCACGCTGCTGCCTGCTCTTTGAAACTCCCCTGCCCCACTTTCTTTCTATTGGCAACTATAAAACGTGTGTAGAAAATGTTTTATAAGTTGACACCTTGCTTGACTCAGGCGTTAAGTGAATTGCCGCAGTTGGTAAAGTTAGTAACCTGGTTGTTGAGTGAATCTGGCTTCCTCAATGACTTTGCTTGTCAGAAGGTCACAAAAGCAGATCATGTGACCTGGAGAGACGGCGACCTTCATAAATAAGAACCAGTTGTTAAGCGAATCTGCCATTCTCCCATTGACTTTGGTCGTTGGAAGCTAGCTGGTCCGTTACAAATGATGATAAGCACGAACCCAGGATATTGCAACTCTCATAAATATATGCCGGATGGCCAGCACCCAGAATTTGATCATGTGACCATAGGGTAGGTAGTTTTTTCCATGCAGTTCTAGCTTCACATGGTCACTAAATGGTTGTAAGTCAAGGAGTGTTTGTAAATCATGACTTCTGGGCTGCAAGACTTTACCTAAAGTCCTAAATAAATATTTTATGAGTTGACACAAGCCACTTTATGCTGTGGGACGGTGAATAGATACAATGAACTTGTCTATTGTAAGAAAAACACCTGGATGAGTATGGCATAAAGTGATGGTTCGTTTTTTTGGGTACTGATCAGGTAATGGTGTCCTTCTGGACCGAGCATTCCTGTGGAATAATGTCCATATAGGAGACGATGTAAAAATCTTTCAGTCCATTGTTTGTGACGAGGCAGAAGTGAAGGAAGATGTAACGTTGAATCCTCATTGCGTCCTTACTTCCCAGGTGAGTTGGAGGAGGCATGTTTTCATTATTATTTAATTTTTGTTCTGAGAGAGCAATGTTTTTTAACCTTGGTAACTCTAAGATGTGTGTCCCAAAGGTGATTTTTTTTCCAGAGGCAACTGGACTTCCTGTGTTTTTCTCTGAAGACGTTTCGCTTCTCATCCAAGAAGCTTCTTCAGCTCTGACTGGACGGTGGGGAATGGAAGGATTTATACGACAGCTGGTCATTTGCATCCTTTGGGGAGGAATATAAATCCTTGTCAAGGCTCCGGTAGTTACCCCCATTTAAATCTCTAGCCTCTAGCTGGATTTTCAAACTTAAAGTAGATTTATTAGGAGAAACATGTCAGTGCTGCCTGGGTGGTTTGGTTTCGGGCCTAGGATTGTGCACACTGCTGATATGTGACCCATCCCCCGCATTGGTAGCATTTAATTGGGCTTCGTAGGAGGGCTGGTCTTGGGACCGGTTGTGGTGCTGTAGTTCCTCGTTGGCTGGGTAGTCTCTGGTCTGGCTGATCTCTCTCTTTGGTTTCCAGTGGTTTCCTCATGTCGCTAGTGTCAGGATTCCAGCAGTTACTCCAATTAAAATCATGAGCCTCGAGCCACACTCCCAAAACTTAAAAAGACTTATTTGAAATTAACACCCCATATCTGACATTTCCTTGGGCATAGCCAACTCTGAGATACGTAATTCACTGTCACCCTTGATCCTGCTTCCCCCCTCATCCCTCTGGGTGTATCATCCAACGGAACACGTCCACAACCAAGAGTCATCAATCATGCTCGCCAATTAGATTTTTGCATGGCAGAAGCTTCAATCATCTAATCAGTCTCTGAAGAAAAATATGAATGGAATGTACTTTCGATTCCACACTGCTGCCTGCTCTTTGAAACTCCTCCCCGCTTTCTGTTGTCAACTATAAAACGTGTATACATAATGTTTTATGAGTTGACATGCGGCTCCCCTCACTTCTTGAAGGTGACCTGTACAACACACACAAAATCAAATTGATTGCAGATATGGAAGCTTATGCTCATGACACACACACACACACACACTCACACACACACACACCCCTGGCTTGTAATGCCCCGTAGACTTTTATGGCCATGCGGAACCAGTCAGAGAGTCAGTTTGGGATGTCCTGATAGGCAGTTACTTGGCTAATTTGCTTGTCTAGGCTTGTTCTGAAAAAAATGAACCAGCATCCGTTCAGGCAAAAAGGGGTAGCTTCCCACTGATCGTCCTGAATTCGCAGATGTGTTCCTTGATGGGTTGCCCTCCCTGCTTTACGTTGCTGAGCTCATCTTCCACAATCCTTCCGTTCCCCACCATCCAGTCAGAGCTGAAGAAGCTACTTGGATGAGAAGCGAAACGTCTTCAGAGAAGAAAAACAAAGTCCAGTTCCCTCTGGAAAAAAAAGCACCTTTGGGACGACCATGACTGGGAATCTCCATAGACATCTTAAGATAATGTGGATTTTAATGCCCAGAATGCTAGCTAAGGAATCCTGGAACTTGAAGTCATCACATCTTTGAGTGGGTTGCGAACTCTTTAATGGGGACCAAAGGTGAGAAATCAAAGCATCTTGAGATAGATCAGATGTCACCCACCATTTGCCCTGTCCTTTCTCCAGTCTGCTTCGAATGCATTGGCAGCTCAAAAAGCCCTGTTCTTCATTCATCTGGTGACTGGCATTTCACAGAAGCTCTCCAATGGAACCTTGAATGCCCTCTGAAATCAGGGCGGTGTTAAAGCACAGGCAATCAGGAGTCCAAGGCACTTCAAATGAATGTGTAGGCTTATTGTATGCTAAAGCTAGAATCTGAACCACTAATGGTCCAAACAAATTGGTGGTACATAAGAGTCAAAGGAATTACATGGTGGGCTGGACTTATTTCTTGTGCATATGAAGGGACTTGAGACTGATGACGCATTTAACCCCTTCAGCCTAGACCTCCTACAGGCAGTCTCAGAAGGTCCTTATTCTCAAGATTACAACCTGCTCCCATCCTTATCTAAACATATATTATTATCTATCTATATATAAAAGCAAAATACCACTCAGGCATCATCACAAAATGTCCAGAATTGTAAAGCCTACAAACTTGAAATTTGGCACGTATGTTCCTCTTGGCTTCTAGGGGCTCACTAAGAATGGATTTTTCGAAATGACCATCAGAACATTTAATGTATTATTATTATTATTATTATTATTATTATTATTATTATTATTATTAATAATAATAATAATTAATTATTATTATTATTAATTATTTATTATTATTATTATTAATTTATTATTATTATTATTATTATTATTATTATTATTATTATTATTATTACTATTATTATTTATTATCATGCTCTGATGCTAAAAGAAACCTGTTCCAAATGCAAAACACAAGCAGAGGAGAGGAGTTTCAGTTTCAGTTTCATAGCAGCAAGCAGCTTTAGTACAGAACAGTTGAGCTAAGCCACGCCCAGGCTCCTTGCTGTCTCCTTGCTCACACAGCAAATACTGCTTTAGTTTCCAAACAGCCCTCAACTCTCACACACTGACAGGACGCTAGCCAGATGAATAATGATGGATGCTGGTAGGCAGAGGCACAATTTTTCCCCTTATTTTCCTCCCAAAAAACTAAGCCCGATCACATAGTTTGGTAGCGAAGCACCGGGATCGAGCCAGTATCCTTATAACGAAACGCAGCAACCTGTCCTGCTGCTCAGGAAGGAAACAGGTGCTCAGAATGAGAGTTGGATGAGAAGCTTGGCCTCATAGCTGATTCTCTTGCTGCTTTGTTAGGGACCTGGATTCCTGACCTCCCCAACCTGTGTGAATTGGGGGAGCTTGAAATTTGCAAGCCTTTTTTTTTGACTTCCCGGAGGAAGTAAAACGTGGAAACGTTGCTTCATTGTAGGTGGTGGTGGGCCCTAACAAGATCTTTCCAGAAGGCACAGTCGTATCCCTGCATCCTGCCGATGAAGAAGAGTATGATGAAGATGAGTTCAGTGACGATGAGGATGTGAACAAGGAGAAGAGCAGAGTGAAGCAAAAAGGTAGGGGGAGAACTTGGTCCCCGGGATTCGTTGGAGAGCGAGACGGTTCTCTTGCAGGTTTTCTAGGGAGACCCTGATCCAGTATCTGAGGGGCTACCAGAAACAAGAGGCGGTCAACTTATTCTCCAAAACTACCTGAAGGCAGGACAAGGAGCAACTGATGGAAACCAGTCGAG
Source organism: Hydrophis major (assembly GCA_033807585.1). Classification (NCBI taxonomy): domain Eukaryota; kingdom Metazoa; phylum Chordata; class Lepidosauria; order Squamata; family Elapidae; genus Hydrophis; species Hydrophis major. Next base: position 4,080,905 of record CM066331.1, read on the forward strand.
GAGAGAAAGCAACCTAGAACTGAGAAGAAACTTCCTATCAGTCAGAACAATTAACCAGTGGAACACCTTGCTACCAGAAGTTGTGGGTGCTCCAACACTGGAAGTTTTAAAGAAGAGACTGGACAGCCATTTGTCTGACATGGGTTTCCTGCCTGAAGACCTCCAAGGTCCCTTCCAATTCTGTTATTCTCTTCTGCCTTTTCCCCGTAGAGTCTTCCTTTGGGAGCCTGCTAAGGATTTAAGGATAAGGATTAATAACTGCTAAGGATTAAGCACCTGGAGAAAGAATCTGCTTTGAACGAGCAGGTGGGAAGGGGATGATGATGAAGTGGTGGAGGAAAAGTGGGCTCCAGGCTCTAAATCTTATTTGGGCCCAGTTGAAATCCCCTTTTTAGCCATTTTATTTTACTTAGCTTTTGTTGCTCTTTAGTGATGCAAATGCCTTCTTATTTATTTATTAGATTTGTGTCCTGAGTTTCGTTCAAGAGCTTTAGTTGGTTTATACATAGCTCGCTCTCCTACTTTTTGGCAAAAGAGAATATTTGCAGCTTGGGGTTGAACTGGGGGCGATCCTTGATGCTCTCTGAGCTTCGTGGTTTTCTTGCAGACATTTCATTGCCAAACTAGATAATATCAGTGCTAGCCCCTATTTCTTCCCCACCCACCCCAATATTGCAAGGTATGTTAAGCAGAGAAAGAAATTTTGGGTGGTCGAGAACGGGCTTGCACCTCGGTATCCTTCAGCCTAGTCCCAGACCTGTCAGCACCAGGGAAATCAGGGATCCAGGCAGCTCAAATGTGTATAAAGATTTACTGTAAGCAAAAGCTGTCTACAAGAATCTGAACTACTAATGGTCAAGGGAAATTAACAGGAAAATAGAAAGGCCTTGAGAGCTGAAGAAAAGCACCATTAGTGTCAAGCGTGGGAAAATCAGGAAGTCCAAGCAGTTTAAAATGAATGAAGGTTATTGCAAGCGTTCGTTCTCTACAAGAATCTGACCTACTAACAGTCAAGTAAATTGGTGGTAGATAAGACAGGGGAATTCAAGGGGGCCTGGACTTAGATCTCTTGTGGGTGCGAAGGGATTCATGGCTGATGATGCATTTGACTCCTCCCTCGCGCTCAGCCTGATCATCGCCTAAAAAACCTTTACCATCACACCATGTAGGTCCTCGGCTTACTAGTTCCAGATGCTGCCTCTGAAGTAATTAACCCCATAATAGGTTTGGATTTGTGAAGATAGACATATGCCTCATTCATTATGAATGATTTCTATTGCTTCCTCTTAAACCAACCAGTATTTGAAGCAAAAGGCGCCGCGGTTGCGCAATGGTTAGAGTGCAGTACTGCGGGCTACTTCTGCTGACTGCTGGCTGCCTGCAATTTGGCAGTTCGAATCCCACCAGGCTCAAAGTTGACTCAGTCTTCCATTCTTCCGAGGTCGGTAAAATGAGGACCCAGATTGTTGGGGGCAAGATGCTGACTGTAAACCTCTTAGAAAGGGCTGTGAAGCAGTGTGAAGCGGTATATAAATCTGAGTGCTATTGCTCAAAGGCAACCTTACTTAGGCTAGAAGGGATGAGGGCCTAAGACTGCTGTTCCTCAGCCACCATCTTCCTTTGTAGCCAACTTGGTGGTAAAGGTAAAGGTTTCTCTCGCACATCCGTGCTAGCCGTTTCCGGTTCTAGGGGGCGGTGCTCATCTCTGTCACAAAGCCAGCGCTCTCCGAAGACATCTCCGTGGTCATGTGGCCAGAATGGCTAAATGCTGAAGGCGCATGGAACGCTGTTACCCTCCCACCAAAGTGGCCTCTGTTTTTCTACTTGCATTTTTTACATGCTTTCGAACTGCTAGGTTAGCAGAAGCTGGGACAAGTAACGGGAGCTCACTCCGCTTACACGGCGCTAGGGGTTTGAACCGCCGAACTGCCGGCTTTTCTGATCGACAAGCTCAGCAGCCCCTGAGCCACCAAGTCTCTAACTTGGTGCTAGGATCAGAAAAAAAAAAATTAGCTAATGAGGTAGACTTGTGGAGTTCTTGGTGCTGTAGGACCTTGGTTGTTTTCTTGCAGACGCTTCGCTGCCCAAACTAGGCAACATCATCAGTGCTAGAAGGGAAGAGGGTTTGTGGAGAGGAGGAGGAGGACAGGCATTACGGAGGCCTTGGTGCTCTTTGAATTTCGTTGTTTTCTTGCAGACGTTTCATTACCCAAACCAGGCAACATCATCAGTGCTAGAAAGGAATGAGGGAGGAAGAGGCAGGGAGGAGGAGGAGGAGGAGGAGGAGGAGGAGGGCCAAGTTCTGAGAACAACAAGGATCTCTCGTTTCAGCTTTGAGCCACAGATATTCTCCTCGAGGGTAGATTTTTGGGGGGACTGCTTGTCAACACACCCTTTTCTTTTGTTTCGTTGGGTGCTTTTCTCCCCAACGATGGTTAATCCAAGCCAACATTAATTTTCTACTTCAGGCTACAACACAGAGGAGGTTGGCTTACAAGGCAGAGGTTACCTTTGGAAAGCAGCCGATGAAAACAACGCGAACCAGGAGGAACAAAGACAAAGCCTTTGGGGTAAGCAGGATATCGGAAAAACGGGATTGCGAATGCCGTGACCGGCACGGAATGGCGGGTAGTCCCACGGCCCTCCACAATTCTTGAAAGTGGCAAGAATTGACAAGAAAAGTGGTGCAGCAGCGGGAATGAGGCAACTGGCCACCGCCAACGTGGAGCAGGTGAACTTGCCACGGCCAATTCTCCACGAGGCAACTTGTGGCGGGACAATTTTAGCCCATTCTATTTCATGATTTGAAATAAATAAGAATTGTTTTAATTTTTGCCCTTCGCGTCGGGTGCTGCCCCTCCTTTTGCACCCTTTCTTTAATGATACTGTTCCGCCATTTCTTTGATGTTAGTGTAACTCTTGTCCCTCAAGGAAGTTGTTCTGTGACGAGTTGCCCTGCCGCAAATTGCTCGTGGCAAGTTGGCCATGGTGGGTTGGCGGTGGCAGGTTGGTGATGGTGAACTGGCTGTAGCGAATTGTCATAGACCCGCAGCAGCAGCCTTTGGAGCAGGGGTGTGATGACCCAGGGTGGGATACAAAATAAACACAGTCACAAAAAAACAGGTGGAGCCCCTTTTATTCCCTCACTTTGCTTCCAAGCTCCAAATATCTTTGACTGGAGACAAAAAACTCCCCCACAAGCAGTTACAAGAAGGAAGAAATGCCGTTTAAATTATAAAGAGTAAAAAACAACACAAACCAGGCAAGATAAGGGCTGGAGGACATCCACAGATATCAGAACACCCACTGGGAAGGACGCCAAACTCAGAGAGGAACCATAAACTAGAGATATTTCCACGCTTTGTTTCCAGCACTTGCCCGTACGCATGTCTGTCCTCTTATCCAGTTGTCACAGCTGCAGCCCATGAAGGGGATCAAGGCCCTCTCCTCCGGAGTAGACCACGTCTCTCTCTTATCCTCTCCTCTCTGCATGCCCAAGGATGGAGAGGAGATGGGCCTGGGTCCTCTTCTGACTGCCCAGCCGGCCTCTGCCCTTCCCCAGCCTCCTCCACAACCTCCGGAGCCACACTTCCACTCCCTGTCGGCTGTTCCTCCTCTCCCTCGGAGTCAGTCTCCACTGGGGGCATGACAAGGGGTCTCCAACCTTGGCAACTTTAAACCTGGCTGTTCTGACCCAAGTCTCATTCAAATCAAATAAACACAAAAAACATAAAAGTAACCCTTTTTAATGTGTCTCTGTGAATTCTGTTCATTCACAGCAAAAAGTCATTAAAACTAATTGTCCCAGACAAGAGCAAACCCTTTCAAGGTTATGAAAGACTGCCAAGAACACAAGATTAATTGCAGGGAAATATCCAAAACCAAGAGTCTCCGAAAACAAACCAGGATAGACAGGACTTCCACAAGAACTTGGAGTTGAAAGAACTTCTTTGCTTCCTGCAAAGAACCCAGCCCCATGAGGGCTGGCTTTTATCTCTTATGGGAAGGGCCATCACCTTACAGCTTTACTCCTGAGTCGCCCATGCTGTTGCAGCTGTTCTTTCCTTTGAGTAACCCTGGGCACAGGTTCCTCAGGGCCCTCTACACCACTGTTGCCAGACTCCCCAAGCTCCGAAGGCAGCACCCCACTCTCCGATAGTCCTGGCCCCATCCCTGCATCACACACAGGCCCCTCATCTGAGTCCTCGCTCTCAGAGACCTCAACTGTCCTCACCTGCTGCCGGCGAATCACAACACTGGTGGACTTCAACTCCCAGTTAGTAACAAATCCATGTGGCTGTTAAGTTAAGTGTTAAGTTATCCGTGTGGTTGTTAACTGGGTTGTTAAGTGGCTTCCCTATTGACTTTGCTTCTCAGAAGGTCACAAAAGGGACTCACGTAACCCTCAGGACACTGTCATAAATACGAGCCAGTTGCCAAGCATCTAAATTTTGATCACGTGAACATGAGGATGCTGCAACGGTTGTAATTGTGAAAAACTGTCTTTAGTCCCTTTTTTTCAGTGACCTTGAACAGTCACTGAACGAACTGTCGTAAGTCGAGGACTACCTGCACTCCAGGACAAAAGAGCCATTCAAAAACCAGTTTTGTAAGAACGACAGTAGCAGAAAAGAGGTTGATAAAAATATACTCCTTGACCTGAAAATACTGGATAGAAACATGAATTTGTGAAAAAGGGTGCTGGAGCGAAATCCGAGAACTTCAGAAGATTTCTTCCCTCCCATCTTAACTAGGCCTCACCGTAAAGACTGAAGAAGAAAGTGAGTCTGAAAGTGATATGAGCTTTGGGTCTGAGCAGATGGACAGCCGGACAGCTTCCCCTCAGATGGACGACATCAAAGGTAATCTTGTTCCTCTCTCTTGTGGCAGGGCGTTGACTCTTAAATGCACTTCTCCTGCATGACATTAAAGGAGAAACTGACTTGAATATGAGGGGGAAAAGCTTTCTGGCTTTCAAAATGGAGGCCAAAGGTTGCTTTTTATCAGCTCTTCATCCACCTGAGTACTCACTCAGCTTCTAATCTGCTCTTGATTTCAGTTTTCCAGAATGAGGTGTTGGGGACTTTGCAGAGAGGTGAAGAAGAAAAAATCTCTTGTGACAACTTGGTTCTGGAGATCAACTCTCTCAAGTAAGACATTGGTCAGGGTTTTGTGACTAGGACAGGGGTCTTCAATCTTGACAGCTTTAAGACTTGTGGACTTCAACTCCCAGAATTCCTCCTCCAGTCATGTTAGCTCAGGAATTCTGGTAGTTGAAGTACAAGTCTTAAACTTGCCAAGTTTGAAGACCCTTGCTTTAGGATAAAGTGGTGCTGTCCAGAGACAGGTGTGGGCCAAGACCTGATGAGCAGAGATGTAGGTGGCCAATCTCCCACTTTGTGCACCTAAACATTTGGTTTATTTTTAAAATTTAAACTCGGGTATTAGTAGTTATTTCAACGAAATTTTGTTCTGGACGTGCATTTGTTTAGTCAGTTTAAATGTTTAGTCTTGCTCTTTTCTGTATATAACTTGTATTGTATTATCAATGTTATCAACACAAAGAAAAATTAAAAAAAGAAATTAAGGGAAGGGAAAAAGGGGGAAACAAAATATGAGGTACAAGGGAAGAAAGAAAATGGCATTGATTTTCTCCACAATACAAGATAACATTACAACCTCAACTTTTTTTACTTTTATACATTAGTATATAACTGGCCATTTAGAATAAAATAGAATAACAGAGTTGGAAGGGAGCTGGAGATCTTCTAGAACAGTGGTCGCTAACCTGTGGGCCAGGGACCACTGGTGGTCTGTGAGAAAATTTTGGTGATCCACAGAGAAATGTCACCCCTAGAGCACTCCCCAAAGCAGTTAATCCAGGCTGCACAGGAACACAAGGCTGCGGTGCCCACATGGCTTGCGGGAAAACAAGGTTTGCGTCACTTGCATTGCGAACAACACAAAGTAGTGAGGGGAGAGGGGAAAGGGTGGGGGAAATTTGCTCCACTTGCCCCACGCGCTTCACCTGGCCACTGGGCTGCTTCTTTCTACTTCTACTTTTGGCTGCACACAAGGAAAGCAGCCAAAGTCTGTCTTTCTCTCCCCCAAACTCTGCCAGAAATGAGTCTTGGGGACCCTGCAAGGCCTCCTGCTCTAAGAGGCTGCGCCGGCAAAGACTCATTTCTGGTGGAGTTTGGGGGGAGAGAAAGAAAGACTTCTGCAGCTCCTGCTGCTTTCCTTGCATGAAGCCAAAAGTCTCTCTCTTTCTCTCTCTCCTCCTGAGAATGGAGCTGGAGATGGTATCCTGCGATCCCAAATAAAGAACGATCAATCGGTAGGAAAACAGGGTGGGAAATTTTCCTGCAGACTTTTTTTTGGATTTTCCCAGGATCTCTGGTCCGCGGGATTTAAAATTATGAGTTTGGTGGTCCCTGAGGTCCAAAAGGTTGGCAACCTCTGTTCTAGTCCAACCTCCTGTTTAGGCAGGAAACCTGTACCATTTCAGAATGTGTAATGTACCTAGCATATTGGAGTCAGAGCCATACAGAAAAACAATAACACAGATAAACAAAATGTCCACTATGGCAGAAGACAAATCGTATTTTTTTTCAACCATAAGTGCTTCACTGAATCAAAACAAATTTCTCCCTCTAGAGCAGGGGTGTCAAACTTGATTTCATTGAAGGCTGCATCATTTCTATAACAACACATCTATCTAATCAGCAAAACCAAAGTCAAAGTTTCATTTTTTTCCCTACCACAAGCACAAAATCTAGCAGTGATATCCAATTTTTTTTTTTTTTTTAAAAATCACCAATGTATTCTCATTGAACAGAACAATTGATTTAACCGTTACTGCTTCATTTTCCTTGCTGTTGAAATCATATGTATATCTGTTTCGTCCCACTCTTGTATCTGTGCTCCTGTCATGCCCCTGTTGGAATCTGATTCTGAGGGAGAGGTGGAACAGATGACAGGGAGTGGGCGTGGGGCTCTGGTGACTGTGGAGGAAACTGGGGAAGGGCATAGTCCGGCTGGGCATTCAGAGGAAGACCCAGCCCCCCCCTTCATCCTAGGGCATGCAGGGAGGAATGGAGAAGGGAGCAACGTGGCTTATGGGAGAGGAAAGGGCCCTGATCCCCTTCATGGGCTGCAGCTGGGAAAACAGGATAAAGAGGGTGTTTGCGCACAACTCCTTGCTGGAAGCAAAGCGTGAATTATTTTGGTTTGTCAAGTCTTATCTGAGTTCTGGTGTCCTTTGTGTGTGTTTCATTATCTTTTGAAGTCTTCAATTCCTTATCCTGCCCTGTTTTGTTAATTGCTGCAGTGTGGTTTGTGTTGGTTTTTATTTATAATTTATATATACTTTGGGTTCGGACTGAATTTCTTCCCTTTACAAACTGTTTTTGGAAGAGTTTTTTTCTCCAGCTGATGATAACTGGACATTGGGGGCCAAGTTGGAGATATTAAAGGGACTTTACCTATTTTTGTGACTTCGTTGCTTTTGTGCCATGCTCTGGGTCATCACAGCTCCTTGGAGATCGTTCATGTTCATGCAGTGTCAGAAAAGGTGTACATCATCTAAGAGAGATGAAACAAAGAAAGCTTGGCATGATCTGCAAATAACAGGGACGACTGTTAACATTTCTCCTTCCCTTTGCAGATATGCCTACAACATTGGCCTGAAAGAAATGATGGTGGTACTGAGCAAAGTTGTATTGGAATATCCTCTACAGCAGATGAACGCGGAAAAGGATCCTCAACATTATTGCACCTTGGTAGTCCCTGTGAGCATCCATCTTCCCTTGGTTTAGCCTGCCTTTAAATTCACTGAGGGTTTCTTCTGCCCAGAGTTCAGGGGTTGGTTGTTTCAGACAGGTAGGTGAGCTGAAAGCTGCAGGATGCACTACTAAGGCGCCAAGGAGTCTTGTTCATTTGCAAATTTCTTCATTAAAATTGTTTTTTTAAAAAAACCCACAGAACAATATGAATTTTACTGCTTTTTAAAGCAGTAAATTATCTTCTTGGCATGTAATGTTTCTTCTTGGCATGTAATCAGGGCTGTGAAATCTCCGATTTTACGCGGAATTCCGATTTTTTCCCTCAAACACTAATCTACATTTTCCGTGTTTTTTTCCCCCCATCGGATCGAGATCCGAGAGTCGGAAATTCGCTCTTCAGAAAAGCGGAACACTTCAGTTCTCAGCTCAGGCATAATTGTCCCTAGAAAAGCACATAAACTTCGCACGTGAGCCGCGCTAACGTTAACTGAAGTTAGCTAGTATTCTTACGACGGAAAACCACGGAAATAAACCTTTTTTCAGTAGCTTTACATTCGCACATGCCGACAAACCACCGCTCATCGTAGCCAAGCAAGTAGTACTGCGTAACTGACTGCAAAGACAATTCATACGGCTGTACATAGAGTCTGTGCACGTGCGTGCGCTCGATCGTGCGCGCGCTGGACCCCGGCCTAAGGGACTTCGCGCTTCGCGCTCGTGATGTGCGCTTTGCGCACATGCACTTCGCGCACCTTATTCACTTCAGATTTTTTCAGACTTTTTTTTTAACCAGCTCTCACACCCCTGTGTAATGTTTCTTTATGGGTTGCGGGTGCTTCATCATTAGAGGTTTTTAAGAAGAGACTGGACAGCCACTTGTCTGAGGTGGAATAGGGTCTCCTCCTTGAGCAGAGGGTTGGACTAGATGACCTACAAGATCCCTTCCAATTCTATTCTATTCTAGAATAGAAATAGAATCGGATAGGATAGGATAGGATAAGATAGAACAGAACAGAACAGAATAGAATTCTTTATTGGCCAAGTGTGATTGGACACATAAGGAATTTGTCGGTGCATATAGAATAGAAATAGGAATAGAATAGAATAGAATAGAATAGAATAGAATAGAATAGAATAGAATAGAATAGAATAGAATAGAATAGAATTCTTTTATTGGCCAAGTGTGATTGGACACACAAGGAATTTGTCTTGGTGCAAATGCTCTCAGTGTACATAAAAGAAAAGGTACATTCATCAAGAGTCAATCATCAGGTACAACACTTAATAATATTCATAGGGTACAAAAAGCAATGAAATCATGCTAGGAAACAGTCCATATAAATTGTAAGGATACAAGCGACAAAGTTACAGTCATACGGTCACAAGTGGGAGGGGATGGGCGATAAGGAGTGATGAGTTTAACAGTACTAGTAGTGCAGACTTTGTAAATAGTTGAACAGTGTTGAGGGAATTATTTGTTTAGCAGAGTGATTGCGTTCTGGGAAAAACTGTCCTTGTGTCTAGTTGTTCTGGTGTGTAGTGTTCTATAGTGTCATTTTGAGGTAGGAGTTGAGTAGTTTATGTCTGGGATATGAGGGCGTCTGTAAATATTTTCACAGCCCTCTTTTTGACTCGTGCAGGATACAGGTCTTCAATGGAAATTGTGGTAATTGTTTTTTTCTGCAGTCCTAATTATCCTCTGGAGTCTCTGTCTATCTTGGGTTGCAGCACCAAACCAGACCAGTTATAGAGGTGCAGATGATAGGCTCAATAATTCTTCTGTAGAACTCTGTAGAAATAGAGCTATTCTATTCTTATTCTAATTCTAGTCCTAGTCCTATCATTTCCATTCCATTCCTTTCCAGATCTACTAACAATTTTCAACTCCAAATTCTTCTATATATTTATCTACTTAAGCCCCCCCCTCCCCACTTTTAGCATTCAGCTATCTTTATCCCCCTCTCTCCCAGTTGCTGAAGAATTGGGCTCCGCTCTTCAAGAACTACATCAAGCGAGCGTCAGATCACTTGGATTCTTTGCATGCCATCGAAGAGTTCTTCTTGGAACACGAGAAGCTGACCACGGTTCTGGCTAAAGTAAGTTTCCCATGGGTGTTGACAGGCTAGCTGGAGGTTGATCCCGGGCTGAATAATGAATGAATGACCTGTTGGTTGAACTGGGATTTCCTTCTGTCTCTTAAATCCATGGGAAGGTCCCATGTTCCTGTCACCAAAGTTGAATGAAGGACCTGCCTGCCAATCCCTGGAAGGTTTCTGAATTGCTTGGCCAGACATTGAGTTCACCCAGTTAGGCTAGCACCTCTGCCTGTACCTTGTTTGTTGAAAATGAGTACAGGTGGTCCTCAAATTAAGACCACAACGGAGCCTAACATTTCCACTGCTAAGCGAGACAATTGAGTTTTTGGCTTTGATGACCTTTCTCGCCATAGCTGTTAAGTGAATCACTGCAGTTGTTAAGTCAGTAACCCGATTGGGGTTACTGGGGTCATGTTAAATATTTTAAAGCAAGGAGAATGCCGTGTACAGGTAGTCCTCGACTTATGACCTCAGTTGCAACCATTTCTGTGGCTAAGCGAGACATTTGTGAAGTGAATTTTGCCCCATTTGACTACCTTTCTTGCCACCGTTGTTAAGTGGATCACTGCAGTTGTTAAAAGTTAGTAACCCAGTCATTAAATGAATCTGGCTTCCCCATGGACTTTGCTTGTCAGAAGTTCGCAAAAGGGGATCACGGGACTCCTTTACTTTTTAACTTTACCGTGAAGATAGTGGTCACAGTAGGCTAGAAGTCAAGAATGGACAATAAGCTTTTCTGGGTAGCAGAATCCAGATAGGACTTTACAGATTTCACCTAAGAAATGCTTAAGCAGCTGCCAAGAGAGTTATCCTCTTTAGAATTTACCTATCCTGTTTCCCTAAAAATAGGACCTATCCTGAAAGTAAGTCCTAGCTTGAATTTTACAGGTGCGCCCAATATAAGCCCTATACCCAAAATAAGCCCTAATTAAGATCCTGCCTACTCCAGAGTGGATGGGTAAAAAAATTAAGCTAGGGTCGGGATGGGGTGTGTGGATCTGCCCTACTACTTACCTTTGACCAGGTGTAGCCAGGCTTTGCACACCCCGACACCTGCCTTGCTGGCCCATTTCTCCTGCACCAGGAAGGCTGGCAAGGCTTTTCTGAAGGCCTCTAGCTGATAACAAAGCTCTGGATCAATCCAGAGCTCTATTATTGGCCGCAGAGGCCTTCCCGAAAGCCTTGCTGGCCACAGAAGAAGGAGTTCCTGAAGGCCTCTGACAGCGAAAAGGAGGGCAGGGCGATGCATGCAAGTGAGGTTAGTCAGTGCATGACATCTCCCGAAAATAAGACCTGGTGCCTTTTTTGTTGGCAAAATAATTTTTTTTTTTATTAAAAATAAGAACACACACACACACACACACTTTGCTTTTTGTCACTGATCTTCTCATTAGCCTTTGGTTGTTTTTTAAAACTCTTTTAAGTTTTATCATTGGTAAAACATTACATCCTTCCGAGATTGATAAAATGAGGACCCAGATTATTGGGGGGCAATATGCTGAATCTGTAAACCGCTTAGAGAGGGCTATAAAGCAATGTGAAGTGGTATATAAGTCTAAGTGCTATTGCTATTAAAAAAATCACTTGTGTCGAGTCATCCAGTTCATGGTTGTCCCAAAGATGCTTTCAAAACTACAACTGGAATTTTTTTGAATTTTTCTCGGAAGAGCCAAGTTTGACCTGAAGAAGCTTCTTGGATGAGAAGCGAAATGTCTTCAGGAAGAATCAAGAAAGTCCGGTTGTCTTTTTGAAAGCTTGGGGACTTCGCTGTACAACTCTTTATTTCATTTAGCACTGTGCCTGTCTTCCTGACCATGCATTACAAGCCCAGCTTCTTCTGTCATCCTTCTAGGTCCTGATGACATTCTATCAACTGGAAATCTTAGCAGAAGAGATGATTCTAACCTGGTTTTCTGAACGGGACACATCAGATAAAGGCAGACAGCTTCGTAAAAACCAGCGGGTGAGTTACCATCATTGGTGAAGATTTTGTGAGGCGTATCCATCACACGTATTTATATCTCATCCCAAGATGGCGGATGGTTTACCAACATTAAAACAAACACAGCTTACATAAAAATAGCTATAAACAGAATAGGTAAAATCAAATCCAAACATAACCACACCCAATTATCATCCATTTAAAAAACCCATTAAACAGAATCGTGCTTACTGCCTTACAGAAAATCAAAACCTAAGGGAACAGGTATTGTGATGACCCGGGGTGTGACACAACGGCAACTCAGTCAAATAAGCTAGAAGAGTCCCTTTATTACCTCCAACTTTGCCCCCAGTGTCCAGGTTACCTTCAGCTGGAGAAAAACTCCCAGGAACAGTCTTTAAGTGGAGGAAATTCAGTCCAAAAACGAAGTACATACAAACTGTAACTAAAAATCCGAACAAACCACACTGCAGGAATTAACTTGACAGGGCAGGATAAGAAATTGCAGACTTGAAAGCACAGCAAAACACACACAGTTGGGAAGACACCAGGAGTACAGATAAGCCTTGATGATACCAGATAATTCACGATTTGCTCCCAACAGTTTGTTTTGCGCAACTTCCCTTTTTAAACAGTATTCCCAGCTGCAGCTAATGAAGGGAATCAGGGCCCTTTCCTCCCTTGTAAGCTACGCAACCCACGTTGCTCTCTTCTTGGTTCCTCCCTGCGTGGCCTAGAATGGAGAGGGGGTGGGCCTAGGTCTCTCTGAATTCCCTCTTCCTTGCTCTACCTCTCCCCTGCTCTACCCAGCCGGACTTTGCCCTTCCCCAGTTTCTTCCACAGCCAACGGAGCCACACTCCTACTCTCTGTCAGCTATTCGGCCTCCCCCTCTGAATCAGAATCCAACAGGGGCATGACAAGTACACCTCAGGGAAAGTGGTTGCAGAGTTCAAGGCCACCCCAGAAAATGTCATCAGGTTAGAATTCCTTCCCTTCATCACCACCGAGGATCGGTAGATTCGGGCTGGTGGAGACGATCCCTAGTTTGAATTTAGACTTAGCAGAAATTCCACAATAGAGACTCTCAACCCATTAGCATCCTGGTCACCTGATTCTGTTCCTTTGGCAACTTCAGAATAGTGTTTGAGGGTAGCCCCACACAGAGGGTGTTGTGGTATTCTAACAAGAGGGAAAATTCCTTGAGCCAGATTTCCAGAAAGTCAAACACTACTTGGCAACAAACAAACAAACTCCAGTTGGCAACTGGGTTAAGCTGTTGCATTAAACCATAATTTTGTTTGTTTGGGGCTTGCTACAGTGTGTGAACTCAGCCCTGGATTAGCAGACCGTGGTTAAATTAAAGCCCTTAGCACCCTGTGAGAACCCTATTAATCACCATAAGGCAAAAACAGCCAATAGTTGTTTTAGTAAATCAATTTGAAACAATTCAGGGCTTAGCATAACGTACACCATCCACATTGGCTACGTTATTGTTCAGGTAGTCCTCGACTTAATGACCACAATTTGAGCCCGGAATTTCTGTTGCTAAGAGAGGCAGCTGTTAAGTGTGTTTTGCCCCGTTTTACGACCTTTCTTGCCCCCTTTGTTAAGTGAGCCCCTGCAGTTGTTAAGTTAGTAACACCGTTCTTAAGTGTGAACCTGGCTTCCCTGTTGATTTTACTTGTCAGAAAGTCACCATACGACTCCGGGACACTGCAACACTCAAAAATACATGCCAGTTGCCAAACGCCCAAATTTTGATGACATGACCACGAGGATGCTGTGGCGTTCATAAGTGCCGCCGTAATTCCAGCACTGCTGGAATTTCAAACGGTCCCTAAATGAATGGTGGTAGGTCAAAGGACTACCTGTTCCAAGTAATAAACCCATTTCAAGCAACACTCAAAGGCAAATAGATTTCTCAAAGAATAGCTGTCAGGGCTCCAACAATCCCACCCCCATGCGAATCATGAATCTAGCCGCATCTCTCAGAGTTTTTAAAAAATCATTTATTAGGAGGGAACATATCGGTGTTACCTGGGTGCAGCCGACACCGAGACACATCATTCATCTCACCCTTGACCCTGGTCTTCCCCTGCCCCCTTGGATGTATATACTCCAATGGGACACATCCATAGCTAAGAGTCATCAATCATGCTCTCTCTCAGATCAAGGGAGGTACTAGCACGACTCTATAAAGCCTTAGTAAGACCACACCGAGAGTCCTGCATCCAGTTTTGGTCACCACATTATAAAAAAGATGTTGAGACTCTAGAAAAAAATGCAGAGAAGTGCAACTAGGATGATTAGAGGACTGGAGACTAAGGCAAATAAAGAACGATTACAGGAACTGGGCTTGGCTAGTCTAGGGAAGAGAAGGACCAGGGGAGACAAGATAGCATCTTCCAATAGTTGAGGGGCTGCCACAGAGAGGAGGAAGGGGGTCAAGCTATTTTCTAAAGTGCCTGTAGGCCAGACAAGGAACAATGGGTGGAAACTGAACAAGGAGAGATTCAACCTGGAAATAAGGAGAAACTTTCTGACAGGGATAACAATCAACCCATGGAACAGAAGTTGCCCTCGGAAGTTGTGGGAGCGCCATCCCTTGAGACTTTCAAGAAGAGATTGGACTGCCATTGGTCAGAAATGGGTCTCCTGCTTCAGCAGGGGGTTGGACTAGATGACCTACAAGGCCCCTTCCAACTCTGATTATCTGTGATCTGTTAGCCAGTCCTTGAGTACTGAAGATTTGTCCTGAAATGAAGATGAACTCCAGCTTTCTATCTGACAAGAAATGCTAAAAGCCAGGCATGGTTAGAGTTGGGTTTGAGTTTGCTCTCTCTCCTTTTATTACCATTATCATGAGACACATCACACCATACCTAGGCCTATACACAGTTCTAGTTCTAACCCGTTATCCCTAAATGCTATGAATCCTATAACATGTCTACATCCCTATTCCGACCTTCAGTAACTGATCCCCACCTCACTATGGAGCCCGTCACTCTCCAGTCATAATCTTGCGCTCTAGCAATTATCTATGAAAATATTTCAGGTATGCATTACTCCCCTGCCATTCCCTCTTTCTGCTGACAACTCTAAAAGACCAGAGAAATATTTCTGAGTTGACAGTAGCTTTATTGGAAATATATTGGCACCTATCTGGTGAAAACTGACTCTGAAAAGTCCCATGGTTTTTCACCTCATTAAAAGTATAAAAAGTTTTTCTCTCAACCCCAGTCGGTCCCATGGTCCAATCCAGGGGGCTGCCTGAAGGTCCAGTGACATCACTCCTCCTTCCTCCGATCAGGTGCGAGAACATCCTTGGGTCCCAAGAAAAAGTATTTTATTGTCAGCTTTGGAAGCAATATTGAGATTCAGTGCTCCCATGCTGCCACAGTTGAGCCTGAGAAAGGGGGGGGGGGGGATTCATTGGAGTAGACAAAATAAAATTCTTTTGTTGGTTCAAGGTCACCGAGTGCAGTGCATAATGAAATGGGAGTCTTACTTTAGGGCAGATGGTGGTTGGGCCATGTGATAGCGAAGGGGGGATGGATTTCTAGTTTTCACTTTTTCAAGGAAGCCCGAAACTTTCAGATTCGGGATTCCACAAATGTGCCAGTTACTATCCAAATAAAGATACTTTGGGGAGACATTTGTCTCAGAGTTATTGATTGGAATGGAGGGTTTGCTGGAACACTGACATTATCCCGGATCGGAATGTTTCGGGCTTCCTTGCAAAACTCAAAACTACAAATCCACCCCCTGACATTTAATAAACGCCGACATTTATTTGGACTACACCACCCCAGCCATCTCTAATTTCACCACCCCTATCCCTCACCTCCAGTGTGGCACCCCTGAAGCTCCAAGATGGCTTCGGCCAGGCCAGCTTCAGGGATTGAACACCTGCAGCTGAAATCTTAAGATCTGAAGTGCAGCAACCCAGGAAAGGAATTCTGATGGGCGGAGCCGCCTGTTTCCCCTCCCTTGTCCCAACTGTTTAATTACCAAGAGGCTTCCGGTGGGCTCTTCCTAGGAAGCCACCATAGCCCTGCGTCGATCGTTGTCTCTCATCCTGGCATTGCTTTTACAGCTTCAGAAATTCATCCAGTGGCTTGAGGAAGCGGAAGAAGAGTCGTCCGAAGGGGAGCAAAACTGACCTGGCGGCCTCCATCAGGAAGAAAGTTGAGCTTTGTTCTCTTTCTGGGGGAAAAAGGGAGACCCAAAGCACTCACCATGGACGAAGGAGGTGGCTAAAGAAGCAAGAACCAATTGTGTGCATGGCCCGCTCCCCCATGCATGTGGGATTTGAACTCTCGGCTGGCTGACAATCCTGTGGCTTATTTCGTTGTATATTTAATGTTCCTGGCAGACACCATGTGTGGGACAGAAGGAAACCATTGCTGGATAAACCAGAGACCTGTATACTATTTAAAGTCTTTTTAAGGGGTGTGTGAACACACATGTGTGTGCTTCTGGTTATATCTACACATATATGTGTGTGTACACACACACACACACACACCTAAAGCTACCCACTGGGGACAAGGGATGAGGGTTGGGTGTCCACTAATGTCCAGGTAAGCAGTAAAGATGTGCAAATCCCAAGTCAACCTTAACAGTTAGGATTCCAACCACTTTTGAGTTCTTCACCCAAAAAATAATCATCTCTTAAAACCTCTTGCCTTTGCTTGTGTCCATGGGAAAGGGTCCATTCAGTCCAAGAACCAGTTCTAAAGCAGAAAGGAGAAAGACAGAGTTAGGCCAGTAGGATAAGCCAGGACAGAGAAGATGCAATAGCCAAATTGTCCTTTGACCCTAACCCTAAACTAGGGAATTTAACTCTAGAAAAAAAGAACCTTCCTGGGGGAGAAAAATCTGCTTTTTGTAGTCAGGGCAGTTCCACATGCTCACTTAGAAATGTGATGTCATCCCAAACTACGGAGCCTCCTCCCCCCCCCCTTTTCACTTCTCTTTGCATAAAACGGGGAAATGCTCATCTACCTCACAAAGCATTTGTCGATAAAGAGAAACCGTGTAACGAATAAGTGTTCTTAGGTCTCTTAACGTCGGTTGCTCTGTTGTGCATCGGTCTTACTGACAAGCCTGGTTCTTCGGAGCTGGATGACGTGTCTTGTTTTTTGAGGAAAAAAATGGGACTGTGTTTCTCCTGAAGCTGCTGGAGTCCTCTCAGCCTCTGACAAAA
Source organism: Hydrophis major (assembly GCA_033807585.1). Lineage (NCBI taxonomy): Eukaryota > Metazoa > Chordata > Lepidosauria > Squamata > Elapidae > Hydrophis > Hydrophis major. Next base: position 4,097,937 of record CM066331.1, read on the forward strand.
TACGTGGGGTTTTTGTGTGTGTGTGTGTGTGTGTGACTTTTGTGGTTCAACTTTGACCACATACTGACTCCTCATATATCCTAGCTAGGCCTCTCATGGACACTTTGCATAGGATTCTGCTCATTCTGACAGCTTTCAAACCCTCAGGAGAACTTCTCTTGTTAATTGTGTTTGTTGGAACACTGGTGGCTCAAGGTTTGTCAGATAAAAAGGTTTTAGTAGCTTGTTCTTTCTCACACAGGGGTCTCCAAACTTGGCAACTTTAAGGCTTGTGGACTTCAACTCCCAGAATTCCTCAGCCAGCCATGTTGGAATTCTGGGCATTGAAGTCCACAAGTCATGGAAGTCTGTGGAGATTCTCAGTCATCCAGATCATGGATGTCCCAAAGGTGCTTTTTCAGGAGGCAACTGGATTTTTATTTTTTTTCTTTTGAAGTCCAAGAAGCTGCTTCAGCTCTGACTGGACGGTGTGGAATGGAAGGGTTTGTATTCCTCCCCAAAGGATGCAAATGACTTAACCGTCGGCAAAGAATATAAATTCTTCCATTCCCCACTATCCTGTCAGAGCTGAAGAAGTTTCTCGGGTGAGAAGTGAAACATCTTCAAAGAAAACAAGTTGCTTCCTGAAAAAACAACAAAACACACACCTTTGGGATAAGTATTAAAGGTTGCCAATTTTGGAGGTCCCTGTTCCTTTTTGACCCACTGTCATCGCTGATGGAGTTCTCCAGCCTCTTCTTGATCACAGTTCAGCATCTGGGGGATGCTGGTGGCGATAAGAATTCAGAAGTCAAGAACTTGGGTTCCAATTGGTGGTGACCAACATGCAGCCTTTCAAATCTTAACCATTGGTCATGATGGATTTTACTGACTTGAGTTGTACTTCAAATATCTCTAATAAGCCAACATATTTTCACCTTGGAATCGCTTGCCAGCATTCTCTCTAGAAAGGAGAGAAAATTGAAACGTCTCCCACCAATGGTCTCATCGGGTGACTTTAAATGTCTGGGAAACATTTCCTGGGTTTGTTTGGGTTTTTTGGTGTGTGTGGGGAAAGAGTTTAAACATTTCTCAAATCCATTTGTAAATTCTGGGAAGTTCTCCCTGCTAATATTCAATTTGGAGTCATTAAACCCCTCTGATGCAAAGAATGACTTGTTGGTTCTGCCATATATTGGAATCTGAAAAAAGGCTTTTATGTTGGAGACACTGCTAGAAGAAGCTTGAAAAATATTTTTAGGCAAGTCAAATTGGAGTCCGCAAGTGCTACTTCACTGTTGTGGTGTGTGTGTGTGTGTGTGTGTGCGTATGTGTGTCTAAAGCCTGTTCTTACCATTCTTGCATTCTGGGTTTCCTTGCTTCAATGCTTGTTATTTACTTGCTTGTTTTACTTATTTATTTTGGACCCCCACCTTTGTCATTTTTACAAATAATTCAAGGTGGTGAACAGATTAGAATAGAATAACGGGGTTGGAAGGAACCCTGGAGGTCTTCTAGTCCAACCAGGAAACCACCCTATACCACAAATGGTTATCCAATCTCTTCTTTAAAACTTCCAGTGTAGGAGCATTCACAATCTCTGAAGGCAAGTTGTGCCCCGGATTAATTGTTCTGTCAGAAGATTTATCCTTAGTCCTAAATTGCTTCTCCCAGGGGTGGGATTCAGTTTTTTTAACAACTGGTTCTGTGGGCGTGGCTTGGTGGTCATGTTATTGGCTGGGCGTGGCCAATTCAATATCACTCATGTTGAGGCACGCATCTCCCCACCTGGCCTCTCATGACTGTGGAGATGCTGCAGCAGTCGTAAGTGTGAAAAATGGTCATAGGTCACTTTTTTCAGTGCCGTTGTAACTTTGAATGGTCAGTCCACATAAGCAAAGTACCAGCAAAGGAAGGGAAAAATTCCAGAGAAGTTCCTGAGACAGGAAGTCTAGTCCTGCCAAGAATGAAATAAGGGTTAATGGAGTGGCTGTTTCTGTAAGCAACCCCAGAATGTTTCCTTCCTGCCTTCCTTACAGGATTAGCCCAGTAATTTCTTCTAACAACTGGTTCTCCAAACTGCTTAGAATGTTAACAATCGGTTCTAGCGAATAGGTGTGAACTGGTAGAATACCAGCCCTGGCTTCTCCCCTTGATTAGTTTTCACCCATTGCTTCTTGTCATGCCCTTGGCTGTCTCTTCTTTGTGGCAGCCCGAGATATTGGAACACTGCTATCATGCCTCCCCTAGTTCTTCTTTCCATCAGACTAGACATACTCAGTTCCTGCAACTGTTCTTTAAACTTTCTTTTTCCTGTGATCAAAATTCAGATACTTGGCAATTGTCTCATATTTATGACTGTTGCAGTGTCCCTGGTGGTCACATTATCCCCTTTTGTGACCAGATAAGCAAAGTCAATGGGAAAGCCAGATTCACCTAACAACCAATTTACTATCTTTTAACAACTGCAATGATCCACTTGACAACTGTGGCAAGAAAGGTTGTAAATGGGGCAAAATTCATGAATGTCTCACTTAGCCACAGAAATGTTGGTCTCAGTTGAGGTCGTAAGTTGCGGACTATCTGTGTACGGCATTCTCCTTGCTTTAAAATATTTAACACTAGCTCTATACCCGTGCTTCGCTACGAAACTGTGATTGGGCTTAGTTTTTGGGGAGGAAAATAAGAGGGAAAAATTCTGCCTCTGCCTACTAGCATCCATCGGTATTCATCTGGCTAGCATCCTGTCAGTGTGTGAGAGTTGAAGGCCGTTTGGAAGCTGAAAGAGTATTTGCTGTGTGAGCAAGGAGACAGCAAGGAGCCTAGTTGTGGCTTAGCTCAAATGTTTTGTACTAAAGCTGGTTGCTGCTCTAAAAAACTGAAACTCCTCTGCTTGTGTTTTGCATTTGGAACAGATTTGTTTTCAGGTAGGGAGGGAGAGTAGAACTCCTTAGCATCAGAGCGTGTTAATAATAATATATGAAATACTGATGCTCTGATGGTCCTTTTGAAAAATTCTTTCTTAGTGAGCACCTAGAAGCCAAGAGGAACATACGTGCCAAATTTCAAGTTTGTAGGCTTTATGGTTCTGGAGATTTTGTGGTGATGCAGGAGTGGTATAGATACAAGATAGTTGACCCCAGTCTATCCGTTTCTGCTTTCCCTAGTGAGCATTCTGTCTTTTTTTACTTTCATCCCATAAAGTGCTATTGCCTGCATATCTTGAACTGTTTTTTTTTCTGACCTCCCAATTTAGAATTTCAGTTGTCAGCAATTCTAATCCAACATTCTTATATTCCCTGAACAGAATAAACATTCAGTATATGCAGATAATCTTCAGTCTGGTCTTCCTCCCTTTTTCTGAACACTTTGTTTCTCCAAACTTAGTTTTTACAGTAGTTTCTTGTTCCTTGTAAAGATTCCTCAAAAAATAACCAGATATTCTGGCACTCCTTTTTATATTGCACATTTTGGCATGATTTATATACTTGAAGGCCTTGATGTAATCAAGAAAAGGAATCACTTACGGCTGTTGCTCTCTCCATTATCCATCTTACTTATATCAATCTCAGCATTTCTCACCCTTAGCCATTTTTAAGATATGTGAGCTTCAACTCCCAGAATTCAGAATCCACATATCTTAAAATTGCAAGGTTGAAAAATACTGAGTTATCTGATTACTCATGTTTCTTTTATTAATTGATCCCAGAACCACACAGCTTTTTCTGCCTGGCCATTTAGTATTCTCTTGAAATATGAGATTCCATTTTTTTTTTTTTTTTGGCTTGTGAGGATAAATCGGTGCAATGATTTGCTAATTTACATGCTTTCCTCCATCTCCTTTCTTTGGTGTAAATTTGCAAGTTTTGGAATACTTTGCAGGAAACCAGCATCTGATATTGATCGAGGTATGCTTGAACTTTGAAAAAATTCTTTATCTCTATTTCTTGACATTCTTGACTGAGATACTGTCCCTTGTCTTTGCTTGCTAAATCAGTGTTTTCGTTGAGAATTGGCAATTTGAAGATGTCTGGACTTCAATTCCCAGAATTCCCTGGGCAGCATAGCCAGGTCTCATGGGACGGACAGAGTATTAGTCCTGCAAGTGATTTAAGTCCTGGGCCATGAAGCACTTTACAATTCAACATACAACCATAATTGAGTCCACAACTTTGGTCCTAAGTTGTGATACAGATATAAACCAGGTTACCATGTTGAACACCTGGAGGTTTACCTGTGGAACACTCATTGCAGGTGATTCTCAGGGCACAGATAAATCTCCAAGTGGCCTCAACAACTCTCAGAAAGAGTGCTAACAACCAGAGGATTGTAAGGAATTAAAAATCCTTCCATACTCCAGTATTCAGTCAGAACTGAAGAAGCTTCTTGGATGAGAAGTGAAACCTCTTCAAGGAAAAAGTCCAGTTGCCTCCTGAAAAAAAGCATTTTTAGGACAACTATGACCTGAATGACTGAGTATCTACATAGACATCTGTCCAAAGATTGTTGCCGCAAAGAGGCTAAATTAGAATCATTTGAGGCTAAATATAGAATTGCTTGTCTCCGTGGTCATGTTTATCTGGCAAAGAACGTATTTGATTGAAAATATACTTGATTGCTTTCCCTCAATGCTTGAAATAATACAGAATCCTATAACTTCTCCTTATTTGTGTTGGATTTAAAACATAGTTCGAATCAAATGCAAATGTCCAGAAAACCCTGACCAGACTTGATGAAATTAGTGAGTGGTAATTTTGGTGCAGGTAGTCTTCCACTCATGACCACGATTGAGCCCAAAATTTCTGCTGCTGAATGAGATATTTGTCAAGCGAGTTTTGCCCTACTTTTAAGACCTTTCTTGCCACAGTTGTTAAGTTAGTAACACAGTTGTAAAGTGAATCGGGATTCCCCATTGTCTTTGCTTGGCAGAAGATTGCAGTGATTATATGACTCCATGACTCTGTAGCTGTTATAAATATGAGTCAGTTGCCAAGCAGCCGAATTTTGATCACATGACTTTGGGGATGCTGCAATGGTTGTGTGAAAAGTGGTCCTAAGTCACTTTTTTCAGGGCTGTTGTAACTTTGGTCGCTAAATGAACTGTTGTAAGTCAAGGACTACCTGTATTATCTCTTGCTCCTTGATTGGGGCTCCCCAAATCTGGATGGCAAGAGGGTATAATATCTCATTTTTTGCTCTCTCTCATCTGGAGTTTTGGAGCCCAGCTTGGACATGCACACAGACACACAAACACACACAGGGAGTCACAAAAACATTCCCTGACCCCCATTAACTTCATAGAATTACTTCTCCTTGAAAACTTTTGCTAAAATGGATGATAGAAGATGTGGCTGAAGTGTTTACTATAAGACTTCTCTTACTTCATTGTTGTTGTCTTCAGTATATTTTATTATGGTTTTTTTTTTTTTTTTCTTTAGCTGCTTCTATTTTAGCTGAGCTTTCATTGTGTGTTGCTTCTGGGCAATTCATTCGTTTTGTTTATTTTGTTTCATGCTGAATAACTTGCTGTGGTTATGCTTGTTTATAAACCGACATCTTAGAAACTTTGAAATCTTACAGAGGAAAAGAATTGGCAGGCTTGCAATGCACCCAGGGTCACATGGGCCCAACACAAAACACTGTACAAAACATGCCATAAAGATTGAGTTAGTATTGTGCACTAAAACGAACCGAAAGACCTGATAGCTATTCTTGGAGTGCTGGGCTAGGATGGAGGAGAACGCAATTGAAATCTTTCACTTAATTGAAGATAAATCAGGGCACTGCCTGTCTTATTTTCTATCCCCAAATCCTTAAAATGGGCTCATTATTAAATGTTTGGATTGAAGCAAAATATTATTTTCTGGGCGGTTATGTTAATAGAATGCAAAGTTGAAAGATTGAAACTGTCTCGATTCAGACAGCCATTTCGATTGATCAGAACAGAACTAGAAGGGACCTTGGAGGTCTTCTGGTCCAGCCCCCTGCTCAAACAGGAGATCCTATACAATTTCAGACAACTGACTGTCCAGATTCTTCTTAAAAACCTCCAGAGATGAAGCACCCACAACTTCTGACAGCAAGCGGTTCCACCGGTTAATTCTCCTCTTTGTGGCAGCTGCTTAAATGTTGCAATACTGCTATCATGTTACTCCCAGTCTTTTGTTTCTCTAGATCGCTGGTTCTGAGGACCGACCCCAGATTGGATCCTGCAATGTTGTGCCTCCTACAGTAATTCCTTGGATCATGACTTGAAAAGCAGAATTGTGATACTTGTGCAAACGAACAGTTTTCAGTGGGGGATTAGTTTGCCTGCCTGGACCCATCCGCAAAAGAGAATTTAAAAGAATTAATTTTACAGAGGAAAGCAGCTACAGAGACCATTAGAAAACTGCTGGGCCTGCCAAGCAAGGATAGTCCATGGGGATAATTCAGTATAGAAAGGGGACCTAGAAAAAGGAAGTTCATTTAAGTTAACTAGAAAAGAAGGCACAATGATATAGTTTCTGAAAATGTCACTATGAAGAGATGCAACAGAAGCCACAAAACGTTAGAACAATAGTTAGAAAGGACCTTCTAATCTATGTCATCTAGTCCAACCCCATGCTCAAACAGGAGACCCTATACCAGGGGTCCCCAACCTTGGCCACTTTAAGCCTGGCGGACTTCAACTCCCAGAATTCCCCAGCCAGAAGTCCACCAGGCTTAAAGTGGCCAAGGTTGGGGACCCCTGCCCTATACCATTTCTGACTGATGGCTGTCCAGTCTCTTCTTCAAAGCTTCCAATGATGAAACACCCACAACTTCTGAAGGCAAGCTGTTCCATTGACTGAAAATTTCTCCTTATTTCTAGCTGGAATCTCTCCATGATCAGTTTCCATCCATTATTCCTTGTCTGTCCTTCAGGTGCTTTGGAAAATAGTTTGACCCCCTCTACTCTCTGTGGCAGTTCCTCAAATATTGGAAGACTGCTATGTCTCCCCTAGTCCTTCGCTAGACTAGCCATGCCCAGTTTCTGCAACCATTCATTGCATATTTTAGCCTCCAGCCCCTTAATCATCTTGATTGCTCTTCTCTGCACTCTTTCTAGAGTCTCAACCTCTTTTTTATAGTGTGATGATCAAAATGGATGCAGTATGCTAGGTGTGGTCTTACAGGTGTGGTTTTACAAGAGGTATTATTACTTCATGAGATCTTGATTCAATCCTTGTGTTAAAATGCAATTTGGAATTGCATTGGCTTTTTTGTCTGCCACCACACCCTGTTGGCTCATATTTAATTGGTTGTTCACTAAGACTCCAAGATCCCTCTGACAGTTACCATCATTAAGCCTGGTTTCACCCAATCTATGTGTGTACTTTTGGTTTTTCTTGCCTAAGTATAAGACTTTACTTTTCTCTACATTGAATTTCATTTTGTTAGATAGGGCCCAGGGTTCAGGTTAGTTAGTTAGTGTTAGCTCACCCTTTCCAACAAGCCATAGTTTGTGGCATAGTTGTGGTGGCTTTCCAACCACCTTACGCTCTACAAGGAATGGCTAATGGAAGCCAACTCTCTCAACCAAGAAGGCCGTTTAATTATTTATATAATTGATAGGCTGAATTTATAGTTCAAGATAACTCTGGGTGGCTTAATCCAAAAAAAAAAAATAACAGCTGTATAATGTAAAAGCATAAATAAGTTCTGTAAAATCCAGAACACAGCTTTCTTACAACCTGAGAACCAGGTTATTACTGCAAGAAGTGTGTGCCCTAGTCTTTCCCTGCTAAGAGCAAAATGGATGGGAGGCATTGCCCCACATCTCAAGGACCTCCAGGCCTGGGTGTGAAGATAAAACACCAGGATAAGATGAGACTCAGAGGAAGCTGGAAATACAGAGGTGCCAAAAAGGCAACTTGAAGGGATTAGGTGGCTAGAGCAGCTCCCAAACAGGAAAGACTCCAGCCTTTGAGATCTTAGATGACAATGACAGATGACAAGAGGCCTGACCCAAAAATAAAAGCAAGTATATGACCTAGATAAGAGAGAGAGAGAGAAAAGAGAGGGAGGGAGGAAGGGAAAAGAAAATGTATGTGTGAGAAAGAGAAGAGAGAATGTGTGTGTGTGAGAGAGAGGGACTGAGAAAATGTGAGAAAAAGGAAACGACTGTGTAATTGTGTGTGAAAGAAAATGTACAGGCGAAACTCAAAAAATTAGAATATCGTGCAAAAGTTCATTTATTTCAGTAATGCAACTTAAAAGGTGAACCTAATATATGAGATAGACTTATTACATGCAAAGCAAGATAGTTCAAGCTGTGATGTGACATAATTGAGATTATGGTTTACAGCTCATGAAAACCCCAAATCCACAATCTCAGAAAATTAGAATATTGTGAAAAGGTTCAATATTCTAGGCGCAAAGTGTCCCACTCTAATCAGCTAATTAAGCCATAACATCTGCAAAGGGTTCCTGACCCTTTAAATGGTCTCTCAGTCTGGTTCAGTAGGAATCACAATCATGGGAAAGACTGCTGACCTGACAGTTGTGCAGAAAACCATCATTGACACCCTCCATAAGGAGGGAAAGCCTCAAAAGGTAATTGCAAAAGAAGTTGGATGTTCCCAAAGTGCTTTATCAAAGCACATTAATAGAAAGTTATGTGGAAGGAAAAAGTGTGGAAGAAAAAGGTGCCCAAGCAGCAGGGATGACCGCAGCCTGGAGGGGATTGTCAGGAAAAGGCCATTCAAAAGTGTTGGGGACTTTCACAAGGAGTGGACTGAGGCTGGAGTCAGTGCATCAAGAGCCACCATACACAGATGGATCCTGGACATGGGCTTCAAATGTCATATTCCTTTTCTCAAGCTGCTCCTGAACAACAACGTCAGAAGCGTCTTACCTGGACTAAAGAAACATGGAACTGGTCTGTTGCTCAGTGGTCCAAACTCTCTTTTCTGATGAGAGCAACTTTTGCATTTCATTTGGAAACCAAGGACTCAGGGTCTGGAGGAAGAATGGAGAGGCACACACTGCAAGATGCTTGAAATCCATTGTGAAGTTTCCACAGTCTGTGTTGATTTGGGGAGCCATGTCATCTGCTGGTGTTGGTCCACTGTGCTTCATTAAGTCCAGGGTCAACGCAACCGTCTACCAGGAGATTTTGGAGCACTTCATGCTTCCTTCCGCAGACGAGCTTTATGGGGATGCTGACTTCATTTTCCAGTAGGACTTTGCACCTGCCCACCCTGCCAAAAGCACCAAAACCTGGTTCAATGACAGTGGGATTACTATGCTTGATTGGCCAGCAAACTCACCTGACCTGAACTCCATAGAGAATCTATGGGGCATTGCCAAGAGAAAGATGAGAGACAAGAGACCGAACAATACAGAGGAGCTGAAGGCCACTATTGAAGCCTCCTGGTCTTCCATAACACCTTAGCAGTGCCACAGGCTGATAGCTTCCATGCCACGCTGCATTGAGGCAGTAATTGCTGCAAAAGGGGCCCAAACCAAGTACTGAGTATATATGTATGCTTATACTTTTCAGAGATCCGATATTGTTCTGTGTGCAATCCTTGTTTTTATTGATTGCATGTAATATTCTAATTTTCTGAGATTGTGGATTTGGGGTTTTCATGAGCTGTAAGCGATAATCTCAATTATGCCAGATCGTGGCTTGAACTATCTTGCTTTGCATGTAATGAGTCTATCTCATATATTAGGTTTACCTTTTAAGTTGCATGACTGAAATAAATGAACTTTTGCACGATATTCTAATTTTTCCAGTTTCACCTGTATGTGTGAGAGAAAGCAAGAGAAAGATTGTGTGTGTGAGAAAGGAAACGAGAGAAGGAGAGAAAAAAAGCAAGAGAGAGAGAGAAAGGGAGAAAAAAGCAAGAGAGAAAGCACAAGAGAAATAGAAAGCAAGAGAGAGAAAGGGAGAGAAACCAAGAGAGGGAGAGAGAGAAGAGAGATAAAGCAAGAGAAAGAGAGAAAACAAGAAAGGGAGAGAGAAAAAGCCAGAGAGATAGAAAAAGAGAGGGAGAGAAAGAAAGCAAGAGAAACCACAAGAGAAATAGAAAGCAAGAGAGAAAGGAAGCCAGAAAGAAAGAAAACAGAGAGAGAGAGAGAGAGAGGACCGCCGGATTCATCCCCCTCCCCCAACTCCACGACCAAAGGAAACGCGTGTTATGTGGGGGACAATCTTGGGGTCGGCGACCCCCCACCCAGGCCGGCTGTGCAGAATCCCCCCTCCCCCCACAGCCTCTGGGAAAGCGAAGGGCGCGGGGCCCGCCCAAAGCCCAGCATCCCCCGGGGCGGCGAAGGCCCAGGCCCAGGATCCCGCCGAGCTCCCTCAGCGTCCCCGAGGCGGCGGGGGGTCCCGGGCGCGGCTTCGGCGGCGGCGGTGGCATCTCCTCGCGCAGGGGAGGAGCCCGGGAGAGGAGGAGGAGGAGGTGGAGGCGGCGCCGGGTCGGCCGGAGCTTGCGCGCTGAGGCGGGCGGCGCTGGCACCCGGTCCGAGAACAAGGGGACGAGGCCGGGCGGCGAGGCGAGCCTGGCGGGGGCCATGGCGGCGTCGGAGACCAAGATCATCTACCACCTGGACGACCAGGAGACGCCGTACCTGGTCAAGCTGCCGCTGCCGGCCGAGCGAGTCACGTTGGGCGACTTCAAGGCGCTGCTCAACCGGCCCAACTACAAGTTCTACTTCAAGTCCATGGACGATGATTTCGGGTGAGAGTGGCCGCCCTGCCCGGGGGAGGGGATGATGGGGCTTGGAGTCCCGCCGGCTGGGAGACTCCCGCGTCTTCGCCATCCAGCCGCCCCCCCGCCCCCAAATCCTCCTCCCCAGGATGATGATCTGCACCCCCCCTCCAAAAAATTTTTAGCGTCTCCCTTCGGATTGCAACTCCCATCCTCCCCGGCCGGGCGCGGAGCGGTTGAGGGCCGGGCTCGCTGGCGCCGCGTCGCCCGAGCAGGCTTTGCTTTTCGCTTAGCCGGGAAAGGGAACAAAAAGCCAGCCCCCCGTGCTTAACCCGCGCCTAACCCGATCTTGGCTGGCCAGGCTGACTCGGCTGCCTGCCTTTCTGAAGCCGATCGACACGGGTCGGAGCTTGGGAGATGGATGGGGGTCTTTTTGGTGGGGGGGCGCAACCCTTCAGGGAAAAAACCCCTCTCCCTCCCAGGTTCGCCTTGGCAAGATGGGCCGTTGCCCTGCCCCTCCCCGGTTTGAAAGGGGCTTTTGATGCCCTCTGGGCTTGGTTGTTTCCTTGCAGACGTTTCATGACCCAACTAGGTAACATCATCAGTGCTGGAAGAGAATGGGGTTTGCAGAGAGGAGGGGGAGTAGAAGGACTCTGGGGTCCTTGGTGCTCTCTGAGCGGGGCTGTTTTCTTGCAGATGTTTCATGACCCAAAGTAGGTCATGAAACCAATGCTGGAAGATAATTGGGTTTGCAGGGGGAGGGAGGGGGAGGGGAAGAGGAGGAAGGGGAGGACTGGGTTCCTTGGTTTTCTCTGAGCTTGGTTGTTTTCCTGCAAACTTTTCATTACCCAAGCTGGGTAATATCATCCATGCAGGAAGAGAGTGGGGTTTGCAGGGAGGAGGAGAGAGGGAGAGGAGAAGGAAAAGGAAGAGAGAGGAGGAGGAGGAAGAAGAGGAGGAAAAGGAAGAGGGAGAGGAGAAGGAAGAGGAAATGCAAGAGGGAGAAAAGGATGAAAGAAGGAGAGGAGGAAAAGGAGGAGGAGGAGGAAAAGGAGAGGAAAAGGAAGAGAAGGAAGAAGAGGAAATGCAAGAGGGAGAAAAGGACGAGGAAGAGGAAAAGGAAGAGGAGGCAGGACATGAAAGGAGAGGAGGAGGAAAAGGAAGAGGGAGAAAAGGAGGAGGAAGAGGAAAAGGAAGAGGAGGAAGAAGAGGAAAAGGAAGAGGAGGAAATGAAAGGAGGAGGAAGAGGGAGAAGGGGAGGAAGAGGAAAAGAAAGAAAAGGAGGAAGAAAAGGAGGAAAAGGAAGAGGAGGAAGAAGAGGAAAAGGAAGAGGAGGAAATGAAAGGAAGAGGGAGAAGGGGAGGAAGAGGAAAAGGAAAAGGAAGAAAAGGAGGAAGAGGAAGAGGAGGAGGAAGAGGAAGAGGAGGAGGAAGAGGAAAAGGAAGAGGAGGAAATGAAAAAAGGAGAGGAGGAGGAGGAGGAGGAAAAGGAGCCATTTTGATGCATCTCTGGCTTCTCGACTTCAAAGGAGGAGCCTCGTTTCCATCCTCTTCCCAGATGGGAGAAAACAAATATTCCTCCTCCAAAGTAGAGGAGCAAAGGGCCAGTTTCCTCCCCAGCTCAGCAAAACTCAATTTCATCCTGGATTTATTCTCCAGTTTTGATGCCACCAATTTCTTTTTGAGGTGTGGTGCCACCACTTCACCTGTGGGGAAGTTAACCAATAGGTTGTACTTTAAGCTGCCCAAGGAGGGCTGGGTTCAAATAAGACGCGCAGCCCTAGAAATCTTAGCCCAGGTTTAACCCGAGGCATTGAGTTTTACATCAGGACAATCCCTGTTGCTGGACTGCTCATTATCCCAATTAAAATGGAAGTATTCCTGCAGTCTGTAAAGGCTAGGCCATAATTGGCAGTTCCAAGATCCCAGCTTTAATTGAGGTAGAGCCTGAAAAAATGTCCTTAAGAGCAGCTCCATATTGGCTGGAGTTTCAGCATTTATGAAAGAAATAACTTGTGGGAGGTTGGATGTTTCCCCATGTTCCTCAACTGGACTGCTAATCAGTTAGCCACTGAATTTAAGAGAGGTGTCTCCAGCATCCGATTCAGATAGTCCTTTACTTGCAACCATTGGTTTATTGAGTGTTCAAAGTTACAACAGCACTGAATGAAGCAACATTGAACTGGTCCTCAACATGATTATTGTATTATCCGGATAGTCACATGGATCCAAATTCAAATGCTTGGCCACTGGCATGTATTTATGAGAGTTGCAGGGTTCTGGGATCACTGGATCACCATTTGGGATCTTCCCAGCCAGCTTCTGGCAAGCCAGGTCAAAGGAGGAGGTCAGATCCACTTAATGACCATGTAGGACACTTAAGAGCTACAGTGATTTACTTAACAAGCTGTGGCAATAAAGCTTGGAAAACCGTGCATGACTCACTGAGCAGCCGCCTTGCTTAGCAATGGAAATTCTGATCCAACTGTGGTTGTAAGTGGAGGATTACCTGTATGTGTAGTCCTTGACTTACAACCCGTTCCTTTAGCGAGTGTTTGAAGTTAACAAGGGCGCTGAAAATAGTGACCGTTTTTCACACATACAACCTTTGCAGCATCATGGTCACATGATCCAAATTCAGATGCTTGGCAACTGACTCATTTATGACGGTTGTAATATGTATCCCATGATTAGAGGAATCCCCTTCTGACAAGCAAAGTCGATGGGGAAGCCAGATTAGAATAGAATAGAATTCTTTTATTGGCCAAGTGCAATTGGACACAAGAAATTTGTCTTGGTGAAAATGCAGACCTTTCTGTACATAAAAAGAAAAGACACATTCGTCAAGAATCAAGGATCATCAGGTACATCACTTAATAATAGTCCTAGGATACAATAAGCAATCAATTCATTTAACAATGGTGTTATACTAACTTAACAACTGCAGTGATTCCCTTAACAGTGGCAAGAAAGGTCGAACAAAACGAGGGAAAGCTCACGTCTTGCTCAGCCACAGAAATTTCTGGTTGTAAGTCGAGGACTACCTGTATTGCATTGCAGGATTGGAGATTTGCTGCTCCCCCACCCAGCCTCCTGCACCGAATTCCACTAAGACTTGCACTCATTTGAATTCTCCAGGATTCTCAATGCTTTAGAGCAGGGGCATCAAACTCGATCTCATTGAGGGCCGCATCAGCGTTGTGTTTGACCTTGTGGGGGCAGGGGCAGGCATGGTCAGCTCAACACTTGTTTGGGGAGGGGGCACCTATGGCGGCCTGAGCGCATTTGCCAGCGAAAACAGGCTCCTGAGCTCTGTTTTCGGCTGTGACGTCTTCCTGCAACCCTCTGCCAGCAGCCTTCCCAATCTCCGTTTTCGCTGGCAGAGGCCCCCGCGGTGCTGGCCCTTGGCTGTTTTCAGGGTGGCCCTACGGGCCAGATCTAAACACCCTATGAGCCAGATGCAGCCCGCAGGCCTTGAGTTTGACACCCCTGCTTTAGAATCTTACTAATCCCATCCTGATGTTTTACAAAGTCCACAATTCACGTTTGGGGCCTTTGAAGATTTGCTTCAGATCAAGTGGTTTGGCCAATTGCTTGGCTTAATGGAGAAAAGATGCTCATTTTAGATGCTGAAACCCTCAGGGGCAGAGGAGATTGGAGTAGCTGGATGCAGTTGTACTCCTGGAAGTTAGCTGCTGGCAAAGCTGCTGGATCTTGGTTTGTTTTCCTGCCCTATGGAAATTAGAGGGCTTCCTTTTGTCAAAGTCATCCGATCCCCGCTCTCTGAGCCTGCGGTTTTGTACAGTTGTCTAGTGACAGATCTCCCAAACAACCATGTGGTCTTTTTCCAAACAAATAATCCCAAGTGATAAATGCTGATTGTTTTTGGCTTCTAACCTGGGAATCCTGTGGGAAGTCTGTGCAGAATTCAGGAGAGTTTGCATGCCAACTTTGTAATCTTCCAGAAAGATGGTGGAATGGTGAGTCTTTCATCTATCCTGAGTCTGCACAGGATCCTGCCAAAGACTCAAATTTCTCGTTCCCTCCTCCTCCTCCTCCTCCTCCTCCTCCTCCTCCTCCTCCTCCTCCTCCTCCTCCTCCTCCTCCTCCTCCTTTCACTGTTTGTAACTGCTTGGCTGGAAAATACTTTTGGTCGAACTGAATATCTTTTGAACAAATGGTTTCCTAAAATAGCCCTTTTGTCCTCGCTAGTTCAGAGTTCAGCTGGTAGGGTAGGGCCAGCCTGGGACGTTTTTGGTGCCTGGGGCAAACAAGGAAGGTCCCCTTTCTCTCCCTGTCTCGTGGTTGTTTACCCTCCGGCTTATTGGTGATGAAGTATGGATAGGCCTCAATGTACAACAGTTCATTTCATGAACGTTCGAAGTTACAACAGCCCTGAAAAAAAGTGACATGACTTTTTTTTCATACTTAACATCCCCACATCCATCGGATCAAAATTCACACACTTGGCGACAGGGTCATATTTATGATGGTTGCCAGTGTTCCACGGATTTGGCGACCTTCTGATCACCAAAGTCGTTGGGGAAGGCAATATTCACTTAATGACCGTGTTACTAACTTAACAACTACAGTGATTCACCTAACAATTGTGGAAAGACAAGGCTGTACAATGGGACAAAATGCACTTAATGTCTCGCTTAGCAACTGAAATTTTGGACTCAGTTGTGGTCATAAGGCAAATCTGGTCTGAATAATGTTAAGACTGTTTTCTTTTTAACCATTTGAAAGCTGAACTATTCGCTCGTAACAAGGTGATGCACGGAGTTCTGACGAGTAAAAACTACTTTAGGTAGTATTCCTGGGGCTCCCTCCCAATTTTTCCCACAACAATCCTATGAGGTATATTCTGTAGCTACGGGTGGACTAGAACTGGAGTTTCTCCTTGGGGCTGGTTCAGGACCATTGTGGCTCTTGCATTGTGTATTAGTGTAACAAAAAATATGATATAAAAGGAATTATTTTAATAATGCTAGTTGTTCACTCACTAAGTTGTGTCTGACACTTTGTGACCCCATACACTGTAGTATGTAAGGTGGCTCAGTGGCTAAGACGCTGAGCTAGTCGATCAGAAAGGTCGGCAGTTCGGCGGTTTGAATCCCTAGCGCCGCGTAACGGAGTGAGCTCCCATTATTTGTCCCAGCTTCTGCCAACCTAGCAGTTCAAAAGCATGTAAAAAATGCAAGTAGAAAAATAGGGTCCATTTTGGTGGGAAGGTAAGTGTTCCGTGCGCCTTTGGCATTTAGTCATGCTGGCCACATGACCATGGAGACGTCTTTGGACAGCATTGGCTCTTTGGCTTTGTAACGGAGATGAGCACTGCCCCCTAGAGCTGGAAATGACTAGCGCGTCTGTGCAAGGGGCACCTTTACCTTTACACTGTAGTGCTCCACATCCCCTTGTCCTCCACTGTCACCCTGAGTTTGCCCAAATTTACATTCTTTGCGTCAATGACACCATCTACTCATTTCATCCTCTGCTGTCCCCTCCTCCTGCTTTCCGTCTTTCCCCACGTTGGGCTCTTTTCCAAGGAGTCCTCTCATCTCTTTCTCCTTGCCCAACTCCAGCTGCTATGCTAGTTTGTAGTTTATTTTAATTACAGGTAGTCCTTGACTAGAAGAATTCATTCAGTGATCGTTCGAAGTTACAACACCACCGAAAAGAGTGACTTATGACCATTTTTTACACTTACAACCATTGCAGATCCCCATTGGTCGCCTGATGAAAATTCAGACGCTTGGGAACTGGTTCAAATTGATGATATTTGCAGTGTCTCAGAGTCATGTGATGGTCTTTTGTAACTTTCTGATAATGGAGAAACCAGATTCATTTAGCCGTGTTAATAACGACTGCAGTGATTCACTTAACAACTGTGGCCAGAAAAGGTCGCAAAATGGAGCAAAACTCACTGAGCAAATGTTTCCCTTAGCAGCAGGAACGTTGGGCTCCATTGTGGATGTAAGTCAAAGGCTATCTGGATTTGTCTATCCAATTTAGACCTCGCCCTTGCCCCTATCCAAGTGACTATTATCAAATTATCTGCCCCAGTCCTTATTATCATATTTCCTATGTATATAACTGGAGTAGTATCATCTTGTTTTGTGAAAGAGGAAATAACCTGAAATCACATGAAGCCAAAGTCTGAGATAACATTGGAATCCTTCTTCAGTCTGTGCCAGTGATGGCAAATCTTTTGGGCTTGGCTTGTCAGAAATTCCAAAAATGCCTACCTTGACTTTGTTGATGCCTTGACATGATATAAAAGGAATTATTTTATCTCTCTGTCTCTCTCTCTTTGTCTCACATAAGCACAATCTCTTTTTCTCTTACACATACATTTTTTCTCTCGCACACAATCTTGTTTTCTCTTTTTTCTCACTCACATTCTCTGTCTCTCGCCCTCTCCTCTGTCTTTTTTTCTCCTGCTCTTGCTTTCTCTCTCTCTCTCACTCACACACACAATCTCTTTTTCTCTTCTTTCACACATTCATTTCCTCACTCTTTCACACGCACAATCTCTCTTGCTCTTTCTTTTCCTCTCACACATCTTACTCACTCACTCACATACACAATCTCTCTTTTTCTCTTCTTTCACACATTCATTTCCTTACTCTTGCACACGCACAATCTCTCTTGCTCTTTCTTTTCCTCACACATCTTACTCACTCACTCACATACACAATCTCTCTTTTTCTCTTCTTTCACACATTCATTTCCTCTCTCTTTCACACACACACAAAATCTCTCTTGCTCTTTCTCTCTTTTCCTCAGACGTACATTTTCTCTCTCTCACATACACAATCTTGTTTTCTCTTTTTCTCCATCACATTTTCTCTCTCTCACTCTTTCTCTCTCTCTGTCTCACACACACACACACACACACACAGATGCCCAAACATACAAACCCTCCCTCCCTCCCTCTAGGCAAAAGAGAAATTAAGAACAATCAATTACAGATAATCCTCAACTTACAACAGTTCATGGGATGATCCTTCGAAGTCACAATGATGGGGAAAAAAGTGACCCATGACTGTTTTTCCCACTTAACGATCATGGCAGCATCCCCATGGTCGCATGATCAGAATTCGGACAGTTGGCAACTGGCTCATATTTACACGCCTTTTGCAAACTTCTGACAAGCAAAGTCCATGGGGAAGCCAAATTTCATCTGACAGCTGGGTTACTAACTTAATAACTGTGGTGATTCACTTAACAACTGTGCCAAGAAAGGGCATAAGATGAGGCAAAAGTCACTGAATTGCCTCACTGAGCAACATAAATTTTGTGCTCCATTGGGGTTGTAAGTTGAGGACTTTACCTATGAACTAAATACATATGTACATAATTGTAATAAATCTATATAGATAAAAGCAAAATACCACTCATGCATCATCAAAATCTATAGGACTGTAAAACCTACAAACTTGAAATTTGGCACGTATATTCCTCTTGGCTTCTAGGTGCTTGCTAACAAAGGATTGTTTGAAATGACCATCAGAGCATTAGTAGGAAATACTATTATTTTTAGTAGGAAATATTATATTATTTTTATTATTAACACGCTCTGATGCTAAGGAGTTCTATTCCCCCTTCCCACTTGAAAACAAATCTGTTCCAAATGCAAAACACAAGCAGAAGAGAGGAGTTTCAGTTTTACTTTCACAGCAACAAGCAGCTTTAGTACAGAACAGTTGAATTAAGCTACGCCCAGGTTCCTTGTTGTCTCCTTGCTCACACAGCAAATACTGTTTCAGTTTCCAAACAGCCCTCAACTCTCTCACACACTGACAGGATGCTAGCCATAGGAATACCGATGGATGCTAGTAGGCAGAAGCAGATTCCCCCCCCTTTTAATTTTCCTCCCCCAAAACTAAGCCCGACAACATAGTTTCGTAGCGAAGGACGGATATCGAGCTAGTGTTTTTCATAACGTCTATCCAAGGCATTTCCAGATTCCACGAAGCCTGGAAACTTCAGACAAACAAGAGCATTTGTCTGAAAGAGAAAGAAAATATGCTCCATTCTAGCATGGCATTTCAGAGGTTCCAAGGGCCCCGTGAAAGTCCTTTTGTGTGACTTTCAGAGGGTCCAAAGCCCTGGTGTGCCACAGTGTCAAAATGACACTGTGTCACACATTAAGCCAACAGTAGCCTTTTTCTTGTTTAGGATTCACTTTCAAAAGGAGTATTTTGTTAGGAGTCCTTATTCTCCCTCGAGCCGCTCGGAGCATCCAGAGAGTGGATGTGCTTCCGAGTCTTCTTCTTGCAGGCTGAGCTTTAGCTGAGGAAATGCTCCGCCCCCTCACGTGACTCCACGTAGCGTTCCCCCAGTCTTTTGCTCAGCCTCGAAGAGTCAGGCTGTTATTGGAAGGAGCTCCTTGGCTGATTCATACTGCGTGTATTATTCTGACTATTTTCCTCATTTTCAGGTCTGATATTTCCTTTCCTTCCTCCTGCGCAAAGGGTTTGGACTTAGGGGAAGTCTCCCCTCGCCCCTAGGGGCCAAGCGGGCGGGTTGGCAGCGCTTTGCGCGACCCCCCCATTATTAGATTGCGTCGCTGCCCCCGCGCTGCCTTGCGGCACGCAACTTTCGCTGGATTCCCCCCCACCCTAAACGCCGACTGGGAAGGGCCAGTCGCTCCTTAAGAGCACCAGGCGTGCTGAGCTAACTGGACAAGCCCTCCTTGCCGTCCCGAAAGTGCCCGACATTGCTCAGCTCGCGGCCGCCATCTTGGGGCCGCATCGTGGTCGGGTGTCATTGTTATTTCTGATCCTTGCTGCTGCGGTGGAAGTAAAAGTTCAAGACCCCCCTGGGTCAAGAGTTAGTTGCTTTTAGCGTTCCTTCGGGCTCGCTTTCATTGTTTCTGTTGGCCTCCCGCAGCCTCTATCGGGGCGAAGTTGCAGCACCCCCCCCTCTGGCTTGTTGCTGGAGGCTTGCTGCCAGAGGCCTCTTTCCTTCTAGGCCTCAGGCGTTTATTTGATAAATCCGGCCTGTACTGTGGTACCTCTTTGGTTTCTTTCCTGCTGTTGTATATTAAAAAAAAAAAAAGAGAGAGAAAGGAAATGAAAGAGAGAAAAATTTACAGACGAAATTATACGTGTTTATACGTATATACACAGATAACCTTTACATGCAGATAGCATATAAAATAAATAAATAACTAAATAAATAAAATAAAATAAAAATAAAAATCAGAGGATTACATCTCTGTACATATTATATATATGTAATCCTCTGATTTTTATTTTTATTTTATATATATATATATTCCTTACTACCGGTTACCACTGTACATATTAAATTCCAAAAGGGGGAGCGGGCCAGCTCAAACCTCACTCGGCCCCACTCAGGCCAATTCCAGGCGAGCTAACCGCCCTTTACTATTATTACTATTATTATCACCAGGACAAGGAACCTTATGTTATTATAATTATCAAAATGGCAGACGGCAATCTCTCTAAACGACCTTCCTTGAAGGCCAAGGCAAAGTCCCACTACTTGCGCAGGCAGGACAAGGAGCCTTCCAAGGCCTCCCAATGAGACGCCTCAAGGCGCCATGAGGCATTGGAAAAGGAGTTTGATAGGCGATCAAGCGAGTCCCGCTCGGGGCCTCCAGCCCTTCCTTCTCCCTATCTAAGTGCAGCCCACTTAAGGGTCACTTGACCCCGGGACCACTGACCAGACAGACCCCTGAAGCTACCTTTACACTTACGGCCGCTGGTCTGCGTCAGGAAGAACACTCTACATCTGAGGTTCCAGCCCACATCAAGGCTTGGATGGAATCGACTATCTGCCAGGGCATTGCGGAAGGCCTGCAACACATGTCCACATCAGGCTTCTCTCCATGGGCTCCCGGCCACCACAGCCGGATCCCCCGCTTGGTCAGGTACTCTCTTAGAGGGACATCCCTCCTCCCGTAGGGGCCCAGGAGGAGGAGGAAGAAGGGAACTTTGGTGACCTCAGGGAAGAGGTATAGGACTCCCGGATGGGATCCCCCCATTATAGTGAGCCCCTCTCAGAGGCGAACCTCATGGAGGGGGAGATGTTGGAGGACGAGGGGGCTTCTCCTGACCAACCCGTATTCGGGGGGCTGTTCAAGCCACACGTGTCCCGATCCTTCCTCTTTAAAGCCAAGAACGTCTCTGGTGTTCTTCCCCAGTCTCCCTCTTACTCCCCCCCGCCTCAGAGAGACCAGAGGACCCCATTTTCACACAACCAATGGTGGAAGCTGAGGTCATCCCAACCGAAGCAACTTGCTTCCACGGGAGCCTCCCCCTACATCCTCTATCCAAGACAAGAGATTCTTTAATCTCAATTCGGCAATGTCTACTCTTCTAAACATCCTGGAGGTTCACGACCCCATTGTGGGCCTTGCCTCCTCCTCTATCCCCAGTGAGGCCTTAGAGGCCTTGAAACCTGAGCACAAGCGGACGGAACTGGCGTTGCGCCGGGCCCATCTATCCGACACTTGGGCCATTAAATCGGCTAGGGCTGCTTCATTCTTTCACAAGGTCCTCTATCCGCTGGCTCCGGCAGCTGAGAGAACGTCCCCGCGTCAATGTGTGGGCGCACCAAGACATAGCGAAACTGGTGGCCGCAGCCAAGTTTTCAGCTGACGCCACTTACCAATCGGTAAGGTTTACTTCCAGAGCGATAACATCACATGTCATGGCTCGCCGCCTACTGCGGCTCAAGCACTGGCAGGCGGATGTAAAAATAAAGTCAAGCTGGCCACTGCTCCCGTCAGGGAGACAAACTGTTCGGCCTGGCCTTGGAACCCCTGCTGGTCGTGGGCCGCAGCAAGAGGAAGTACTGGCCCTCCCTTTTTCAGAGGCCAGAGACAAGAGGCCCTCAGCCCTTTCGGAGGGGCTTCCCCCGCCCCTTCTACCAACTCCCCTTCCCGCCCAGATACCCAAGACCCCCTTCCTTCCAGTCTCAGGACCGCTCGGACAGGCGACAGAAACAAATGGGGCGGCAACCATAAGAGGCCCTTTAGGGGATCAAGGGGGAGGCCCTACCGCCAACCCAGATAGAATTTCTTCCTCCCTCCCCATCGGCGGCCGCCTTAGACACTTCGCCGCTCAATGGGACAATCCACTCCCATGCACGGGTTAGGGACACCATCAGGTTTGGTCTTGCCCTTGAGTTCCGGTCCGCCCCCCACTGATTTCTTCATGATATCCCCACCTCAAGAGATCCCGCCAAACGTGCACTAATGGATGCAACCATCTAACACCTGCTTGACATTCAGGCCATTCAACCCATTCCACTGGTCCAGAGGGGACGAGGATTCTACTCCCACCTCTTTGTGGTGCCCAAGCATTCTGGGGGATGCAGAGATATATTAGATTTAAAACGGCTAAACCGCCACCTTATGCAGCGCAAATTCAAAATGCACACCTTGCAATCATTTCTCTTCGGTACCAGGTGGAGTGACTGATTATCCCCATAGATCCCTCGGAGGCATACCTACACATTCCAATCCGGCCCTCTCACCACAAATTCTTTAGGTTCTGCTATAACAACCTTCACTATCAATACGTGACCTTTGGTCTGGCCTCAGCCCCCAGGACCTTCACCAAGGTCCTCGCAACCCTGGAGGCTCACCTCAGGAGCGTTCCCGTCCGCCGTCACTGCTATTTGGACGATATCCTTATTCTCTCCCCGTCCAAGACCCAGGCAGTCAGGGACACTGGAGCCACCCTCTCCGCTCTCCTGGCACACAGGTTCCTCATCAATTGGCAAAAGAGTCAACTGGTCCCATCCACCCGAATCACCCACTTGGGAGCCATAATTGATTCGGTTACAGAAAAGGTCTTCCTCTCCTCGGAGAGGTTCCTCAGCATTCAAGCTCTGGTCAAACAGATTAGGCGATCAAGGAGGGTGACGTTACCTGACCTTTCTAGATTATTCTGGTCAAACAGATTAGGCGATCAAGGAGGGTGGCGTTACCTGACATGCATCTCAATTATTCCCTGGGCCCGCTTACACGGCAGATCCCTCCAGTGGTTCCTGCTCTCATCCCAAAGATCCGGAAGAAGCAATCGAAGTCCAGAGTCAAGGTGCCTCCGAGGGTCCTTACGTCCCTCCTCTGGTGGACCAACCCTGCCATTAATAGGAGCCACCTCTTCTCAGAACCTCAGCGGCTAATCCTTGTCGCGGACGCCAGCCTATCAGGTTGGGGCGCTCACGTCAATTCGCTCTCGGCATAGGGCAAGTGGTCGCTGATCGAGCTAAGATGCAGCCTCAACTGGCTGGAGCTTCACGCCATCCACCTGGCCCTGCTCAGATTCCTCCCCTTGGTACGCGGGCATCACATCCTTATTCTCACGGACGACACCAAGGCTAAAGCCCATATCAACAGGCAAGGAGGCACCCAGTCTATTCAGTTGATGAGGGAGGCCGAGCGCCTCTGCCCTTGGGCAAAATCCAACCTCCTCGCACTAAAAGCCGAACACATCTCCGGAATCTCCAACATCCAGGCGGATTGGCTGAGCAGGGCCACGGTGGACTAAGCAGAATGGCGCCTCCATCCGTCCCTATTTAAGGAGTCGTCCAGAATATTCGGTCTCCCGAGGGTGGATCTCTTCACCTCCCTGTCCAACGCACAGCTTCCACAGTTTTTCTCCAGGTACCCGTCTCACGGGTCGGAGAACCACAACGCGTTAAGCTGCCCATGGCCCTCAGGGCTCCTATAGGCCTTCCCTCCACTGCCGCTAGTTCCCAGAGTCATAAACAGACTCATTCACGAGAAGGCAGACCTGCTCCTGGTGGCTCCCTATTGGCCCAGGAGACCGTGGTTTGCGGACCTCCGCAATCTTTTGGTAGCGCCCCCATGGAGGATCCCCCCTGGACAGGATCTCCCTCCCTCAGGGGCCCCTTCTGCATCCGGAGCCCCAATGGCTCCACTTAGCCATCTGGAGGTTGAATGGATCCGTTTGACAAGAGAAAAATTCTCCAGTCAAGTAATCGACACTATTTTGGCCGCTAGGCGACCCTCCACCACACGAATTTATGATGCCACTTGGAAGGGCTTTTCCAAGTGGTGTAGCGGGTTCCAAGTTGACCCCCTCTCTCCCTCTATTGCGCAGGTCTTGGAATTCCTTCAAGAAGGCCTATGTGAAGGGCTTGCCCCCAACACCCTGAGACGGCAGGTCGCTGTCCTCTTAACCGTTGTTTCTTCTGATAACTTCAGTTCTCTCTCTCATCACCCCCGGGTTAGAGCTTTCCTCAGGGGCGCCACCAACTTGTGCCCTCCAACTGTTCACAGGTTCCCCACATGGGACCTCAACAAGGTCCTCGTTTCGCTTACAAGGCACCCGTTTGAACCTTTGAGGGAGTCCTCCCTTCAATTTCTAACCTTTAAGGTAGTTTCTAGTGGCCATTACTTCTGCTCGTAGAGTCTCGGAAATAGCAGCATTGTCAATCAGAAATGATTTATGCGTGTTCCACGCTGATCGGGTGGTCCTTCGCCCCGACCCCACCTTCTTACCCAAGGTTAACTCTCCCTTCCACAGGTCTCAGGAACTGGTCCTCCCAAACTTTTGCGTCAGACCCTCGAGGGACAGGGAAACCCTTTGGCACACCCTGGATGTTAGAAGGGCCTTGCGCATATACATTAAGCGCACACAACACCTGAGAAGATCAGAATCCCTCTTCCTCTCCTTTCAGCCTAGGACATTGGGGTTCAAGTCTCTCCCTCAACCATCAGTCGCTGGATTAGGGCGACTATTGCCAGGTGCTACCTATCACAATCTCTGCCCGCTCCTGGGGGAATAACCGTTCATTCCACCAGGAGTGCAGCTACTTCGGCAGCTTGGGCCACGCAAGCCCCAATTGCTGACATTTGTTGGGCAGCCACTTGGGCCTCTCCGTCCCCATTCACCAGACATTACAAAATAGACTTATACGCCTCAGCAGAGGCCTCTTTCGGCCAACGAGTCCTACAGAGGGTCATCAGTGACCCGGAAGGGCTGCCGACCCAGACGGAGTCCCACCCGTAGGACAGCCAAGCTTTGGTGTGTCCCACTCTCTGGATGCTCCGAGCGGCTCGAGGGAGAATGGGCGTTGGTTCTTACCTGATAAGCCCCTTCTCGGCGAGCCGCGAGGAGCATCCAGCCCCACCCTAACTCCTCCGTCTGGTGGGTACTCTGGTTTCAGCCAAGGAGCCAATAGTTGATTTGAAGGATTTCTTAACCTTTCTTCTCGTTATCGCAAAAAACTGGGGGAACGCTACTTGGAGTCACGTGAGGGGGCAGAGCGTTTCCTCAGGTAAAGCTCAGCCTGCAAGAAGAGGACTCGGAAGCACATCCCACTCTCTGGATGCTCCTTGCGGCTCGCCAAGAAGGGGCGTATCAGGTAAGAACCAACGCCCATTTTTTCTTCCTCTGCTTTTGCTCTTAGTGATGGCATTAAAATTGCCTGGAGGTTCTGGAGATGGAAGAGAGACCCTCCATTTCAGTTTCATGAGGAAGCAGAACTAGACTGGAAGAAATCAGCCTGATATTTGGGATATCTTTCTATGGGTGTCTATGGAGCTTCTCAACCAGCCAGGACATGGTTGTCCCCAAAGCTGCTCTTCCAAAAGGCAGCTGGACTTCCTTCCTCCCCCCTGAAAATGTTTTGCTTCTCATCCAAGAAGCCTTTTCAGTTCTGACTGAATGGTGGGGAATGGAAGGATTTGTATTCTTTGCAGATGACTCCAAATCCTTCCATCCCTCACCATTCCAGTCAGAACTGAAGAAGGATGAGAAGTGAAATATTTTCATGGAAAAAAAAAACCTCCAGAAAGTCCAGATGATTTTTTGGAAAAGCACTTTTGGATTGTCTTTCTCTGAGCTTTCATGGGGGACCCAAGTCTGTTGGTCTTGATGGCAGTGTAATTCCTCTGAAGGCTATCTTCAAGGACAAGGGTAGGAAATGATGGTTCTTTTAATGATTTGTGGACTTCAACTCCCAGAATTCCTGAGCCAGCATGGCTGGCTCAGGAATTCTGGGAGTTGAAGTCCACAAGTTATGAGGGAACATTATTCCCCACCTCTGTTCTAGGAGATTAATGGTCTTGTGCCATTTGTTTAACAACTACAAGGACGAGATAGGCTAGAGTCTCATCTGAGAGAACATAACTTATCTTGACAAACTTGAAAAATGGGCCCTATCCAGAAAAATGAATTTTAATGTGGAGAAAAGCAAAGCTTTACGTTTAGGCAGGAAAACCCAAAGATATAAATTAGGTGAGACCTGGCTCAGAAACAGTAACTATGAGAGGGACCTTGGAGTCCTAGTGGAAGATCATTTGAATATGAGCCAGCTGTGTGCAGCCGCTGCTGCCAAAAAAGCTAATTCAATCCTGGGTTGTATAAACAGGCATAGAATCAAGATCACTTGACGTATTAGTGCTGCTTTATAAAAAACCCTAGTAAGGCCACACCTGGAATACTGCAACCAATTTTGGTCACCATACTACAAAAAGAATGTTGAGACTTTGGAAAATGTTCTGAGAAGAGCAACCAAGATGATCAAAGGCCTGGAGACTAAAACATGAGGAATGGATCTGGCTAGTCTAAAGAAAAGAAAAATTAGGGGTGACAGAACAGCAGTATTTGAAGGGGTGCCATAAAGAAGAGGGGGTCAAATTATTGTCCAAAGCACCAGAAGGCAGGACAAGAAATAATGGTTGAAAACTGATCAAAGACCGAAGCAACCTGGAATTAAGGAGAAACTTCCTAACAGGGAGGACAATTAACCAGTGAAACAGCTTGCCTTCAAAAATCGGCGCTCCATCACTGGAGATTTTTAAGAAGAGACTGAGATTGTGTAGGTTCTTCTGCTTGAGCAAGGGGCTGGACTAGAAGACCTCCAAGGTCCCTTCCAGCTCTATTCTAATTATTTACTCCAGCTAACAGATCAATAGCAAGAGATTGAGAGTTCCTTTCCAAAATATCTACAGGATTTAGACCATAAGAGTAGCGAGCTTCAAGGAAGGAAGTGTTGCAACCAAACTCATTCAGCCATCAGTTCTACTATTTACTATTCAGACTCGTGGCTCAGACAACACGTTGAATGATAATGTTTGTTTGGTTTGGGGCTTTAGCGTATTGTGTAAACTGCTCCATGGGTGGGTTGGCCATCCTTAATTTCTGGCTCGGCCTATTGTGTGGCCACCCGCTGGTTGTGTAATTTATTCAGCAAACTGTTGGAAAAACAAACAATAGCTTAGGGTGCTTTATAAGCCAGATATCAGAGGAATGAGGATAACAGGAAAGAGTGCAGAGGTCAAATGTGCCAACCCAAATTTTGGGGAAGAAGGATGGGAGAATAACCATGCAATAATATACAGGCAGTCCTCGACTTACAGCCATTCATTTAGTGACGGTTCAAAGTTCACAGCGGAACTGAAAAAAGCGACTTAGGACCATTTTCACACTTAACGACCATTGCAGCATCCCCATAGTCATGTGATCAAAAGTCAGACCCTTGGCAACTGGCTCATACTTATGATGGTTGAAGCATCCCGGGGTCATATGATCCCCTTTTGTCCCGACCTTCTGACATGTAAAATCAGTGGGGAAGCCAGGTTCACTTAATAATTGTGTGACTAACTGCACGACTGCAGTGATTTCCCTTGATGGTGGTAAGGAAGGTCGCGAAATGGCACAAAACTCACTTAACAACATAAATTTTGGGCTCGGTTGTGGTCGTAAGCTGAGGACTACCTATGGTAGTCCTATCTACCTACCTACCCACCTTCCTACTACCTACATACGGTAAAATTTTGTGGAAAGAAAATAATATTATCTGGCTGCGTTTTTGTTTGCTAAAATTGGCTTTTTTTGGGAGGATGTGTGTGTGTGTGTGTGTGTTTTCTTCCTCTTCCTTTCTAACATGGCATCCAGTGAGAAACTTCTAGGTAATTAGCCTATTAAGTCTTAAGAACTTCAATCTTTCCTGTTCCAATTTCCATCCATTTCTCTGTCACTGTTTGATTTCTGGTTCAAGCTGTCGGTTCTGCATTGCAGCGACCTCCATTTTAACTCTGGATTCCAGCTCGCCCTGACAAGAAGCCCTTGTTTGTTCTTTTTACCCCCGGTAAAGCAAACACCAGCAAGATACAGCAATGGGAGGGCTTCTCTCCTTATCCAGGTTTCTCCTGACTGGAACCAGTGTGTCCTTTTTAATCCCAAGCACAATTGAATTAAAAGCTCTCCTTAACCAGTGCCGAGAAGTTGCAGTTCCAACTGCTACTCGGAAGAAGCAACTTAATTATCACCCCCCTTTTCCAAGGAATTCATGTCTCTCTCTCTCTCTCTCTCTCTCTCAAGATGTGGTCTGGGAGGAAAGCAAAGGAAAGCGATTCCCAGGGCTGCCTCGTTTTTTGGCAGCCGTCTCTCGAGCAAGGGAAGATGCGTTGACAGGGATAAAATAATCCACTGATTTATTTGCATTGTGCTCCATCAATTTGAAATCCATGCCAGAATATAGTTTGTCCTCTCCCCCGTCCTCCTAGCAGAGACAGTTCCTAGCGAAAGGGTTGGATCCCACGCCTCACCAGCTGTGGGTTTTTTTTCTCCAAACGCTGGGTGCGAGCGGCTGGCATTATGCCCTCCATCCTTCCTCCTGACAGCTGTTGGTGTTTCCAAGTTGGCACTTGGGTTTGCTGATGACAGTTGGCCGGGAGCTGCTGGGCCATTCTGGGCTGTCGAGACTCGGGTGTACAATATGACTTGTTTTCTTTACCAATTTCTCCCTCGTTGCACATTTGGCTGAGTGGTAGGCTTGCCTTGCCTTGCCTTGAGCAAAGCTGTACTGATGTCCTTGTTGTCCTTCACCCATTTGCCTGCCAACAGGCTCAGTCAAGGAACAAGGAGACTAGATTAGTTTGGGGTCTGTCATGCCTCTCAAAAAGGAATTAGCTGGGGGTTTTGTGCCGACCTGTTATGATACGACCCCAATTCTTTAAAGCAGGGGTCGGGAAAAAAGGGCCCTTGTTCCCTCACCTCTGCTTTATTTCTTTTCTTTTTATTATTATTATTTTTTATAAATTTTCATTCATAAACATTTTTGAATAACAGTGCATTGGCAGAGCATTATTTACAAATAAAGCAGGACCAACAAATGTTGGAAATAAATCTCAATTTACAAACTAATAGCAATAGTTAATAGTATAGTAACAGTACTGATAGCATAACCAAAAGAGTTGATCTACGTTTCTTTTTATGTGAAGTTACTTACATTTTTATCAATTATTACATTTATATTTATCTACCTCTTTATTTTTTATTATTTTTTATTTATTTGATTTGTCAAATGCTTACAAGATAATAGGTAAAAGTATAAACATGAGTAAAGAATACAGGAAATCGATATGAATAAATGGGGACAATAGGACAGGGATAGTAGGCACGATGGTGCACCAATGTACGCCCCTTACAGACCTCTTAGGAATGGGTATTCTCTCCTTTCCTTTCCTTCCTTCCTCCTGCTCCCTCCCTTTTTTTCTCTCTTCCCTCCATTCTTTTCTCTCCTTCCTTCCTTCCATTCTTCCTTCCTTCCCCTTCCCTGTTCTCCTTCCTTCCCCCTTCCTTCCTTCTGTCCGTCCTTCTTTCTTTCTTTCTTTCCTTCCTTTTATTTATTTATTTATTTGATTTGTCAATCGCTTACAACAGTGGTCCCCAACCTTTTTTGTATCACGGACTGGTACAATCCACGGACTGGTACCGGCATCAGCACGCACGACCAAGGCAAGGCGAGCCGAGCGACCGGCCAGCCAGCCGTCCCCCACTTCTCCCCGCCACCTTCAACTCCTTTGTACCTTCTCGTGGTCGATGGGCTTTTCGGGCTCTTAATCTCCTCCTGAGTAACGCGAGACTCCACCACCATTGGGACGGCTCTTCATTCGAAGCCGCCCCCCCCCACTTCGACGAAACTAAGGCACGAGCATTCCTTTAGCACCCAAACGCCGCTTTCCAACCGACGACCGACAAGCTCACCCAGAAGCACTTTCTCAAGCGCCGTCGAAACAAGATGGCGGCAACCAAACAAAATAGGCGGCCCGGTACAAAATGATCCACGGCCCGGTACCGGTCCGGGGCCCGGTGGTTGGGGACCACTGGATTCTCTTAGGAATGGGGTGAGGTCAATAGTGGACAGTTTAAGGTTAAAGGAGTGGGTGTTTGAGGATGTAACAACAGAATCAGGTAGTGCATTCCAGGCATTTACCACTCTTGTTGCTGAAGTCATACTTTTACATTGAGTTTGTATTTGTTGTGTGTTCTTGTATTGTTGTGGTTGAAGCTGAAGCAGTCATTGACTTTCCTTTCTGTATACAGTATATATATATTAATCTTCATAATCTGACTTTCTCTAATTTCTACCTTTTTTCTCTATCCATTCATAAAATTTATTCCATGTCTTTAATTTTTAAAGTTAATCTATCCATTTTAGCACAGCCCCAAATTTTCCTAATTACAACCTCGTCCATCAGTCATAAAAGAGCCCTCGTTTCCCCACCTCTGCTTTAAAGGCTTAATTGCTTACATCGCCAAGTGAAAAACAGATCATCTTTGACCCACAGCCATTGGTTTAGTGACCTACTTCAGCGCTGAAAACATTTTTTCACACTTAATGACAGTTGCAGCACCCTTGCGGTAGCGTGATCAAAATTTGGATGCTTGGCAAGTGGTATGTAGTTATGATGGCTGCAGGGGTCATGAAATTATTAATTTTTTTTGTAACCTTCTGGCAAGCAAAGGCAATGGGGAAACCAGATTGACTTAATCACTTGATGTGATTCACTTAACGATGACAAGAAAAGTTGTAAATGGGGCAAAACTCATTTAACAACGGTCTTGCACGGCAACATAAATTTTCAGCTCAATTGTGGTTGTAAGCTGAGGACTATCTGTATCTAATGGATCATGTTCATTCAGGCAGTCCTTGACTGAACACAGTTGGGATGAGAATTTTTGTTGCTAAGCAAGGTGATTATTAAGTGAGCCTAGCCTGATTTTGTTACCTTTATTGTGGTGTTCAGTGAATCACTGCAGTTAAGTGAATCGCATTGTTGAGCGAATCCAGCTGTCAGGGCTCTGGCAGTTACCCCCATTTAAATCATGAGTCTCTGGCCGAAATTCCAAAACTTAAAGAAGATTTATTAGGAGTCAACATGCCGGCACTGCCTGGGTGTAGCTGACTGTGAGACACATCATTCATTGTCACCCTTGACCCTGGTTTTCCCCCACACCCTGGGTGTATCATAATTCATATTCTCCAATGGGACACATCCATAGCCAAGAGTCATCAATCATACTCTTCAGATAGAATTTTGCACGGCAGAAACTTCAGTCACCTAGTTACTATCCTTGAAAACCGGTAGCGGAAATTTTGAGTAGTTCGGAGAACCGGCAAATCCCACCTCTGATTGGCCCCGCCAACCCCATCTATTCTCTGCTTCCCATTGAGTCCCAGCTGATCGGCTGGGTCTTCTTTGGTTGCCCTGCCCAGGAGAAAGGAGCTGGAAAGCAGGTTAGTGAGGTGGGGAGAGAATGGGGATTTTGCAGTATCCTTCCACTGCCATGCCCACCAAGCCACGCTCACCATGCCATGCCTGTCACCCCACGCCCACAGAACCGGTAGTACAATTTTTTGAATCCCGCCACTGATTTCAGACAAATGGCTGTCCAATCATCTTCTTAAAAACGTCCAGTCATGGAGCACCCACAATTTCTGAAGGCAAGCTGTTCCACCGATTGAGGATTGAGCCTGGGACTTTTTGATTTGCACAACACAAACTTCAGTCACCTAGTTACTATCCTTGAAAACATTTATGGAATGCAAGCTGCCCCACTGTTCCCCCTTCCTTTTCTATTGGCAGCTCTAAAAAGAACATAGACAAGTTTTATGAGTTGAAACCAGCTTCCTCCCTTTTACTTTGCTGGTCAGAAGTCGGCTGGGAAGATGCAAATGGTCATCACACAACCATTGTACAGGTAGTCCTCGACTTACAACATTTTGTTTAGTGGCCATTCAAAGTTACAACGGCATTGAAAAAAAGCGACATGACTGTTTTTCACATGACGGTTGCAGCATCCCCATGATCACATGATTAAAATCCAGATGCTTGGCAACTGACTCGTATTTATGACAGTTGCAATATCCTGGAATCATGCGATCACCTCCTGAGACAGGCAAAATCAATGGCGAAGCCCGATTCAATTAACGAACGTGTGAGAAACTGTGGCAATTCACTGAACAACAGTGGCTAAAACAGAGCAAAACTCACTTTAACAACTGTCTCACTTACAAAATCTCACAGAGATTTTGGGCTCAATTGCATGGCAACAAATACATTACCAAGCATTGGAATTTTGATCACGTGAGTGGGGATGCCGCAACAGACGTGAGTGCGAGGATCGGTCAGTGCCATTGTAACCTCAAACAGCTGCTAGAAGTTGTATGTTGTAAGTTGAGGACGATCCATACTTCTCTTTGGGGATCCTTGTATCTTGCCCTTTAATTGGGCTGTAAGGGAAAAAGCTGCTATTGATTTGTTCATTTGCTTACGCGAGTGGTTCTTAACCATTTCTTTCATCATGGGACCCTTGTAAATACCTTTTGTGAACCCATAAGACTTAATTTCAAGATTTAAATCACAACATTTTTTCAAGACTTCGCAGATTCCCTGTAACAAAGGACCATAGATTGGAAAACACTGGCTCAGGGGATGATTGGGTACTTTAGAATACTATAAACCAGGGGTGTCAAACTCAATTTCATTGAGGGCTGCATCAAGGGTTGTGTTTGACCTCTGGGGGCCAGGGTGGGCATGGCCAGCTTGTGTCGGGGATGCCTGTGGTGGCCTGAGTGCTCTGCCAGCAAAAACGGACTCCTAAGCTCCGTTTTCGGCTGCAATTGTCAGGTTCTGCTAACACGATCAGAAAATAAACCACCAAGAAACCTTGCTTTCCAAGAGGCATTTATCTCCGCTGTAGTACTTGAGGCGCTAACTGACCAGCATGTAATGCAGAAATAGTTAGGGCTTACCTACCCGGTGCTCCTCTCCACCTTTTATACCCGTGCTCTTTCTATTGCATCCTGTGACGCGCTCTGCCCACCAATCAGTGTAAATGGCGTCTCTCAGCTGTCGCGACACAGCGTCTCTCAGCTGTTCGTGACACAGCGCCTCTCAGCTGTTCGTGACACAGTGCCTCTCAGCTGTTCGGGCGGGTTCTGCAGCTCTGGGCGTATCATCCTCAATATGGCTGCCATTCAGTTTGCTCAGCCGGCTTGCCACAGCAAGGCAGGGCTTTCTGCCTCCTCAGGTACGGAGCGTCGCAGCGCCGTGGAAGCAGCCGCATGGCTGCGAACGGCGCGGCTCACCCAACTTCCCAGATTGGCAGCCCAGTACGACCCAGGGCTGACATGCAGCCCCCCTACCACGGAGATGGCACCTGCAAGACAAAAGGCACAATTAATCTAGACCTCTTGCAAGCCTCTGCCAGCGAAAAGGGAGCTCGGGAGGCCCGCACACAGCTCTCCTGAGTTCTGTTTTCACTGGCAGAGGCACCGCAGGTTGGTCCTTCACTGTGGGCCAGATCTAAACAACCCGCTGGCCAGATCTGGCCCCGGGCTTTGAGTTTGACACCCCTGCTATAAATCATTCCTATGGAGAGCCAGTTTGGTGTAGGGGTAAAAGATATCAGTCTTGAACCCGAGACCATGAGTTCTAATCCTATCCTTGGGCCAGTCACTTTCTCCCACCCTGGGAAGGAAGCAATGGATGGCAAACCACTTCTGAAAAACCTTGCCAAGAAAACCTCAGGGGTTTGTCCATGCCGTCTCTGAGAATTTGACCCAGTTGAATGGAAGAACAATTTAAAAAAACCATTACTGTAATATTTTTTTTTCTGAGTAATTTCTTGGCAGGAATTACCTCATTAATCTAACTTGGAGGAAAGAAACCTGTAGATCAGCCTTCCCCAGTCTGGTGCCTTCCAGATACCTTGATGTTAAAACCATTATCCTCAGCCAGCATAATTGAAATAAATGCCGGTTAAGGAACCGAATGGTACTTGGCTGGAGAAAAAGAACCAGGATGGCAATCCTTTGGATTGGCCAGTCTTGGCATTTGGGGGAAGCCCCAGGGTGATAGAGATGTTGAATAACCTGACCATGTTCTCTTTCCTTTCCTGAGGTTAAATTAAGCACTTTAATTGATTTCTGGTTGGCAGCACCGAGCCAGCTGGCCTTAAAAATGTAGTTTGCTTTTCCAGATCTATTTGGAGACACAGAATAACAAGAGTTGGGAGGGAGCTTGGAGATCTTCCAGCCCAACCCCCTGCTTAAACAGGAGATCTTACACCATTTCAGACAGAGGTGGTATTCAGCAGGTTCTGACCAGTTCTAGAGAACCGGTAGCGGAAATTTTGAGTAGTTCGGAGAACCGGCAAATCCCACCTCTGACTGGCCCTGCCAACCCCATCTATTCTCTGCCTCCCATTGAGTCCCAGCTGATCGGCTGGGTCTTCTTTGGTTGCCCTGCCCAGGAGAACGGAGCTGGAAAGCAGGTTAGTGGGGTGGGGAGAGAATGGGGATTTTGCAGTATCCTTCCACTGCCACGCCCACCATGCCATGCCTGTCACCCCACGCCCACAGAACCAGTAGTACAATTTTTTGAATCTCACCACTGATTTCAGACAAATGGCTGTCCAATCATCTTCTTAAAAACGTGCAGTCATGGAGCACCCACAATTTCTGAAGGCGAGTTGTTCCACCGATTGAGGATTGAGCCTGGGACTTTTTGATTTGCAGCTATTTAATCGATACACACCTTACATCATTTTTCCACAGTCCTATTCCTTTCCTGGAGTGGGCATTTTGGAAGATACACAGGTAGAAACACAAATCCTTGATTTACAAGCACAGTTCAGCCCAGAATTTCTATTGCCAAACAAGACAGTTGTTCAGTGAATTTTACCCCATTCTAGGCTCAGTTGTGGTTTCTCTGTACCACTGTGAGTTTACTATATGCAGAGAGGGAGAAATGTGCATCCCCAGGCCAACAGTGTATGAAGGTGGTATTTGTGTCTGTATATTTATTATTTTTGCCTCCGTTTTGTTCGGGGTGGGATTATCAAAAATTTAATCTCACCTTCTTTTGGGTAAACACAGGTAGTCCGCAACTTAAAATCAGAACTGAGCCTAAAGCGAGACATTTTTGCCCATTCTTGCCACAGTGGTTAACTTGTTAAATTAGTAATGCAGTTGTTAAGTGAATCTGGCTTCCCCATTGACGTAAAAGGGGATCATGTGACCCCCCAAAGGACACTGTGACCATCATAAATATGAGTCAGTTGCCAAGCACATGAATTTTGATCATGTGACCACGGGGATGCTGCAATGGTCATAAGTGCGAAAAATGGTCGTAATTTACTTTTTTCACCACTGTTGCAACTTCAAACGGTCACTAAAGAAATGGTTGTAAGTCAAAGTACATGTATAGCGAACGCTAGGAGAATGCAGACCGTTGTATGTTTAGCTTTGAGCAGAGGCTGTTGAAAACACATAGGATAGCTCTGTTCCAAGGGACACGGTGGCTCAATGGCTAAGACGCTGGACTTGTGGATCAGAAAGGTCGGCAGTTCAGCGGTTTGAATCTCTACCACCGCGTAACGGAATGAGCTCCCGTTCCTTGTCCCAGCTTCTGCCAACCTAGCAGTTTGAAAGCATGGTAAAAATGCAAGTAGAAAAATGGCCGCTTTGGTGGGAAGGGAACAGTGTTCCATGCACCTTCAAAGGCGTTTAATCATGCCGGCCACATGACCATGGAGACGTCTTCGGACAGCGCTGGCTCTTCGACTTTGTAATGGAGATGAGCACCGCCTCCTAGAGCCGGAAACAACTAGCACATATGTTCAAGGGGAACCTTTTACCTTTACCTTAGCTCTATTGCAGTACCTAAAATATTTCCAAAAATGTGATTTGTATCATCTCAAGAGTACAAAATGGATTTCGGAGTGGATTCTGGTAGAATATTTTGAAGACCAGTAAGAACTGGTCAACATTGGAATCAGTGGGCCACTGAGAAGTTGAGATTCCAGCGGTTAGGTGTGTTTAACAGAAGCCTGATACCAGCAATATTTTAATTTGGTTTCCTGCAAAAAATAAAGAAGGAGGATTCAAAAGCCTAATAGTGCGTTCCAACACCGTGAAGCTGTAATTCTTCTTATTTTTTTCTAACTCAGGGCCATAGCTATCTTGCTCCATGAAATATAACGACTGCTGGCAGATGTTTTGCAGAGAGCCTGTTTCCAGCATTTGTAACGCGGAGATCGGGTGAAACCCGAGGCTGTAGAGCTGCTGATTGAAGTCTCTCAACATTCTCCTTTGTGGTGTAATGAAATGGCTGCCTTCCAGATCCAGGCTCAATCCCAGAGCTGTAATGCAGTAATGGACATTCAGACACCCCCTTGGAAAGTCTTTTTGTGTTTTGCCGACACAGAGACAGTTTCCACCTCTGAAGAGAATTGTCTTCAGAACCTTGATGTTCGGATGGCATTTTTGGTTGCCACCTGAACGTAAGCCTGGTTGGCAGCTTCTAAGGACTGCTGAGAGACCTGTTGGCCAGATGAAACTTGCTTATAGCCGTGAGTCATTCTCTTTGCTGCATTGAACCAGAAGTGGTATTCAGCCGGTTCTGACTGGTTTTGCCAGACCAGTTGTGAAAATTTTGACTGGTTCGAGAAACCAGCAAATACCACCTCTGGCTGGCCCCAATGAGCCGCCCCTGCTCTTGCCTCTCACCTCTCCTATATTTTGTTGTTTATTAGCTCAGCTTATTCTCATAGCAGAACAGATTGCTGCACCTCAGCTGAGCTAAAAAACAGCACAGCTCACCATTGTTGATAAAGAGGGCGGTCTCTTAGCTCTTTGTGCATGCGCGCATTAGGCGTGCCTGCACAGCTCACCAGCCTTGATGCAGCAGGCGGTGTTTCAGCCCTGCACATGTGCCCACGAGCTCTACGAACCGGTCGGAAAATTTTTGAAACCCACCACTGCACTGAATGACAGAGTAGCAGGAGTTTCTGGCTTAGCTCGAACTTGTCTCCCCTATTCTTAACTTGCTTATGATGTCTGTTGTTTGATTTGCTGATAAATCTATAAGAATTTTTTTTTTTTTCAGAACAGGGCTGAGTGCCATTGCAAACTTCCACGCTCGTTCTTATTTATAAATTCCTGCCAGCTTCTTGGTGGCATAGGACATTCATCAGATAGAAAATCACTGAAGGGGCATCTTCTAAGATCTTGGGCAACTACTAAAACAGACATAGGAATGTTTTATGAGTCCTTTGAAGTTTTTTGAAGTTTGGCTTGAGATTTAATTAGAGTGATTGCTGGAATCCTGATAATCTTCCTATTTGAGAGCTTTTAATAAGAATCAATTGTGAAAAAAATCATTTAGTAATTATTAAATTTATAAGATAGGATAGGATAGGATAGAATAAAATAGAATAGAATAGAATTCTTGATTGGCCAAGTGTAATTGGACACACAAGGAATTTGTCTTGGTGCAAATGCTCTCAGTGTACATAAAAGAAAAATTCATCAAGAGTCAAGAATCATCAGGTACAACACTTAATGATAGTCATAGGGTACAATCAGCAATCAAATCATATTTAGAAACAATATAAATCGTAAGAATACAAGCGACAAAGTTACAGTCATACAGTCACAAGTGGGAGGGGATGGTGATAAGGAGTGATGAGAAGATTAATAGTAATAGTAATACAGACTTTGTAAACAGTTGGACAGTGTTGAGGGAATTATTTGTTTAGCAGAGTGATGGCGTTCATTCATGAGAGGTGTGTTGAAGTCAGCTTGGAAGGCATGGTTGATACCAGCTATAGTTTGTCTTGTCCATTTGGGCACTTTTTGACAACTAGTATTTTGAGCCTCACTAGCTTGTAGACATAGGATCTTAAACCATTCTTTGATATTTTACTTCTTGGATCATTTAAAAACCCCATTGCTTGATAAGTTTGGTTATTTTCACAAGATGTTTTTGTCCTTTTTTCAATTTTGTGGCTTTTGACTTGACTTGACTGCAGGTAGTCCTTGACTTACAACTATTCGTTTAGTGACTATTCAAAGTTACAGTGGCACTGAAAAAAGTGGCTTCTGACTGTTTTTCACGGTTACAACCGTTGTAGCGTTCCCATTGTTCACAAGATCAAAATTCAGATGCTTGGCAACGGCCATGTATTTATGATGGTTGAACCATGCCAAGGTCACGTGATCACTTTTGGTGATCTTCTTGGAAGCCAAGTCAATGGGGAAGCCAGATTCCTCCCAACAATTGCGGTGATTCACTTAACAACTGTGATAAAGAAAGTCTGTAACATGGGACAATGCTCGCTTAACAATTGTCTTCCTTAGCCGTGGAAATTTTGGGCTCAATTGCAGCCGTAAGTCAAGGACTACCTGAAGAGGCCCAAATTCTTTTCCTGGGCATGATGAAACTGATTTCTCCTCAAAAGAACTTCCTTTTTTATATCTTCTGAACTTGTGATCTCCGGAAATCTTGTGATTTTGAACTTGTGGGTTCTAATTGGCCTCTTTGATACAGATTTTTCCAAGGACTTCTTTGTTTTTCCTTGAAGACATTTTTACTTCTCATTCAAGAAGCTTCTTCAGTTCAGGCTAAATGGTGGAGAATGGAAGGAATGATATTCTTTGTTAGTCATCTGAGACTGCTAATTCTATCCCATCACAGTCTTGTTTCAAAATTTTGTTTTTCATACAAATTTCACTCTCTTCCAAATTTCTCATTCACTCCTGCTTCAATTTTCCTTTGTATTTAGGATCCAAAATGCATGTTCTTGTGTCCTGCTCTGAAATACCTGATTGCCAATCTATTAACAACGGCTAGGATTGTATTTGCTAAACACTGGAAAAATGAGAAAATACCATCACAGGAGGAAATCATTAAGAAAATATTGGAATGTGCTGAAATGAGTAGATTGACATTTGAAATTAGGGAACAAGAGGA
Organism: Hydrophis major; assembly: GCA_033807585.1. Classification (NCBI taxonomy): domain Eukaryota; kingdom Metazoa; phylum Chordata; class Lepidosauria; order Squamata; family Elapidae; genus Hydrophis; species Hydrophis major. The sequence continues at coordinate 4,136,660 of CM066331.1, forward strand.
TAAACAATTTTATAAAATTTGGGATCTTTTCTATCAATGGTTAGATAATGAGTTACGGTAGTGAAATATGGAGACTTTTGGAAGATGATAAATATATAAAGATGTACTTCTTTCTTATTATATCTACAAAATGATTTTGGGATAGATTTGGGATGATAATGTGAACTGTTATAGAACAAACTAAGTGAATTATGATTATCTTGTAAAACATGAATGAATAAAAAGTGTAGTCAAATGATTGATTCATAATGATACTAAGGTATTTAATTTTTGATTGAAAATATGAGATTATATGCAATGTAATTGTAATTGAAGACTACGAAGTGGAAGCACAAAACAATTTGTGGACCAACCGGCACGCTGGATGTACACCTATGGAGGATGGCTGGATGTTTTTATATTTTGTTTGTTTAGGTTTGTTTTTAAAAACCAATAAAATTTAAAAAAAATTGCAGTCTATGGGGATCTTGTAGGTCATCTAGTCCAACCCCCTGCCCAAGCAGGAGACCCTACACCATTTCTGACAGGGCAGTCCAGTCTCTTCTTGAAAGCTTCCAGTGATGAAGCTCCCACAACTTCTGAAGGCAACTTCTATTCCATTGTTCGATTGTTCTCACTGTCATAAAATTTAGTCTTATTTCTAGGTTGAATCTCTCCTCTTCTCTCTTGTTCAGTTTCCATCCATTATTCTTTGGCTGCTTTGAAAAATAGCTTGACCCCTTCCTCCTCTCTGTGGCAGCCCCTCAAATATTGGAACACTGTTATCATGTCTCCCCTGGTCCTTCTCTTCACTAGACTAGCTTCCTGCAACCATTCTTCGTAGGTTTTAGCCTCCAGTCCCCTAATCATCTTGTTTGCTCTTCTCTGCACTCTTTCTAGAGTCTTAACCTCTTTTTTTATAGTGTGGTGATCAAAACTGGATGCAGTATTCTAGGTATGGTCTTACTAAGGCTTTACAGAGTGGTATTATTACTTCATGAGATCTTGATTCAATCCCCGTGTTAATGCAATTTAGAATTGCATTGCCTTTTTTGGCTGACGCCACACATACATCTTCATGGCACCAATGCCTTAATTCATTAAGAAAAAGTTAACCTTGTGTAAAATGATGCAACAGATAGAATTTCCTTCCTGCTCAATGAGCTGATTAAGCAGGGAGGAGGAGAAAAATAGTTGGGGTGTTTATTGTTGTGCTTACTTCTGATAGCATCTCCACCCTCGAGGGAAAAAAAACTGGCTGCGGGCCCTAATATTCTAATCCATTCTTAATCGTAATATTATAAAGTGATGATTGTCAGTCTCCACTTGCAAATGTGCAAAACCTCATTTAAAAAGAATAAAACAAAAACAGCATCTGATTCTTTTGAGGTCAGTTCAACTGGTTGTGGATTTTGCCTGTTGCAGAACAGGACACAGGAACGTGCATTTTGGATCCCCATGGGCTGCAATTCTTTTTGAAGTTCCTAAATGCAAAGGAAAGTTGAAGCAGGCGTGAATGAGAAATTTGGAAGAGAGGGAAATCTGTATGAAAAACAAAATTTTGAAACAAGACTGTGACGGGATAGAATTAGCAGTCTCAGAGAGAGTGCTAACGACCAGATGACTAACAAGGAATATAATTCCTTCCATTCTCCACCATTTAGCCCTAAACTGAAGAAACTTCTTGGATGAGAAGTAAAAATGTCTTCAAGGAAAAACAAATAAGTCCTTTGAAAAAGCCCTTCTTGGGGAATGCTGGGATAGGCAACCCAGAGGATTGTCTACCAAACATTTTGAGCCTGGCTTGCTTAGAGCAGGGGTGTCAAACGTGTCTTTTCTGAATGTTTTGTACTGGTAATCTTTGACTTGCAACCATTCATTTAGTGACTGTTCAAAGTTATGACCGCACTGAAAAATGTGATTTGTGACTAGTTCCCATACTTAAAACTGTTGCAGCATCCCCATAGTTGCATGATCTAAATGCCTAAGGTAGGCTTAGAACTGACAGTCTTCTGGTTTCTAGCCTTAAGTCTGACACCAAACTGGCTCTCATATCTATTTCTCTATCTCCCCTCTCCCCTCCCAGTCTTTCCTATCCCATCCCATCCCATTCTGTCTATCCCACCAAACTGGCTCTCATATCTATTCCTCTCCTCTCCTCTCCTGTCCCCTCCCCTCCCTTCCCCTCCCAGCCTATCCTATCCATCCATCACACCAAACTGGCTCTCATATCTATTTACTCCCTCTCCTCTCTTCTTCTCTCCCTTCCCTTCCCCTCCCCTCCCAGCCTATTCTATCCTATCCCATCCTATCCATCACACCAAAGTGGCTCTCATACACACACACACACATACACACGCACGCATGTGTGCATGTGTGTATCATGAGTTTTGCCCCATTTTACAATCTTTCTTGCCTCACTTGTTAAGTGAATCATGGCCATTGCTAAGTTAGTGGTATGGTTGTTAAGTGAATCTGGCTTCCCCACTGACTTTGTCCGAAGGTCGCCAACCCCGCAACACTGCAACCGTCATAAAACGCATGCGTCTGAATTTTGATCACCCAACCATGGGGATGCTTGCAATGGTCGTAAGTGTGAAAAACAGTCCCTTTTTGTAACTTCGAACAGTCACTGAGCAAATGATTTTAAGATGAGGACTACATGGGAAGTTAATTTCGCATGAGTTGCTTGTTGGTTTTCCAGATTATCCTGTGGAGGGACTGAGAAATGTCTTCCAGGGCCTCCCTCTCATCTAAGTTGGGACTCTTAAAAACCTTCTTTGTGCACATGCTGAATTACAATACCGTGTTCTCTCGAGTGTCTAGATTTGGAATGGCAAATCTCCAAGCAGGTTAGTGTGTCAGGATGTGTGTGTGTGTGTATTTGGTATAAGAGTTCTCTCTCACACCTTGCCAGTTTCGATGCTCAAGCTTTCACAATTCATGTTGTTGGTTTTTTTTGGTGGGTTTTTGTTTTTTGAAAGGGGATGCTTCTAAGTCAATAGCCAAGTTATTGACTTTGGGTGACATCTTTATGATTTGAAATGTCAAAGGAGGCCAGTCCTCGCTCAGTAAAACTTTGGAAAGAAGAAGCTGCTTAATGGTTAAAACGTCTCTCCATTGTGCCTCTGTAAAAAAAGTGGCCAGGACAGAAGGAGAAAGACGCGTGTGCGGGAAATGCCGGCGCTGCTTTGCATGCTTCACTAAGGATGACATGTGGAGAGACCAGTTCAGACTGTGTTCTGACCCAAGCCTTGTTCAAATTAAACAAACACAAACTATAGAAAAGCAAGCCTTTTTTGAATGCGGCGCTGGGAAATTCAGTGCATTCCCAGTCAAGAAACATTTCAAGCTAATTGTCCGATATCAAAAGCAAGCCCTTTCAAGGTTGCAGAAGGCTGCCAAGAACAGAAAACTAATTACTGATTAAATATCCACTGACAGAAATTTAAAAAACAAAAAACGGAGTAAACAGGGCTTCAACAAGGACTGAGTCTAAAGAAATTACTTCCTGCAAAGAATACATCCCCGCGGGCTGTTTTTTATCCCTTATGGGAAGGGCCATCACCTTCCAGCCTTACTCCCGAGTCACCCTTGCTGCTTCCGCTGCTCTTTCCTTCAAGCAGCCCTGCACATATGCGCACTTGGCACAGGCTCCCTGGGTCCTCTGCGTCACTGCTGCCAAACTCCACAAGCTCCGAAGGCAGCACCCCATCCTCTAATAGTCTTGGCCCCATCCCTACATCACACGCAGGCCCCTCGTCCGAGTCCTCTCTATCAGAGACCTCTGCTGTCTGCACCTGCTGCCGGCGAACAACAACAGATTGTTAGTTATATTTAGTACTGTTGACCACCTACACAGCTACAGCCTTGATACTGAATGGAGTATGTCTACACCGTCTCTTTCTAAAATCAACAATGATCTCCTTTGTTTTATTAACATTCAAACCAGGTGATTTTTATGACACCACTCCATCAACACCTTCATCTCTTCCATATAAGAATCTTCCCTGCCGTCCCGGATAAGACCCACCACTGCCCTGTCATATGCTTCATAGCAGACTTGGCACAGCCGTCGTGGGTCATGCAAGTGAACAGTTAACCGGGTCCAAGGCACAGCCCTGTGGGGATCCCATACTCAAGGAGATGGAAACTTCTCTTCTAACTCACACACCCTGGGGCTACCAATAAGGAAATCAGATTATCCAGTTGCATAAAGAAGTGAGGGTGAAGGTTTGTTCTCCAAACTTGTGGGTTGGTTTCTGAACGTTTTCGTTACCAGGCGAGGTAACCTCTTCAGCGGAGTTTCGAGGATGTCCATGTTCTTCCATTTATAAGGGCTGCTTCAAGTGTGGGTGTGTCAAGTGAGGATCTTGCGACAGGTCAGGTATGGATCTTCAGTGAGAGCCTTGGGATGGGAAGTTACATCAGGTGAGGGCAGTGGTGGGATTCTAACATTTTTACTACCGGTTCTGTAGGCGTGGCTTGGTGGCGTGGTGTGGCTTGGTGGGCATCGCTTGGTGAGCATGGCAGGGGAAGGATACTGCAAAATCTCCATTCCCTCCCCACTCCTGGGGGAAGGATACTACAAAATCCCATTCCCTCCCCACCCCACCAACCTCCTTTCCAGCTCCGTTCTCCTGTGCAGGGCAACTAAAGAACATCCAGCCGATCAGCTGGGACTCGGGAGGCAGAGAATAGATGGGGGCGGGGCCAGTCAGAGGTGGTATTTGCCGGTTCTCTGAACTACTCAAAATTTCTGCTCCCGGCTCTCCAGAACTGGTCAGAACCTGCTGAATACCACCTCTGTGTGAGGGTCATTGGGAGGTGAATTGCTGATGGGAAGGTTTGTGTGGGTTGGTTGAAGGTCTGTACCATCTCTGGTTGGCTATATCAGAGGTCGCGGATGGCCATTGGCCCAGTTATCAGATGACTTCACACCATTCAAGTCTCGACAGACCGAGCTCTTCTCCCAGAAAGGCTGTGTCATCTGGGGCGATAGAGTCGTTATCCCAGAACGGCTCCAAAAAGCGCTACTGAGAACTTTGCACAATGGCCACCCCGGCATCGTGTGAATGAAAGCCTTTGTGCGAAGCTACGCATGGTGGCCGGGCACTGACAAGCAAATCGAACAGTGGGTTAAAGCTTGTCCCAAATGCCAAGAAGTCAGCAACGCCCCACCAAAAGCCATGCCTACTGAATGGGAGACACCACGTGGACCCTGGTCCCGAATTCACCTGGACTTCGCGGGGCCAACCAAAGGCCACACTTTCCTGCTTACCATCGACGCCTACTCGAATTGGCTCGAAATTCATCGCATGATGACTACGACCTCCGAAGCAGTTATCAAAATTTTAAACAGACTCTTTGCAACCCACGGATTACCAGACGTCCTGGTATCCGATAACGGCCCACAATTTACTGCACTAGCGTTCGAGCAGTACCTCGCTGACCATGTCATCCGCCATGTGCTCACCTCGCCTGCGCACCCTGCGACCAATGGCCAAGCAGAACGCATGGTCCAATTTGTGAAGAAAACCTTGCAAAAGGTAGACTACGACAACATTGACGACAAGGTCAATCAAATCCTCTTCTTGCAACACATCACCCCACATAGCGTCACCAACAAAACTCCCGCTGAACTGCTAATGGGATGAAAGCTCCGCTCCCACCTCGACCGGTTGCACCCAGCTTATGAACCGGAGAAACCACTAGGATCCAGCGGCCGCTGTTGCACCTACCAGGTAGGAGACATGGTTTATGCAAAAAACCTATCGGGCAACCCGTTGTGGGTGGAAGCAACAGTAGTACGTGTAACCGGCCCCAGATCCTACCTTGTGCAATGCCTTGACGATAAACTTTGGAAACGGCATATCGACCAATTACGATCGCGGCTTTCAGCGGCCAGTCCGCAAATCCCCTTTGACCAAACTGAGGGGGGGGGGGAAGGTACGGAAGAAGATGATTCTCCTTGGAACTGCTCGGATTGTCCAGAGGATGGGTGGAGCTTCAGTCTCTGCTTATTGTAGGCTGAGTTTGATTTCTGAGGAACGCTCCTCCCTCCATCACGTGGCTTGCCATCTCATTATCCCAGTTTATGCTCAGCCTTCGAGCAGAGTAGGCTGTGTGTTTGTGTGCTCTTGGCCGTTGCTGGATTCCCCTCATTCACCCCCTTTTTTCTACCTGTTCAGGTTGTATACACCCTTATTCTTTTCTATCTCCTTAGCCCTGCGCAGCTGGTTCCTTCGTTGGCTTGGTTTCCTGGGAGGGTTTCCCCTCCCCAGGGGTTGCCAAGGGGTAGGCTCAAAAGCGTTTCGCTGCCTCCCCCACCCCTTTTTTCTCAGTTTCTCTGCCTTGTAAAAATTATTTTAAAAGGCTCCGTTTCGTTCCGTTTCGTTCCCCCCCCCCGAGCTCCGTTTGAATTTTTCCTAGCGTTTTAGGCTTGTTTGCCTTTATTCTCTGTGGGCTTCCCTTGGGACCCTCTGTTTTGATACTGGGATCCTTCTGGCCTTGCCAGGTTAATTTCCACAGGATCGGTTAGTGGCGTCCACCATTTTGAAGCTTGCCTCGTGGCCGGGCGCCATTTTGAAGTGCATTTCTTTGCCTTACTGAGGGCCTATTCAATACAGCAGGCCCGTAGGCCTGATAAAAAAATAAAAAAATTAAAAAAAAAGAATTGTTTTTTTGCTGTTGGAGGTTTTTTTCTCCTCCTCCCCCTGTTGGCTGTCACCGCAACCAGCTGTAGCGGCTGCGGTTCTTTCCACCACTCCCGCCCGGTTGTTGCCTGGGTCGGCAGTTGGTTAGGCCTGGTTGCCCTCAAGGCCCTTAATCTGAGAGCTTGCAAGGTCGTTTTTCTTCAGTTCTTTCTAGGCAAATCATAGGCCTTGACTCAAAAAAAAAAAAAAAGTAGAAAGAACAGAGAGGGGGGGGGAATAATCATACGGAGCAAAGAATCCTATTAATTCAAGTTTATAATATTCGGGGGAAAGTGTGCCAAGGTATAAAGGAACTCCCAGGGCTCCCGGCCTTCGTTGTAGGTTGACCCCTAGGCACGCCAACCGCCTCAGATTGGACTCCTATTTATCCAAAATGGCAGAGAGCAATCCCTCAAAGGGGCCTTCCTTGAAGGCCAAGGCAAAGACCCACCACCTGCGCAGTCAGGCTAAGGAGCCCACCAAAGCCTCTCAAAAGGACGCCTTAAGACGTCACAAGGCTTTAGAAAGAGAAATAGACAGACGTGCTAGACAGTCAGGCTCAGTGCCTCCAGCACCTGCCACTCCTTCCACCTCCCCCCTCCCTCCCCCTCCTGCAGCTTTTTCCTCCCTATCTAGACACAGCTCGCCCTCTCAAGGGCATGAAGCCCCGGGCACACCAACCAGACGAACTCCTGAGGCCACCTTCATGCCCACGGCCGCTGGCCTACGCCAAGAGGAACCTCTCATTCAGGCGGTTCCGGAGCAGATCAGAGTCTGGATGGAAATGGCAATTCGACAG